>CM073744.1:4959684-6159684 GCA_037127355.1 Schoenoplectus tabernaemontani | reverse complement strand
CATTCTATTTCTTGATGCTTCTTTCACCACATTCATCGTTGAAAATGTCCTTTCAACACTAGCAGTGGTCACCGATAATATCAATGCCAATGTTAGTAATCTGTAAACTAAAGGATAAAGAGTGTGTTTTTTTTTTCCACGAGCTTTTGAGGAAGTTCATCCAAAAAAATCACTATTACCTGCATATCCAAATAGTAATTCTCCAATTGATTTTCTAAAATAGAAAGCTCACATTCGCTAAAATAAATTTGGCAAGTTTAAGTAGCTTGTCAATGTTAAATGCAGAAAAAGAATTATTCGGGTCTAAACATGATATACACATAAGAAGTTTGGTAGTTGTTTCCATGAATCTTCCATTAAGTTCTTGCAATTGCATATCAATAACCGTATAAAACATATCAACACGATAGTTGTGTAAATTAGTAACATATGTTCTTACCCGTCGTGTACAATGACGCACACCCTCCATGTTTGGAATTTCAATATCGTGCTTCTCACAAAATGCATAAACTTCTTGAAATAATAATGTCCATCCACTATCTCTCAACTTTTGCAATCGAAATTTAGCAATCCCCACCAAACAATAACATTCACCACATCTTGACTTTTGCGTTGCAAGGTTTGTGACAAATCATAAGTGATACATAATGACTTGTGCATGAGATGACAAATGAACACAAAATCAAAAGTTCGCATTTCTTTCACGAATCCACTTGTCTCTGCTTGCTTTTCTGTATCTTTTTCATCTTCTTCTACAATTTTAAGAACCTCTATCGTAAAAAAAAAAATTAAGCAAATTAATTAAAGTCTTGTAATGAGAAATTCATCGAGTATCACATGGACGTGCAAGACCCATTTCTTGGTTTAAACCGCTTCTTGTTGAAATCTCTTCATTTGAAAAGCTTTCACAATTTTAATTTTTGCATCTCACGTAATTGATCAAGTCTTTTACAAGATGCACCAACAACATTGCGTATGCCATTAACCTTTTGAAAGAACAAACAAACATTTTTATGATTCTTGACCACCGTAATAAGAGTTAATTGAAGTTGATGTGCAAAACAATGCACATAGTATGCAGACACATTTTCAAGCAAGATCAATATTTTGAGATCATTGAACTCTCCTCGCTTATTACTAGCACCATCATATCCTTGACCACGTAACCTTAAAACGGTTAGACCGTACTTACCAAATAAACTATCAAGTGTTGCTTTCAATTGGAGGGATGTAGTGTCAGGAACATGGACAATATCAAGAAATCATTCGACAACACAACATCTCTTGTTCACAAATCGAATCACAACTGCCATTTGCTCTTTGGCTGAGACATCCCTCGACTCATCAACCATCATAGAAAACAATCAATCTCCAAGCTCAGCAATTACCTTTTTAATTGTTTCTTCTGCATAAGCATTCATTATATCCTTTTAAATGGTAGGTGCAACTAACTTTCGATTTTGAGGAGCATTGTCAAGAATCACACTCTTTATTTCTTCATTATGATCTCTCAAAAATCTCAGAAGCTCAATAAAATTTTCTACATTACTAGAGCTCTCGGACTCATCATGTCCGCGAAATGCCCAACCCCGCCTCAAAATAAGCCGAATTGTATCTATTGTGGCAGCTAGTTGTATTCGATAATTCACACCATCTTTAACACTTTGTCTCTCTATCACATAATGAATGTTTTGTCTTTGGTTCATCAAATTCATGCATCTCCTACATGCTTCACTATACAAACTATTAGAACCACCAACATGATCATCAAAACATTTCTTTAATTTCCAACATCTATAACCCTCTCCTACAAAACTAGTTTGTCCACCTGAACTAACATTCTCCGATCTAAAAACAGCAACAAAGGCAAAATACTGTATCTTTAGCAATGCTATACTCCAACTAAGTGTTGTATTGATCAAACCAAGTCTTTGTTGAATCTTCTCATTTTACTATTTATGTCTCTTTGGGGAAAATTATAGTTGCTAGGTTGAAATGGACCTTTACCAAGTTAAACCCTACGCACACGATCTTGCTCATTTGGATTATATTGAGATAGAGGTGGTCTTAAACCTAGATCAGAAGGTGGATCTTGTTCGACATTATTAATCTCACAAGAAGAATTGAAGTCTATGTTAGACCCGGTTTGTCTCGACTCTTGTGAACTTGAACCAGTTGAAAATTTAGATGCTTTCTTGAAGTACTTGTCCATCCTAAGTACTGAAATATAAATGAAATGAATGCATATCAGTATCACAGTAATTTGGACAATTAAGCAATTTGGTAAGAAAACTGAAGCTTGCTCAAGATTGGACTGGAGCTTGCTACCAGAAGCTTGCGCAATTTGGTAAGAAAACTTAAGCAATTTGTTACAATTAAGCTTGCGCAATTAGGCTCAATTTATCCAAGCATTAACAGTGACTCAATACTTGCAGATTTGTTATAATTAAGCAATTAAGCAATTTGTTACAATTAAGCTTGCGCAATTAGGCTCAATTTAATCCAAGCATTAACACTGACTCAATATTTGCAGATTTTTATTCTTAGCAAATTTTCTTAACAAATTTTTAATCTTAGCAGATATCTTAACAGTGACTCATCGCTTACCAGAATCGCCTGCTGGCTGTTTTTCAAAATTCGAAGCTTGAAGACCTTGTTTTTCAAAATTCAGAGAGTGCAGCTGCCCCTTCCCCCATGATATACAGTAAAGCCGCCTCTGATCCAGCTTCATGTTAGCAGGAGTAAGTAGGAGATTGAGGATACGATGAAAACATCTTGGGAAGCTTTTGGTGAATAACGCTGAAATTATTGCCGCTCTTTTCTCCTACTTTGCTGATTATTTTTCGGAATTGTACTCTCTTTTTGTTGGAATTATAATTATAAATTAATGAAAACAAGAGTTCCCTCAAATTTGCACGTTCCATTTAGTTTTGAGGATCTAGCATTATATATAGACAGTACTTGCTGGTACTTTTAACAACTTGGTTGTTCTCGATTGATTTCATCTTTTTTACCTTTTGTGATTTATGAAGTCCTCTCAGGCTTCTCTTTTATTGCGTAAGATGTAATGTTCTTGGCAACAACGGAGGATGGCAGGCGACGGAAGTGAGGAGGATGGGTTAATTTTGTAAAAATATATATTAAAATATAATGAATTTTTTTTAATTAGAGGTGTATAAAAATTATATAAAATATGATAATTAATTAATTAAATTTATTTTAAAGTGACATTAAAGAAAGTTTAAATTTTAAGATGATATTTTGTTAATTTTAATATTTTGAGATGATATGAAGTAATTTTCCCTTTTAAAATTCATATCAGTTTAATGAGACAACTCCTGTGGTTGGGATTTGAATGCCACATAAAAAACAGGACAGCGCAAAATACAGCTTCATTTTTCGGAAAAAAAAAAACAAACAAAGAAAAAAAAATACAGCTTCAACGTTGGAATTAATTTTATTTATATTTTCCTTTTTCTTCTCTCCAGAAATTTCCCTTATGCCACTCTATTATACCTCTATATATATTTTAATATTAAAAATATATTTAATTAGGTTATTTTCTCTACATCTTACTTTATTAAAAACATGAATTTCTTACTTTTTGCGTGTTTTTGTTGAATCAGAACAAAATAGAAAAAAAAATCAATATTTTCAATTTATTTATTTTTCTATTAAATAAAAAATATATTACATATAGTGCATCCGTATCATTGTTTTTTAACAATTACCATAACACCGCAACCACACTATATTAGATCAACATCCATATCCACACCGTATTGGATATAATATCTACAGCCTATTATATCAAATACGATACCTCACAGCCCGACTCATGCAACTCAACCTATCATTAACATCAACAATAAAAAAATAAATTAAATAGGTTAAAATTCACCTAACAAATTAAATTAACAAACATATGTAACGAAAATTAAATTAGCAAACATATGTAACGACTAACGAGCATAAAACATGGTAATTATTGTCTTCTTCATGGATGCAACGACACAAAAGGTCACAAAGAATCTCTCTCCCAAAACCCGTTCCCACTAAATAGCAACTGGTATCTTCTGCAACATGTTTTAAAACATCGAGAATGGAAGATGTAAAAACATATGCACGAAAGAATATATAATATTGATATCAATATTCTTACCGTGTTTAAAGTGACGTCTCCATAAATCATTTTAAAGATATCAATATTTTAAATCATCTAAAAATATTAATATTGATATCTTTAAAGTGACGTCACCATAAATCATCCAAAAATGGTAAAATACAATTTATTTTCTACAATTTTAATATTAAGAAATTATTAAGCTACATAAATTATATTTTAAATTGAAATTTCTAATTTTAATGATTAGCAAATGAGCTAAAATATAGATGAAAATTTATTTATTTATCTCAATTTAATTAATACAAAAAAGAGTGATAATTGCTTTTACTAAAACAATGAAGTTCAAAAACTCTTTCTTCTTATGCTAAATTGAACATGTAAATGATTTTTTTATTACTATTATGGTTCAAAAATTCTTGCTTAATATAGGTGTCCAAACATTAATTCACTAGTTTTTCTTAGCTGAAAGGATAGTTAAGAAACTAAAAAAAGTAAATTTTAGTATTATATACGATTTTAATATCTAAATTTTATTTAGAATCATAAATTAATTGATATTTCAGAGATGAGAATATATATATATATATATATATTCAAAATGTATATTAATATTTAGAAAGTATATTTTTATATTGACCGAAATAGACGCAAGCTTGTCTCAATAATTCTCATAGGTCATAAACTTTAATGTTTATTTATATTTAGTCATTGAACTTTGATTTATTCATTTTTAGTACTGAACTTTGATATTTATCCAAATTTGATCACTTACATTAGTTTTTTTCATTCAAAAATAATTGAAATGAAATTATATTTATTGTCAAAACTAATTGAAATAAAAAATAGATAATTAAAATATAATTATATTTGTTTTTTATTAGTTTTTAATTATTTTTGAATAAAAAAATAAAAGGGAGTGAGCAAGTATGAATAAATATCAAAATTTAGGAACTAAAAACGGATAAATGAAAATTTAGTTATTAAATATGAATAAACATCAACCCAATAATTACCTATATAATTACCCCGTACAAGGATTATGCATTCGAACATCTTCTTTCTACATCTCGAGTAATAATTAATTTTCCCCTCTTAAGAACCTAGGTCGGTACCAGTAGCGTTTACAGTAATGGATTTCGATGCGGCTTGGGTGCTGATTCAGAGAAACCTTGACAAGGTCGTCTCCATGGTGGATGCTGATGGCCCAAACCGTGATGGAAATACTGATGAATTCACATCCACCGATTATATGAATACCTACGGGTGAGTTTCTCCTTAACGATGTTACAAGATTTTAATAGTTTTGTTTAGGAAACTATTACGCAAAAATTACGTTTTCTCAAATTTAAAAGCCCCAGAGAAAGAGAGATATAGAATTTCTTTTGAAATCCTTTTGTTTGCTTTCTTGTTATCTTATTCAACATGTGATGCAAAAATATTCTCTGTTTTGCTCCTGTGATTTATATAATTAGTCTTAATTTGTCTATTTGTTGCCTTGACAAATGACAACTGAAGTTCTTACCGTGTTTATTATATTTTCTTAATTAACTGTAAACAATAAACCAGCAAGCTGTACTCTCTGTGCGCACACAAGAATGGCCTCGTTTATCAGGAGGAGCTATACAGCCGTTACAAGGCTTTCTTTCAACAATACATTCATACTAAGGTGAGTACGGTACTCTTTATTTCTTCTTATTTATTACCTTAATTTGTTCTTGAAATATACTTTTCAAGAACAAAGGTAGTTTCTAGCTAAAAAGGCAGTGAGCAAACTTCATTCAGGGAAAACAAACAAACAAACACAAATTTAGTGGCCTTTTACCCTTAATATTGTCCTGCCGTTCAACCAACAAATATTTACATTCACGTTTTTTATGCATCTCAAATTAATTTTGACCACTGGTGTGGTGTTATAAGCATATATTAGTCATCACGTATTTTAGACTAAATTTAGTAAGTATCAGCATATTTCTTTTTCAGATACTATTTAATAATATTTGAACTTGGGCCTTTCTGCTGCATTGAATAGCGTGAGATAATTTCAAGATTTTCAAAATAGAGGATGCCAAAAATAGTTTTCAGAACAGAACAGCGGTCCAGAACAGCGTGAGCATATACCTTTTCTTAACGCCTTGAACTCTGAGGCTCCGATAAATTCCTTCCTCTTATTATGTATTCATTCATGTACCGAGTATATCCTTATATAATGAAGCTACTTATCAAAAGATAGAAATTTGATAGTGCCAACAATGAGTGATTATAACTAACTAATGAATGTTCCATAGAATAAGATGTACAAAAATCAGTGTGATTCATGCTGCAACACTCTAGTCTCTGCATATAGGGTTCGTTTGGCAAATTAAGGAATAATTTTGAAAGAGTGGTAATTTTGAAAGAGTGATAAAATAGTGTATTTTTAAAAGAGTGATAAAAGAGTGGTATTCTTGATTATTCGGAAGAAAAAAAATATCATTTGACAGTTGTTAATAAGAATAGTTAAAATATGGATAATTATGATACTAACAATAATAATGATGATAATAATAATAATAAAATAATAATAATAATAATAATAATAATAATAATGATAATATAATAATAATAATCATAATACATAATTTTAATATAATAATATATTAATAATAATAATTATAATTAAAATAAAAATAATAATAATAGTAATAATAATAATAATAGTAATAATAATAATGACAATATAATAATAATAATGATAATATAATAATAATAATAATAATATAATAATAATAATAATGATAATCATAATAATAATAATAATAATTATAATTATAATAATATAATATAATATAATCAAAATTATAATAATAATAATTATAAATATAATAATAATAATATAATCATAATATAATAATAATAAATAATTATAATCATAATATAATAATATAATACTAAAATCATAATTATTATAATAATAAATAATAATAAAATTAATCATGAAATAATAATACTAACAATAATATTAATATAATAATAACAATAATTATTATAATAATATTATATAATAATAAATAAATAATCATCATAATATTAATATAATAATAAATTATAATCATACTAATAATATAATAATAAATCATAATTATAATTATAATCATGATATAATAATATAATACAACATAATCAAATAATAATTGCTATTCCGACGAGCTAATCCGGTATACCACCTATAACTTGATATACCGGATTAGCACTATTCACTCTTCTATTTAGTCTAAAATTTATTTATTTAACAAATTAATTCCATTGAGTGTCAAACACTCATAGAATTTAAATAGCTATTCTATTCATAACAGATTTTAGTAATAATAAGTTTTTTTTGTTATTCCATTGAGTGCCAAACACTCCCATAGAATTTATCAGCTAGCGTATATATTCTGGTCAGCAACAATATCTGTTTCCTTGTCATATATTATATTCTGATGTGTATAACCCTACATAAATAACTGGTGTATTTACCTTATGAAGGTCTTGCCGGCTTTGAGAGAAAAAAGCGGAGAGCTCCTGTTAAGGGAAGTGATGAAGCAGTGGGGGCGCTACAATATTGTTACGCGGTTGCTTTCAAATATGTTTTGTTATCTCGATAAACACTTGGTCCTAGTCTATAATTATCCTACAATGCACGACACTGCTTTCCTCATTTTACAAGAGCAGGTACTTCTTCTATAGCCATCAAGCAAAGTACATATTTCATTCTGCAAATGTCATTAAAAGAACAAAAAAATTTTATCATTTCTGAAGAATCTTCTGTTTCTGTTTTGTTTCTTTTTTTTTTTAGAAATAAAATTCTCGGACCTATTACCATTTATTTTGTTTCAGGTCTGTGAAGCAATGAAAGCGCAGATAACTAGTACTATTTTGACACTGGTACGTCTTCCTTTCATATTTTCTGATAGTTCTACTCCATATTTTGGGGGATTTTCACTGTTATTAATCTTTGTAATACTTTACAAAGGGTGAAAATATTAAATGTTATCTTGGTAGATACATAGAGAACTACTTATTTTGTTGAGAATGAAGAAGAATATATCAACGGGATATATATGGTATATAATATGCATTGTCCCTTCCACATGGCGTACACAACATTTTCAATTGTTCATTTCCTTCAAATGATACTTAGTTTGTTACTCGGCAGCCATCGATTCTTTTATTTTCTTCCTTTTACATCTTTCTGGAAAATCAGATTTATGAGGATCGTGAAGGAAACTCAGTTGACCGGGCATTGATCAAGGAGGTTCTGGAAACAGTATATGATCTTCAATCAGAGACATCAAGAGCACAATATCAGAGTGATTTCGAACCACTCTTGCTTGACTTGAGTTGTGTTTATTATCGCATCAGAATGGAACACTGGATTCTAACTTTACCACACCAAGAATGTATGTTGCAGGTATATCTATTATTTTGTTGTAAATTCTCATTTTCAACCGTGGAATATACAAATTTTCCAATGTAATCTAAAGTTGGACTATTTGACATGCGACCAACAAGTACCTGATTTTGAAAACTTTCTGACTGATGTCACATTTTCCTGCTTCAGTCTCTACATGAAATTGATAAAGGGAGGACACTTATGTTAGTCTGAATAAAAGTCATCTTATTCTCTAACAAACTGGCATAAAGTGAAATAGATTATAGTCTAAAGAGTAGACAAGTAAATTACGCAAGCTTCTTTTGGAGCTATAGCTGGCTTTTCTTATGTTGTAGGGGAATGCAGGATATTCTGAAGTGCTTTCTTTGCAGAAATTGAGAAATTAACAAGTTTTCTATTAGCATAAATGAATTTTTGGTTCTTGTAGTTTGCTAAATGCTTGAATTCGGAGAGTGAAAGAGCTATGCAATGCTTACACCCTAGTACTGCATCTAAGCTGCTTGAGGTACTCTTATCTATGTACCATTTTAGTTTCCAGATTTTGTTGAATAGGTTTCCAACCATTGCAAGAACTCATTATCTATGCTTTTATGTTACCGTATACTTTGGAAACCTCATGGAAATCATAACGAGGCAACAGTGCCAAACCACCATGACCATGTAACATGATACATATTGTATTCACTGTGTTGAAGGCCAAGCAGCTGAAATAATATACTCTTTAAAAGAGCCAACAGATTACTTTTTCTTGTCGATCGGCCTCTTGTTTTTCATAATAAGCATTGTGAAGATAGTATGAACCAATTGTACTGTGAAAGTCTGTTTGTCTTGTCGATCGGCCACTTTTTACATTGCGCCTGTATAGTCTGTTTCTCTTCAGAACCAAAATGCTAGATGTTTGCTCTCATTTTCATGATGCAGCTTTGTTTTCCTTCTATTTTGCAGGTTATAAAAACCTATATTAAAAACTCAGATCCGTCAGATGTAAGCTGCTTGGTTCACCAGGTGGAGCAGCTTGAACTGGGGAGCAATATTAGTCAGACAACTGAGGTAACAATGGACGATAATGATAACTGTTTGCCAGCCACATCAGAAAAAATAGTGGATGGTGACTGTTTGTCTACTGCATCAGAAAATATAGTGGATGATGACAGTGATGAGTATGTGCTCGTGTAAATTTTATTCACTGTTGTGACTCTTACTTTTCTCTGTCATTTGGAACAGTTTCTTATTTTTAATTAATAAATGACATAGTAAGCTTTTCACCTGTTACATTAAATGGAAAATATCAAAATGGAAGAATTGATAATGACAATACAACTATGAGGGGTCCGTGCATATTAACCCAATTGTAAATTGAAGAGCCGTCTGTTTATGTATCTATAATTGCTATTGAGATATTGTATGTTTTACGAGTTTTTTGGGTTTTTAGGGACCTAGAGATAAATAGGTTAAGAGTCGGGATTATTTGTAAGAAGACATGTAAGACTTATATAAGCCCAAAGGACCATTATTCAATACAGAGAAAATATTTTATACTTTTCAGTTTTATTCAATATGGTATCAGAGCCAAAAACCCTAGGTTAACTCTCTCTTCCAGCCGCCGCCGCACTGTAGCGCCGCCACTGTAGCCGCCGCCACTGTAGCACCGACACTGTAGATCGCCGCCGCCAGGACTAGATATGTTCGATTTGATCGATCCGACCAGGTGCTAGTTGGTCAAGAGGCGGCGTGGGGGCCGATACCTCACGATACCCGAGAAGCGGGATTGATCGGACTTGCGACTAGTCGGCTCGAATCTTGATTACATAAATCAAGATTGAGTCAAGAAGGAGATAGGGAGTGAGTTTAAGTTTGGAGTTATGGCGAGAGGAAGATAAGAATCCAATGGAGGGGGTGATGGCGAAGGCGAGCGCCACCGAGCTCCGGATCGATGCGAGCGTTCGGTGTGGGCTGCGAGCGAGAGCACACCTAGACCGTGCGAGAGGATAGATCTTCCATCGCTTGACGGGAAGCTTGATGGATCGCTTCGTACTTGAGTGGTCGCGTCGGGTGAAGTATACTACGGAGGGTAAGGATGCGGAGGGTACTTGACCGGGGACAAAAAGGAGCCAACTGAGGGATCTCCAGCGAGGGCAGAGTGGAAGTCCACTCACATGACAGTATATATGTGGCTTCTGAGTTCATTGACTCCCTATATTGCTTCCAGAATGGATGACATAGAGCGGGTCAAGGATGTCTGGGAGAAGCTGAAGAGAACTTATGATGGAGTAGGAAATAATCTGAGGGTGTTCTAGATTGAGAGAGAGATAGAGGCAGTAGTGCAGGGAGATAGATCGATTCAGGAGTATGCCACAGATCTGGAGCGATTGTGGGCAGATTATGATCATTTCTCGTCAGTCGCATGCTGTAGGGATCCTAAGTGCCAGAGAGGGGCACGTGATACTCAGAGAAAGTCTATGCATTTCATAAGGGGGTTGAGCCCGGCATTTGAGCTGAGGTGCGCAGGGTTATTAGCACAGCCGAAGATTCCCTCACTAGAGGAGACGATCTCGGCCATGATACAGGAGGAGAGCAGGATTGGGCTCAAGTCTGGTATGGCAGGACTTCCGGGGGTGAAGTCAGCACTTGTAGTCTCCAAGTCAGGTAATACCGGGTACAGGGGCGAGACTCGAGAGTGTTACAACTGCGGTGAGGTAGGCCACCTGAAGCAGTTTTGCACTAAGCCACTAAAGGAGAGGAACTTGGGAGGAAGAGGTTAGTCTGGAGGTCGTGGCCGAGGCAGAGGTGGCCGGAGGGGTGGAAGAGGAGGCTACCAGGCACATCTGACGGTAGTAGAGGAGGAGAGTGAGAAGACTGTGGTCTTTACTGAGGAGGATCAGGAGTTTCTAGAGATATTGAAGAGAAAGCAGAAAGTAGCGGGTGAAGGGAAGCGTGCGCTCGATGATGCATCCACCTCATCTTCCTCAAGGGGTAACATTGCTTTCTTTGCTCACTCAGCCTCAGGTATTGGTGATACACTTGCTCTTGCATCCATATCTACCACCAGAGCACCAGATTAGATAGTTGACTCTGGTGCGTCTCGACATGTGACTGGTGCTGCTAGGGAGTTTTCTTCCTATACTCACCTAGCAGTCCCAGAAAGCATCAAGACGGCCGATGGTACGGCTCAATCGGTAATTAGTAAGGGTACCGTGCAATGTACCAACAATTTGACCTTATCTAATGTTTTGCATGCTCCTTCCTTTCCTGTGAATCTTTTGTCCATAAGTGTCATTATATCACAACTAAAATGTGTGGTTTTGTTTGATATTCCAAAGGTGATCTTCCAGGAGAAGGAGATCGGCAGACGACTTGGGACTGGCACATGGTATAGTGACTTGTGGTACCTGGATAGGGAGAGTATGGACTCGGCTCTTTCATCCATTGTGGAGGGTACAGGAGGAGTTGGGAGGAGTGTGGAGGACTTACTGCTGCTCCATCATAGACGCTTCGGTCACCCCTCTTTTTCTGTTTTGGGTAGGTTGTATCCGCCTTTGTTTGAAAAGGCTAATAAGGAAAAAATATTTTGTGATACGTGTGAGTTGGGGAAACACACGAGGAGTTCATATTCTAGTTTTGGGAGTAGGAGTTCTTTTGTTTTTGACTTAGTGCATTCTGATGTATGGGGGTCTTGTCCCACAACTGTTGTGAATGGATTTAGATATTTTGTTTCTTTCATTGATTGTTTTTCTCGTGTGACTTGGCTTTATCTGATGAAAAATAAGAGTGATGTGTTTGCTTATTTCAAAGACTTCCATAAAGGGATTCAGACCCAATATGGTGCAGTTGTGAAGATATTGAGGTCTGATAATGGGACGGAGTACACCAACAAGGCGTTTGGGGAGTACTTGTCATCTCATGGGATACAACATCAAACTACTTGTCCATACACACCAGAGCGAGAATGGGGGGGTAGGCGAACGGAAGAACAGACATCTCCTTGAGATTACTCGGAGTATGATGATGTCAATAAAGGTACCAAAATACTTGTGGGGACAAGCAGTTCTGACAGCGGCCTACTTGATCAATAGGATGCCCTCGCGAGTATTGGATTGGAAATCGCCGATTGAGATGTTGAAAGGCAAGAATGGGGATGTTTTGCCTCTCAAAACCTTTGGCTGTGTGTGTTTTGTACAAGATAACAAACCAAATATGGGAAAACTAGATCCAAGGGCGGTGAAGTGTGTGTTCGTTGGGTATTCGGCTACTCAGAAATGGTATGTGTGCTGGAGTCCGGTAGAGAGAAGATTATTTGTTAGCATGGATGTCACATTTAGAGAGCTTGAACCATACTACTCTGATCCAGTCGCATCGCCCTTTGGTGACTCGCTCGATACATGAGGTATGAGGCAAGAGGGGGAGGGTGATAGTAGTAGTGAGAGGAGGATGGTGAGTGTGGGGGATATTTCTTGTCCGCTTGTGGATTCAGTTATGGTGCCGGTTGTGGAGACCGAACCGAAAAATGATGAAACTCAAGCTCAGGGAGAGTTAAGGGTGTATACGAGAAGAAGAAAGCAGAATGAGGAAGCAGTGCCTACAGTGCCACTTGTGCTAAGTCCCTCGTTCCTGCCTCCTCCGACTCCTGAGACACCTACATCATCCACCTCAGATTCAGAGTACAAAGGTGATATGATTCATCTTTCTTCTCCTCCCACTCCCCTATCGATAAGGAGGACTTCTCACAGCAATGCAGGAGTTCCCCCTGATCGATATGGTTTTCCACATGATATTGCTCAGTTTGTCTCTTACTCTAACATATCACCTGTGCATGGAGCATTCATTGCATCATTGAACATTGTCTCTATCCCTAAGTGTTGGCAGGTTACTAAGGAGGATCAAAAGTGGAAAAGCTGTCATGCTAGAGGAACTTGAGGCCCTGGATAAGAACAAAACCTGGGAGCTCGTGTCACTACCACCAGGCAAGAAGGCGGTTGGCTGCAAATGGGTCTTCACGGTGAAGCAAAACCCGGAGGGTCGGGTTGAGCGCTACAAAGCCCGATTGGTGGCAAAGGAGTACAGTCAGAATTATGGCATTGACTATGATGAGACATTTGCACCCGTGACAAAGATGAGTACAGTACGGACACTGATTTCCTTGGCTGCAAATGGGGGTTGGAAGCTACACCAGCTCGATGTGAAGAATGTTTTTTTCCATGGTGATTTGCTGGAGGAGGTGTACATGGAGATACCACCAGGTTTTTGTTAGTTTGTAATAATCTTGAAGTCAATAATACGATAAATTTGTTATATAAAGCTTTGTTCATGAATTGGATATTTAAATGATATTTTGTTTCCTTGAGTATTATTGAATTTATGAATCATTCCGAGTTCATGATTGGAATTGTGAAACTTCATAATATAGAATATACTCTTAAAAGTCACTAACCAAGGTAATTAGCAGGAACACTAATTAACCGTTATCGTGTTAGTATGTGGATTAAATGATGGTCAAGTTTTACGGACCATAGACAAAGAGTTGTCATTTTAATCACATAGATAGATGTTCACGGAACATCGTATTTGATAGACCCGAATGAAACATTAAATGGAATTGTGTTCGTGTCATTAATGTTTTCGTTCGGTATTAAATTCTAAAGTATGAGGTATTCATCTTTCCTACATAAGATATGTATGTGTGTGATTTCTACCAAACGTTATCCGTAAAGGTGGCTATAAAGGTAGCTCTTCGGTATACATAACTTATGCGGAGGAAGAGATGGTTTGCCAAAAGTACTATTGTCCCTCGTATTTCTATACGAGTTATAAGCATCATCTTGGGCCCCTTGATAGAGTAAGATTATCGCTAAGATAATTACAAGAGTAATTATATTTGATAATTTACTCGGGATCAAGAAAAGATTAAGTTTGCAAGGATGACACATACCTACCTTGAAGCGATCCGATAAGCTATGAGACAAAAGAATTAAACACAAGTAAATAGTTTCTTGGATCATGATATTGTACAAGACATCATCATCTCGTGTAATTGGATGGTCATAGTGCATTTACGCGGATGCCTCCTATGATTATAGAAGTTAAAACGGTTTTAACTCTATTTACCAACATAACACGGATCTGTCGGGTCACCGTATAGGAGTTAATCGGAGAATCTTATTGATTAATTATAAATTATTTATAATTAATAATAAGATGGTTATAATTAATTATATATGATATAATTATATTTGTCATAGATATGACAAGAAGCAAAAAAAATCGATTGAATTTATAACGTGTTGACACGTCATATATAAATTCGCCGAAACAACAATGAGAAAAATATAATTGTAGATGACAATTATATATATTTGATTTGGATTTTAAATGTTAATTATGGTTTGAATTATGGGCCAAAGCCCATTTATAATTAAAGTCTTAATTAATAATTAAAAGCCCAAAATCGAAAAGCCCAAAAAAGCCCAAAATCGAGAAAAGCCCAAAAGGCCCATGAAAAGCCCATGATGACCTCCAAGGGTATTTTGGTAATTTGTCCAAAAGCCCAAGGGTATTTCGGTAATTTGGCCAAAAGCCCAATGACGTTTTGGTAAATTGGATGAACTTTAAGGGTATTTTGGTCTTTTCACATTGGAACCTCCCTATTATTCATAAGGGTATTTTGGTAATTTGCCAATCTCACATTTTCTATAAATAGAGGGGTAGGTGAGAGAGAAACTTCCACCAAATCGTTCTACTTTCTCTCTCGGTATACGGTTGTTTTAATTCACGGGATCGGTGAATAGTGTTTTTACGAAAGTTGCGGTATTTACGCACATTTGTGAAACGAAATTATGCGAGTCGTGAATAGTACTATTTCGTCTTTTCTCGGGTGAATAGTGTTTTTTGTGAAAAACCGCGGTTTACGTATTTCGGCAAAAGAAATAAGCGCTTTCTACAGTCGATCCTGGTGGATAACCTACGAGAGGCATCGACGTTTGGTGCTCGAGACAAGCGATTTTCATTCCAATTGAAATTTGGAAGCGAGGTATAACATCTTATATTAATCTATTTAATTGTTAAGTAGATTAATATTTTAGAAATCAATCATGGAGTAGATCAATAAAGGTTTAAAGAGGTGTGTATCTCTCGGTAATCATCCGACACATCACTTTAACCCTAAGCTTAAGTTAGAAGTAAAATAATATTTTACCGTCTTTTGTAAAGGATTAAATGTCGTAACTCTCGGTTATTATCCGACATACTTTAATCCCTAACTTAAGTAGAAGTAAAATTTTTGTTCTACGGTCTTTCCGCAGCTTGAGCATTAATGGGATTTGGGCATTCCGAATCCCAACAGTTTTGGCACGAAACAAACTTATGGTAAGGTGTGCAGGTTCAAGAAGACACTCTACGGGCTGAAGCAGTCCACTCGGGCCCGGTTTGACAGATTTATGAGAGCTATGGTAGGCATGGGGTATCGACAGACCAATGCAGACCATACGGTGTTCTTCCGACGACATGGAGGCCATATTGCAGTACTTGCAGTATATGTGGATGACATGATTATCTCGGGAGATGATGAGGGTGGAATTACATTGCTAAAGAAGAAATTGGGAAAAGAATTTGAGGTGAAGGACTTGGGATAATTGAGATACTTTCTTGGGATTGAGATAGCTCGTGGTGCAGAGGGAATTGTCTTATCTCAGAGGAAGTATGTCTTTGAATCTGCCTACGAAACGAGATATCTTTGGGTTGTAGACCCACAGTTTCTCCCATTGACCAGAAGTCCAAGTTTAGTGCTGAGGCTGGAGAGCCAGTTGATAGAGAGAGGTACCAAAGGATGGTTGGTCGCTTGATCTATTTGAGCCACACTCGTCCTGACATATCATTTGCTGTGAGTGTGGTAAGTCGCTATATGTATGATCCCAAAGAGGGTCACATGGATGCTGTGTACCAGATTCTGAGGTACTTGAAAAGTGCACCTGGAAAGGGGTTGATCTTCAGGAAGATTGGACATCTGAACATTGAGGGTTATTGTGATTCAGACTGGGCTAGTTGTTCTGATGATAGAAAGTTCACGTCTGGATATTGCATGTTTGTAGGGGGCAATCTGGTCTCCTGAAAGAGCAAGAAGCAAATAGTGGTTGCGAGGTCCACAGCTGAGGCAGAATACAGGGCCATGGCCCTAAGTGTGGAAGAGATGTTGTGGTTGAGAACTCTGTTGTTGGAGCTCAAGATGGACCAAAGGACCCAAATGAAGTTGTGGTGTGATAACAAGTCAACCATCAGCATCGTCAACAACCCAGTGCAGCATGACAGAACCAAGCATATCGAGATCGATAGGTTCTTCATCAAGGAGAAGTTGAACAGTGGACTCTGGAGTTAGGTCATGTTTCAACTAAAAACCAGGCAGCCGATTGTTTGATGAAATGACTCAATTCTTTGGATTTAGCGAGAGGATGTGACAAGATGGGCCTAGTGGATATTTTTTGCCCATCTTGAGGGGGAGTGTTGAGATATTGTATGTTTTACGGGTTTTTTTGGGTTTTTAGGGACCTAGAGATAAATAGGTTAAAAGTCGGGGGTTATTTGTAAGAAGACATGTAAGACTTATATAAGCCCAAAGAACCATTATTCAATACACAGAAAATATTTTGCACTTTTCAGTTTTATTCAATAATTGCTTAAAGTTATTTTTTCATTTATAGCTTCTACTGTAGATGATTAGATTTCAAACTATTCACCTTTGATATAAAATAGATACTAACAGTTTGGATCAACGGTATTCTACATGGGAAATATATGAAGAATATTAATTGGAAAGTAAACGAACATGATTTTTGCAAATGGAGTTCCATGAAAGTATAATTACACACGCGGAGTTTCTATGAAATACATTATTCCTGGATATGTCATTAATCTGATATTCATGAATACATCTCAGTAGTGACTATGTGCGCTTACATGCCTCTACTAAAAAGAAAAAGAAAATGAAAAAGAGGATGAGAAGTCAAACTAAAAGTGTTGTTTGTCTCAACTTCCAAGCAAGCAACGGGTTATGGACCTATTTTAAGCATCAATCTTGACCTATTGACAATTTCTAAGCACTAGGTTCATATCCTTTAAAACTGTGCTGCTCAATGACACCGGGTGCGAGTGCTGAGGCTTCTCTTGTGGCTTTTATTAGGACTGGGTGTCTTTTTTAGCTTAGTTGTGCTGGTATGGGATGCTGTAACTTAATGTTTCATGAATTGAAACGGACACTAGTTGTACATCTTTAAAACTTTTACAACAACAACAACAACAACTAAGTCTTTAATAAATTAGAGTAGGTTAGAAATGAAATCCAATCTGAAAAATAAGATAAGAAATTTTAAATATCAATGATAATAATAATGATAATGATGAAAAAAATAATAAATAATAAATAACAAAAAATAAAAATAAAAGATACTGGTAATGATAATGATACTTTTTTACATTGCCAGAAAATTCATTTTCTTGTGATTTTTCTGTACTATTTTAATAATACAGAAGTACAAATGGTTCTGTTGTAAAATTTACATTGCTCAATAGATGCTTGAATCAAGAGACAGGAACTGGTGCCATCCATATACCCTCAAGAGACAGGAACTGGTACCTTCCATATACCGGCCCAAGTCTCAATCGAGATCTGAATATTGAAACATTTGCTTTGCAGTCGATAGGGATATTTTTTTCCTTGGAAGAAAAAGTAGGTACTATACAATTATACATTATACAAATATTTGTGTAACAGTCTACAACATAAACTATACTACTACCGAGTTTCATAAGAAAGAAAACCTTCGTTCCTAAATGATTAGCTAAAATTTTTAAAGAACCACTGAACAGTCGCAAATAAAGAGTGTCGAGATGTTGAAGTTGGCAAAGCCAAGGAGAATGGTTTGAAACAATCTAAATCGTTAATTTAATTGGAAAGTAGAGATTGGAGAAAAAGTAGTGTCCTAACTTTCTTTCAAGATAATGGCACTCAAGATCTAGAATGTTTCCACTTTTTCTGTTGTCTTTCCTTTCGCCCATCTTTTTCCCTTTACTTTTCTTTCTTCCTTTTCCTCTCTCTTTTTATTCAAAGCTCACGAACTTGTGATCAATGTAACCTAACAGATTAATAAAATTTGAGAACATCAATGAATTAAAATGCAGTCTGTGCGGCCGCATAAACGGCCGCATATGCGTGTGCGCTCTGGATCCGCATGAGATTTGCTTGTGCGGCCGCATATTAGCGTTCACAGAAGATCCATAGAAAATTAACCTCAAAATGGATGAAAATTTGGCATAGATGGGGAGCGTGATTCGAACTGGAGCATTGGCGCTTGCACCAACATACTTTACCACTGGGCTACGCACATCTTTGCATCCAATGTCATACAAAACCGCATATATATTACCGCATTAAAATCCGCATATGCGACCGCATACCGCATATGCACTATGCGAAGCCCTTCCGCACACATATTTGAATCCGCATTTTAAAACCTTGGAGAACATAGACCTCCATCTTTTCAATAAAAAAAAAAACTTTCTTCCAAGATAATAGCAGATACGGATCCTCTAAAAGTCCCAACTTCTTTTTTAGTAACTGGCTTTATGAAAACCATTATTAGATGGGGGTTATAAGAAGCCAGTTCTGTGGTAGTATAGGCAGAAATAAGCTAGCAAAAACTATGTATGGCATTCAAAAAGAGATGTCCAATGGATTCAGTAATATAAAAAGATCAAACAAATACACCTCGTGCTGTGCAGAATGACACTACTAAATCTGCAAGATGGGAAAAATAAAGTCCACTTGATGGCCCTATATAACATTAGTTAAGCTTTTTTTTTCTTTTGTGTTAAACACCCATAGGCAACCACTTACAATATCCTTGATAAAATCACATACTAATAAAAAAGGAAAAGTAAAACCAACTACTGGTACACAAATTCGCTACCCAGGTTAGCGATTCTGTGACTATGTGTCCAGCATATCACCAGCAGGCCTGTAGCACTTTCTGGTGGGCTTACCAATCAATTCCTCTCGCAAGCACAGCTTGCCAACTACATGTTTGAAATATTTTCTATCAGTACGGAACACACACAGGGGATCTGTGATATCTGAAACAGTTTGCATCGCATAATGAATTGGAGGTTTTAAAAAAGGTTGAATCCAAAATGACGTGATTCAGTCCATTATATATAATGTACACATAGCCCCTTGATCAGTTATTTGAAAGATCCATTCGTATAACAAAGAATGCAGTTATGATGATCAGGTACGTCATTAGTTGGCTGCTCTGACAAGGTCAATTAGGCATCTGCATCCACCGACATGTTCTCGAGAATCTAGCAAATTAGACTTCTTTCTCCCTTTTAAGAGTCTTGATACACAGCTGAGCACCTCACCTTCCATATGCTCCAGAGGGTGTACACAAATTGTGGAAACCTAAGGTAGATGTGGGAGAGGAGATAATGAGAGATTGAAATGTGGGAGATCATTATTTGTTTGCCTTCTCTTTACTCATGTGTATGTCTCCTAATCTTGAAACAATACTCTTGGTACGTTTTCTCATTTTTATCACTCTTGAAACAATACTTTTATGCCATCGGCCCATTTTAATAGAAAATTTGTTTTGTACTTGACAAAACCCAATCCAAACATTATTTTTTTAAGTATTTGGATATAAATTGGGCTTCAGCAAAAGTTGGAACTTAAAAAGATGATATTCCATGACTACTGTTGTTGATGCCTTGATAAATTTGCTTGACATCTATAACATTTATAACATCTACAAAGGTTGGAATCTTAGTTGTGTTGATTTGTAAGTAATAGATAATAGGGCTTAAAATCATGTGTCATATGATGCTTAGAGCAGCACCGGAGTTTGGAGTTCATTTGACAATTATATTTGATGAACTGATTTATGTTATAGACGATGAAATAATACTGCATTTAACCAATAAAACTTAATAAAAAAAGTTCAATATCTTTCTTCTCTGTCATGTTCGATAACAGATGCAATAATTTGAGAAGCATTAATCAAAATATCACAAACAAACAAAAAACAGAATTATTAAGCAACATTGCTAAGATAGTTTCATTACAAGAATTAGGAATTATCAGGCAACATTTATAAAATAGTACCATTTCCACAACTAGGAATTATTAGGCAATAATATTCATCCAATTTGTCCTAGAAACAAATATTAAATCATCAAACGAGCAGAGTTCCAAGCATAACAGTCACTGCCTCACCACTGATGCGCACTCTCTGAGATTTCTCCTCCAATTCCACATACAACACACCAGTCCTTGGTGAAGCCTGAAAAATACAAAATTATGATAAATGCACCCAGTGCATATCTTTTTCTTTGACGCTTTGTATTGACACTTCGATAAATAAACCCTATTGTGCCATAAAGTGTTAATTAAGTTAGACAGTGAAGTACCATGAAAGAGGTAAAACGCTGCTTATTGAGCTTTTTGTTCCAGTATGGTGCCAAGGCAAAGTGCGCACTCCCACAGACGTGGTCCTACACAGAGAATAACTGATATTAAATAATTGAAAGCATCACAGCAATGGGTCTAAGTGCCTTATTTATTGAAAGATAAATTGATGAATATATCATATATCCAATAAAGTAAGACCTCATTAAGTTCGAATTTGGGGCAAAAGACTCGTGTAAAAAAATCATATTCAGATTCATCAGGAGCTGCTCCCGTAACTATAACTCTTCTTCCATCACAACTCTTGATTTCCTCAAAATTTGGTTGCAACATTGCAACTTCTTTTCCAGAAGAGAGCTCTATCTGAGAAACATAATTCCAGGATAGAAGTTAATTGTTCAATCAGCTGATGAGAAAAATGGAAATACAGGAAAAAAATAGGAAATCAAAACTACTATAAAGAACAGAAATCAAGTACCAGGAGATCATCAGCAGATGTTTTCTGAACACTAACTACAGAAACACCATTCAAAGTCTTAGGAAGCGATGGATCAATCGCATCACCTACCAAAGGAACTACGGGAAAGTCCAATTCAACAAAGAACTTTTCTCCACTTTCTTTTTTTGAAAAATCTGCTTTAGGTACTTTTTTGGCAGTTACAACTCCGATTCTTGCAACAAAATTAATGAAATCATGATTCACAAGATCTGATGTGAACAGGAAATGTGATGCTGCTAATGTTGCATGCCCACAGAGATCAACCTAGGAAGTTTTAAAGTGTTAGTCTAGTTCATCGTAGTATATGATGCCACGCTGACTGTACAAAGACAATCATGCTGCTCAGTCATATTACATGCCAGTTATTATGTACCAATATAATGAGAGATGCTGGAATTTATTCCCAAACTACCTGTCCTAAATGCCCAGCCTAAAATGGGGATATATGTTTCTTAGCATGGGGGAGCAGATCCACTGATTTTGTTCACTGTGCTCCCAGAAGAGAGAGGAAGAAAACAAGGATTCAATATTAGTTGTCTGTCCTGGTTCTGATCATGGTTGTTTCTTCAATTTCACAATATCTTTATACCCATCTAGCTAGTTTCAGCTGGTGTAATTATGTAGGTATGTGAGAGCTGCAAGCCTTAAAACAACATACAAAGGAATAATGGTGTGGCTGTGGTACAAGGTTTTTTTGAACCAGATTTTCATTGCTACAATATGTTCATGCTACTCTTTCTTTATGATTCTAATTAATGCAATAATACATACATAATGTCTCATTGCACAAAGGTGTTCGATAAAAAGACAAACTGAAGGTCCCATAATTCTACTTCAAAAGAAGAAAAGAAGTTCCATAATTTTACGTATTGGAACATACAAAGATCTAAAGAAATGTCAACAAGATTGGAATTGGCTTCAGATGTGGTTCCGACAAGGAAATGAGTGTGCATGTCTGAGAGGTACTAATACACAATTAACAATGAAGCACGGTATACCTCAACAGTCTGAGTAAACCACCAGATATGGAACCGAGGAGCATCATCATCATTACTCTTCACATTATGTGCATCTGAAACAATTGGAGACAAGAAGGCAGTCATAGGAGCACTGAATTCTTTGGCAACAGATAGCATCCATTGTTCGTCCACCTCAGCATTATCTTCCAACAAACACACTGCTGCCGGGTTTCCCTTGAAAGCCTCTGAAGTGAAAGCATCTATCTGAGATTTGGAAAAGAATAGTAAGTAATATAGTCAGCATGTACCTATTACTATGAAAAGAGGAGTTGTTGAGAGCTGTACAGACCACTGCGAACTTGATAGCTCGTTGAGGCATTTTAACAAACACCTGATATATGTGGAGAGCTTACACAAGTGTGTGGTTGTAGGCTTCTAGCTGCCCCGAATTATTGGAGAACCAGTGTTTGAATTGTGAATCGTGTACGTACATATATGTAGAGAATAAAATATCACATATTTTCTGTTTGGGCACCTGAATTTGCGAAATTCACATTTTGACGTGGTAACGTATCCGATTTGTACTGCGTTGTTCTTGACCGCCATCAGTCAGTAAAAAAGTTGTTTAAGTGCTTTAGAGTAAACAAATTGGTTGCATCCAATATATGTGGACCAAAATAGAACGAAATTTTCATCCGCTCGTAACAATTAGGGACGTTCCTCCAATGCACCAAGGGTGCGTTAATAGCACAATAGATACTATTTTCAGAATAAAAATAAGTGTAGTGCATTCAAAAACAAATCTGTTATTTCATAATAAGAAAAATTATTATTATTTTGTTCTCTGTTATTATTCTCATACTAACCTAAAAATTATTATTTTATCACTATTTTCAATTCCTCTATTTTTATAATATTCTTTACACAGTTCGAACATGTCCTAAGCTAATTGGTTGTGAGAAATGGTTCCTTTTTAATAATTTGTTTTGCCTTAAAACATGTTTTATTATCAAAGGTCACAGAGAAAGTTTCATACGGGATTTGCTGAGGCAAGTCCGCAAAGTCCAAATTGCTCACTCTGATCATTGATTTTTTTTAGAGCTTGAGCGTCAAGTTTGAATTGGATAGTACCTATACAAGAACCATGATAATTTATACTATTTTATTTCCAAAATTTAGACAAAAGTTTCTTTGATAGCAACTTTAGTATTAACTAAGCTTGGAGACTTGGACCACACTTTATTGTTTGGTAAATAGGGATATTAAGACAATAAACATATCAAATTATTGACCAATTTTATTTCTATTATATCACCTGATAGTCTTTAGTTAAATAGTTTTATAAACGAAACCGAAAATCTATTAAAATTATTTATCGTCCTAGGTAATTATCATTTAAAATTATTTATTCCGAAAATCTATTAAATGCTTTGTCTAAATATCTCACCATAAACAGTTCCTAATATCAGTTGCCTACAGTGAATGAAAGAAAAAAATAGAAACTTTTTTTAGTTCAAATAATTCCAAAAATTGAGTGCGTTCACTGAATTCCAAAGAAAATTACAAAGAGTGATTTTTCTATGGATTAAAATTTTGTAGCAATCATATAATTTAATTTTATCACAACCATTAATATCAACTTGATTTCTACATCTCTACTACAAACTTATAAAAATTTGAAAATTATGATTCATAGAAGAGTTAACCAAATATTAGTAGCAGAGCTACATTAAAAGCAACTCAATGGGCGGTCCTTCATTTGGTCAAACATGCGACGCAATCCAACACTATCCAAGTTGGATAGGATCTTCCTCTCGAACCACCGGTCATCATTGACCAACCTCATCCCCTATCTATCGGACGTGCCAACGGCAACCTCAGATCATGTGCCCATTACCCTAAAATTCCATGATCAAAATCGGCAGCGTCATCGGGCCTTCTTCTTTGAGCGACATTGGTTGCAATTCAGCGAGGCACTAGATATTGTCCACACTGCATGGGCCTCAACTTCGGCCACAAACAACCCGGCAGTTGACTTTATCCGAAAATTGAAGCAGATCCGAACCCACATTACCTCTTGGGCCTCCAGGAAGTTTCACAGCTTCAACAAAATACTATGTCGTACCAAACTCGTAATCCAAATTCTCGATAGAGCCGAAGAGGATAGACAACTCTCAACTCCATAACGCAGGCTAAGAATTAAGCTCAAAGAGCATGCGTACGCACTGGCTACCCTACAGGAAGCAAAGTGGAAACAACGCTCGACGACACTATGGTTGAAAAAGGGAGATACAAATTCAAAGTTCTTCCACATACTAGCAACACTTAGACGATCAAACAACCACATCCCCCAAGTGACGATCCAACCACATGACCAACCTGCGCAACCAACCACCATTACCCAAACACCAGCAATTCTAGCAGAATTCAACTCATATTACCGCAACCTCCTGGGATCCCCTATCCCTAACTGATCTAATCCATGCCTGTCAAGTACCTATGGACAACCAGACTTAGCTCAATTAAGACCCCTAGTTGACCCGATAAACTTACAAGAAATAAAAAATGCGATTTTGGGCCTACCAAAGGATAAGGCAGTCGCCCGGATGGTCTACCCATTGAATTCTTTCAACGATACTGGCCCATAGTCCCAGAGGACCTTCACAGGATCATCACCGCATTTTCCAACAACAAATTAGATATGTCACGCATAAATCAGGCATATATTACTCTAATCCCAAAGAAAACAGACTCCTCACTGATCTTTGATTACAGACCCATAAGCGTTCTCTCGGCCATCCTGAAAATCATCACAAAAATCCTAGCCAATAAACTACAACCATACTTGCCACACCTAATTAGCAAAAACCAAACGGCGTTTGTCAAAGGACGACACTTAATGCAAACTTTTATGTCTACTAGAGAGCTTCTCACCTACCATGCTAAGCGAAAAATCCCCTCCATATTCTTTAAAGTTGATTTTAGTAAGGCATTTGACTCAATATCATGGGACTACATGTTAGGAGTGCTTCGGGCAAGAGGATTTCCTCCCCTATGGATTGTCTGGATCCGCAGCCTACTTATCTCCTCCACCTCCTTTCTTAAAGTCAATGGACTGAGAGGCAGCCCGTTCTACCACATGCGGAGCCTGCGGCAGGGCGACCCACTATCCCCCCTTCTCTTCATTCTAGCCACAGATTCTTTACAGGTCATGTTCCATAACATGTGTCACGAGTTCATCGAGATAATAATGGCCATACTTGTGAATTTCAGCAAGACGTCGGGCCTCGAGATAAATTTTGAAAAGTACGGCTTCCTTCCAATAGCTATACCCGCAGACCTAACACCGACCTTAGCCTCCATCGTCCATTGCAACCCCCTCTCAACCCCCATACATTACCTGGCCTCAAATGAATCAAGGCCCGGCACAATTATGTCAAAGTTGCTATAGAAGTCAAGTTCTTTATCTTCTATTGTGGCACCATATTGACACCACTGACCCGTTTCGTGACATGTTTGGCAGCAACCTCCGCCTTCGACTTTCCCACATCTTGAAGACTATCGTGTAAATAATAAAATGATGAGTATACAGCCGCAAAATTAAGAACTACAACTAGCTATTGGAGTAGTAGCAATTTAATAAGATATATTATTTTCCTTATAGATTGATCGTGATTTAAATTTCATAATTTTGTTAATATTTAATAGTCCATCAAAGACCTTTAAATTGGAATCATTTCAAATTGCATAAATTTCTTATGGTCTTTGATGAACTATCAAACGATAATGAAATTGCATGAAGTTTGAATCATTATCAATCTATAAGGAAAAAATGTATATATAAAAATTTTATATTTTTATATTTTTCATATTTATTTAAAAATATATTACCAAAATAACCTATAGTCAAGGATCCCTCCCCTATATAGATAAAGTTATCACTATTTTTAAAAAAAAAAAATTCTTCCATAAAAATTGTTTATTTCAAATATTACTCTCAAAATTGTCAAAATAACCATTATCAAGTGAGTCCTCTCCTTAGATAATAGGGGGATAGACTCCCAATGAGACTTCAAAAATTAAGCTTTTAAAAAATAGAAAGTTATAATCATTTTAACCGTTTTAACGGTTTTGATAGACTTTGGCGTTAAGTTTTTGAGAAAAAAAATGGATTTAACGGGTTTTCTGTGATTTAACTATTTTATCTCACGTTAAACCCAAAAACGTTAAATTAAAAAAAACACATTCAACGACTGAAATTTTTTGTTTCAAATCTGAATAGTTAGTGACTATAAATATTTATTTTATTTTTATTTTTTGAATGTAAATTAATGACCTAATAAAAATATGAAGCAAATACATCATATAATAGTTTAGTATAATTTAAGATTTTTAACTTTTAAGTACTTAATTAATATTATAATTATTATTTTTACTTAATTTAGTTAATTATTAAGTACTGATATATGAGAATGTATTTTTTATCTTTTTAAATATTAATTAGTAGGTAAAAAGTGATTGATCATTTTTTAATTTAATGGCCGTGTAAAACCGTTAAAACCATTAATCGTTAACTGGTCACCTCACCGTTAAGAACCGTTAAATATTTTTTAAAAATTTATCAAAAATATAATAATTAATATTAAAGTTCAACAAAATAAAATTACAGACGCACTTGTTCCTGTAATTTTAAAAGATAATATATGACAGTACAGAAGGTGGAGATGATTTAGTTAATTACTACCTGTTGCAAACGAAGATACATGAATTTAGAATTGTCAGGGGAAGCATTTTATTTTTAATTTTGTGTTTTTAATCACATTTGACTTTCCAGACTAATAATAGAATAAGATTGAAGGCATGCATATATTTTTCGCTAAAGAAAATTGCGCCATAAATTAAAGTTTAGCATTTTTTGGGCGCGGTTAGATTATGATATGGCGCAGAAAAGAAAAGGATATAGCATCGTTTCTTATCATTTCCTTCTAGTTAAGATAAATGTTATTGTTGTTGCTCATTGTAGCACTAGAGCTCACTATTTTTGTTTTCTTTTTGTAATTTCTAATATCTTTCATCCCTAATGTTTTAAATATAGAGCAAGATAAAATGCAAAAGTTGGTCCAAAACAGCTCTCCTCTTTGTGCTTGAGGCTACTTTTTATTCAGACAGAGGGAGAAAAAAATTGATTTACAAGTAAATAGAAAAAGAAATAAAAATTTAAAAAATATATGCAAGTATTTATTTAAAAAATTGATTGTCAATTTTCAAATAAATACTAAAAAAATTTTAAAAATAGAAAAAATATTATGGATATGTTCTACTATTTGTAGGTTGATGGTGTTTCAAATTTCATGCAATTTCATTATCGTTTGATACTCCATCAAGGTCCGTCAAAATTTTATATAATTTGCAATGGTTATAATTTAACGGTCTTTGATGGACTATCAAACGATAATAAAATTGTATAAAATTTAAATCACCATCATTCTATAAGTATAAGAACATATCCATAAGATTTTTTATTTTTTAAGAAATTTTCAAATTTATTTCAAAATCTATTGTCAAAATTCAGTTCATTGAAGCCCTTCTTTTTAATATTCTGCTAAAGTAAAGAACAAATTTGTAGACTGATTATAATTTAATTTTTCATAATCACTGAACAATAACCAGCTTTATAACTAGTTGACAACTATAAATTCTCTCAACACATTCATCAATTTTAACGCACCTAAAAGTAAGCAGATATCATCAGTAATCTTGTCCTTGATACTAAAATTTATTATTTATGTTGAATGAGTTATCATTTTTGTTAATTACTTCATTATTCAACTAAAACAAATTATTATTTAGATTATTGCTATTTATATTGAATAATTAAAATAATATACAAGATAAGTTATATCATAAAATCATTAAATAATATAAATAATAATTCGTTTAACTTAAATAATAGAGTCGATATCCACATAGTATCTACAAAGTATTTTCCAAAAATAATTTCTTGTATGTCATATTACGTACGTATGCTTGTTTGTTTGTTATGTACTACTGGTTGACCATTCTTGTTGGGAACTGAAATGGGAAGAAATTACCTTTAGGCAATTATAAATAATTCCATTTCAGTTCAGACACAAATGTTGATAATTGTCACGTTCTTTTACCAAGCCAAAATGTATCATGATAACTGCTGATATATGTCTAAAATGTTAAGATTATAATTTCAAAATTTTTTATTTAAGACACCAAAAAATTTTGTAAGTGACTTAAACTAAATAAAATATAAGTTATAAACAAGTTTGATATATCTTTAATGTATGTTTTGAGTCACCAAAAGAACATAAAACAATCGGAAGACGCACATGACATTAAAAGACTAACTGAAATATTCTCCAATGATATTCATCAAAAACAAACCACAAATGACTTCTCAACTTCTTTACTAGAATAATTGAGAGGTTATCCTTGATTCTCTGTCTTTTTCACAAATTTTATCTCTTAGGTGTAGTAAAAAAGTTTTCAATACATGAGATGGTAAAAACTTATGCAGCAGAAATTTAGTAAAATTACATTGCAGTTGGAGTCAATTTTTTTAATTTCTTGTTTATATATATGATATTTTATTAGACGTATAAGTTTCACTAATTGTTAGCCACATCCTAACCAAAATTGAGCTTATTTGAAATAAAAAAATCCCACAAACCGACTCAAAAACTAAACCGTACACAGAACCTCACATGCAGCCTAAAATAGGACCGCACGAGAGTCCGCACAAGCCTATTTTAGTACTGGTTTTGTGTTGGTTGTCCCAGACTGCACGAGCCTGAAAACACTCACCAGATTCAATTTTTGACCCGCTTTAATCTATTTATCAAATTCTTTGATAGGTATACTCAATTAATCATGTTTATTAACTAGTTAACTCACATTAATGTCCAAAAACTCATATTAAATAATCAAAAAAATATCTATAAATTTTATTCTTTTATGGTGTAACCTTTTAAAAGCTATATACACTTAACAATGAGTATTAAAACACTTTTAATTTTCATAGATGACAAACGATACCTCCTAATGTACAATGTACATTGTACATTATATGCAATTGTAACACGAAGCAAGAGCAGTATAAAATAAACTTACATCTCTTTACTACTACATCATATGAATGAGCAGTATAAAATAAACTTACTACTACATCATATGCAATGTTTGCTCAATTCGCATGCTAATTTAAATTCTTTTTGTAACACAAACACCGTCATCTCTTCTAACTAGCTCGATATTAAACAGATGAACATCTCTCACGGCCTGCAAGTATTCGACATTACCAGAAAAATAAATATTACAAACAAAAGACAGCCTACAACAGGAATAAATAAAAAACAAAACCCCCCACAACAATGTGTTAGCAGCTCAGCATCAGCATCAGCAAATTATCTGCACTTAGAATCATGACCAAAGTCATATTTCAACCCTCCACTATTGAACCCTCTTTTTCTTGTTCACGTCTGGGGAAACATCGAGCACTGATACGTCGTCATCATCATCATTTACCTCAACTTCTTGTGCAATTCCCTTGTGTTTTCCATTTCCATCTAATATCTCTTCCAATTTACGTTTTCCACCAGCTGCTGAAGAGCTCTCACCATTGCTTGAAGTACTATTTTTCTCTGGTTTTGTGGTGGGGCCTGACCAACCAGTCAGCACCATACCACCAGGCTCCTTTTCTTCGTCAAATACATCCCTGCACACAAGATTATAAATACCGATGTTACATAAAGAATTTAGAAAAGTAATCAGCAATATTAAATAATAAATACTGATACTAAACTATCAATCAATACTCATGTACTCCATTTAGAGTATTCCTTAGCCAGATGGTACTACAAGTTTAGTATAGGTCATACTTACATACTCAATGCTGATGAGGCCTCAGATAGGTCATACTTGCATATTCCATGTTTTAAGAACTATTATGTTGTGCACAGGGTTCACCGCCATTATGTCAATGAAAATATGGATAATAAAAGTAACCTGTGCTTGATGTTTATGTTGCATTTTAATTCCTGCTGCAAATCTTCAACAGAGAGGGTTGTACCATTTGTTAGTGGTGCAGGAAACTCAGACAAGATCTGAAAGAAAAAAAGAAATCATATACAGAACGCAAATGCACACACAAGCACACACAGGCAGAGCTAATAATGAGGTACACTATACTACAGGATCCACACTGCGTACAAGACAATATAAGAAATATATGGCTGGTCCGGTACTGTCCAAAAACTGCAAAGGTGACCTACCTTTGTCGTACCTCTTACATATACAACAACACAACAACAACAACAACAAAGCCTTTAATCCCAAATAAATTGGGGTAAGCTAGAAATGAAACCCAATCTGAAAACATAAGATCAGAGAACTAAGTTTCATTTCCATAAAGATCGGTTGTTTTAGTGTGGGTTCCGTCACACCCACCGCAACCCTCCTCCTTTATCCTGGCTTGGGACAAGCTGTGCAGAAACTAATCAACACAGGCGGAGTTCTTACATATAGGTCCAATTAAACAGGATCCTTCATATTTCTCATATTTACACTTAAAAACATGAAACATCCTGCATACAAGATAAATATCCATCTCTTTCATAAACATAAAATATGTTCATGTAGTGCAATCCAACAAAATATTCCTCCGCTATTTATGATTTTTCAATTCTTGTAACTACAAGGGTACAGAAATAACCATGTCAAGATTGCGAGCATATCTTGTGACCATATCAGCCTCGAGATCATCACCTTCCTCATAAATTAATGATGAGCCTTGCATGACTAATGGAAGGTTCATGCCGAGCTTACTCTTCACTACCTTCTCTATCACATCCCTTAGTTTGGTTGTGGAAGTGTTCACCTCCAACAATAGCGGTGTCTGATACACAAATGAAGATAACAAATTAGTAATATCTCATATATTAGTACCTTCCGCACCTCACACCTCATACTTTCACCCAACATTTAAAGGTTGACGTCACCTTGGTAGTGTAAATGCTAAATTGAAGATGCTTGGCTTGTTTGTTGTTTAGTTACTCACTGAAGGCATACAATTTACCATAATTACGGATGAATAATGTTTGCATTAGTTGATTATGGCTTGCTTAATTAAGCCTTAATTATAAGCATTGTCAAAAGAAACCAATATAGACCATCGGCATTGACCAGTGACTACAAACAGGAAAACATGAAGCACCTCAGAACAAACATAGCAAGAAGGGTTAGGTTCAAATGGTTCCACTGGCATAAGAAGCATCTTCCTATTTGGATGCTCCAGACAATACGTCATTCTGCATACAAGCATTACATGTTTAATTATACAAAGATATAAAATATAAATATTTTTTACATGAAAATATTTTGGACAAATATCAGTACGTCATGAAATGTATTGTGGATAATGTTCCAAAATTTCTTTTACATGAAAATATTTTGTGCTTTAGACAGCATGAATGTCTGAACCAAAAAAAAAGTCACTGAGCCTCATCAATCAGTAAAAAGAATTGAATTGTACAAATATCACCTCATGATTTTAATTGAACTCAGCATATAGCCCCAAATCTTTAATCATTTATTGGTTTAATTAGAAATATAATATAACTTGCAACTAAATATGGACTGACCCTCTTCAGTACATAAATATGTGCTGTTTATTATCATGAGAGAAAATCTCTCACAACTTGTTGTCATTATACTGCGGATATTATTTGCAAAAAAGTTCAATAGGTGCAATGCAAATGCATTGTAGGTTTAAACAGATTTGTTTACCTGTTATTCTTAGAATCTCCTGATAGCACCTTAATCGCCTCAATAACAATAAGACCTGCAATTATAGCATTGGTTGTTGCCACAGCATGAACTATATTGCCAGCAATGCCCTTGGCCTCAAACAGGCTGTGAAGAGGGATGCCAAAAGAAGATGCACGAACATTTGCGGCGGCTGTAACAAATTCTACAGCTAGCTGGTCATCCTTGTCAAAAGTCAGGCTCCCAATTACCTAAAAAGGTACAAAAAGGGAAACATTACGTTAGCAAGGAAGGATTTGCTTGTGAGATATAAAAATCCAAATGGTGTACAGTACGACACTTCATCTGTTTCACCATCAATCTCTGCTAAAGGTACTTTATGTTTAATTAGCATTTACTACAATTTACTTTTATGTTTACTTTTTTCCATGTGGGTGCTCTGTAAATGTCTAGGTTTTCATTACCAGCACACAGTGTGCTAAAAGAATCATGTCAATGTTATCAAAATTCCTATGATTGTCTTCTTGGCCATGTTTTTATTATTGACTTCTGGTGGCCAGATTGTGCTTTTGTGTCCATTGATGCTGACCAGATGCATCACATCGGAGCACCAGTTAACATCAGCTTCAGCAAACATATATATTTTTTTTCTGGGTGCTACACCCATAGGCCGTCAGAACGCATAAGTAAAAGAAAACAATAAAAAAAAGTATCATAAAAAAAGCAAGAAACCCATCCCACAAATCTGGAATATATCACTTCCTTTACTGTGGACAATTACAACAAAGATGAGAAACAATGAAAAATGGAACTAGGATTTTGACAGAAGACCATACTTTTTCTCTTTTTTCGAAGAACAACCTTACAGCCTCCAAAAACACCCTGGTATTTTCAGACAAACTCCAAATCTCCTGGGGGTTCTTCAACCCAAGCAACTCCATAGCTGATGGAACAGATCCCACACCAGCCTCATGCTGGATGATTCCATTTATTTCTCCTTCAGGCAGTACATCCCGCACATAAATTGGCCTTGGCCGTCTCCTGTTCTTCCAAGTCTCCTCATTCGACAGCGCAGACTCAATATTACGGCCAAAGACATGGTCGTATATCTTTCGTGCATACTGATCAGGAGACTCAAGTGGACGCCGCTCAAACACATCTTCTGATGCATTTGATGAATTGTTCCCCTCCTCTGGGCCATAGGACGAGGAGCGGACATTCAAATCATTGTCTTGGTTCTTGTCACCAAATAATTTCGCAAACAGAAGTTCCTTGGCCCAAACTATGCAGTGCACAAACTGATGCCAAAAGATAAACGTTGCAAAAAGATGTTAAATACGGAACAGTAAACAAATTATCTCGAAGATATTAGAAGCTGTCAAGCAGCTAAAATATCAGAACAGGGTATACATCCGATATGTTCTTACAAATATAGGTCAAGCAAAATTAGGCTCCACCAATATTTCTATTCAATCTACAAATAGTATCTAGCATGTGATGTATTTGCAAATACAACTAAACTATTTGTAGACACTCACATATGAACTAACATCAACAACAACAACAAAGCCTTTAATCCCAAATATATTGGGGTAGGCTAGAAATGAAACCCAATCTGAAAGATTTTCACATATGAACTAAAGTATGAGAAAATTTTGATCATGAAACCTATATTCTGTCATCATGTGACAATGCTTCACACATTTCTAGTAAGACGTTTCTTCCCCAAGTCCAAATTAAACAAAAATCGAACTTTATGACATATAGGACTCTAAATTTATATATATTGAAATTTGGAAGCATTTTATTCTGTCAAGTAGATGAAACAAAGAGACAATTTACACTCTTTACTCAGCTTAACCTTCGATTAATACCTACCACATTCTGCTTCAAGCCCAGTAACAGAATGAGCAATTTCGGCTGTTCCTCTAATGTTAAAATCTTTCACAAAAGCCTGGTACCCCATGTCTTTCTCATCTTAGCTTAGGATGAGAACAGTATCTGAAGAGATGGTGCCATAAAGCAATGCAAAGTAATGCGACTTAGGGGCAGACACTTGTTGTGAGGTGTCAACATTAATAGAACAGCTGGCGGCAGGTACCAGTCTTATAAACAAAAAAATGATTTATTGTAAACAGAAATGTCAAAAGAAAAGAAATGAAGATCACTAATGAATTTTTAAATAAGGAGGTAAAATGACCTTAGATGGGGTGCTAGTGATGGTGCAGACAGGATATGTCTTGGGAGTTGGTTTTGGTTGGCATTCGTAGCACTCTGTTTGACCCTTTATGTGAACTGTCACCTACAACGAGAAAACATATCCACAGAGATGAAACAATAATAATCATGTTTCCCCATAAAAAGACAACAAATGTAGCAACCTGATCAGCATTCTTTCAGTTCTCATGACAGATCATTTTCCATCAGGGCCTACATTGTTCATGTTGTAGTACCAGTCTCATTGAGGTGGAGTACTAGTATGAACTGTAAATGATCTTGAGCATGTGCTTTCTCTTGCTACTTTTTTTTTTCTTTTAGTTATTTTTTTTTCTTTTTGTGTTCTTACTCAAAGATGTCCTTAATTTCACAACTAATTTGAACCTGGGATCAAGTTAATTTCCTCCTAGAATTAGCATACATATCAACTAGCACCCATTGAGTTATCAAGTGCATACAAAATCAATTAATATAACTCAGTGGAAAGGAAAGAATGAAATTACCTGACCCAAAAAACCAGTAGTACCACTTTCAACCAGAGGTACCTCAGCAGCAAGACAGAGCCTATTGACATGCCTCCTTGCATCAAGATTATCAAGCCCGTTTAGCACCACATTAAAATTCTTAAAGAATTCAACATCAAATTGGGGGTCCTTCACATTTGCATGATGTGCAGTTATGTTAATGTGGGGCCTAAACTTCAGTACAGCATCCCGAGCAACCTGTGTGTGGGAGAGAGGTAAAAAAAAAAAAGCATTATATGTGCTATGCCATATTGTGTGGTACCGCACTAGTAACCCATAGATGCAAGAAGATTTCATAATATTTATTGCTACACCTTAGTTAATCTAAATTGAGCCACCATGCTGGTAAGGGGAACTGACCACTAGTCCATAAAGCCTACTCATATTACTATTTTGGATGATGAAATTATATAAATAAAGCTAAGGCCATCATGAATCTAAAGCAAAACTTAAAGAACACCAGTTAACACCAATGACATGCTGTAGCTGAAACTAACCAGCAAGTATTGAGACCTTGTATAGTGACGAGTGAATAGAAGAAAGCATATACCTTAGCCTTAGACTGGCCAACGTGGCTCTGACGAAAGAGAAACTGCCTGTTCAGGTTGCTCACTTCAATTGTATCCATATCTATCTGATAATTGACATTAGAAATAAATAGTGAAGATAAATCAAAACAATTAAAATACAATCACAATAATAGAAGGTTAATTATGAAATATTCAAATATTCAAGAACTTTAAGAAAATTATGCTTAAATTTGCACTTCACAACCAAACCTTCATAAAAGAAGGGTTCACACATTAAGGCTTAATTGCAGAATTTGTTCTTTCTTTTAGCAGCTTTATGAGTGTTGTGACTTCATGGAAAATCCTAAACTACGTATAATAACATACCAGATGGGTTTCTAAAATCTGATATATCAGAAAAAAAAAAACAAAGTATTCAACAAAAAAAGTTACTATTAATTAACTAGAAGCCGAAATTAACATGTATAAATAAACAATACACCCCTAAGGAGGCTTACGCACTATGTGAATATCTTGAAATCCAGATAGAACAAGCGTCTTGAGCAGCTCGCAACCTATACCTCCGGCGCCAACCATTAACACTTTCGCCCCCTAAAATTTGAAATTGGCAGAAGTCAAATTAAACCAATAATCCAAAGAGGGAACTGCGTTTATACTATTCGAACTAAATTAACGAGGGGAACAAAGAGGGAAAGAGGAGAGACGCTGTCAAAGGGTCACACTAAGTAGGGTTTACAAACTGAAAGAGCTAGGTTTAGTAGGCCCAGCAAGTTCACTCAACGAGAAGAGAAGAAAGAGAGATAGCGTTTGCAGTGTACCTTGACTGCTTCGCTTTGGGAAGTAGAAGCCATGGCGACAGGACGGGAGAGGGTCAGAGGGACAGAGAGGGTAGCAGAGGCGTCAACGAGCAGTTAGTACAAAAAAGCACCCGAATCCGAATTTCGAAGCGACGGAGATGGTCAGACGGAGAAGATGCTTCTTCGTTTATGTTATCTTCTCCAGTAATGATTAAACAGGACACCTCGGTGGTTTAGATTCTGTAGGAATAAGAAATTGTGGTAAGTTCCCTCCAACAACTCCAGACAATTGGTAGGGCTTCCAGGATTATCCTAACCGTACATTTTATATCTGACCATCAAAGATACGAATGTATACTTGGATTGTGTTTTATAAATGTAGTTGGTCCGGACCTCTTTAGCGAGTAGCTTCCTTGTTCTTTCATAGTCAGTCAACATCTTCAATTCAATAATGGAAAATATCCAAAAAATATGACCAATTTAGGTACTAGATTTTTTCCATTCATGACATAATTAGACTTTTTTAAGTACTCGTGTGGCGGTCTTAGTGTCGTAAAAAAACTCGGACGGGTCAGACTCGACTCGCGGAATCTGTACCCGCGATCCGGTCCATCCGACCCGTGATTCAACCGTCAGATTCGTGATTTGTTAGAATCGGCGGATCTAGTACGGGCGCAGGCAAAAAAAAAAAAAAAAAATCCGTGTTAGACTCGACCCATTTTGGACCCGTCCCGACCCGTCCCACCCAACCCGTGCAAACCCCCCCGACCCGACCCGAAAAGCCGTGCAAACCCGCCCCCGACCCGACCCGGGAAACCCGACCCAATACCCGATAAACCCGAGAAAGTTAAAAAAAATGCAGAAAAAAAATTATATATATTTTAATATTCTTAATAAAAATTTTTGAAAATTTATTTGAATTTTATTGGGTTGTTTTTTAATTTTAGAAAAAAACTCGTCGATCCGTCCCATTCCCGACCCGACCCGTCCTACCCCACCGACCCGTCCAACTCGACGGGTCTAAAACGGATCGCGGTCAAACCCTCCAAAATAAACTCGTCCCGACTCATCCCGTCAAAACCCGCCCATCCCGTACAAACCCGCCCCGTCACTAGATGATTTTTAATACACTAGATGGTCTTAAAATTTGGAGAGAAAACGGCTAATTGGATGGAATACCATGTGCAAATATTTATGAAGGCACTTTTTTTTCAGGGTGAATGTAAGATTTTGCTAAGGTGATGATTATTGATTATAATAATTTAGTAAGTTCAAATTTATTAATTAATTAGATACTAAATAAAAAATAATAATTTATTTTATCCAGTAAAAAAATATCAAAATAATATCTTTTTATATATTAAAAATAACAACAAAATAAAACTCTAAATAATAAATAATTAAGTTGATGAAAAAAAAATCCTCTAGGAACTTTATATTTTGAAATCTTTACATAATTATTTCATTATGTATGGTATTAAATATTTTTCTCAATAAAAATAATCAAACAATCCAGAGAGGGACAAAAAATTCCAGTGAGGATAAATTACCAAAAATATTATTTAAAAACACTATTTTTTAAAACCCAGAAGGATAGCTATCCTCCGATCCTCTTTACATCCGCACCTGAAATTTAGACAATCTTTTATGCAGGACATAATTTACAAAATCAATTAAATAGTCGGTTCTGACTTATGAGAACTTCTCTCAAAATGTATATAAGAAAATGCAATATCTAACTTTTTTTTTTTTTTTTTACAATTTACAATATAATGCAAATCTGCTATGAAGCAAAAACTTCAATTACAACCAAAAAATGGTTGCATGCAGAAATGAATTATTAATCCTAAATCCCACATATGGAAAACCACATATCTAAATCTCTCATAAAATCCAAACTGCGCTAATTCAGTGATTTTTATATTTAATTATCTAAATAATCCTAATTTTAATAATAAAAGTGATAAAATTAAAATTTAAAAAATACGAATGACACCGCGTCACTTGCTCAATGACGTCTTTCTATTTATTTATTTTACTTTTTAGTTATCTTCTTCTTCAAAAAAAAAGAAGCAATCAGCGCTAGTGGGAGTAGTGTTTTCCTAGTGGACGCTAGTTCAACATTTAAATAATTTAAGACAAAATCAGTGAAGTTAAAAAAAAAAGATGCCACTTCTAATGTCACTGCAAGTGGCGCATTGTCACTCAAAATGTCACTGCATCAGTTTCACTGATGCGTTTGCAAAATGTCACTGTAAGTGGCGCATTGTCATTCGTATTTTTAAAATTTTAATTTTATCACTCATATTATTAAAATTAAGATTATTTTGATAATAAAATATAAAAACCCCTGGCGTTAATCAACTGAGCCTCTATTTCCTGTGTGATATTCTCTATCTCCAAAATGTCAAGAGCATTTTGAGAGATTTCTTTGACGATACATTCAATATCCAGCAGAGTACTGTCTTTTAAAAAAAAAATGAACTTGGTATGCCCATAAGGATATCAGTCTCACATCTCCTTAATATGTTATTTAAGAAGGGACGTACTGTCACGAAATTGTGGATTGGAACAAACACAGGTATATTACCATATTGGGAGCAGTACAATGTAGTCAGTATTAGCGGAATTAGAAATGATTGACAAAAAGTGTTCAGTTTAAAGAAATAGAATGTTCGGATAAATTTGTTTTTTATTTTTTATCGTACAATATTTATTTTTTAATGAATCAAAAGAGTATTCGGACGTCGGTGGACATCTATCTTGATGCCGCACCTATCAGTATACAGTCCCATATACAATCTTAAGAAACTCAATGCCATCTTATTTAAGTATATGATAGTATTGTCCAGTATTTTCCTTTCTGCACAGTACATAAGACCAGAGATAAATTTCAGCCTTTGAGGCATATTCTTAACAGAGGATATATGGTACCATCACCTTTACCAGGGGTGTAGGCCACATGGGGGGAGGGGGGCGCCTCCTCTAGCTAGAAAACTTTTCAAACTTACTTTTGTAATTATATATATATTTTAGAAAAAAAATAAAAATTATATTTATAGAAATTTTAAAATTTTTACCTTCTAAAAATATTATTTTTGCCCTCTCCCCAAGACGGAAAGTCTGACTCCGCCTTAACCTTTGTGCAGAAAACATTTCGAGCCTTCACCATAGTTTTGATATAGTTAATCATTTACAATTGGTTTCCTTTTCTTGAAACCTATCTTCTCAGTTCTAACGTACCGTACTGTAGCCTTCTTTCTCCCCATTTCTTCTCTGGTCCACATTTTCAGAGTCACACGAGCATACAGAAAGAGAAAGGGTTGCAAAATATTTTCAATAGATCTAGGTTCCATGAGGAGAAAATTAGCAATACGGAATTCTTTTTACATCGGTTCACAGAAAAAATGACAGAAGTACGTACGTAGTATGCACATTTGCATGATTCAAATTTAGATCACAGATGCTCTTTAACATCCGTGTTTATGCTAATTGCTCAATAGAAAATTAATTAGTTTTTTAAATTACATTAAGCAGAACATATATATATATATATATATATATATATATATATATATATACGTGCCCCCCCTGGATTTTGAAAAATATGTTTTTCGGTAATGTTTTCGCACGTGCTCCCCCCGGAAATTTTTTTGCCCCCCGAATTGTCGATTATTTTTATTGAGAAAAAAATATTTAATACCGTGCATAATGAAATAATTATGCAAAGATATCAAAATATAAAGTTCCTTAGTCGAAAACTTTCTTCGTCAACTTGATTATCTATTACTTTGAGCTTTATTTTATTGTTATTTTAATATATAAAATGTTATTAGTTAATAAAAAAATTATTAATTAAGTATATATATTAAATTATTAAATTTTTTTATTTAGTACCCGATTAGTTAATGGATTTGAACCCGATAAGCCATTACAATCCGATAATTGCCCCCCCTAATCAAAATCCTAGATCCGCCACTATATATATATATATATATATATATATATATATATATATCATGATGTCCTCAGTTGAATCCATACAAACTCATCATTTATTTTTATATATGAAACAATGTCATAAGCACAGAGAGAACTATTCTTTCACCTTTTGAAATCATCACTTAAAGGGTGAAAGAGAAAGCTGTGCGCAGTGATTCTCACAACGATACTTAATTAGTTCTCATATAAAAGAAAAAAAATATTGAGTAATGTGATGACTGAGAAAACTGAGTGAGATAATGAGTGTGATAGTATAATATTAGATGTTAATAGAAAAAAAAAACAAAATTTTAAGTTTCTTAGCATGACAGAATGAAATATAATAATTCTGAAAAGAGTATCTTCATTTTTCATGTACAACAAACATACTGGTTCATGATTCCTCTAGACAAGCTCACAACCAAATCTCAATCTAAAACTAAGTTATGTTCTACGACCTCATGGAAGATCATAGATCCAAATCCCACAAGGGATCCAGACAGCCTAAGTCCCCAAACAGGCCATCTTCATCCATCCCTGCCTCTAATTGAAACAACAAATTATCATCATCTATATCACCTAAAATGCTATTGTTCCCCTGTACTAGGTCTGTTTCTTTAATTTCACAATTTAAGTAATTATCAATCTCTTTGAAAAATGTACTCAAGTCTGGGCTACTAGGCCCATTTGTGATCTCCTCCTTGCTGGTGATAGGTTCATCAGTAATGCATGAAAATTTTGAATTTTCAAAAATTATTGGGCTAAAAGGCCCATTAAAAGCATCAACATCACTGATGCTTGACAATTCACTTTGAACTTCAACACAATGTTTAGTTAAATTTTGTGGATGTATAACTTTGTCAGCCATTTTTCTCTGCCTTATTTTCTTTGTAGTCCGCTTTATTTTCATTGTAGACTGAGCCATACTTTCAGTATTCTTCTCACTCTTGTGTGAGCTATCGAGAGACACCACCGACTCGGCCTCGGAATTCTTTTTACATCGGTTCACTTGGTGGTAGCAGTCTATACTTCTGCTGAGATGAGAATTCCAGTAGTTCTTGATGTCATTGTCTGTTCTACCTGGGAGCTCGCTAGCAATTTGGGACCACCTGATTAATATTTACAGAAAAAAAACATGTTAGCTTTTTAATTACAGGGTGCTATATATATATATCTGTTAATGCTTGTTGCAGTTGGTAGGGAGTTAAGAACGCAGGTGTTACTTTTGTAATTATATAAAAAAAGAGTAGTTTCTTTTTCTTGTTTTGTCATTTGACATTCAATTATTTTGAGTGGACTTTTTAAAAATGAACTAAATAGAAATCATATTGAAGCGATTCCTCAAGTCTTCTAAAATGCAAGATGATCCTACCAAAGGAACGTTTGATGTTTTACTTTGTCTTTTACTCTTTTTTTTTTACTTCCATGGATTTTTACTCTTTCAAAATAGCAAGATGATCCCACCAAAGGACGTAGAATAAAAATATATAGATAAATAAATAATTAAATAAAAAGAAGATGAAGGAGGAGGAGAAAAACAAGAAGAATAGAAACAAAACTCGGTATTAGCACTTTCAAATTAATCAGATAGTTAGTTAAGGATAATTGTTGCTTGAAATCCGAAAGTGGTTCTTTATTGTATATTTAAAGTTGGATTTGGACCTCCATCTTTTATTTAAGGATAATCGTTAATATTCCTGATAGGTGTAACGTACTTATTTCCAAGATTCCCATGGAGTTTGATAATCAAATCCTCTTCCTCCTTAGAAAAATTGCCCCTTCTGAGGCCTGAACGCAGATAATTAATCCACCTCAACCTGCAGCTTTTTCCACATCTCAACAAACCTGATTGAAGAAAAAGAAATTAAAACAATGAAAAACATCAATTTGGAATTTTTGTCTAGTTTGAGTAATGGAGTACTACACATATATTACAACACTCTTTGATATTTCTTTTACCACAAAATATAACACTATTTCCACGTGTATCAACGAACTTGGTGCTTCGTAACACGCAAGAAAATTGTTATTTTTATGTTATAATTAACCTACCGGGCATACATACATTTTCTGTTAACTAGGAGATCCATGAAAAATGGAGGTTAAACAAGGTAATTAACTAAAATAGTCGCTCATCGTATGCAACTTTAAGAACTATATGTATTAAAATTGTGTAATATCAGAACGAAGTACTCAATCCGACAAATAGAAATTTATTTGTAGCAGCTAGCAAAATAACTAAGTTCACTTGCCTATGTATATGTAATTATATATATAGGAGAGAATTTAGTCATATATTTAAATATATAGACCTGCAGACAAATCACAACTGATTAGAGAGACGGTGAGTGAGGAACTCAGTGAGTATAAGCATTGGTTTCACAACTAGAACAAGCAACTAGGATAAGCAAGGAAGCAGAGAAGTGCAAATGCAGTGCAACTGCAGTACGCGCCAGTAAAAGATGATGGTGAAGATTACTCTGTTTTGTTATTTACTCTTGTTGTGTTTTGTTCTTTTTCTTTTCGTTTTCTGTTCCTGCTTTGCTTCTGCTAGCACTTTTACATTTCTTTGTACAACTAGATTACTATCTTTGTGATCAGTATTAATAAAATTCGAGGACTAGATCCTCATCTTTTTCTCAAAAAAAAAAAAAAAAAAAATATATATATATATATATATAAAAACCTGCTTTTTTAGGTAAGGATCTCCATGAGCCTTCACCATGTGTTTTGATGTAGTAAGCTAAAATCTCATCCTCCTCTTTTGCCCATTTTCCTTTCTTCAAACCTACCTTCTCACAACATGGTGTTCTCCCCATCTTTTGACTTCACACACACACGCACTCACAATCTCAGATGTTGCTGAAGTGAAATGTGAAGATTAGTAGTCTACTTTATTTGCCTCTGTCCTATATATAGCGATGGTTGGTACAGAAAAGCTTGGAGGGTTGGTATCTTGGTGATGACTAAAGACCAAACGCTGTGTTTAATTGACTCTTCCGGAATACTCTATATGAGTTATCAGCTCCATAGCATATTTAATTTCATTATCTGATGAATTTACTAAATAGCGGTAGTAGAGCCAGGATGTCAACGCTGTGACCGCACCATATCTCCGAAAATGCATGTACGTCTGTAGGTTGTTGGATATAAATGGAATTAAAAATAAATAAATTGAGGTGAGAATCCAAATCAAATTTTGATATCAATATTTTCGATGCCGTGATCGTTTAAAGATCAGTACATTATAAGTACAGAGGTCAACCATGAAATGAAATCTATGTTTACACTACAATAAAATCACCTTTACTAATATCTATTTACTAATGATTTTTCATAAAAATCGTTAGTAACATTGGGCGTGGCATTTTAGAAAATAAGTTTAACTATTCTATAATGATTTTGAAGAACAAACTGTTAGAAAAATGTGTCAAAAAGTGTAAAATTTTTGTCAGGAAGGTTTGCTAACGGTTATTTATTAAAAACCATTAGTAAAAACCCAACTCAAAATCTTTGTTAATTGTTTTTAATAAATAATCGTTAGCAAATATTTTACGCTCACATTTGTTAATGATTATTTATAAAAAATCATTAGCAACGTTTTTTAGCTGGGTTTTTGCTAACGATTTTTAATAAATAACCGTTAGCAAAGGTTCATGCGCAAAAAAAAATTATAATATATTCCATCTCACCAATAACACTTGCTCCCACGGATTGCCCATTTCACCGTTCGTTCATCCCAATCCAACGATTCAAAAATTAAAATTCAAAAATAGAAATCTCACGGATTACCAACTCTTTTTTATCTGTTTTCATATATAAAAATAGAGATGAGAGACAGAGAGAGAAAGAAGAACGAAAGAAGAGATCAGATAGAAGAAAAAAAAATTAAAATCCGACCATTTCAATTTCAAACAGTCATAACTTTTGATATGAAACTCCGATTGGGGTGTGCTACGCGGCCACATAAAGCATACGACGAGATCTACGGGTTAATGCCATTTTCGGGGCCAAAAAATATTGTCTTGACACTCAAAAATGTATTTGAAGGTTTTAGTTCAGTTTTTTTTTTAATTTTTTTCTTAGAAATTGTATAGGTTTTCATATTATTGAGTAATCAAGATGTATTGTTCATTAAATATTTTTTTCATTGTATGAATAATTGTATTTCTTTTATATTAATTATTGAATGAATAATATGATGTATGTCATGATGCTTATCATTTGTCATATGTTCTTATATAATTTACTGTTATTAGTTTTTTATTCATTTGTATAGAAAGTTAAATTTGCAAAAAAAACCTTTGCTAACGGTTTATTAGCAAAAACCGTTAGCAAATATTAAAAAAAAACCTTTGCTAACGGAAACCGTTAGCAAAAATAAAATAAAAAATCACAACACCCTTTGCTAACGGTTTTTGCTAAAAAACCGTTAGCAAAACTTAAAAAAAAATCACAACACCTTTTGCTAACGGCTTTTAACCAAAAACCATTAGCAAATGTCCGTCCAGCGCTCCTCTTTTCTAATGGTTGCTTATATTTTTCCTCACCCCCCATTACTAACGGTTATAAAATCATTAGTAAATTACTTTAAAAATCATTAATAAAATCCAATTCTGCTGTAGTGTTTAGAGGAAGGGACCATGGGAGTTTCTCTGGGCTTCGGACTAAAAAGTTGGCTCAAAGGTTCAATTTGCTATTGATTTTTTTTTTTAAGATTTGTACTTTAAATTTTCTTCTAATTTATATAATGATCATTACATACTAGAAGTATATTGAACCCAAATTTAATTCAAAACCATGTGAAACCCCTCCCCTTCATTTGTTATGTTATTTATATTCATAAATATGTATGAATATTCATGTCCAAATCCTTTGGAGGAAATTTTTAATAGATAACTGCTCCAATGCCGCAGCCATACTCTTCTCCTAGAAAGTAGTAGGCATCCCATCACGTAGAATCACTCTATGTAGAAGTCATACACTCATACTCGTGGAGTGATCATATGATATGCTCTCGATAACGAAAATAAGAGGTTCGTTAACAATATACCTCTAATGATATTTTCAATATACATCCTGAAATGCGTCATGACCCGAGACATGCCTCTAAATTCTATACTCGTGTGTCGCCTCATAAGGAAGAGGAGCCAGTGAGGGGTATTTACTGATACAGGTCAAATTGACGTATCACTCTATCTGTATAATAATGATAACCACATCTGAAGTAGTAACATTAGACTTCTAATGGATTCGACACCCGCTACACAAGGACAAGACAACTTTTGATAAAGGCAAGAGAGAACATTTTGCCCCTAATTATACCTCGATGGCTGGTTCAAATCTTTCAAGAATTGTAGGTACATCACTGGGACCATGTCCTTATTGTTATCCAAAAATATCATTGTTGTGAATAAATCCATACAAAATGTCCGCACGTACCTAGTAAATAAAAAAATTAATTTTTAACTACTTACTTTTAATATTAAATATAAATTTACTTAGAATGAACTGGTAATTCGAAAACTCTTATCACAACCATGCAAGTCGAATGTGATATCAAAAAGCTAATGTACTGATTCTCTTTCCCCTTATTTTTCACTTTAAACGTCCTACGTATCAACCACGTGTGCAGCAGAGTCATGACCAAAACAATCTTCCAACAAAAAATCTCAGTTGTCGTCGCTTACCCCGCATATAGGTTCACCTATCAAAAAGTAAATTTTATAATTTATATTTTATTTATAAATTAAATAAAAATTTATACTGAATCGGTAAGCCCAAAGGTAATTGACATCCTCTAGGGTGACGGTCAACTCACGGATCGGTAGAGGAAATGTATTCTTCTCTGATCTCCACCGCTTGACAAGTGCAGAAATTAATGCTTTGTCAATATTGCAGTTATCCATAACTAATACTTGGTACTATCCATGTCGCAACATATCGATAATCTGATCATCGTAAGGAATCACTCTCGATGTGCATTGATTCGTAATGATTTGTTTGATAATTCCTCGATCTACGAGGAGCTGCGGTGCTCTATTGGCACAAACAATATTTATGAATACTCTTATTACAAAAATATTTTCTTTAGGAACAACTAGGTCCATTATGATTTTTTTTTTAAATTTAGGTGTAATTTGGCTCAATTTGATAATTTTTTTTACTTTTTTTGTTATAATTTTTAAAATTTAGGTGTAATTTAAATCAATTTGGTATAATTTGCTTTCCGATTGAGTTTCATTTCTAGCCTACTCTAATTTATTTGGGATTAAAGGTTTTGTTGTTGTTGTTGTTGTTTTTTGCTCAATTATGATTTTTCCAACATATTTGGTCTACTTTGATATTATTTTGATTATTTTGTGAGTTTGGTCTATTACGGTATTTTCAATAAATTTAGTACTATTTAAAAAATTTCAATATTTCTCAAAATATAACAGTATATAATTATCTACTAAAAAATATTACAAATAAATTAAACTAATTTAAACTAATTAAATTAATATTTAATAAATAAAAGTCATATCTTTCAATTGTGTGAAATTCACAGATCCGAGGGGTTCTTTCTATTTTTCTCTCAAAAAATATTTAATGAGTTTTCTAAAAAAAATGAAAAATATTATTTTTTGATTAATGGAGGGATCGAAGGGGGAGAGGGAGGAAGAAAGAAGGCTCGGATAGGGGGGGGGGTGGTTTCGAAAATTTAATTGGAGGGACCGTGTATTTTTTTCGGTTCCACCAATTTTTTTTCTAAGGGACCAGCAAAATTATTCGGATCCTAAGAAAAAAACCATCATGCTACTTTCAACTAAAAAATAAATGTTTTTCTAAAAAGTAAAAAAAAAATGGTTTATTCCATGATGTCTTCGAACTGGAGAAAATTTCGCACATTTCTTTAAAGACCAGATCAGTACGCTACCCGTACGCCTGCAGATAAATATATTATATGAGCCATGTAGATGCAGTTTCCATATGCACGACATCTCTGACCTTTGCTTGAGATGTCATTTTCTAACAAACAGCGTCAATAACTGAATATGGTAATTTTAATTGCAGTATCAGGAAATTTTCAACATTTCAACGAAATTGGAAAGAGATTGTTTCTTATTTTGTGAGTTTTTAGTCTGATTTCGCTATCATGCTGCGCGACTAGTCAATTTTTCTATAGAAATGTCAAATGTACGACCTAATGATATGTAACGTAGTGATGGATACCGACTTGACTGCTAATTTATTGTTTTCCCCTGTCGATCTTTTAATATACACTGCTTAATTTTACTCATTAGTCATTACAAGAAGAATATTTCTAGTATAAATCCGAAATTTTATATAAAATATCTAGATTTCTTTTCTTTGGTACGACCTATGTAACTATTTAAAAGTTAAGTGAATTTCGGATAAAATAGACTTCTTTTTTGCCAATTCAATATCGATAATCGAAGAAAATTTCAAAGTAAATATGAAAAAAAATCATATGATTATGATCTACATTTTATGCTATGAAATAAATGTGAGCAAATCATGTTAATTGAATAAACCTTCTGAAATCAAGCAAGATTTTTTTTACAGAGTAAATATATTTAGCTTTTCTCAATTTGTTTGTATGTCAAATTGGTTTTCTCAATTGGTTTGTATTTTAGTACTAATGTAAATATTTTATTGAAGTTCATTTCAAATCATTTAATTAATGACATCAAAACTTGCATAACATTAGGTGATCCGCAAATCAGTTTAACCGAAATTAACCAGAATAATTAAAATGCAAAAATATTTTATTCCAAAATGGAAGGAACCAACAAATTGATCTGAGTTAATTCGCTAACGCATATCCTAATTAAACTAGCGTGATCCACACATTTAATTTCATTCAGACATGATTGAGCCATGATTGGAACTTGTTTCAAAAGGTAAGATCATAAAACTTGATTGTTGTATTAAGTGTTATTCTCATATACTGGATCACAATCTTTAGAATACCGGCACAGATAAGAAAGAAAATTAAGAAAATATGTAGAAAATTGTTATGTTTTGGTGGAAATGCAATAAGGAAAAAAAATTATCTAGTAGCATATGAAAACAAATATGTATCTGTTCTGATTAAAGATTAGGAATATCAAATCTGAAAATTAAGACCCTACTTTGTAAATATCTATGGAGATATAATGATCCCAATAAAAAAGTTATAAAAATAAAATTAAAAAGAGATACCAAAATAAAAGATTATTTGTCAATGCGTCAATTTTTTAGGAGGTAAATAAGAAATTATCAATATTCATCATAGGAATTAATAAAAAGCTAGGTAATGGTCAAATCATGCTCTTTTGAAAAAATAAGTGGATGTCATAGTGTGCTTTCCAATAACAATTTTCAATATCATTTGAATTAGCATCAGACAGAGATATTAAGGTAACACAAGTTATAGGATATAACATATTCTATAAAACTTTACTAGGACACTTAATATTATACCTACAAATTGTTTACATTATTATATATTCTTTTAGCATCAATAACCTTAGGAGAAAGTGAGGACTTAATAGTGTGGAGATGGAATTCTACAAGATTATTCACAACAAATTCTTATTATACTTGGTTAGAATATGATGAAATTACTCAATGAGGATATAACTTAATTTGGTCAGCATATATATATCAGTAAAAAATAAAATCTTCTTCCTATTAGTTCAAAAGAATAATATTTACTAGAGGTAATTTTAGAAAAAAAAAGGTTGGCACGGAAATGCTAAATGTATTTTCTGTAGTGAAATGAAAACAGTGGAACATCTATTCCTCCATTGCTCACTTTCATCATGTTTATGGAATTGATTATTCAGTTAAAATTTTTAACTTTTAATTATAATTCTATCCAAGAGTTGTGGCAAATTGATGCATGTATGCTATTATAAAAATCAATTATAGCTTTAGCTCAATATGAAATGAAAGAAATAAATTAATCTTTAAGAGGGAATTGTAAAGGTGTTAGATATTTGGGCTGATTAATTATAGCTTTAGCTCAATATTGATGTTTAATACAATGACAAGATTATCAAAATCTTTTACATAATATCTTACCATTAGATATTAGCTCTCTGCCAGTGCAGATAACAAAAGTTATTTTAGGATTAAATCCTCTAGAGAAAGAGAGTTGGTCTGCAAGAGAATTAGAAATGCTGAGCTACAATAGTTATAGTACTTAGAGCTACTATTTGTGTTTGGATGGATTGTAATCTATTTCATTGGAATTGATAGGTTGATTGTGATTTGTGAAGAGGAATTGTAAGTTAGGGCAGTCAAGAAGATTAGAAGATTAGAAGGCTTTAGGGATAATTTGAATTGTTTAATTTACTTATCTTAAATCATTTTGGCAAAATGTATCCCAATCTGGGTTGTGAATGGATCTAATACTTTATTATATTTCTGATGTTAGTGGCTTATGTCGATTTTAATAGTTCTGATAAACTCAAATATCGGGATGTAGTATCAAATAAACATTATTTCATAATGAAACAAGTGAAATCTCCACTTTTTGTGATTTTTTTTTATTGCTCGAATGAACCACCAGAAATTCATGTCAATCTGAAGCCCAGACGATTTATCTGACTTTGATCTAAAAGCAAAAATGACATTAAATTCTTGTGATTCTGACGGTGAACCATTCAAACTCTAACCGGATCTTAATTAATCTAAATGATACAAAATCTAAGCATACAAATTCAGAGCTCGGTGAACACCACACCAAACATGAACACAAAAATTCCGAAGTACTCAAAATTTGATATGATCTGATTCAAACTCAATCTGACTCCACTACCACATAAAAATGATTCAATAATAATTTTGAAACACTTTTAATAATAATTATCCAACCGTTATTGAAGGGGTGTTAGAAAAATATAAACAACTATCGTTAAATTATTTTGTTAAAACCATTTTTGAAAGACCTTTAAAAATAGTTCTTAAATAAAAATCATTGTTAAATAGACATTTAACAGCAGTTTTTAACTAAGATTTATTGTTAAAGGGCCTTTAACAATGATTTTTAACTAAGAATTATTATTAAAAGAGTCTTTAACAATAATTTCTAACTAAGAACCGTTGTTAAGGGTCCTATAGTAATGGTTTTTAGTTAAAAATTATTATAATTAATTTGTTTAATAATAATAAATATATAAAAAATGTACATCTATAAGAAGAAATATTATTATATAAATTATTCATTCAGTAATTAATATGAAAAAAATATAATTTCTAATGAAAAAATAAAAATCAGAAAAATAATAAAAATCAGATTTATTCAATAATACATCTTATTCATTCAATGATAGATGCATTTACACAATTTATTAGAAAAAAAATCTGAAAATAATAAAAAAAAATCTAAAAACTTCAAACATATTTTTGAGGCATCAGAAGAACTTTTCTATCAGCACAAAATTCAAATCTCACATTTTAAATTGATTCTTTATAAAAAATATTTTAAATATCTCTTTAACAATAATTTTTAGTTAAGAATTATCATTAAAAATGGTGTCTTTACCAACGGTTTCTTACAAAGAACCGTTGCTAAAGGGTATTTAAATGATTTTTTATTAGAAGCGTTGCTAAAGCTCATCCAACTTTTTGTCGTTTTCAACCTCTATTTTGATAATATTTTTTATTTAAAACCATAACAAAAAATTCTCAATATTTCAATAATAGCATTGATCCTTATCAATGAAATTTGTCAATAACCATTATTAAATGAGTGTTGGTTAAGTCTCTTTTATGTTGTAGTGATCATTTAATTGCTATATGTAATATTAACTTTGCATAATTAATTATTTTTTTATTCATTGGTTAATTATGTAATTATGTTTGAAAATGAATGGCGAAGACTATCATGAAGTTATCATTGAGGGGTGGTTCTAATTTGGTTATTAAATTGGGTCTTGGGGTGGTGGCTTGGGTTGATGTGGTTCTAATGAGTTTCGTATGATGATTGTTTTCATTAAGAAACGATGACCTTGAGGCCATTTCATCTATTAATTGATTCATCTTTAATGAGGTTGAATTAATCGTTCAAAGGCTGATTGAACGGAAATATTGATAGTCACTAGCACGGTTCCACTAGGCGGCAGTAAACTACATTTATGCTCACATTAAGGGAGGAAAAATCATTATTTAGAGGGAATCGTTCAGGGACTTTTTTTTTTTTTTGAAAAGCCTGTAGCTAGGCATTTCATTCAAGTTTAACAGTACATCATTACATCAAGTTAAACAGTATATCATTACATCATGTATTACATCTCGTGCATCCATCCTCCTTTCGATCGAGTGGCCAGTAACGCACATTTTATTACCAGTTTAATTGCAACATCCACACATTAGATGCTAGGTTTTGTAGTTGTATCAAAATTGTCCACACATGCATTACAGTGGAATTAATTAGGAAGAGCAATTAATAATGCAAAAACGTCAACAGTCAAAGTGCGCTAAAATATGTTCTCTAATTTGCGAGAATCCCAAAAGTTCTCAACCATAAAACTTTTAATGTGAAAGCACTGAGCACATTTGGACGTGTTTCTACATGCATCCAAAGTAATGCAATATATGGAACTTAATTTGACTTCCTTTTATAGCTTCAAAAATTTTGACTTATTGTACAAAAACTTTCAAGTCTATGGTCTTCATGAGGCGGGAGTAAACATGAAGAAGTTTAATAGGAACAACCAATTAAAATATTAAATAAAGAAAAATAGTTAAATCGAAATAAATATGGTGCTTGCAAATTCTCACCCAAAGACCAAAGTATCGAGTTGTGCCTAAATTTGGACTGAGTTGTGTCGAAGTTTGACTTCGCTGCACGTATGTGTCACTATACAAATTTACAAATTAAGAAAAATAATGTTGTTGTAAATTATGTTATCTTCAAAAAGAAGGATTCTTTTATAGATGATACTAAAAAAAACAGCTCGTCGTACGGATCCTTTTTACTTTTAAAATGTTTCATATAGTACTGGTTTTATTATAACTAAATAATACATAGGATTCAAATAACATCATTTCTTATTTTCTAATGTATCAAAGTTTATAACTAAAATATCAAAATAAAACTATTAAATTTAATCTACATCATGTTCTCTTCTTACATAGAAAAAAATAATCACCATTTTTATTTTCTATAAATCAATAAGTCAAGAAATAAATTATTCAGAAATTAGTCATATTAATGCATTTCTTGCAAGCTCTTCATGTCACACAAAATACTATTTAAATATCATATTTTTTTTATCAATATATAAAATAATTAAATAAAACAATTTTATTAGAAAATTAAAAGTGAAAGCATGATGGATGCAAAAAAAAAATATATATATAGGCATTTGAGAAATTCTCATGATAAATTTTACTTATATATAATTTATATCTAAATTAATTTACAAAAATCTTAAAATTTTAAAGAAAATTAATCTATCATTTATTAAAAAGACGGTTTAGAAAATATACCAATTTTATTTCCTGAGCAAAATTATTTGGTTCCTTCTTTCTTTTTTACAACAAAAGTTGAAGAATAGTTGGTGATTAATTTATTCGACGGGCAACTTATTTTGTAAAACTGTCTTTCATTAATGTGTAAAAAATATGAATTAATCGACAGAAGATATAAACACACATTATAGCTCATAGCTCATCTCCTCCTTTAATTTTATTCAGTTTTTAATCTGCACGACCTAGTTGGGTTTAGACATTTAACTTGTAGGTGAAATGAGCATGGATGAATCCATTGGTCACGTGCTTTAGAATATAGACATTATATTTGGTGAACAGGTGAAAGACTGAAAGTTAAGTTCAAATTCCAAAACAATGGCACGAAAAATGGGAAGCGTTATACTGTCAAAGATACCACACTTATTTTTATTTACTTTTCATGATTTGACTTTCAAACATTGAATCCATTTTATAATGGATCAAGTTAATGCACGGATTTAGTTGACTATATATATTCTAGATTAAATATACTTGATCTTCCCATAAATTGAACTTGAAAATTAATAAAATTTTACATCAGTACATTTTTATTGATTTCAAATAAGATCAATTATTTAGATTTGAAAATTGAATGTTAAGTTTTGCAATATAAATAAAAAGTATGGTATCGTGTGCTACGGATCGTTTCTCCGTCTTCAAAGTTTAAATTGCCGATCCAACCGGTCAAAATATTTTTCATATGAAAATCTAGTTGGAGACCAAATTTTATATATTTTTATATTTTTTTTACTATTTTTTAAGATAGCTAGAAGATACTCCTTATGAATGGCTCATAATAATTAAATCAAGTGATTTTCTTGCTATCTTAAAAAATATGAAATAATTAATCTAAGTTTCTCAATAATTAAATCAAGTGATTTTCTAGCTATCTTATATAGATATATTATGGTGCTTTGTAAAGTAAAAAAATCTATATTATTTTGGGATGAAATTTTATATTTTGAGATCTCAAATGGTCAATCTAAGTTGCTCAATAATTTCTTCATATCAAAATCTTGTGGGATATTAAATTTCATGATTTTTTGAGCTTTCTAGATATTTTTTAAATTATTTTTAAAAGCAGCCCTGAAATAGACTATTTACATATGTTAAACAAGTCTGATTTAAAAAAAAATAGCTAGAAAGCTCAAAAAATCATGAAATTTAATATCCCATAATATTTTGATATGAAAAAATTATTGAGAAATTTAGATTGATCATTTGAGATCCAAGAATATAAAATCTCATCCCAAAACAATATGAATTTTTTACTTTGTAAAACACCATAAAACACACACACACACATACACACATATAAAGAGAGAGAGAGAGTAAAACTACCGTGCTCCTAGGAGTACAGAGCCCCTCCGTGATCTTATCTCAAAAAAATATATCAAATGGTCTCCAAACTTTGATTTATCACTCTCATTAAATTTTTCATATTGAAATCTTGTGGGGTACAAAAATTTAGGGTGTTTTGAGTTTTTTAAGTCACTTTTTTTTTTAATTTTTGAAAATAATGTAGAAATATTAAATATTTTATTATTATTTTTAGAGTTGATTTTCAAAAATTAAAAAGTGCGACTTAGAAAACTCGAAACGCCTCAAATTTTTGTACCCAATAAGATTTCAATATGAAGAATTTAATGAGAGTGATAAATCAAAATTTGGAGATTATTTGATATATTTTTGAACTAACATCACGGAAGGGCTCTGTGCTCCTAAGTACGCTAGCTTTACTATATATATATATATATATATATATATATAGTGGAGATACCGTGAGCTTAAGCTCACGGAGGCCTTCCGTGAGCTTAACTCAAAAAATATATTAAATCATCTCAAAATTTTAATTTATCATTCTCATTAAATTCTTTATATAAAAATCTTGTGGGATGAAAAAATTTGGAGTGTTTTGAGCTTTTTAAGTCACCGTTTTTAATTTTTTAAAATGATGTTCAAGTATTGAATATATTATTATTATTTTTAGAGCTGATTTTCAAAAAATAAAAACCACAACTTAAAAAGCTCAAAACGCTCCAAATTTTTGCATCCCATGAGATTTTCATATAAAGAATTTAATGAGAATGATAAATTAAAATTTCGAGATGATTTAATATATTTTTTGAGTTAAGCTCACGGAAGGCCTCCGTGAGCTTAAGCTCACGGTATCTCCACTCTATATGTATATATATATATATATATATATATATATAGTAAAGATATCAAGATATCATAAGCTTAAGATCATAGAGGTCTTCCGTGAGCTTAACTCAAAAAGTATATCAAATCATCTCTAAATTTTAATTTATCATACTTATTAAATTCTTTATATTCAAATCTTATGCGATGAAAAAATTTGGAGTGTTTTCAGTTTTTAAGTCACCGTTTTTAATTTTTAAAAACGATGTTTAAACATTGAATATTTTATTATTAATTTTAGAGGTAATTTTCAAAAATTAAAAATGGTGACTTAAAAATCTCAAAACACTCCAAAATTTTGCATCCAATAAGATTTTCATATAAAGAATTTAATGAGTATGATAAATTAAAATTCGGAGATGATTTGATATACTTTTTGAGTTGAGCTCACGGAAGGCCTCCGTGAGCTTAAGCTCACGTATCTTTAATCATATATATATATATATATATATATATATATATATATAGTCCGACTATGGTGCTTTGGAAAGTACAAAGAGGTTGTATGCTTTGCGCTTTATTTTTAATTTCAAGTCAGAAATAATCGATTTGAACCATTCAATCTAATCTTCATATCAAAATCAATTAGTAAACCAAATTTTATATATTTTTTAGAATTTTTTTGCTATTTTTTCTGATGAGGAGAAAATGACTTGATCTGAGAATTCTGGTTCATCCAAAAGAATATATATAGAGTGATTTTTAACATTTAATCTAAAAGAATATATATAGAGTGATGCTATGGTGTTTTGTGAAGCATAAAACCTTTTATATTTCACGTTCGTATCTAAAATTTGAAAGTTCAAATGGCCGATCCAAACTATTGAACATGATTTTCATATTAAAATATCTTTGGAAATTAAATTTTATATTTTTTTGAATTTATTTGCTATTTTTTAGATGAGTCTAAGTTTGTTGATCTAACAGTTACACCATTCAAAACTAATGATTTTGTATCCAACTAAAAAATAGTAAAAAAATTCAAAAAAATATAAAATTTGATCTTCAAAGATATTTTTAATATGAAGATCATATTCAAGGGTCTGGATCGGCCATTTGAACTTTCAAATTTGAGATACGAATGTGAAGCACGGGAGATTTTGTGCTTAGCGAAGCACCATAGCGTCATATATATATATATATATATATATATATATATATATAGGTGTGCTAATGTGCTTTATAAAGTACAAAATACTTCGTACTTCACGCTTATATCTCATGTTTTAAAATTCAAATGGACGATCTAAATCGTTAAATATGATCTTCATATCAAAATCTCCTTGGTGATCAAATTTTATATTTTTTGGATTTTTTTTACAATTTTTTTGAAAGGCTACAAAATTTATTGATCCGACTTCATCTGAACCATTCAATATCAATGATTTTCTATCACTTTAAATAAATAACAAAAAAATTTCAAAAAATATAAAATTTGTTTATCAAAGAGATTTTGATATGAAGATCATATTGAATGATTTGGATCATCCATTTGAATTTTAAAACATGAGATATAAGCGTGAAATATAAAGTATTTTATGCTTTATAAAGCATATTAGCATACCTCTATATATATGTAGTTAGACTATGATGCTTTACAAAACACAGATCGCTCCCATGCTATGAATCGATTCGAGCCGCTAAAAATAATTTACATATAAAAAACTAGTTTGGAACTAAATTTTATATTTTTTAGATTTTTTTACTATTTTTTAAGATAGTTAAAAATTACTTGATTTAATTATTATGAGATATTTAAAAGAGGTGATATTCAAACTATCTTAAAAAACTAAAAAAAAATTAAAAATATAAAATTTGATCCACAATTAGTTTTTTATATGTAAATTATTTTTGAGTGGTTCAGATTAATCATTTAGACTTTAAAAATAAAAAAAATAATCCATAGTACATGAGTGATCCACGCTATACATATAACATCATAGCCCCCATCGCAACAATCACTTTGCTATCCCCTCCGACCCTGCCCGTAAATATTTCCTCTCTCGCTTAATTTTTGTCATTCCTTCTTTTCTTTTCTTTTTAAAAAAAAAAAGATGATAGTCACACACTCAAATTTTTATTGATATGGTTGAGCACGAGTAGTGTCAAATTAAAAAAAAATATATACAAAAAGAAAAAAATGAGTTGTTTGGACACACTGTATGAAAGATCGTAGGTTCAAAATTCAGATATAGATCCTTTATAAATAATTGATAGATGGGTTGCTTAGATTGTCATCTTTACTCAAAAAAAAAGAAAAAAAAAAAGCGTCGCATAAGGGCTAGTAAAGATGAAAACAATAAAAGTATTGAATCATTTGAAACAATATTAAACCAGCCATTGTATTCTCGTGTGGCCTCCTGCTGAAGAAGGAGATGTAACTGACATACTCTAAATATTCTGCGCATCTCTCTCGCTATAGTATGAAATAAAATGTGATTTGCAACCTCTTCTGAGCTACGCTACATTGTTGAAGGATAGTCTCAGTATAGTTTCTTTGAATGAAATTAATGCTGGGATGAGATGCCGCATGTGCGTATCTTTCAATGTCTCAAGCTTGCTCAGTATATTCACACTGTCCAAATATGTGGTTTGCATTCTTAGCCTGCTTCCTACACAAATAGGATAATAGGACATGCTTGGCATGATCCATCCTCTCCTAATAAGATTCCTTCTTTTTTCATTACTTTCCTCCAAAATCCAAATCGATTCTCTTTGATATCTTTCGAAGGCTACCGCCTATCTTCGTTTTCCCCTTCATGCGTCATACAACGAAAAGAAAATAGATGCAACATGCTTTCTTTTATTTTGATTGATATTTTTTATGAAATATAAGCATATTTTAAGTACCGTAAAATAATATAAGCATACGGAAGTTAATCGTTGATGGCAATATTATGGAATTTCACTTTCCGTTACTGTGCAAGTATCTTTGATAAAAAAATTAAAAAAACAAAAGAAATTTAGTGACGAAACAATATTTAAGAGAACATAAAAATGATCTATTTATGAAAAAAAGGAAACTTCTAAAAGAAATCTTGATATAAAAAAATATTCTTCTTAAAATACCCAAATAAAAAATATGAATATATTAATTCTTAACATAGATTGCAAAACAGAATATGCTATACCATGACTCTGAGCCGGAACCTTTGATGTCACTGTCATCGGAGTCTGCACTCCACATAGCTTGTATGACTCTTTTTTTCTTTTTGTATCCATCTTTCTTATACATGGGCTTGCGGTTTTGTCTTCTCTCATCTTCTTTATTTTTTAGATGAGGAAAGAGATAAAAGGAGTAGTAAATCGTGTGCCATTCTTTGTGACACGCAAAGCATACTATTTTTTATTCTCCTCTTCTCGTTCTTTGTTGAATTTATGTTCAAAACTCAGCATACCTTAGAACACTTTGGAGAGGAGAAATGCATCCTTCGAGACTTCATGGTCAAGTTTTTGAATGAAGAATTCATTTGAGATGCTCGAATGATTTTTCTCTTAAAGTTTTGTGTTGAGAAGACTAATGCTTTGGAATCGTGCATTTGTTCACCGGTTTGCTTTAAGGTTTCTTGAAGCTTCGAAGATGAGCATAAACTTCATCCGGTGTGAATGCGGCTTGCACCACCTTGCATCGCCTCCAGTGCACTCACATATCCTTCCCATCTTGGTTTCCTGAGCATCACACACAATAATTTTCATATAACTTTCTCGTTAGATAGTGTTTCTCCCAATTCATAAAATTCATTTTGAATATGTATAAGTATATTATATATATTTTTTAGGGTCTCACCATCCTCTAATCTAAAGTTTTCAAACTTGGTTCCTAGTCTGGTTATTTTGGTCTTTTTGATTTGGAAATTGCCTTCATACCGATTTATTAAGGTATTCCACATTTCGTGTGCGGTTATTATGTTACCAAATAATAGGGCTACTCCCTCACTTACGGAATTAGATATAACATTCAAAGCATTATCATTGTCTTGTTTGGTCCGTTTTGACTCATTGGTCATGACCTTAGTGGTTGCATCATATTTGGGTATATAATCATTTTCAACCACCTCCCAAATATCAAGTATATTTAAGTAGTTTATCATGGTCTTTTTCCAATGACTGAAATTCTTTGTTGATTGGCCAAATATTGGAGGTTCTTTCACGTGTCTAATTGGTGTCATTTAGTAGATATAACAGTTCCTGCTCTAATACTACTCTGTTATTTTTAAAGGATCTAACAATTAGATTCTACCATAATAACAGTAAATAAATAATCAAACGGAGAGAGAAAGAAGACATAAGATTTAACGGAGTTCGGCTATGACGAGCCTACGTCTTCGGGACCCGCAATCACGAACGTCGATTGTGCCGAGTCACTAAAATAAGCAAATCTTATAACTTCGAACCTCCGGTCCCTTACACCAAGTAACGGGCAGCCGTCGGTCAATTCAAACAACAAGGACAACACCTAAAAAACTCACGAAGGAGAAACAAACAAATAACCTTACAAAGGATCTCTCGATCTCACTTTATAAATGTATTATAAAGTATTCTTGAGATTAGATTGAAAAAGGGATGAAGGTTTTAGCAATGAAGCATTGATGGCTAGGTCTAGAATAGATATGAAGGTTTTTAATCGCGTAGCATCCCCCTTTGAGGAAGGAGATATCATCACGTTATATAGCCATCCTGCAAATCAGACAAAAATCCTCTTATCATTTGTAACAATTGTCCATCCGTTGCAACGGTTAGATGATTCTAACCCTAAACAAGATTATTTGTTGTAACATATGTGATATCCATTGCAACGGTTGCATACTGACTATAATTTGAAATTCTTTGATAACATCCATTGTAACGGATGTGAGATCCGTTACACCGTTTATGAAAGGAGAATCTTCTGGTAAGTTTTGGATAATTTTTGTACGTAAGTGATTTATTCTGTTACAACGAATATAAGAATATGTTGCAACGGTTGTAGTCAAGAACACAATATAATGTCTTGAGGTAATCTGTTGCAACGGTTAGATCATAATGCCTTTATTTTGCTCAGTTTAATCTCATAGTTACCTTTATTTCTTATAATTCTAATCTAATATAAGTCCTTCTTGAGATCTTCATATATATATATATATATATATATATATATATATATATATATATATATATTCTTCTACTGATGTTGCATATCTGCCTTTTATATACTCAAAGAAATTATTAAATACTTTATGTGATTGTTTTGTAAATTGGCAAATATAATTCTATATAATTTTGTGACTTGTTTAAAACAACAACCATGTTGATGAGACGTATCAAGAACAAAAGCAGGACATTCCAAGGTCTCAGATTACTAAGATCTGATTTTCTATTATTCTAAAGTTCGTAAGGAGTAGAAGAAATAGATTTAGATGGTACACGATTTAGAATATAGATAGCAGTCAATAATGAATCACTCCAAAAAGTGATTGACGGATTTGTTTGAACCATCATTGACCTAACCATTTTCAAAAGAGTTCGATTTCTCCTTTCAGCTACTCAATTTTACTGTGGAGTATATGATATAGTTAATTGCCTAAGTATTCCTTTTTTCTTCACATATTTGTTTGAATTCATCACATAAATATTCACGACCATGATCCATTCTGAAGACCTTAACATTTCTATCTAATTGATTTTCAATCAAGATAATAAACTTTTAAAACATGCAAGAGTTTTAAATTTATGAGATATCAAATAGACATAATCGTATCATGTATAATCATTAATGAATGTGATAAAATATCTACCTTCATGTCGTGCCCTCACATTCATTGGTCCACAAATGTCTGATGAATTAATTGCATTGAAAATTTAGATCTCGTTCCTATTCCAAATGGTTTTCTTATCAATTTTCCTTCTAAATAATTTTTACATGTTGGTAGACTAACCTGTTCAAAATGACATAATAAGCCTTCCTTAGCTAATCTATCGCACACACAACGCTCTTGTGTTTTACAAAGCACCGTAAACTAATTCTCTCTCTCTCTCTCTATATATATATATAGAGAGAGAGAGTAAAGATACCGTGAGCTTAAACTCGCGAAGGTCTTCCGTGAACTTAACTCAAAAAGTACATCAAATCATCTCCAAATTTTAATTTATCATTGTGCGACCCTTTTTCGCGCGCTCCGCACCGCCTTCTGTGGTGTTGGCGATGGGATGCGGAAGAAGGACACGGAGATCCCTCCTAATCGTGCATTTGTTTAACGCCGGTTAATTCTACCGTCTAGACCAATTTGAATGCACATTTAGGGGGTTTTTAGTGATTGTGAGTTCTTGTAGATTCCGGTGGGCGCAAGCCCCCACCGTTAATTACCCTGGGTTGTTAACCTCAAGGCACCTCTGGATCTTTAAAAGGGAGAAGCAAATAGTATAGCTAAATGATGGTCAAGTGGTCATGTGCTTCTGTGATTGGGATCACTGAAGCATCATGGACTCACCAATAGGTCAGTCCAGTGAGATGGGGTGATGAAAAGATGAACTTACTACAGATCAGTTCAATCTTTACCGCTCCAGGAGGTAATCTTATCAAAAATGAGATTGACCTTCGCGGAGGGACGAAAGGTGAGTCAACTACAGAACGACTCGACCTTGGTTGACTTAGAAGACAAACCAACTACAGAAAGTTTAATCTTCACTAGTCAACAACCAATCACACAAAATACAACTCAAAGCACTTAGCCGGTTGATCTTGAAGTTGGCGAATCAGGAGACGGGTGGATTTCGCCCACGTGTTTCTTCTCACTGATCTTCTAGATCATGAATTCTAAGCACTAAGCTGATTCATAAACCTAGGAACACAACTGCACACAAAGTCAAACATGAAACACTGAGCCAGTTTGACATTGAGGTGTGTGTCAGTAAAAGAACCAACTACAGAACGGTTCATATTCACTGTTTTGTGGATGAATCAACTATAGAACGATTCAATCCTACAATCTCGGGAGATGAACTCACTACAGATCAGTTCGATCCCCTGAACTAGAAGACAAACTTATCGACGGATTAGTTCAGTCTTACTAGCTCAACTGGTCATGAATTACTTGTTCATGACACAGAGTCATCATGATGTCACCTTTTTGGACATCGTGATGTTCTTCTCTCTTGAAGTCACCATATTTCTTTGTGTTGATGTCGCAGTCTTGGTCATTCTTCGATGAGCGTCAAGATGTTCTTGTCCCGACTAATTATCCTGAATGTTGCATTATTTGTGTAAAAACTAATGTTTCACTCAACATCCCTTGTGTGAACATATTTAGCCACCTCTAAAAATATTATCACTTTGTTTATTGATTTTTATTATCAAGGTAGTGCATTTCATTATTATCTCAATTGTAAAGATGAATTTATCATTTTACCTTTATCATTATTATTATTTTTTTTATTATTTTTTTATTATCATATTTTTATTTTCTTTTATTTATTCATTATTATTTTTTTATTATCTCCGACCCTTATTTATTTTTGTAGAAAAATTATTCACAAAAATAATAGAAAAATGAATTAGCTATTATTCATGATTTCATTTAAATTTTTAGATTTTTTTATGATAGCTAAAAGGATAGAATTTTGTTTTTATTATTTTGAAATTTTGTTTATTTTGTAGAAAATTACTTACAAAAAATAATAGAAAATGAATTAGCTACTTTTCATGATCTTATTTGAATTTTAGAATTTTTATAATAGCTAAAAGAATAGAATTTTATTTTTTATTATTATTTTTATTCTATTTATTACTTGTAAAACTAACATAAAATGAATTTTATGATTTTATTTGATTTTTAGGCTTTTAGAATAGGATTTTTATTTTTATTGCTTTTATTCTATTTATTACTTGTAGAAAAAAAATAGAAAATGAATTTTATGATTTTATTTGAGTTTTAAGCTTTTTATAATAACTAAAAGAATAGGATTTTATTTTTTATTATTTTTACTCTATTTATTCTTGTAGGAAATTACTTATAAAAATAATAGGAAATGAATTAGCTATTATTCATGATTTTATTTGAATTTTAGGATTTTTGTAATAGCTAAAATAATGAAATTTATTATATTCTTCATTATAATTATTGTTCTCCTTATTAACTTTTATTCACAAAAATATTAGGGAATGATTTAATTCTTATTATATTTTTTATTTATATTTTTCAACTGAAAATAATAAGATTTATTCTATTATTATTCTATTTTTATTTGAGTTTTAGATTTTTTATATAATAATTAAAAGAATATAACCTTGCTTTATTATATAATAAAATAAGGTATATTTATTATCTATTATTTATTTTGTTTTTATGAAAAAGATTAAAAATAATATTTAACTATTATTAATGAATTTTATTGTTAATTATTCTCTTTTTAGAATAGAATTTATTTTATTATTTACTTATTGAATTTCATTATTATTATTATTATTATTATTATTATTTTATGAAAAATCACTTGAAAAATCAGTAAAATATGTCTAATTATGATTCATAATTTTATTTGAATTTTTTTGAATTTTTATAATAGCCAAAATGACAAGTCAAAGCTAAGTCAAATAGAAAAATACAACATATCATCTTTTGCTTTTAAATTGTTTCAATATAATAGTATTTTTAAAATTAAAATATTCTCATACAGAAAAATACTAGGGAAAAAAGAGAATTTTTAGAAATAAATTTGAGCTGATTTGGAGTTTAGGAACATTTTCAAATGATTTATTTAATCTTTGTTCTAATTTTCTGTTATTAATTGAATATACTGGGCTTAATTTGGGCCTTCGGATTTGTGTTAAGATTAGCACAAGTCTTTTATTTAACTTTCATTCTTATTTGGGCCGCCAGATTAAATTGAGATTGGTGTTAAATAGATCAAAGGCCCAGATTAATTCCTTTATCGATTTCCTAACTATCCAATAACTCATATCCATTGATCTACTTTGAGATTCGTGTGTTCCTTCAAGATTGGTGTAAGGACAGTTTTCTTCTATCTCTCTTCTCTCGTGCTTTGAGATACGCGCTAGAGATGTGATCTTAGTGCTCCGATGGCCTGATCAAAGATCAGCCACCACCATTAGCATCGCCTTGAGGTGGGGAGTCGATTGGTATGCTCTGATCGTGTATCGGTGCGATGGATCGTGAACATTGACTTTACCTTTTGACGGTTATGTACCGGTTGGTACCGATTACACTCTTCTATCAAATTGAGTTATTTTAATCATGATTTCTTGCAATTATTAATTCAATTACAAAGTTCTAAATCTTAATCATCATCACCAGTGATTCAATTAATGTGATTCAATTAATGTAATTGCTTTTGTTTTGCTTAATATCATGATTCAACAGTAACTACAATGTTAGTTTGTAATAATCTTGAAGTCAATAATACGATAAATTTGTTAAATAAAGCTTTGTTCATGAATTGGATATTTAAACGATATTTTGTTTCCTCGAGTATTATTGAATTTATGAATCATTCCGAGTTCATGACTGGAATTGTGAAACTTCATAATATAGAATATACTCTTAAAAGTCACTAACCAAGGTAATTAGCAGGAACACTAATTGACCGTTATCAAGTTAGTATGTGGATTAAATGATGGTCAAGTTTTACAGACCATAGACAAAGAGTTGTCATTTTAATCACATAGATAGATGTTCAAGGAACATCGTATTTGATAGACCCCGAATGAAATATTAAATGGAATTGTGTTCGTGTCATTAATGTTTTCATTCAGTATTAAATTCTAAAGTATGAGGTATTCATCTTTCCTACATAAGATATGTATGTGTGTGATTTCTACCAAACGTTATCCGTAAAATGTGGCTATAAAGGTAGCTCTTCGGTATACATAACTTATGCGGAGGAAGAGATGGTTTGTCAAAAGTACTATTGTCCCTCATATTTCTATATGAGTTATAGCATCACTGGGCCCCTTGATAGAGTAAGATTATCTACTAGCAGTATAATTACAAGAGTAATTATATTTGATAATTTACTCAGGATCAAGAAAAGATTAAGTTTGCAAGGATGACACATATCTACCTTGAAGCGATCGATAGCTATGAGACAAAAGAATTAAACACAAGTAAATAGTTCTTGGATCATGATATTGTACAAGTACATCATCATCTGTGTAATTGGATGGTCATAGTGCATTACGCGGATGCCTCCTATGATTATAGAAGTTAAAACGGTTTTAACTCTATTTACCAACATAACACGAATCCTGTCGGGTCACACCGTATAGGAGTTAATCGGAGAATCTTATTGATTAATTATAAATTGTTTATAATTAATAATAAGATGGTTATAATTAATTATATATAATATAATTATATTTGTCATAGAGATGACAAGAAGCAAAAATCAGATTGAATTTATAACGTGTTGCACACGTCGTATAAATTCGCCGAAACAACAACCGAGAAAAATATAATTGTAGATGACAATTATATATATTTGATTTGGATTTTAAATGTTAATTATGGATTTGAATTATGGGCCAAACCCCATTTATAATTAAAGCCTTAATTAATAATTAAAAGCCCAAAATCTGAAAAGCCCAAAAAAGCCCAAAATTGAAAAAGCCCAAAATCCGAAAAGCCTATGCCGACCTCCAAGGGTATTTTGGTAATTTGGCCAAAAGCCCAAGGGTATTTCGGTAATTTGGCCAAAAAGCTCAATGGCGTTTTGGTAAATTGGATGAACTTTAAGGGTATTTTGGTCTTTTCACATTGGAACCTCCCTACTATTCATGAGGGTATTTTGGTAATTTGTCAATCTCACATTTTCTATAAATAGAGGGGTAGGGTGAGAGAGGAAGCTACACCAAATTAGTTCTACTTTCTCTCTCTCTCGGTATACGGTTGTTTTAATTCACGGGATCGGTGAATAGTTTTTTTACGAAAGTTGCGGTATTTCTGCACATTTGTGAAACAGAATTACTGCGAGTCATGAATAGTACTATTTCGTCTTTTTCTCGGGTGAATAGTGTTTTTGCGAGAAATCACGGTTTACGGTATTTCTGGCAAAAGAAATAAGCCGCTCTCTGGTTAGTCCTGGTGGATAACCTACAGAGGCATCAGACGTTTGGTGCTCCGAGACAAGTCGATTTTCATTCCAATTGAAATTTGGAAGCGAGGTATAACATCTTATATTAATCTATTTAATTGTTAAGTAGATTAATATTTTTAGAAATCAATCATGGAGTAGATCAATAAAGGTTTAAAGAGGTGTGTATCTCTCGGTAATCATCCGACATATCACTTTAACGCTAAGCTTAAGTTAGAAGTAAAATAATATTTTATCGTCTTTGTAAAGGATTAAATGTCGGTAACTCTCGGTAATTATCCGACATACTTTAATCCCTAACTTAAGTATAAATAAAATTTTTGTTCTACGGTCTTTCCGCAACTTGAGCATTAACGGGATTTGGGCATTCCGAATCCCTACAGTGGTATCAGAGCAAAGGCTCTCCCGTGATTGATTTTCTAAAAAGTTATATCTTATGCAAATAAGATGCATATACCCCGTATCGGTTTAATTCTTAGATTTGCGGACTTAAAGTCCAAACCAAATAAAATTGGATTTTCTTGGTTCGGAACTCGTCGACTAAGAAAGTTAAATTAGATTTAAGCTTTCTTTATACTTTCTTTACGCTTTCTTTTCGAAAACTTTCGATTGTGTTAAAGTATATCTAAGAATGTGATGAATCAATAAAGTACCGAGTAAGACTGTTGATCTTCACACATAAAAGATAAGGTGATGTCAAAGAAAGATGGGAAGTGGATACCTTCGGTATTCTTTCTGACAAGCCCTTTTACGTGTCCTGATAACTGGCCCAAAAGGAACTTTGTCACGTTACCAAATTATTTTTGCGCTTTCAAAGCATGGCAAATGTAACTCTTTTGCTTTTTCGGAAATATTTGGTTATGAAAAGTATATCTAAGAATGTGATGAAGCAATAAAGTACCTGAGTAAGAGCTGTTGATCTCCACACATAAAAGATAAGGTGATGTTAAAGAAAGATGGGAAGTGGATACCTTCGGTATTCTTTCTGACAAGCCCTTTTACGTGTCCTGATAACTGGCCCAAAAGGAACTTTGTCACGTTACCAAATTACTTTTGCGCTTTCGAAGCATGATAAATGTAACTCTTTTGCTTTTTCGAAAACCTTGGTTATGAAAAGTATATCTATGAATGTGATGAAGCAATAAAGTACTTGAGTAAGAGTTGTTGATCTCCACACCTGAAAGAGATGGTTCTGTCTAGGAAAGATTGAATTTAAAGTGGTCCTCGTGACCCCAATCTTTCCTGGGAGCCCCTTTTACGTGTCCTGATAACTGGCCCAAAAGGAACTTTGTCACGTTATCAAATTGCTTTCTCGTACCAAAAAGAATTAACTGTTTTGAAACCATATAAAATATTTATATGCTTTTTACGGTATAAGTAAAGAAGAAAGATATAGCGCAAAATAAAGAATTGAGAAGCGATAGAAATATACGTGATCGATTCATGTATAAATATATACAAAATGTTTGTATGAATTGGTAAATTAGATTTCTTGCTTTGATTTGAAATGTATCTTATCATAAACGCAAAGCTACTCCTATTGGATAGATAGTAGCTATATACGTGATGATTCATGTATAAATATATACAAAATGTTTGTGAAATTTGCCGGTAAATTGGATTTACTAGCTTTGATAATAAATGAGTAAATTTGAATTATCATTTTTGAGGAGCCGTGAAAGAATGTTATGTCAAAGAAAGGCGGAAAAGGAACTTTCAATGGTCTTTACGACGGACGTCTTTCACGTGTTCATAAGTCTGTTTAAAGTCGACTTAACAAAGCGACTAATTATAAATGTATAAATTAGATTTATCATTTTTAAGAATTCGTGAAGTAAGATTGTGTCAAAGAAAGGCTGGAAAAGGAACTTTCGGTGGTCTTTACGCGGACATCTTTTACGTGTTCATAAGTACGTTTAAAGCCGACTTAACAAGGCGACCGCTTACGATGTTAAGCATATTCACAAACCAGAAAAATTAAGTAATATGCCCTACCTACTCGTCCTCCGCAAATCAATGTTCATTGGCGGACGTGACTACTCGTAGGCGTCACCTTTTACCTTTGGTTGTCGAGGGTTATGTCAGGACATAACGAACCAAATAGAGTTAGGTTACTTACCAATGATTTCCAAAACAGTTTTGGGCTTGGGGCAAAGTTTCGTTAAAACATGTGATGTTTAACGAAACCAAGAATCACATAGAGATGTGATTAGCAAAGAGTTGCTTACCTAAGATAATTAATAAATGAGTTATTCAACGATAACTTGATTATTAGTGAAAATAGGGATCTTGGTCCTAACTACAAACGGGAATAGAACAAATTTGTAGTGGGAGTTTTATTTGAAATAAGACATTACATGAACAAAGCTAAAAATCTTTACATTTTAAAAGTTGTAGCACATGGCTAAAGAAATTCTTACTAATACGTTCGTGCGCTCACAATTATACTAAGACTGAGAAACTCGAGTACGTCCTTAACACACCAATCCTGCGCACTGCGGTAGAGCCGCACAACAAATGAAGTCACCATGTACAACAAGCACAAAGAATATGAGCTTGATGTACATAGTTTCTTGGTCAAGAAATTTAAGGTGACTAAATCTCTGCTGAGTCATAAGATGACTGAGGGCGGCTCTCTTGACACTCACATGCTCCGTATGACGATGCTCCGTATGACGAGCGATGTTGAGCAGTTGGAGAAGCTTAACAGTCCGTTGAGCAAAGAGTTTGCTACGAATGTTATTCTGAACTCTCTCCCTCCTAGCTATTCTAATTTCATTATGAATTATCATATGCTGAGAATGGACAAGAGCTTGCAGGAGCTCCAAGGGATGTTAAGGATCGCTGAAGTGGATATGAAGAAGAGTTCTTTTGTCCTCATGGTCCTAGAAGGTGCGAGGAGAACTAAAAGGATGAAACGCAAAGCGACTCCCAAAGTGGCATTTAAGTACAAAGGCAAAAGGAAGATGGTTCCTAATCAGAACACTTCCAAGGCAAAAGCTTCTACCTCTGACTGTTTTTATTGTCAAGGCAAGGGTCATTGGAGGAGGAACTGCCCTAAGTATATGGAGGATGTGAGGACGGGAAAGGTTCCCAAAGCTTCAACCTCAGGTATTTTCATAATTGAAGTTAACGTTGTTACCCCTATTTATGATTGAGTATTGGATACTGGATCATGTGCTCATATTTGTTCAAATATACAGGCACTAAAGAATAGGAGGAAACTACGCAATAAGGAAATACAACTCCGAGTTGGAAACGGTGCACAAGTTGCAGCCGTAACAGTCGGAAGTATAGAGTTGTATTTGCCTAGTGGGCTTGTAATGGAACTTGAAAATATATATTTTGTTCCAAGTATTTCTAGAAACATAATTTCAATCTCATGTTTAGAGATGAATGGTTTCTCTTTTGTTATAAAAGATAATAGTTGTTCTATATACAAAGATGAGTTATATTATGGATCTTCTTTTATGATGAATGATCTTTATATACTAGAAATTGACAAACCCGTATTTAACATCAACAAACGACTCAAAACATCTCATAAAAGTATGACTTTTATGTGGCATTGTCGCCTTGATCATATAAACAAGAAACACATCAAAAAGTTACATGAAGTTGGACTTCTTGGTAATTTTAATATTCAAACAATAAACACATGCGAATCTTGTTTACGTGGAAAAATGACCAAAGCACCTTTCTCCAAGAAGGGCGAAAGAACAAGTGACTTATTAGCCCTTATACACATAGATGTATGCGGACCAATGAGTACTTGTACAAGAAACGGTGATCGCTACTTTATCACGTTTACTGATGATTACAATAGATATGGTTATGTCTACTTGATGAGATATAAGTCTGAATCCTTTGAAAAGTTCAAGGAATTCAAGACTGAAGTAGAAAATCAACTGAATAAAAGTATTAAGGCCTTACGGTCAGACCGTGGAGGCAAATACTTAAGTTATGAGTTTACAATGTACTTAAAAGAATGTGGGATAGTCTCACAACTCACACCTCCGGGAACGCCGCAATGGAACGGTATTTCTGAGAGGAGGAATCGAACTCTGTTAGACATGGTTTGTTCCATAATGAGTAATACCACACTCCTAAAAATGTTTTGGGGGCACGCACTAGAAACTGCTGCACTAACAATAAATAGGGTTCCATCCAAGTCAGTAGAAAAGACTCCATATGAGTTATGGTTTGGTAAGGTACCAAATATGTCTTATCTTAAAATTTGGGGTTGTAAGGTATTTGTCAAACGTTCGACTTCTGACAAACTTGGACCCAAAGCTGATAAATAATTTTTCGTAGGGTATCCTAAGGAAACAAAAAGATATTACTTCTATTATCAGTTCGAGAACAAGATAATTGTTGCTCGTCATGGTATATTTTTGGAGAAAGAGTTTCTCACAAAAGGAAGTAGTGGGAGTAATGTAATACTTGAAGAAATTCAAGATACATCACACAATACAATATCTGATACTGATCAGATAAACCCACCACTTGATTCTTCGGCTAATGAGCATTTGGAAGAACCAAATCTATAAATAGTTGTGGAAGAAGTTCTAGTCCCGAGCTCATCTACTTCAACGCAAGTTGAAATAGAACTAAATCTGCATACTGATGTGGATGAAGTTCGACAGCCTGAAGAACAAGTGCTACGAAGGTCACATAGGACAGTCCGTGCACCTAAAAGGTACATGGGACTGCATGAAGTCTCAGTATTTGATGCTGAAGATCCTCTGACCTATGTGGAAGCAGTGGATAGACCCGACTCTGATAAATGGCTGGAGGCCATGAGATCCGAAATACAGTCCATGTATGACAACAAGGTTTGGAACCTGGTTGCACCACTTGTTGGGGTAAAACCCATAGCTAACAAGTGGGTTTTTTAAAAGAAAAACAGGCATGAATGATAATATGACTGTTTACAAAGTACGGCTAGTAGCGAAAGGTTTCAAGTAAATTCTCGACGTAGATTATGATGAAACTTTTTCGTCCGTAGCTATGTTTAAGTCAATTCGGATGCTCTAAGCAATTATCGTATTTCATGATTATGAAATATGGCAGATGGATGTCAAACCGCCTTCCTAAATGAAAATTTGGAAGAGGACGTGTATATGATACAGCCCATAAGTTTTGAGGATCCAAAGAATGCTGGGAAGGTATGCAAGCTTCTCAGATCCATTATGGATTGAAGCAAGTATCACGGAGTTGGAATCTTTGATTTGACGAAGAAGTCAAACAGTTTGACTTCGTCAGATGCGAAGAAGAATATTGTGTATACAGGAAAACTAGTGGGAGTGTCATCGCTATTTTAATCCTCTATGTGGACGATATACTCTTAATGGGAAATAATATTCCCCTATTGCAATCAGCCAAATCTTCATTAAAGAAAGTGTTCTCAATGAAAGATTTGGGCGAGACTATCTATATACTAGGCATAAAGATCTATAGAGATAGATCTAAGAGACTTATTGGATTAAGTCAAAGCACATACATTGGTAAAGTGTTGAATCGGCTCAAGATGCGAATTCTAAGAAAAGATTTCGCAATGAATCATGGTGCACGGCTTAGCAAGACTCGGTGTCCTTTGACAATCGATGAGCAAAGCATAATGAGTAGAGTACCATATGCTTCGGTTATTGGCTCTATCATGTATACCATGTTGTGCACTCGCCCTGATGTCTCGTACGCTTGGAGTGTGACGAGTAGATATCAGGCTAATCCAGGCTAGGAGCACTGGAATGTTGCAAAGAATATCTTTAAGTACTTAAGAAAAACTAAGGATATGTTTCTCATCTATGGTGTTGACTCGGAACTCGTCGTAAGTGGTTACACAGACGTTATCACCTCATATGAAAAATCATAAATAGAGGCGACGTAAAGATTTGTAAAATTGACATAATCGGCAACACAGCTGATCCACTTACAAGATCTCTACCTCAAGCCAAGCACTAGTTGCACATATCTTCTATGGGTTTGAGACACATAGGAGATTGGCTGTGAGATTTTTCTTTAAATCTTAGAGATTTATAGAATAAAGAGATTTGTATAAGGCAGAGCTCAATATGATTGACTCCAAGCTTAAGTGGGAGATTGTTAGTTTGTAATAATCTTGAAGTCAATAATACGATAAATTTGTTAAATAAAGCTTTGTTCATGAATTGGATATTTAAACGATATTTTGTTTCCTCGAGTATTATTGAATTTATGAATTATTCCGAGTTCATGACTGGAATTGTGAAACTTCATAATATAGAATATACTCTTAAAATTCACTAATCAAGGTAATTAGCAGGAACACTAATTGACAGTTATCAGGTTAGTATGTGGATTAAATGATGGTCAAGTTTTATAGACCATAGACAAATAGTTGTCATTTTAATCACATAGATAGATGTTCAAGGAACATCGTATTTGATAGACCCCGAATGAAACATTAAATGGAATTGTGTTCGTGTCATTAATGTTTTCATTCAGTATTAAATTCTAAAGTATGAGGTATTCATCTTTTCTACATAAGATATGTATGTGTGTGATTTCTACCAAACGTTATCCGTAAAAGGTGGCTATAAAGGTAGCTTTTCGGTATACATAACTTATGCGGAGGAAGAGATGGTTTGCTAAAAGTACTATTGTCCCTCATATTTCTATATGAGTTATAGCATCATTGGGCCCCTTGATAGAGTAAGATTATCTGCTAGCAGTATAATTACAAGAGTAATTATATTTGATAATTTACTCAGGATCAAGAAAAGATTAAGTTTGCAAGGATGACACATACCTACCTTGAAAGGCGATCTCGATAGCTATGAGACAAAAGAATTAAACACAAGTAAATAGTTTTGGATCATGATATTGTACAATACATCATCATCTGTGTAATTGGATGGTCATAGTGCATTTCGCGATGCCTCCTATGATTATAGAAGTTAAAACGGTTTTAACTCTATTTACTAACATAACACGAATCTGTCGGTCACACCGTATATGAGTTAATCGGAGAATCTTATTGATTAATTATAAATTGTTTATAATTAATAATAAGATGGTTATAATTAATTATATATGATATAATTATATTTGTCATAGAGATGACAAGAAGCAAAAATCAGATTGAATTTATAACGTGTTGCACATGTCGTATAAATTCGCCGAAACAACAACCGAGAAAAATATAATTGTAGATGACAATTATATATATTTGATTTGGATTTTAAATGTTAATTATGGATTTGAATTATGGGCCAAACCCCATTTATAATTAAAGCCTTAATTAATAATTAAAAGTCCAAAATCTGAAAAGCCCAAAAAAACCCAAAATTGAAAAAGCCCAAAATCCGAAAAGCCTATGCCGACCTCCAAGGGTATTTTGGTAATTTGGCCAAAAGCCCAAGGGTATTACAGTAATTTGGCCAAAAAGCCCAATGGCGTTTTGGTAAATTGGATGAACTTTAAGGGTATTTTGGTCTTTTCACATTGGAACCTTCCTACTATTCATGAGGGTATTTTGGTAATTTGTCAATCTCACATTTTCTATAAATAGAGGGGTAGGGTGAGAGAGAAAGCTACACCAAATCAGTTATACTTTCTCTCTCTCTCGGTATACGGTTGTTTCAGAATTCACGGGATCGGTGAATAGTGTTTTTACGAAAGTTGCGGTATTTCTGCACATTTGTGAAACAGAATTACTGCGAGTCGTGAATAGTACTATTTCGTCTTTTTCTCGGGTGAATAGTGTTTTTGCGAGAAACTACGGTTTACGGTATTTCTAGCAAAAGAAATAAGTCGCTCTCTGGTTAGTCCTGGTGGATAACCTACAGAGGCATCAGATGTTTGGTGCTCTGAGACAAGCCGATTTTCATTCCAATTGAAATTTGGAAGCGAGGTATAACATCTTATATTAATCTATTTAATTGTTAAGTAGATTAATATTTTTAGAAATCAATCATGGAGTAGATCAATAAAGGTTTAAAGAGGTGTGTATCTCTCGGTAATCATCCGACATATCACTTTAACTCTAAGCTTAAGTTAGAAGTAAAATAATATTTTATCGTCTTTTGTAAAGGATTAAATGTCTGTAACTCTCGGTAATTATCCGACATACTTTAATCCCTAACTTAAGTAGAAGTAAAATTTTTGTTCTACGGTCTTTCCACAGCTTGAGCATTAACGGGATTTGGGCATTCCGAATCCCTACATACAATTGGTACCGATCGCCAATTCAGTATTAATCTCAATGTTTCCAATCAATTACCAAGATTCATTTGATCTCTTTGGTACAGAACTCGTCGTTTATATAATATGCATTAATCAAAGCAAATAATTTGATCAATCATGATGTTTAGAAGCACAATTATAGTACTGTTTCGAGTTCTAGCAAAAATCTTTAAGAATTTCGATTAATTAATCGATTCAAAACTGAATTCTGAAGGCAATTACTTGGAAACACAGAGATTGAGAGGTCATTGACCTTCGATCAATCAATTACTGTGATTTAAGCTAGGAGATCATTCGATCTTCGACTAACTCTACTGATAATCGCGATTCAATCGTCATTCACTCGGTTCGATCGAGAAAGAAGCAAAGAAACATCAAAGAAATGATTTAGACAACAAGGCGACAGTGTATTGAAAAGATTTAATCAAAGAAATCAAGAAATTCGACAGAATTAAAAAGGGAAATTGCAAATAGCTGATAACAGTACCAAATTTTATTGAAATTGATCGAAATTGAATACAACTACATCTCAAGCTCTTAGCTTTCATCGATTACACTCACCTATCCTTCTTATCTGTAGCCCTACACCCTTGAATTGATCGTTAATGGTGGAGAGGGATGATTATTTGCCAAGTTCTCAACACTTGTTGAGATCAATTGGCCAATCGGCTTCTCACTTGATCTCTGAACTTCTTGAATGATCTTGAGGGGTTATATGCTCTGTGTATATGCTACTTGCTTGCTTAATCTCTAATGGATTGAGGTTTATATAGAGATTGGGTTGGTTTGGCCGAATTTGACTCTATAATTCATTTGCACTTAGTGCATTGCATCATTCACTTGAGTTGCTTCCTTGTGTGCTTTATGGTTCACTGAACCCAGTTTCTAATTGCCAAAGTCATGTGTAACTGCCTGAAGGTTGTCAAGCTTTTCCATTTATTTACTGATTTGCCACTAATCAGTTCTCACACTTCCTCAGGCCCTTCTAGCCCCTTCTAGATCCTTCTAGGCATTAGACTATTCCTATATAAACTGCTCATATGCTCTCTTCGCTCCATTTTATAGAATTGATCTTAATTCACATCTTCTTCTTCATTACAAGCCTATAATCAAGCTTTAAACTTTTATCTCAACCCCTTGATCATTTCTTGCATTTTAAAGCTTCAACCTCATCCATTTGGAGTTAGGCAACCTCCTGTGCATCTTTTCTATCGATTGAATAGCCCTAGCATAGTGTTAGATCATCTCATTTCTTAGCCGAAGGGTGGATTGGTGCAACTCTCATTTCAAGCACTTATTTTCCTCTAATTCTTGTTCTAACACTATCGCCTGAGATCATAGAAGCTTTCTCAACAATCAATTGCAAGTTTCAAGTTTCAATTGGCAAGTTTCAAATTTCAATCCGAGGTATTACTATCTACTATTTCTCTCTCTGTGCTTCATCAATTCAAAATCTTACTAGATGCACATGCTTTATATGAAAATCTTGTGGAATGCAAAAATTTGGAGTGTTTTGAGTTTTTTAAGTCATGATTTTTGAAAATGAGATATAATAATAATAATAATAATATATTTAATCTTTCAACATCATTTTTAAAAATTAAAAATGGTGACTTAAAAATCTCAAAACGCTCCAATTTTTTGCATCCCACAAGATTTTCATATAAAGAATTTAATGAGCATGATAAATTATATATAGAATTAGAATACGGTGCTTTGCAAAGTACAAGAGTGTTGTGTGCTTTGCGGTCTATTATTTAATTTATTCGGTCTTTCATTTAGCAACAATATTAATGGCGTATATGCGTGGGAAATTGGGTTAGGTCGGATTGGGTCGGAGTATATCGGCCTGAGTCGGATCAATCTATATGTTAACTTATTTTATATTTTATATTGATTCTAATTAAATTATAATTCATTTAATCTCAAATTAGCTCGTTTTACGTTAAATTCAAATGCAAATGAATCATACGAAAATCAGATTTTGCGACACCATAAAGTTCCATCTACATTCAAAAAAATACATACATTAATTCATTTTGACTTTTGACCTTCCTCTCTTCGCGCCTTGAGAACGCATAAAATAAGAGGGCGTGTAAAGCGAGCATCTTTTTCTTTCTACGGGAATACATAGGCTTGCTTATCTGTGATATCGTAGTTTTCTTTGTTGATGTAATTGACGCAAGGCCGCAACATGTGTGATATCACGTATATAATTAACGTTCCACGCTATGTACAGTTAAGGAACTCATGTCATGAATTTTCTAATGGTAAATGAATAAATGATCAGCAGTTCAATTAAAAAATGTTTTTCTTAATTTCAAATTTGCAGTTCTTTTTTTGGGACTATGCAAAGAATCGCACTTCGGTTTTATTATCCTGTCTTTTCTATCCTCTTCCTTACAGTAGTTTAAATTTATATATAGAGTAAAGATAGTACGAACTTAAATTTATAAAAATATTCTATGAACTTAATTTAAAAAATATATTAAATTATCTTTAAATTATGATTTATCATGTTTATTGAATTCTTCATAGAAAATTCTTGTGGGATACAAAATTATGTCATGTTTTAAATTTTATAAATCACTGTTTTTAATTTTTTAAAAATATTAAGTCAAATTTACAGAATGCCTCCATAAGCTTAAACTCATGCTAGATATTTACAATATATATATGGTAAATATATTGAATTATTATTGCTGATTTTCAAAAATCCAAAATAAATACTTAAAAAACTCGAAATACACAATTTTTTTGTATACCTTAATATTTTGATATGAAGAATTTAATGAGAATGATAATTTTGAATTTCAGACGTGTTACGATAAAATTTGAGCCGTATGCACTTGATCTCAAAATGCAAATATTTTCACAATAGTCTAACTATATATATATATAGAGAGAGAGAGAGAGAGTGAGGCTATGGTACTTCGCGAAGCACAAAATCTTCCGTGTTTCGCATCCATATCTCAAATTTAAAAGTTCAAACGATCAATCCAAACCGTTAAACATGATCTTCATATTGAACTATCTTTGGAGATCAAAATTTATATTTTTTTGAATTTTTTGCTATTTTTTAGATGGGTACAAAATCGCTAGTTTTGGATGGTGCGAAAATCGTTAGATCAGCAAACTTTTTACCCATTTAAAAAATAGCAAATAATTCAAAAAAATATTAAATTTGATCTCCAAGGATATTTCAATATGAAGATGATGTTCAATGATTTGAATTAGCCATTTGAACTTTCAAATTCGAGATACGGACGTGAAGCACGCGAGATTTTGTGCTTTGCGAAGCACCATATATATATATATATATATATATATATATAAACAAATAAAAATATATTTTTATATCAAATAAATTATTTCAGATTCAACAAGATTCTTTTTCGCCGATTTCCATTTTTTTAAGAAAGTAAGATAGAATCTCATTGATACCTTAAAATAATTTGCTGATTGAAATTATGGATTAATTATTTAGGTCTAGCTGCGGGCTGTAAACGAGCTGATCCGAGTTGAGCTAGACCAAGTTTGTGCTCGGTTCATTAGCCTAATGAGTCGAGCTGAGCTGGCTCGTTAACAACTTCTGAGCCAAAAGTTTTGGCTTGAGATTAATTCGTTAAATTAACGAGCTAACCAAACTGGTTCGTTAAGACTCGTTAAGACTTATTTAATAATTAATAATATTTTTTATAATATTTATATCAAAATTTATACAAAAATTATTAAAATAACTAATAATAGTATATTTCATACAAATTTGATATAATAGTTTAAATACATGACATACTATAAATTACTTACCATACTAAAAGTTCATAATAAAAATAATATAAATAATAAATATTAATAGTTTACCGAGCCAAACGAGCGGAGAGCTAACCAAAGCTCAAACTCAGCTCATTAACTTAACAAGCTTAACGGGCCGGCTCATTAACGACTCAGTTCACTAACGAGCAAGCCGATAGCGAGTCGATTCCGAACGAGTCACAAGCGAGCCACAAGCTACGAGTTTTTTTGCCAGCCCTAGTCTAACATCTCATCTATATCTTCCAATCTAACTGTGATTGAATTGTACAATATATAGTAAATCTATAACATTATTTTCTTATGAGCAACAAGGATCATATATATCTATAGAGTGGGGATCCATTGACATTGGGTTATTTTGACAAGCTTCACAATGAATCTCTAAATAAATACAAAAAAAAATTAAAATGAAAAAATATTTATAGATGTGTTCTTCTACCTTTACATTGATGGTCATTCAAATTTCATACAATTTCATTATCATTTGATAGTCCATCAAAGACCATTAATTTGGAATCATTGCAAATTATATTAAAATTTGATAGTCTTTGATGGACTATCAAACGATAATAAAATTGCATGAAAATTGAATTACCATCAATCTAAACGTAGAATAATACATCTATAAAAAAAATCATTTTTAAGATTTATTTTGTGTTTATTTAGAGATTCATTGTCAAAGTTGTCAAAATAACCCATTGTTAACCGATCCCTTCTCATATCTATAACTTAAATGGATACTTCATCCTTACGTATTCGTTATTTTTTGAGTACTACAGATTACAGAATGAAGTTATGTAATTATTTTTAGTTAGTGATGAAGTACTTTTATTTAGATAAGAATTCAGATTACTATTTCTTAAACGAAAAAGCTGCATAAATCCATGTACTATATATATGGTTATACAAATTGCACGAGATACGAAAACAGAGAATAACCGGGACCTTTACAAGAACTTCAGTGAGTGCTGCAGACATGTCAGAGGGTATACAAGATATTAGGGAAGCGGATCCGCTGTCGCGCGGCACCGTGCAGCGCAGCACGGTGTCCGTTCGATCACTTCGAAATTCGAGTTAGTATTTTGAGATTCGCGTTAGCACGAATCTCAAAGTGATCGAACGGGCACCGTGCTGCGCTGCACGGTGCCGCGCGACAGCTGATCTGGTTCCAGATATTAGAGGGCACAACAGCATTTCAGGAAATGGTTTCCGCGCATGACATACATCTCAATTCTCTTGTAACTTTTGATACTGAGATAGCATATTTTATTATTTTTTTTTGGCTGTACAAAATAACATCAGTGTTATATTTATATTAATATATATATATATATATATATATAATGTGGGAACTTTGACTCTCATCTTTTCAAAAAAAAAAAAACAAATTACACGAGATATTATAAAGGTTTCTTTTAAGGCTAAAAAATGGTAAAATGTACATGTACAAGTTCAGAATGCAAAAATATTCATTTTAAAATTCAAATTAGAAAAAAGTGAGCACAGTAAATAAAGTTAGCCCAGCGTGTGCAAACATATATTTTGTATATCGAGTAAATGTAAATTGCTCAAAGTATGATTTATTATATATGTCGAAAATTTCGACCCAAGTTGCTCTATAAATTCTACATTTCGAAATTTTGTACAATATTAAATTGTACTATAATTAAGTTTTTTTTAACTATTTTCAGTTTTTAGCTTGATTTAATCTACTCCCTAATATCATTTTAGATAACCGAAAATTTGAGCGGAACCGTTATTTTGTAATTTCATGAGTATCATTACCTGAACTTGAGTTTGATCGGTTGTTGTGCAATTCTTCTCCTCTTGAATCTTTCTCTTCTTCTCTTATTGTTGCACACACCATATTGGCTACGAGATCTTCCAAAAGAACAAATTCCTTATTATCAGTTTCTTAATCATTTACGCGACAACACCATTGCAAAATTCAATGACAATGTTGAGCAATGAATTCTATAGAATATACTTACATATTTTAAAGTCTATTTCTATACATTATATTCATATTAAATATAATTTGGTAATCACTTGAGTATTTATATATAATAGTAGAATTTATTAATTTTTTGTCAGTGCAATATTATTTCCTTAACAAATATTTTATTAAAATATTATGTAGTTAATTTCTATAAATATAAAATAATTATGATAAAAATAGGTTTAATATTTAATACAAATAATTTTTAATATATACCATAACACATTTTAATATATCATTCAAAAATAATTTTTAATTTAGTCTTGATTTTCACTACTATAAACAAATCTAAATATATACTACATATACGATTCAATATGTACTATAAATAACTCTTCATATTTACTGACTAAAATTTATATTAATATATCATTCAAAATATAATTTGTAGTTTAGTCTTAATTTTCATTAGTACAAATAATATAATCTATGTTAGTTTTGTATTAAAATTCCTTTAATCTCAATTCTCAATATTACGATCCAAGTCTTTATAGTTTGTATAATAAAATATATTTCTTGTGTTTTCTCCTATCTCTCAACCAATTTATTTGAATGAATACTCAAATTTTATCTTCTTACTAACTTAACTAAGACCTTATAATTGCCAATAATATATAATAGGTGTGTAATAAAATAATATTAAATTATATAGCACACAGTTTATATAATTGTGGAATCTAACATTCTCCACTTTTATAAATGATTAAATTGAACATAGAATTTTAAAAGAATCCACGGATTAGATCAATATTCTTAAAACCTATAAGTTTCGAATCTAACTGTGATAGATATACAATATAAAATCAATAAAGTAAAATATATTTATGAAATTTCTTAGAAGGAATACAAGGCTCGTAAATGTTTGCATATCCTTGAGCTATTTCACTATATAATGAAGTTTATGCAATGATTTTAATTTAGTCAGGAAGTGTTGGTTTCATCGGCTTGCAATGCCATTGAACATCTCTTATCTTTATATATACTATCGAATTGATACGTGAGTATAGTAAACTATATACTTAGATAAGAATTCAAATTACTAATTATTGAAGTTTTGAAGACGAAGTTATTCGTAAAAAACGATTCAATATTTACTATAATTATAAAATTTCACGAGAATAACTGAAGGTTTAGTTTAAGATAAAAAATTGGTAAACATATATGTATATTCAAAATTTGATCTATATATTCATTTCAAAAGTTCAAATAGAATGGATGTACGATTACGGCCAATTATGAAGTTCATAGAACGTTTAGACATAATTAACTAACATTTTGAGTAATTCACATGTTTTAATTAAATATTTCGTATGAAAAAATTCAACAAGTTAGGAAATTCAAGAAGTTACATTCATAATTATGGTTGCCTTCTCTACATTCTTTTTGTATTTTCTATTTGGCCAGTGACTCATGGATTTCTTGCCCTCTAGCTAGATCGCAACTGTTAAATTTAAGCAAGTACTGCATGCACTAAAATATAATAATTTAGCATATTTATTTGGAAATTAAGTCCCATCAAATATATTTTTTGTAAACCCTTCCTATATATGAGTTGCAGAAAAGAAGAAAAAGGATCAAACTTTCTGAACCCTATCATCAACATTGTCCTGTACAATATTTTTTTCTCAAATTTTTTTTTTCTTTTCATTTTGTAATTTTTAATACATGAAAAATTATTTATTACCAAAGCGATGCAAGGCAAGTGGCTATAGTTAGTAAGTCTTGATTCCTTGCCGAACTAAATTAAATTCTAAATAGTAAGTCTAAGTTTGAAATTTCGACTCCTTGCCGCTCCAAAATTGGTGTGAATTTTGAGTTTTGAATATGTATAAGTGTCAGTCAAAACATAAAGCCTATTATACTTGCAAGATATTGTTATTTTGTAGAAAATTTAGTAGAATTGCTCACATTTGAGTAGATTTTTCTTTTTTTAATATCGGATCGCGTTACTATCCGATGCAATTTACTTCATTTTACTCGTGCCCGGATTTATTTAAATATCCATTAGAAGTCTAATCAGGATGACCAGGTTCAATTTTATATATATTTAAAATAACGATGACACGGTGCACTGACAATCTCAACTAAGAATCACCAACTTATGTCATATCTCTTTCAGTCGAAATGTCCGGATTTTGATTGCGGTTGCTTTCTGTCCATATGAAAAGAAGAAAAGTTGCAATCATTGTAGACTGCAGACCACATGAATATTATATCATTTCTTTCAAAAGATGCCCCAAAATAATATCCATATCCTATTGAAATTATGTGATCCTGTAAAGTTAGTTGTAGTAGTTGTGAATCATGTAGTTAAAATTAGTGCTCCAAATCTGCTGTTATTGTGGTAGAAAAATAGAGTCCCGTTATTTATTTCAAAAAAATAAAAAATTTAAAAATAGGGAAAAAAAAGTTATATATGTGTCATTTTACTTGTAGATTGATAGTCCGTCAAATTTCATGTATTTTCATTAATGTTTGATACTTCATTAAAGATTATTAAATTTAACGGTATTTCACTAATGTTTGCAACGGTTCCAAATTAATGGTTTTTGATGGACTATCAAACGTTAATAAAATTATATAAAATTTAACAAACTATCAATCTATAAGTAAAATAATATATTTATAAAAAAAATCTATTTTTAGAATTTTCTTTCTATTTTTTAAAATAAATAACGGGGCCTTATTCTTCTACAAGAATAATAGTATATTTAGAGCCAAAATTAGTGTGTTAAAAAAAATCTGGATAGATCAAATTTGATCCAATAAATTATGGTCACGATCCGATTTAGTCTGATTTAAAGTCAAGTCCATCTCAATTAGCGGAATAATTAATTTATGATCCTAAAATAAATTACGGCCGACTAATTAATTTTTGTTGTTAGTTCGATTCGAGTTCGGTTCGATAATTTTTTTAATGAACTAGTTCGAGTTCGATTCGTTATAGTTCGATATATAATTATTTGCATATATTTTAACTATTTAGTTAATAATATATATATATAATAACATATTATTTTATTATTAAATTATTATTAAATTAATAAATATTAGTTATTTTTTAAAATTGAATATAAAATTGATAAAATATTAATTATTTTAGCTCTAGTTATTTATAATAATATAAAAATAAATATAAAAATTAGAATTATTAAGTTCGTTTAGAGTTCGATTTCAGTTCGAGCTCGATTTAGTTCGAGTTCGATTTAGATCAAATTCAATTTAGGTATGTATGCTGAAAAATTATCAAGTAGGTATGCTGAAAAATTATTCATGACATGTGTTTATAATGAAGAACAGCGTCTCCTACCGCTTACATTTGCAGTGGCTGATGAGGAAACAATATTAAATTGGAATTGGTTCATGAACGGAAATTGTTGGTCCGAAAAAATAACTATTATCTCATATTAACATCTGGCTAACAAATTTGTATTCAAACAACCCAATCTGAGATGATATGAGGCAGCTGGTGATGCTCTTCATTGCTTATGTACACAACACGTTGAACAAAATGTGCACAAACATCATTTTAATAAAAAAATAAGAATAATTTTCAAAATGACAACTAAACATAAGAAACCCTTAAAATATGAAGAATTATTGTAGAAAATCAAGAGAGGAAAACCAGCTGCATATGCATATACATAAGTAATACTATTTAATTTGAATTATTTCATAAATAAAAGAATCTTAGGATTTCATATGATTAAACTAAAAAAATAACACATAAGACATGTTGGCGTCTCTGTTTGTTGCACCTGGCAACGGAGTAACTGTGGCCTACCTCTTACCTCTTCTCTCTTTCATCAATTAAATGAAACAAGAAAAAATATTGAAATACAAAATCAGAAGAAAATGAAAATAGAGGACAGAATGGAAGCAAGAATTTAGAGTGGGATTGTGTAGTTGAGATTTGTATGACACTGGATGGTAATTAACTAATCTCTCTCAATAATGATTATTTTGCTAGCTGATGTAAACTTTACTTGTTGAAGGTGTTGTGGTTTAGATTATGAATCGAAAACATCACGGTGAAATCACGTATCCTCTTAGATATAACATCACAATCATATTATATAAGATAATCAGACTTCTTTATAATTTATATTTAAGTAATATATTTTATTTGAATACTTAATCTGAATTGTGTTGTGGATTGATTGATCTTTGACTTATAATATGAGTCGATAATCTGAATTGTCTGAATTGATACTGAATTTGAATGTATATAAATATAATTGTAGTATATTAATCAAGCAGTTGGATATTGATAATGGTTAAATTATGTGTGACTATACATATCGTAAGATGGCTCTGCGGAGTCTCTTTCTAGTGAATTTATGAGATATTCCTTACTTATCACGGTGAGTACGGTGTGTGATTTTCATATGTTTACGCATAATGTATCTAATCATAATTGCTTAAATTACATGTTTAATAGATAATAAATATTTCATTATAGATGTTTTGGATTGAACATTTTTATTTGTAAATTTATTATAGAGAAGTTGAGTCGTTAAATAACCATTGATTGAGCTTTATAGTTGAACATGTTTTGTTCTTCTATCTGTATTATTTTTCTTCTTTGTTGACGAAGTAAGTTATTTACCGTTTGATGGATACAATAAATATTGTTCTCGTAGCGCTTTGATAGAGGCGTTACAAATTATAGTATTAGAACATTACATTCTTCGGACTATGCCTAGGTCAATATCCATTTGATCTTGATACTAACATATACTGATATTTTATATCAATATCATATTTGAAATTTCATTTGTACTTTTGAGTTATCCCATTTGGATTATCTTTGATATGAGTTTTACTTTAAAAAAAATAATATTTTTCTAAAAATAAAAAAAAAATGACAAAAGATGATATATGGAATTGAAGGGAAACGAGCCCAGCACATCATATATACTCAAACAGACGCTACTTATTTTGGGCTTTTAATCATAGTTTCTGAGTAAAGAAGGGGGCCTTGTATAGTCTTGTGTCTGGGCTTTGTGATATAATCATTGCTAAAATGCGATATTGTGCTACTGTAAAAGACAACAAATTAGTGTGCTGGATACAAATATCAGCTTGCTCAGTTGAGAAAAAAAAAGCTTCATTTAAAATAAGAGGCTTCATGATTTGTGGCCTAATTAGTTTCTGCCAAGCTTCAAACTAAAGAAGATATATAAGACAAGAAAGTGGTAAATATATCATTCATCTCACAGCCAACCATTCTGGATCGGGTACTGTGCTATATTAAGTCATACCAGTCCATTACTCTATGCTTGGTATGAGCTATTGAATTACGTCTCAGAAATATTAAAATACACAACATTTGCCGTAACGTGGAAGTTTCAGTTTGCATGATTTTCCGATTGATACGTCTACGTGTACCAGACACAGCTCTAATCACAATAGATTGGCTTGATATTCTCAGCCAGACAAACTCCTGACCCTATTTTTGTCTCTGTGTGTTTGCCAAACTTCTTGGATAAGTACTTTTTTGAGCAGCTAGTATTCCTGTTCTATCCTGACCTGTTAGTGTTTCCATCTGTGCAGCTATCTATCTATGATTGGTAGCATGCCAGATGGAGAAAACACTGGTTTCTATTGAAGTTCTTATCCACTACAGATTTAGCTGCACCATAATACCCACTGGAAATCTGTAAGCTGAGTCGTGAGACCGACACGTGCTCGTCTTCATTCATAGTACGACACGTGTTTTATACAAAAGAAGCAGCAGAGAAAGCGCTAAATTGGTTTCCCTCGTTTACCTTTGTTTTTGAGTCATTGTCTGACGAGTTATATTGAGAAAGAGATACATTTGGGGCGAATTTAGTAAAAGGAAAAATAAGGAGAGATTTATCATCATCTTGAATTGTTAGGATAGTTACAAATGAATAGGAGCCACAAGTAACATTTAGTTAAGGCTTCTAAGCAAGAGAAGCCCATGTGAAAAAGAACCTTGCTAGACAAGCTGTATTAGACATTTCGTGATACTCAATAAATTGGAGATTTATCATTTGGTTAATATCCTTTGTGCCGGATGGAAAAAGATGGTAGGCATTAAGAAATGTAGGTGCACCACGCCACCAATAAATTAATAAGCAGCTACCAACACAGGAGACGAGTGAAATTTTAGAGGACAGTATAGTAGAAAAGCCATGTAACTAGAGAAATGAAAACATATATATCAGTTTCACAGACCAGAGTTAGAAACAAAAAAGAATAAATAAATAATAAAAGGGAAAGAAATAAAATTACCACCACCAACAATATCTGAAATATGAATGGAACATTGACCGGTTCTGATACAAATTAGTATCATTCACAAATTCACTTCATTCCTCCAACATTCTAAAATCAATCAAATAAACCAATTTACAACCCCCCCCCCCCCCCCTGCTTCTAACCTATTCATCAATTAAAGAATTTTCCTATCTATTATGTACGGAACAAGGAAATTGCAAATCCTTGAACAGCCAGACCAAATCACCCCAGCCCTAGTTTAACATGACAAGTGATAAAGGTCCCATAATCAACAATCTGGTCGGTAACATAAAGACAATGACTAATAAATGAATGTTTCGAGAAACAACTAGCCACTTGAATCGCTTTATGGTTTCTCTCCCTCCTCTGATAATTTCAGAGCAGTTGAATCTTTGATGGTCATCAATGTCATGTGAAGTCCATGCATCAGGAGAGCCCATGATAACACTTGGATCGACACCATGTGGAACCACAAGGGGCCACCATACATGCCGCCTCTGCTGTCTCTTCATTTTTCTTTGGAGTTTTAGTTCATGCCTAATAACGAACCTCATTGCCTTCATGTATGAGTTCATGTCGTGGTCCCTTAGAAAAAAAAAATTGAAGTTGGATCAGAAAATTAAACAAGAAAGAATTAAAGATTCCCATACCAGAATGGCATCAGCTGGCATTTTCACTGAGGCTTAAGTAATTGCTCGCATCAAAAATAAAAATGAGAAAACCCCATGTAGTACTATACTGAACAGCATTGGGATTTGGTCCAGTATACTGATAAAATGCAGTATGGTTCGAGATATGCCCATGAAAATCACGAAACAATATGGCAAGGCCAAGTATGTACATGCCACTGCCTGGATGAACCCCAGTATGGTAAAGGCTTGATATTAGTAGCCAAAATATTTCAGGTACCAAGCTGGTACAGATCAAGTTCTTCTTGACAAATAAAGTAGTAATGTTAATAAAATTAGTTTGGATGCTACCTATGGATGGTGCCACCAGGGCCATATGAGCCACGATCACTCAAAATCTCAAGTGGGTGTGGAGAGTTGAGGAATGCATACTGCGCAGATCTCAACAGTCGTTTCGACTTATCAGATCTGGATAAAAGGTGGAGCCCGCAACCGGGCGGAAGGAGGTGGTGGGGAGGAGAAAATCTCTCATCTGGCTGAAGAATTACCAGTTTGCCCATCGGTTCATATAACAGCTTCTGTTTTGAGGAAATAAAATAGTAAGAGATCAACTAAGAAGTTACAAAGTTAAAAACAATAACTCAAAACGGAAGTTGCAGAAGACCCTAATTTGTTTATCTATCATTTTTTCTATTATTTTCTTCAATGAATTCAAAAGAAATCTGCACAATGTCAAAATATTGACCCCTCCCCTCTCCCCACTTCAAATTCAGCTATTGTGGATCAAAGTATAAGAGTTTGGACAAGTAAAAATATTATCCAGTCACCTTCTTTACCATTCCCATCCCCGCTTCTACCCTCGCCTGGAGCACAGTGTAAATAAATACCTAGAATTTCCTTCTACCTCATTTTCACTCTCACCACAAACAACTTGGGTTTGGGGTAATTTTTAGAAAGGCAGGCAGCAAAGTAGCAAAAATAATGTGAAAAATCCTTGGTGGAAACTTTTAATATTGAACTTTCCTAAAATACAATAGGTTCACCTGATTCACCAGGCAACGATGTTTTCGGAAGTTTCCATTTACCGCCTTCAAAATTTGCACAACATTGTCAGGATAATTACAGGAGAAAGCCCTCGGCACAATATCTCGATGCATGGTTATCCCATGGACATGGTCTGGGGAAAGCCCAAGTCTGCGAAGCAAGTAATCACCTCCACACATCACAGCTGGAGCACCAAACGTTATCACTGGCAATAAAGCCGAGCTGGATGCCGCGCCTCTTATCAAAAGCATGAGGTTAATTAGCATAGCAAGGGACCCGCCAAGAGAGTGGCCAGTGAACCTAAATTTCGCAGAATTGCCCCAAGAATTAAGATGTGATTGGACCAAAGGAAGCATTTGCAAGTAGATTCCTTTTGCAGCCTCATAGATACCTCTATGTACCAATACATTCAGCCCCTGGCAGCAGCATGAGGATTTAACATGTTATATTGAGTTATCTAGCTAGTACTGGACTAAGGATGATTAGTACAAATACAGATAAGCCCCTGGAAATTGCCAGTACTCTTATAAAAAATCTTTCTGCTATTTTCACAGTACTTTGGGAGACTGAAATTTTCAGCTCACATCTAATCAATGATTCTCTGTACAATAATATCAACGCCCCTATAAAATAATAACACATTGAACGTTCCATGTGTGTTCAAAAGAGGAACATAACCTACAAATCTGAAAGCACATTTAGGCCCTAACCAGTAGTTAGGACAATGAAATGCAAAAATATATTATTCAGTATAACCACAATAAACTAAAGAAATATCTGTTAATACTAAGAACACCGCTGTCAAGTCAATATCCTTTTATGTCCATAAATTAAAAATCATAGTGCTGTTTTAAAAAAATCTTTACTTGCTTACCCAGAATTAGAAGCAACAAGAAGTTGCTAGATTTTAGTGATACTAACTTTAAATATTTATTTGATACCAAAAATCAATTCCAAAAATAGCACTATTGCACTAACCTTCCATTGAAGTATGACTAGTGTACTGATATGCAAATGCAACTACTAAACAAATTTATTTATCATACAAAGATATTTTCATAACTACAAATCATTCCAATCATAATTTAGCTTTTTTTTTAATAAATTACCTCAAATTCAACTGGTTCAAATAGAAGATTCGCCTGCCATGATGCCAAAGTCTCTGAACCCTGAATAATTCAAACATGAACTTCTATGTAACATAATTTGTATCATTGTCAAATCAATAGAAATCTGCAAATATCTTTTTGTATGTGTATATTTTATATATAAATACACCCTTGGAGAACATCAACTTTTTTCCTAAAATCTAAGCATCTAAAAGTAATAATAAATCATTTGCGACCACCAAAGGCTCCCCATCCCTGAGTTTCCATGTGGTCTTAATGCATTCTATCATATGTTTCCTAAAGTTTTAGACATAGTGGCGAGTTTTTCCATGAATGGTCATGGAAAAAAATTTCATATTTCCTTGATAGAAATACAACAAGACATTGACAGGATAACAACTTATAAAGATCCAGGCAGGAATTTACAGGCTTTTCAGGAAAACTCAACAGAAGTGATTCTAAGAAAAGATTTGATGTTCTTGTGGTAAAAAGATCATCAACACAACATCTGAAATATCTACCTGAATGACAAAATATCTTGTACCACTCTGATCATCATCACAAACAAACCATTCACAGGGTGAGTTTACAGAGGAATTCAAATCCTTTGCAATCTCTTCCTTTCTCTCTTCCTTTGCAGCCACCACAGATGTAACCGAGCTAGCAGTAGCTACAAATGAGGCTTCATCTAGAATTCCAGTAGGCATGCTCTTGTTTTCGCCATTTTTTGGTTCCTTGTTGGTGTGTTTGTGTCTTTTATCAGAACCAAATGGAAGGATTCCTTTGGCTGTGGACTGGAGATAAGAGGCAGCTGAGGCCGCAACATCATAAGCAAATGAGACATTTATTTCAGATTGCTGAGTTTTGGATTTGAAGTCTTCAGTCTGAGCAGGTTTCAAATTAGGATTGCTGCCCGTTTCTGAGTTAAGATTTTTCTTCTCTGATGAGGAGGTCACAAATCGGAGTTTATGGTACTTCAGCAGATTTTGGGGCTGCAATAAATAGAAACGAAATGAGAATGATTGGATAAAAAACATTGATCCGCCGAGTAGATGCAATAAAAAAAATTGATTCACCAGAGTTGACGTAAAAGTTCGACTTATTCTTGTGAAGAAAATATCTTTTTTTCTGGGTAGCTGTGAAGAAAATATAACAGGGAATTTCATCAAACACTTGATAAAAAACCAGACTCATGATTTTGCAAAAGATATGCTACCAAATTAGAACCATAATTCTTCCAAAATGCACTAAATGGTGCCACAATTACCTGAGAAAAATGATTGAAGCCATAATTCCAAACAAAAACCAGCAAAACGTTACCTTAATTCTCTTGATGTTATAGGCCAAAGTACTCAGATAAGATATTTTTGGATAAACACGCATCTCATCCAAAGAAACCCTCTTTAGCAATTTCCCAAATGAATCGCGATCAAACACCTTTTCATCCTCCATTTCCTCTTCATCATCAACTACAACGCATCCAACGTCCTCATCTTCATTCCCTTCATCAACATCACTTTTACCATCTCCAGATTTGATCTCAGCAACCCGATCGCGCGTCTCTGATCTCACTCGCAGAATATTCAGCACCCAGTTCGCCTTCCTTTGTTGTTTTTCCTCTTTCGCTTCGTCTCCAGTCGACGTGGAGGCCTCTGGCTCTACCACGTGTCCTTCCGGAATGCTCGTCTTTTCTCCGTTGCTTCCGGCCCACAACCCCCCTAGAACCCAGTTTGTCTTCTCTCTCTCTTCTTCCTCCTCAGATGTCGACGTGGGAGCCTCAAGAGAAGCCGCGTGTCCCTCCTGCGATTTCTTCTCTTCTCTGATCGCATCTCCATTTCCCGGCCAGAGGCGCCTGAGGGGGCGAAGAAACATGTAGGGACGGTGGTTGTTGAGAGGACCGCCGCTGACCTGCGCAGCCTGAGAGGGTTTGCTAGCGTGCACCGCCGTGCTCACCTGCGCAGGATGGTGAGTCCCGCCTGCGCCAACCCCGTATGGGCCCACAGCGACGGGTGAGGGCGTGGAGATGCCACGCATAAACCCCAAGGCTTCCATGGTTTCGTAATGTTGATTGATCCAATTTTGAATCGTTTTGTATACTCCTCCTGAATTTAAATTTCTGAAATGCAAAAAAATAATAAGAAAGGCGCGGAGCTAGACAGTTATGAAGTCCCGTGCCAGTGATGGTTGTGATATATATATTAAATAGTTGGTCGAAAGGTCTAGCTAGAGAGAATGACATGGAAGGAAAAGAAAAGGAAGAGAGAAAATAACCGAAGGTAGTTTGACCAAACAAGGACTAATGGCCTATGGGGCCGTTTCGTTTCGTTTCGGCTGCAACGAGGAAAGAGTATTTGCACGCAGGAAAGCAAGCCTTGGATTTGATTCAATGTAGACCATTTTGAACGGAGGAGTAAGGTTCAAAATCTTTTATAACGTTGATTTTGCATCAAGATTCGTAATAATTATTGAAAGTATGAATTTTAAATTTAGATTTTCTTAAAAATACGATCTTAATACAAAATCAATGGTTCTAAAAAACTTTGAACTAATTTTTTAATTCAAAGTGTTTTGAACCCCACCTCCATTTTGTACATCCCTTCGTGTGTTTTTACAAAATAATTAAACATTACCTTTAATCATTTCGTAATCCATTTTGGACTTTCAATTCACTACCGCTGGGTTCTTTTTTTCTTTTATCTGAAGCTAATTAAAAAATAGATGGACTATTTTATTAAAATGGCGTGTGCGATATATCTAACTGCTTGACTTCTTCTCATAAGAAAAAAATACACAATGCATATGAATGTTGCTTTCCATAATTTAAGTAAATTCAGTTTTGCAGTTCTTGAAAATTTATTAGTACTATTAAGTATCTAACGTGATCAAATTTATAGTCACGTCTTTCAAATATTTTTCACTAGAATATTATTTTAGTTGCCTTTTAAAAATTGAGATATTAGCATCATTTTAAATTTTTTAAAAAAAGGACATGAAATATAGATTTGTTCTTTCATTTAATGTATATATATATTTGTTTTAGTGTAAATATGATATGCAGCTGCCTCACATGATGATGTATGATTAGAAATAGCAAATAATTTATACCAATTTTATTTTACTGTATGCTACATTTATTTTTAATAAGGAATAACTACGTGTCGCTGTCTTCTTTCATATATGTATCGTTATTAGTCTTTGTTCTCTTCTGAGTCCTGAATGAAATATATTAACTGATGTTTTACTTATATGAACGTTGTTAGATCTATTAACACGCTAAACTTGCATGTATTCTTTTAATATGTGCATAAATTAATATTTTTTCAAACTAGAGAGATATTGCACATCATCGTAATGCATTATAATAGAGTCAGACGTAATTTGGAGATATTCAGATTTTAACAACATACAATTCATCTTTTTAGTTGTATTTTTTTTCTATGTAGATCTCAAGACCTTATGAGGTAAGAGAAAGAAGATGTTTACTATTTGCCTAGAAAAATGTATTTAAAAAGAAATGCACGATAAATGACTAATTAAATGAGAAATACATAAAAAAATAAAAAATACAATGATAAAAATATTGTTAAATTTTTGTGGGCTATTGTAATTTGTTTTCAAAATACTTCTTTTTCCTATCATAATTTTTGGAAAAAAATACAAACTATTGCATGAAATAACATTTGTTTTGTATTCTAACTAAAAAAATTTCCACCCTGCAGAACTATTTTCAAGTAGAAAATATTGTTAGACGCCACAATATTACTATTAGCAGCGTGCATTGTCCGTTAAATCTCATCATGATTCGTTCCGGAACGATCTAAAGTGATTCAAAAATCACGTGCAGCGCTGCACGTCCTTCGCAGCAGAAGATCAGGATCACATATCCAATTTGAAACAGTTATAAAAAAAAAAAAAAATCTACAGTCCTTTCCGGACTCGTTGGTGTCCTTGGGGAAATGGATAAATCACCACGTCACCCTCTGGGCTCTGGCGCTTAGCTGGCTCCAGTATCCAGCCGAACGAGCCCAACACGGCGTTGCCACGCCCCATCTCAAATCTCAAATAGAACTAAAACTGTCTTCAAAACTCAAAAATCCTAAAGTCAAAAACGGGTCGGATATTTTTTCTCCCCAAGCCCGAAGTAAGTCACCAAGACTCCAAAGATCAAAGTCCAAATAACCGCTTTACATCCGAAAGACTGTGTACACGTAGATAGTAAGATAGAGATGTAGACTCCTTGGCCGCCCGGCCGGAGTCTTTTTCCACATTTTTTGTCCGGTTCATCGGTTCTCACACTGCCGTACGTCCGGTTCAACCGGACCGGTATTCTATTTTGGAGGACTACCAGGTACGTGCCCCCCCGGAAATTTTTTTGGCCCCCTAAATTGTCGATTATTTTTATTGAGAAAAAAATATTTAATACCGTGCATAATGAAATAATTATACAAAGATATCAAAATATAAAGTTCCTTAGTCGAAAACTTTCTTCATCAACTTGATTATCTATTACTTTGAGCTTTATTTTATTGTTATTTTAATATATAAAATGTTATTATTTAATAAAAAAATTATTAATTAAGTATATATATTAAATTATTAATTTTTTTATTTATTACCCGATTAGTTAATGAATTTGAACCCGACGATAAGCTAGATGCCACTGTTGGTCACCTACTCGGCTACTCACCTATCGATAGGACTATCGTGGGTATTGGGTTGTCGGATACGGATCAAACCTTTTTTGGATTTGAAGTTCCAAATTTGTTAGCAAAAGTTCTCCCATGTATGAAGCGGATAAGAATGAAAACGTGACAACACATATTTACCATGTAGCATGGTATTTACTAAGCGGGTTAAAGTATACAATGTAAATGTAGTGAGTATTTAGGACGGAACTGATGGAAATTAATGTAAGAAGAAAAAAACATTTCCATTTTTTTAAATGAATTAATTTATGTTTTAGTGACCTAAATGTAACAATAGGATTTCCAATGCAAAGTACATAATTTGCTAAATGTTTTAAAATATCAGAATTTTAACAATAGGATGACAAAGTTTTTATAAACATATCTGAGTTCTTCAACAACAACAAAAAATATCAATAAGTAAGAAAAATTTTGTGTCATGCATTTATCATTGATCTGCAAATAATATACTCCACTAGCTAAAAATATACAATAGAACAGGTTATAGTTTGTAAGTAATACATAAAAGGGATAAAATTTCTAATCTTTTTAACTTCGCGACATGGCCCCCTATTCCTAATTTGTGGTTCCACCCCTGATAATATGCAGACATAATGATTGATTGACTAGGAATTGGATTAAATATATCTCAGGGGCCATATATAATATCTAGCGCTTCTTTTTTGACAAAAGAACTAATTAAGGAAATCTTACTGTAAACAACATCCTGTTAATTAAAGAACGAAGACAGGTTGTGAATCGTTAGCACTTTTATAGTTACGAAAGTGACGTGACACTCGACAACATTAACTTAATTTCACTCGACTTGTAACCAAATCATGCAAGTGCAAGAATTCTTGTTTGAATAGTAAAACTCAAAGGTCTATATATTCGATCGAAATATATAGAGAGAAAAAGAGAGAGAGTACATCTAGTGTGTTTTTAAATTTACAGAGATTTTTTGTGAGTTGAACTCAAAAAATATATTAAATTATTTTCAAAATTTTAATTTATTATACTCATTAAATTCTTCATATGAAAATATTATAGAATACAATTTTTTGGGGTGTTTTGAGTTTTCTAAATCATCGTTTTTAATTTTTAAAAATAATGTATAAATATTAAATATTTTATTATTATTCGAGCTGATTTTCAAAAATTAAAAATGGAGACTTAGAAAACTCGAAACACCTCAATTTTTTTGCATCCCATAAGATTTTAATATGAAGAATTTTATGATCATGACAAATCAAAATTTGAAGATAATTTGATATATTTTTTGAGTTAATCTCACAAAAGATCTCTATAAACTTAAGAACGCGTTAGATTTACTCTCTCTATAGAGAGAGAGAGAGAGGTTATGGTACTTCGCAAAGCACAAAACCTCTATACTTCACGTCTGTATCTCAGATTTGGAAGTCCAAATGGCCGATTCAAACCGTTGAACATGATCTCCATATATAAATATTGTTGGAGATTATATTTTATGTTTTTTTTTATTTTTTTTTTTTGTTATTTCTTAGATTAGTGAAAAATCACTAGTATTGGATGGTGCATAAATATTTAGATCAATAAACTTTAAACCATCTAAAAAATAGTATTTTTTTAAAATATATATATAAATTTAATCTCCAATGATATTTCAATATGGAGATCATGTTCAACTATTTGGATTAGCCGTTTGGACATTCAATTCTGAGATACGGACGCGAAGCACGAAATATTTTGTGTCTCATGAAATACCATAACCTCACTCTCTATATAGAGAGAGTAAATATAAATATAAATATAATATTTTATCTTTATCTAGTATTTTTTTGTATTTCATCCGGAATGTTAATAATTTTTATTTTATTTTTTATGTTCAAAATTTTGATTTAAGTATATTCTCGGTGCATTTTATATAAATGTATGTTTCTTAATTTTAGAGTTGTTAAAGTTTCTTTAGTAGAGACTCTTTGGAGGCTCAAATTGTTCTTTGTGCAATCTCTGATTTGTATATATGGTTAGCAGACTTAGGAATACAATTCTTTTTTCAGAGGATAGTTCTTGGGTTTGAAATTCCAATTTTGTTAGCAAAAGTTCTGCCATGAATGAAGAAAATAAGAATGCAAACGTGATAACACATATTTACCATTTTACATGGTATTTACTAAGCGGATTAGAGTGTACAATGTAGTGAATATTTAGGACGAACTGTTGGAAATTAATGTAAGCAGAGAAATCAGTTTTCCATATTTTATAAATAAATTAATTTATGTTTTAATGACCTGCATGTAACAATGGGATTTCCAATTGAAAAAAAGTACATAATTTGCTAAATAATTTAAAATATCAGAATTTTAACAATAGGATGACAACTTTTTATAAACCTGAGTTCTTCAAACAAACAAAAAATTTAATAACAAGAAAATTTCCGTGTCATGCAGTTGATATTGATCTGCAAATAATATACTCCACTATCTAAAAATATACAGTAAAACAAATTATAGTTCGTCAGTGATACATAAAAGGGATTAAATTTTATCAATTACAAAGACTCTTAAATTTATAAATAAGATTAATTTATTATTTAATATAATACTATTTATAAAATTAAAAAATATATTTTTAAATAAAACTGTACAGTAGATAGTTTTTTAAAATAAAAAATAGTTAATTATTAATTTATTTGATTGATAGATTCCTTTTTTAGACATTTCATTAATATGTGGTATAAATTAGAAAACGAAATGGAGAGAAAAATGACATTGATCAAAATCTAAACCGTTAATTTTTTAAAATATCAAACTACAGCGTTCGATTAGCTAGGGGCGTTTCAATAATTAAGAAAAGTTGAAATGATGAAAAATTTTAGTACATACGTTCTTTATAATATAATATAAATACGACATCATTATTCTCAACCACAAATTGAACTAGCATAGAACTCACTCGTTGTGCGGACCCTTTTAATTTTAAAAATATTTATATTTAGCACTAATTTTATTATAATTAAATGATATATTTTTACTTAAATATAATATCTAAATCAATCACAGACACTCTTATATTTTTAAATAAATTTAATTTATTACTTAATAAAAGAAGATGTATAAAATATAATATTTTTAAGTAAAGTTGTACAATACATAATTTATTATTTTTAATAAAACTTAATAATAGTTGATGTTTTATTTGATATATAATTTTTTTTGGACTTCCTATAAATATATAGTAAAAAAACATACCAAATGAAGATGAAAAATGAGTTAAACTAAAATGCGAACTTTTATTTTTATAAAATCAATCAATATCAATCATAAATTGAATATGAGTATTTTGATCATTACATATTATCTAATAACATTAATGGATGTCTCCAATACATACACTCTTTATAATATAGTATAGATTTAGATTTCTTCATCTACTTTGATCTAATGGCTCATATATATTTTTTTCTCTCCTCATTTAAAATAGATGAGTGAAATATATCTAAGGCAGACGATTTAACTGCTAAAATGAACAAAAATATTTATGTTATCATTTATAAATCAACATGTATTTTTTTGTATTCTTATTATTATAAATACACAGATCTTTGATATTTAAAGTTTATACTTAAATTTTGCTTAATATAAACTTTCTATTGGAAATTTTTTTAAATGTTATATTTCTAAGTATTTAGTTTACAATTATTATTTTGGGTGGGCGATGAACGGGTACTAGTAAAGTTGCTCGGATGTACACTAATTCCTATTTGATAATCTTTTTGTATTTTGGTAGAAGGAAGGTTATTTGTTCAATAAAATTTTTATCTTTAGCATTTTACAAAATGATTAATTTTCTTCCATGTCGCTTCTATTGGAAAATTGAAGAAAAATATATAACATGAAATACACACTGTTTGTTGACTGCCGCTCTGTTTTGATGTAGATTTATAACATCGAAGTTCCATGCACTGTGAACAATGCAGGTATTAAATTGAAATAAATAAAAGAAAGGAGAAGATATGTATGTTAAATGCATTTGTTGTGCGGTCATGTGGGGCACTAAATAAAATCAAAGAGGAGTTTATATACTGTAGAACTTTGACGTGTCTTCCAAATGTTGATAAACGAACAGTGAATATTTTTATTCAGAAGAGAACCTTCCTCTTTTTTACTAATAGAAAAAGAATTCACAAGTTTTGAAAAGACTTGTTCATTTTTTCGATGAAGTAGACAGATGCAATTTTTTTGGGACTGTTGTGCTTGATCGAAAACAAAATTCGAACCCAGTCCCTCCCAGGTCCCAGCATTTCCTCTAATATATCGGTGTAGCTATTATGTAGAGCCAAGACTGAAAACAATACGGACCTAATTGTTGGTCCGGAAAAAATTCGCTCCAGTATTATTTCTATTGTCTGATTTCAATTAGTCCAAGTTACATTTATTATATTATTATATTACTGTTATTTATTAATTCTACTATTACATTTTTTGTGTTATATTATTTCATCATTTTTGTTGTATATAGATTAAATTATCCGACAATATAAATTAAAATCAATTATTTGATGATGGACTTCTAAATAAATATAAAAAAATAAAAAAAATTATAGATGTGTTATTTTAATTATAGATTGATAGTATTTCATTTTTTATGCAATTTCATTATCTTTTGATAGTCCATCAAAAATCATCAATATTTTATACAATTTATAATTGTTCCGATTTAATGGTCTTTGATGGACTATCAAACAATAATAAAATTGTATGAAAAATTAAACATTATAAATATAGTGAAAGACATATTTATAATTTTTTTATATTTATTTAAAAATTCATAGTCCATATATCAATATAACGCATTGGATCTCTTCCTAAAATAAAATGTCCAATACGATAAATCAAACTTACCCTACAAAAATAAATAAAATGTCCGATACAACGTAACACATGATCGAAAGCACGCCATATTTTTTTAATCAAATTAGTAGATATTCACATGATCGAAAACACACCATGTTTTCTTTTCACTAGTCACCAAATTAAACGTCAAGAAGATGATTCAAACTTCAAAAGAAGAGAGAAGCTTTGTCGTCGGAACTTAGGGACTTCATTAACAGTCAGTTCTTTCATGTGGTTGCTGCAGGATGGATAATAACTACATGGGAAATATGCTGTTTCACGTTTTCAATTTGATTTTTGTTATTATTTCAGTTTTTCTCACTACAAATTTTGCCTCACTATAAAATCACATCAATTCCGCCTGCTTTTTTTCTTCATGAGCGCTTCGGATGGATGATGGCGACCTATATTAATTAATTCACTTAAATTTAAATAACTCCACTTAATTTCTGAATTTATTTGTGCACAATAATCCCATTCACAAAATGTAAATTGCAGCTATATATGAAGTAACAGAAAGAAAAGAGCGCTAATGTTAATACTTTTTTGATGGGTTGGCCTATATAACCCCTAACTTTTGAGGAAGAATTACCTAATTTGATAGGTCCTTTTATCTAAAACCCACAATTATCAAAATTATTTTGTTCCGTATAAAAAGTCCCTTTCTTATTGCCTGTAAGCCTTTTAAAACAAATTTGTTCACTCGTCAGATCTGGAAAATATATCTGAAAATTTCGGTACGGTTAGGTATCGTACCAAAGGATTACATATTAATTTTAGCAATAAGAATTGATTAATTCCTACGATCATTCTAACTAGGGTTGTAAAAATGGATCGGTTAATTGGTTTTGAATTGAACCGTTAAATTTTAGATTATTTGGTTCGGTTTTTCGGTTTAAAATTTTCAGTTCAGTTGAAAATTTTAGTTAATTCGGTTTTTGTTCTTTGGTTCAGTTTTAATTTTTCTAAATTAGATAAACTTAATAGTCCAAAATTTATCAAAAAAAAAATTATTTTACTTGATGTAATAAGAATTATATCAAAGATAATTCAGATATATTTATTTTCTATAACTTTTATTTAGTTATTTCTATTATCTTATAAACTATTTATTTCTTCTATCAATTTTTTTAAGTTTTGATATTTTTATTTCTCTTTAAATAATACTAGCTATATACCCGCGCGTTGCAGCAGAATTTTTTATTTAAACATTAAAATATTATAAGATAAAAAAATCACATTTATCTAATAGAGAAAACATATAATAAAGACTATATTTAATCTTGGATGAGATTTTTTCATAATATGAGTTAATGATTCATGATTTTTATGACAAGAAAAGTAAATTATTCTAACATATATTATCACCATTAATTTCTTACCAAATATGTACAAGGTTCCTAAATAAAAAAACAAAAATTATAGAAATAATAGTATATAAGGGAAAGAAATGGAGAGAAAAGGGGGATTAATGGATGCGATCACATACGTTCGATCAACCAACAATAAATATTATCCGTCTAATTGAAGGATAAAATGGGTATAATAAAAATTTACCATGACAAAAAATGGACCCTCCAATTCTTAGATGCTTTATATAATAGTATAGATAATTTTGATTTTTGGTTTATTCGGTTGATATTTTTAGAAATTTGATTCGGTTCATAATTTAACAACCAAAAAAATTTCAGATATATATAATTACTTCGGTTTGAACCGACTTGCACACCCCCTAATTCTAACCACCAACTAGCATGCTTTCAGTTTAATGCTGCCTCAAAATAAAATTAAGGACATTTTTTTTGGCAGATGACAAACAATCCATTTTATTAATTACTACTCTTTTTCTAATGATAAAGATGGGTGTAACGACAATTTTATATTGAACTTTTATTTTAAGAATTAAAGCCACACATGGATATTTCAATTTCGATTGAGAAAACATATTTCTTCTAGATCCAAATCCTTTGAACCTCATTGTTCTTCGATTTTTCTTATCGATTTTTGTGACGTTATGTTTGTGCCTTATTCATTTTTATACTTATTTTTCGCCATTAGCTACATTATCGTTGTTATCCACACATAATTTGTTTAAATAATATGTAACTATATTTAAATATTTTATGCAGAAAAAAAACTCCACTCAGGAACTTCATGATATAATTAATAATTATATTAAATGTAGAAATTTAAATATTTTTGTACAATATTGAATATAAGTAAATACTATGACACTAATTGTATAATGCGTCATATCTGTCACTTTTAAACATCCTGCAGCACAAGTGTATGTATATATATATAGAGAGGACTATAGTGCTTCGCGAAACACAAAATCTCTCTGCTTCGCATTGGTATTTTAAATTTGAAAGTCTAAATAGCCGATCCAAACAGTTGAACATGATCTTCTTATTAAAATATTTTTGGAGATCAAATTTTAAATTTTTTTGCTAATTTTTAGATGAATACAAAATCACTAGTTTTGAATGATGCATAAATCATTAAATCAATAAACTTTATACTCATATAAAAAATAGCAAAAAAATCAAAAAAAATATATAATTTAATATCTAAGGATATTTCAATATGAATATCATATTCAACGATTTTGATCGGTCATTTGAACTTTTAAATTTGAAATATGAACGCGAAATACGGAAGATTTTATGTTTCGCGAAGCATCATAGCCTCTCTCTCTCTCTCTCTCTCTCTCTCTCTCTATATATATATATATATATATATATATATAGTATGTATTATTTGCATTATTTAAAAGAATTCACTATTTTCGTGTTATTCATTTATATTATATTCGCATAATTGAACTTAAACTCCACAGAATTATTTACAAAAAATATATTTTTTTTTCCTATTATGCTATCAAGAACAAATCCGCAACCCACCTGCTTGCACGATTTAACAGGAGAGGATACATAATTTTGGTCGGGCTGAGCATGGATCCAAGGCAAGGCTCGGTCCGCTGAGTCTCTGACCTTATCAGGCTGAATTAATGTAAAGTTTATATATCCTTCAAAATGTTTATGTATAGTTTTTCAGATAATATTTAGAAAAATAATGATTATATTTAGGGTTGGATCCTTTGACAATCTCAATGACCCAACTTCATATTATTAAATTTATAAAAAAAATTACAAATGACTTGAACTTATGCATTGGTCGTATTTCAAGTTTCATACAATTTAATTATTACTGGATTTTTTAAAAGTCACTAAATTTAAACCATTATAATTATTATATAATAGTATTAACTTTTGATGAAATATTAAATGATTCTCAAATTTCATAAAAAAATGAAACACAACCAATTCATAAGTTGGATGACCCTCCATACTATGAATTCCATTGCTCTTCCCCTAACCTAAAAAAGAAGTCTGGTACCAGCCATGTCTTATCTTTACTATTTAATGAAGTGCAAGAATCCTATATGACTAAAATGTCTAAGTTTGTTCAACAGTTAGCCAATTATGTTAGGTTTGAGGTCAATGTGACAGCTAAGCGTAAGGATGATCTTGAAGAAAGGCTTAATGATATGAAATCAACCAGCTTACCATCCCCAGACGGACAAACTTAAGAGTCGTTTTCTTGGCACATTTAACATTCACCGCAATTGAAAAGATTGAACTTCACCGCCAAAAATATATTTGCAATGTTTTTTGCTACTTTACTATTAAGAAAACACATCAAAAAGATGTTGCAACTTCTCAGAGATGGGCTCAGATTTGGCCAAACTCTGTTAACACTAGTATTTTTTGTGTTTGTTTTTTCTGTCCATTTTTATTTATTTTACATGCGTAATTTATTAGGTCTGAATTGCGATTTATCACTTAATCTTTAATTAATAAATGAAGTTAAAATTGGTTAAGATAATCCACCAATTTAGATGCCATTAAGACCGTTTAGTAATTAGAGTGGAGAAGTTTGGTTAGAAAAAATAAGTAAGGAAATTCCAATCTCCACAAATGGGGATGTAGCTCAGATGGTAGAGCGCTCGCTTAGCATGCGAGAGGTACGGGGATCGATACCCCGCATCTCCATTTTATTTATCTCACTCGATACTTGTAGTTTTGTTTCATCGCATCTTCTTTCTGGCGTGCCATTTTCTCATCAAAATTATCTCATCAGAAATAACTCTCACTGCAAAATCATCTCATCAGACGTGTTTGGTGTCTGAAGTTTTCGAATTTCTACATTTGGTCTTGGAACAGGAACACTTTCAACAGAGCTGTCCTTTTCATTTAAATAAATAAAAATGTTAGTTTTATTGGAAGAGCAGGAGATGCTTTTTGGATTAAGAAAGAAAACAATACATTGCGATCTCAATCCATAACCATGACTCCATAAGAGCCCAATTAAATCTTTCAACCGTTCTTTCACTTATCAGTTAAAGTTTATGGCAAACTTTCGATTATCAGTTAAAGTTTATGGCAAAATTAAACAAGTCTTTTCTTGTTGCATGCTTTTAATATTGTAAATTTAAAATTTTACGTGCATCAATCAACAAATGACACGTGTTAATGTAATTAAGATGCTTAATCGTCTCTTTTTTTTAATTGTTTGTCATAAATATAAAAAATATAAAATTTTAAAATAGATATTCATTTTTAAAAGTAAACACCATATGTTCTTTGTTGATTGGCCAGGCTTCATGATGGGCTGAAACTTTCCTATCTATATGTGAACAAGAGATTCGGTTCCTGTGGTCATAGCCTCTGCCACACCATTAAATACAGTAGGAGGTGGATAGGATGGAAATAAAAAATCCGAACAAACGTGTTTTTGTTAGTTTCATAAATTTTAAATGTATAGTGTTAGTCTCTTGCTTTCAAAATTATTTTGTCATTAATAAAAAATCGTCTCTGCTGCCATGATCGTTGTCACGTTTTTCTATGGCAGTGGTGTTATAGTTTTTTCTATCTATGTCCGGGATTAGGGATGTCAATGGTCGGGTCGGGTCGGGTCGGGTTGATTGGGTCACATTATTTTATTATTATTTTTTATCCGATCCGAACTCGATCCGATTAAATTCGGATCAAAAAATCTTGATTCATATCCGACCCAACGGGTCATGGATCGATCCGACCCGTCCCGTGTAAAGTTATTAAATATTTATTAATTATTTTTATATAATTTTAAGCAATAAAATATTGATTGATTTATAATTAATCTTAATTAGTATATATTTAAGCTTTACTTAGTACTAAATCATAAAATTACTTCAAAAACATAATTAATCGGGTCGGGTCAAGTTGACCCGAACCCAACCCGATCTGATTCGGATCAAAAAAATTAAATTCATATCCAACCCATTTATTTTCGGGTCGGATCAGATTAACTCGTCGGGTCGGATCATTAATTAACACCCCTATCTTGAACCCTCTTATTTATAATACCTCTGAATCTAATTAGAGAAGGGATCAGTTGACAATGAGTTATTTTGACAACCTTGACAATGAACCTCTAAATAAATATAAAAAAATCTTAAAAATAGAAAAAGATTTATAAATGTGTTCTTCTACTTATGGATTGATGGTCATTCAAATTTCATTATCGTTTGATAGTCCATCAAAGACCATCAAATTTTCATACAATTTACAACAGTTTCAATTTAATGGTCTTTAATGGACTATCAAACGATAATTAAATTACATAAAATTTGAATGAGTATCAATCTATAGGTAGAAGAACACATCTATAAACTTTTTTCTATTTTTATTTTTTTTAATTTATTTAGATATCCATTATTAAGATTGTCAAAATAACTCAATTCTCAAAAGATCTGCTAAAGAATCCGATGTGGCACAGCTCGTGCAACACTGAGTATGGCAATTGTTGTGCCGTGTGAAATGAACTGGAAAACACCCAAATGACATGTGGCGTATCTATAGCGTATTCTTCCGTATTGAAGGTCAAATTTTAAACTGATTAAAATAATCGGATATACCATCATTTAAATTTTGTAAAATCATATATTCAATATGAAATGCAATAAATATTTTTATGATTTATTCTTTTTATTAGTTATTTTCCCTTTTTTATGCATTTCTATATAAATATATAGAGAGATATAAAGTAAAGATATCGTGAGTTTAACTCAAAAAATATATCAAATCATCTCGAAATTTTAATTTATCATCATCATTAAATTATTTATATTAAAATCTTATGGGATGCAAAAATTTGAAGTGTTTTGAGTTTTTTAAGTCACTTTTTTTTTAATTTTAAAAAATGATGTTCAAATATTAAATATTTTATTGTTATTTTTAGAGCTGATTTTCAAAAATTAAAAATCATGATTTAAATCTCAAAACACTCTAAATTTTTGCATCCAACGAGATTTTCATATAAAAAATTTAATGAGGATGATAAATTAAAATTTCGAGATGATTTGATATACATTTCGTGAGCTTAAGCTGAGAGAGTTATATATATATATACATTTCGAGCCCAAGTACATATGGCTCAAATTTTATCGTAACACGTTCGAAATTCAAAATTATGATTCTCATTAAATTCTTCATATCAAAATTTTAAGGGATACAAAAATTTAAGGTTTTTCGAGTTTTCTAAGTATTTGTTTTGGATTTTTGAAAATCAGCAATAACAATTTAATATATTATTATTATTTTAGTGCTGATTTTTAAAAAATCAAAACAAATAGTTAGAAAACTCGAAATACCCCAATTTTGTGTATCTATTAATATTTTGATATGAAGAATTTAATGATAATGATAATTTTAAATTTTGGACGTGTTAAAATAAAATTTGAGCTATATATACTTAGACTCGAAATACAAACGTTTTCACAATAATCTAACTCCCTCTCTCTCTATATATATATTTACCTCTTCCACATCCCCATTTACCTCTTCCACATCCCATTCTCTCAGATTGACTCGTTCGAACGGGAGAGAGTTCTTTCATCTTTGACTTTGGTTTCGGTTTGATATTTTCGGGTTTGAGACACCATTAAAAATTAAAAATTGTTACACAGTGGATCGAATTCCAGTAGTATGCGGAATACGGTAATCAATTATTCTTGCAAAATAAGAGTTGTGTACACATTTCGTATTTCTCTTTAGTTCATTTCACTATGTTTTACTTTCTAAATACGGTCATCAAAATTGACACACAATTTTTAAATTATCAACAAGTTGATAGAGACGTCTTCATATTTTTTTTTTAAAAAAAAATATTCGAAGAGACAGATCAGCTAATTTTCTGGAATACATGTACTGTATAACATATTATTAGTCTTTTGATTTTGTTTCTAAATATTTTCTCTGTACATAAATAGTACATCGTATACTATATAATTAAAAAATATATAGTATACAACTATCCAATTATAAATTATAACCTTATGCATAATTCCAAATTATATATGAAATTGTCAGAACTAACAAATATATCAAATACTTGAACGTATTGACATATATTAATCTGTTCGCGCCAATCATAAAAAAGGCATAAATTTTACTTAAAATTATGCTGGAATGTCACCTTTTTGTTATTAACTTTGTACAATTGGATAACATCTAGCGTCATACAGTCAAATTCAACATATATTATAATATTTTTTACATATTTTTGTGTGCTAAATCAAAGAAGTTTTTCGAAATAAATATGCGAATCGACATAATATTTGAGATCACATAAAAAAAAAGAACAGAACAATGAAAATTGAAGTGTTTCAGTCTTCCAGAAGCGAATATAGAGAAGATTAGAAAGAAAAAAAAATGTAAAGTAAAATGTTTGAAGCACAAAAAGGTTCAGAGCAGATTCTAGTAACCCAACAAAATTCCAACCATGACACAACTAACAAGTTTTGCTTTTCTCATCATGCAAGGTTCCTCGCCAGTTGCAGGATAATAATTGGATGGGCTAAAACAAATCTCAGTCGTTCATTTTAGAACTGATAATTAATTTATAACATAGACTTATTAATTAGTACCATCAAATGATTTTCAAGAAAGTATATCTATTTAATACAGGACATGAATCCAATATCAATATTTTTCCCACTTTCACAAAAACTACAACAAAAAAGTATTTGGCAAGGGTTGTTGATCAAGTTTAACAATGATTTCTGAACCGTTATTAAAGGGATGTTAGAAAAAACTCTAAATAATCGTTGCCAAATCACAGGTGTTCGATTTTTTTAGTGAGATTTAGCGACGGTTCTATGCCAGAACCATTGCTAAATGAATATTTAATAATGTTTTTGAGCCTAAAATCATTGTTATATATCCATTTAGCAACAGTTCTGGTACAAAACCGTTGCTAAAGATTAATTTTCTTTTTAAATTTTAATATTCTTGAACAAACAGTAGATGATAATTAATATTAAAAGAAGACATATTGAATAACTAAAGAATAACAATATGACATATTATTCATTCATTAAATAATTAATATGGAAAAAATATAATTATTCATCAACAACAAAAAAGCCTTTAATCTCAAATAAATTGGGGTAGGCTAGAAATGCAACCCAATCGGAAAGCATAAGATCAAAGATCTCAAATATCGATGATAATAATGAATATGATGAAAGAAAAATAAAATAAATAATAATAATAATAATAATAATAATAATAATAATAATAATAATAATAATAATAATAATAATAATAATAATAAATAAATAAAGATGATGATAATATGCTAATAGTAATAGCAATAATAACAATAATAATAATAGTACAATAAACCTCTAATATAAAATCAATTTCTAAATCCTAAAATTCTATTTTAAAACCTAATTTTAAATTCTAAAATCCTAAAATTCTATTTCTAAACCTCTATTTCTAAAATCTATTTCTAAATTCTAAATCCTAAAATCCTAAAAATCTAAGAACATGAAGTCTATAACTCTACTATTAGACTCTAAATCCTAAATCATGGTTCAGGTACATGAATCGTCATTTTTCAAGGACTCATATCCAAAATAAGATCTTTGGATATATTTCATTCCTTCAAATCTCGTTTTATTGCTTCCTCCCATGTCAGTCTCGGTCGACCTCTTCCTCTTCTTGTATCTTCAGGACGACTTAGAATACCTCTGCGTACTGGTGCTTCAGGAGGCCTTCGTTGGATATGACCAAACCATCGCAAACGATATTGGACTAGCTTCTCTTGAATTTGTGCTACCCTAAGTTTGTCCCTAATATCATCATTTCTGATTCGATCTTTCTTTGTATGGCCACATATCCAATGTAGCATCCGTATTTCAGTTACACTCATCTTCTGGACGTGTTGTCCTTTTGTAGCCCAACATTCTGCATCATACATCATCGCGGGTCTAATCACCGTCCTATAGAACTTGTCTTTTAGTTTGTTTGGGACCTTCTTGTCACAAAGAACACTAAATATTTGTCTCCATTTTACTCATCCGGCTCTTATTCTATGACTAACATCTTTATCGATCTCTCCTTCACTCTGCAACATCGATCCCAAATACCAAAATGTGTCATTCATGGGTACTACTCGTCCATCCAAACTAACATCTCCGTCATCTGAGTTTTCCCCGCTGAACTGACACCTCATATATTCTGTTTTGGTCCTACTAAGTCTAAAACATTTCGATTCTAAAGTTTGTCTCCACAACTCTAGTTTCTGATTGACTCTAATTCCGCTCTCATCAATCAGCACCACATCATCAGCAAAGATCATACACCAAGGAATATCTCCTTGTATGTCCTTTGTGATCCCGTCCATCACTAAGGTGAAAATATATGAACTCAATGCTGACCCTTGATGTAATCCTATCTTAATAGAAAATATATCGGACTCGCCGTCACATGCTCTGACACAAGTCATAATATTTATGTATATATCCTTAATAAAGGTAACGTACTTTGTTAGGACTAGTTTCCTTTTGAGCGCCCACCACATGATATTTCTCGATATCTCCTTTATTCTTGAAGATTGATACTAATATACTTCTTCTCCACTCATCAGGCATCTTATTGGACCGAAAAATGATATTAAATAGTTTAGTGAGCCACACTATTGCTATATCTCCAAGACATCTCCATACCTCAATCGGGATGTCATCTGATCCTAATGTCTTACCGGTTTTCATCTTTTTTAGAGTTTCTTTCACCTCAAACTCTTGAATTCTCCGAATAAATCACTTATTGGTGTCAATTGAGTCGTCCAACTAGATCGTGATTTTCTCACTCTCGTCGTTGAATAGCTTATCGAAGTATTCTCTTCATCTGTTCTTAATCTCCTCATCCTTCATCAAAAGTCTATCAGCATCATTCTTAATACATTTAACTTAGTTGAAGTCTCTTGTCTTCCTTTCTCAAAATTTAGACATCTTGTAGACATCATTTTCGCTCTCTTTCGTATCTAATTTCCGATACAGCTCCGTGTATGCCTGACCCCTTACTTCGCTCACAGATTTCTTTGCGTTTTTTCTAGCTTTTTTGTACTTCTATATGTTTTCATCACTTCTATTGTGATGTAAACATTTGTAACATTCTTTCTTCTCATTGATAGTCTTTTGTGCATCATCATTCGACCATCAAGTGTCTTTAGGTTCACATTTATTTCCTCTAGTTACTCCAAACACCTCTATAGCCACTTTCTGAATGTGAATCGCCATCTCCTTCCACATATTATCCGTATCCTCACCTTTGTTCTACGATCCTTCTGTAATAACTCTATTCTTAAACACCTAAGAAACGTCCCCTTTGAGCTTTCACCACCTCGTTCTCGTTATTTTCATGCCTCTATCTCGCCGAACGCATACTTGAAAATAAAAATCAGCCACCAAAAGTTTATGTTGTGTGACAACACACTCGCCGAATATAACCTTACAATATATGCATTTTGGTCTCTCCTCCCTTCTAGTCAGGACAAAATCGATCTCGCTCGGGTGCTGGCCACTGCTGAAAGTAATTAAATGCGATTTAATATAATTATTCATTAAATATTTTTTTCATTTGATGAATAATTATATCACATTTAATATAATTATTCATCAAATGAAAAAAATATTTACTCAACACTACATATTTCTTGCTCATATAATAATATAAAAATCTATACAATTTCTAAAAAAATAAAAAAAAATATAACTTAAAAACTTCAAATGACTTTTTGAGGCTCAAGCGAGTTTTTTTGTCCTGAAAATGATTGTCATAATATAAATAATTAATCTTGTAGATCTCGTCATAAACTTTTTGCGACCGCATAGCATACCTCAATCGAAATTTTCTATCAAAAGTTATGATCGTTTGAAGTTTAAATGGTCGATTTCGATTTTATTTCTTGTCTCTCTTTTTCTTTCTCTTTTTTATTTCTCTCTGTCTTCATCTCTCTTTTTATATAGAAAAACAGATGATAAAAAGTTGATAATACTGGGATTTCAATTTTCAAATTTTGATCTTTAGATCATTGCATTGAGATGAACAAACGTTGAGATGGAATTCTCGAGAGCAAATGTTATCGGTGGGAGCAAATATCAAATGTCAGAGCAAATGTTAAACCCAAAAAAATAGTCTAACCATTTAGCAATGGTTCCTTGAATAAATCATTACTAAACACACAATTCAACAACGGTTCTAGACACAAAACTTTGTTAAAGGCAGTGTTTAAAAAGGTTTCTTTAAGAAACGGTTGCTAAATGATTGAGCTATTTTTTTATGTTCTGAAGTCTATTTTAACAACATTTTTATTATAAATCGTTATTTAAAAAGTTATCAATATTATAATGATATTATTAAGCTATTTTAATAATAAATTTGATATATAATCGTTGTTAAATAGGTGTTATCTAAGATTATTTTTGTTACAGTGGAAATCACCATGGAAAAATATGCTACCATAAGAAGCTAACAAAAAAACGACAATTATGATGATGAGAAAAACGGCAAATTGTGCAGACCTTCATTTTCACATTTCGTAATGGACCTTTTTATATTGAAACTAAGATACAGTCGATTTTGCCCTTTATTAAGATAAACAAACAATAACTCTTTGGTCATTCCTTTATATCATATAATGTGTCCCCATAACTTTCCATCACCTTCCAAAAATTGTCAGAATTTCTCATTATTTGGGTAACTTATCAAAACGAATTTCAAATCCATGATGTTTGAAAATTGCCAGAATATATAGCAGAGGGGAACATTAAAATTTAAATTAAAACATGTTTTTGTCCAAAATGCTTTTCAGTGGATTTCAATTTTCAATTAATGTATCATCTAAGAAATGCTCTACTTCTCTTAATAAAACAGTCAAGAATTCTGTCTATGCAAAAAAAAAAACTTATTAAATAACATTTAAAATTTTATGGTTGGTTGAGGGCTCATGAATTAGCGTCATGATTCAGCTAAAACGGCTAATTACCAATTTTTAAATATAATCTCTATGACCATTCTTGGTGACCTCCTGCGCGCTTTGCACGGACTTTTAATTGAGTTCATGAAGTGAGACATATTTTTGTTATGAAACTGGCACTCATTAATTCAGTAAAAGAATATAAAAATATTGTACGAGTTAATGTTGATCATCTATAATTCTATACATATACTGATCATTGTTTATAATTAAACCTCCCGCCCAAAAAACATATTATCTTCCTTACTGTGAATCAATACCAGGACGCACAAGGATTTGTGAGAAAACAATATAGCTGCTAATTAAGGTACTTTTTATGTCGTTTTAGTAGGTAGAATTGGTTGATACTTTTACCTTAAAGCAGTCTGAGAATATAATAAAATTCGCCTGGATAGGTGAGGTTGGTGCAGCTCCTCAGTGCATTATTCAATGCTAAAATTAGTAAGGTCACTGTCTATGAACCTTAACCAGGAAATATCCTTTCTCTGAGTCTATTTATTAATCACACACCACACTCCAAATAAGCTGATCTTTGTTTCTCTCTGTTTGTGCGTAGAAATCTTTAATGGCATACTCACCATTTCTCCGAAGACTCTGCCTTCTTTTTGCAATAATTGTTTGCTTATCAGCATTCAGCAATGCAGGTGGGTTTGAGTCCATGGTTTTGATTTAGTAGTGCATTCTTGTTGAATGATATTTCCATGTAATTTTGATGTAGTTGCAACCCGAACTGTTAATTACTTCATTATGCCTCTATCGAGATATATAGGTCTGGTAGATTAATTAAGCCGGGGCAACTCAGACTGATACTGATGACTGATCATTGCTAATAGAATCTTTGTGCATTTTCATTGCATTTTCTATGTGTTAGGTATTCATGGATGAATCAATAATTGTAAAAGAAATGGGATAGTTATTTGAACAATATAATAAAAAAATTATTTTGTAGAACTTCTAGTAGTGTTCTTCCTTCAAACATATCTGTCTTCCCTTTTTTTACGATTTTCATTGCATTTAATTATTAATATATTCTTGTGCTTTGTATATATACACACACACACACACATAATATTTAATCATATCTACTTATGATAATTTACAGATGGTGAAGCCGCTGAAATTGTTGGTAGTGCATTAGCATGCTTCAACGACCGCTATGTAAGTTGATTACATCAAGTGTTGCTAGACAAAACATGACACAGTCTTGGCTATCAATATTTTTTTCTTAATTAAGAGTAGTACTATATTTGTACAGGAAAGAAACATAATATCGCATGCAAATCTACATGTTAAATGTCTTAATTTCACATTCCAGTTGACGTACTTCAGCATTTCAATATTGATTTCATTAATCAAAGTAAAAAAAAATTACAGAGTAAAGGGCAAAGATAGATGTATTTCCACTGAATAGTTATATGTTAGAAAAAGATATTTCTCCTTTATGTGTTCGATCCGTATATTTATCATATTCTGGAAACAGGTCTACAGTAGTTGCCAGGAATCATACCGGCTGACAGCACAAGGATCGTTCAATATACCATCACAAAGCACTGATGAGTTCTGTGAAGGGCCTTGCTTGGAGGAGACAAACCTTGTGCTCAAGTGCATTGATGACATCATGTACAGCTTTCGCTTCTATGACGGTGCCACTGTCCATGATGTGCGCTATGCCCTTGCTCGTGGCTGTGGCCATTCTGCTGGAAGAGGTAACCAAAAAAAAAAAGATCTGCTGTTCACACGTGACAGTGCTGGTTCTGTTACATCTTTACATCAATTTGTATCTGATTTTTTGTTTCTGTTGTTGTTGTAAATTACCAGGGGATTTCAATGTATTGGAGAATTATCAAGGAGGCGGATTTGCTGGATACTATGGAGGAGGAGGTTACTACTATGGACATGGCATTAACTTGGTCGTCTCCAAATTTTTACTCCTAATTGTATCCCTAAATTTCATTTTATTTCTGTTGTAATAGACTTAAATCTTAACTTATAGTGCTAATTCTTTTTTTTTCCTTTTTTTTCTGGAATGAGGAGAACGTATGCTGCTATATCATATGCAGTTGAACATTGTAAAATGCAAACTATAATGAAGAGATAGATAATGCAATAGATATGCATCTACAAAGTTGTAACTTATTTTTCTGTTGTTCAATTGATTTTTCACAAAATAGAAATCTTGATTTGAAGGGGAAATAAGTGTACATATTTTGAGATCAATCATAGATTTGCCAAAAGGGTTTGTGCTGATTGGTGAGCCCTTATGTTTCAGATAGTTAAATCACTGCAAAACCAAACTTTAGTTCAAATGCCTTGAGCAACTAATTAAAACTAATGGACACATCATGAGATGCCCATGTAGCACTAAATTAAAAGGGTAAATTTGGATCTGGATCTTCTCTAAATGCCTGTAGGGACCTTATCAGTATAATGTAATTGCACCGATGGTGGTCCCTACAACCATAAATATTTTTAATTTAAGCAAATCTCAATCTAAACATTATTAGTACTATTCAGATTAGTAATATGCGTACACCTATTGTAAAGTATGTACTGATCTAGTGATCTTGGACACTCATGGTCACTCTCTGTCAGGAAACCAATGTTCCCTTGTAGAGGAGAAAAAATATACCTGATGCTGACCAAAAATATACCTGGTTGATGGATTTTGTTTTGTTGCAAAAAGAGAGCTAAGATAGCGTACTATGATTTGCTCTAAAATTATGACATTCTAAAGAGGTACAGTATGGTAGATATGCTAGGGTTGAACCAATTTGTCCCCACTAAAAAGACCTCTGATACCTGCTGATATAAATTTCAAAATTCACATAGCTTGGGACCTTTCCCCGTTCTCTTTTTTTTTTTCGGAATTAACTAAATCTATAGAGCTCTGTAATCTGTATCTCAGCTGTTATCCATACAACTGTTATCCAAAATACTTTCTATAGGCTCCGGGATAAGATATTATGTGAGATTTGAGAGAGAAAAAAGATAGGAAAGCAGAAAATAACACCAAGAAGCAAAATAGGTGGAAGAAAAATTTGACTAATAAATACGCGTACTTGTATCTAGTATTACAATCCTTCTCTAAATAATTGTAAAAAAAAAAAGAGAAAAACAAAAAAAAAACAAATATATCAGCCCACTCATCAAACCACTTTTTGTTCCTACACAAGCATGGGAACCTAATCTTCAAAAAACAATGTAAAAACAATAACAAAGAACGGCACATCAAGTTCAGCGGCCCAAAAGTGCAACCCGGTCCTTTTGCACAGCCTGGGAGAGGTTGAGATCAAACAGCTCACACCGAATTGGCATTTCCATTTCATAAAATGGGTTCTTCAACACATAATCAGTGTAGAGCTCATATATTACCTTTAGTAGTAGCTCCATGTACAGTGCACCAGGCTCACAGATCACAAAGAATTTGGTTCCTAAAGTTTACAATCAACATAAGATAAAATTGTACATGACAAATTAAAAAAAAAAAGAGAGAAAGGAAGAAAAGAAATACCAAATATACACAATCCAAAGAGGGAAATCTTTCATATACCTCTCCAAAAAACTTTTTTACACAAAGGTTATGAGCGACCTTTAGATGTGAATTGAATAAGTTCCAATATATAGAAGGGATCAAAATGTAAGGATCTAGTGGTTGCATTACTGCCATTTATTTGAAACCCTCACTTAAACACCCAACAATACAATTATAAGTACATTAACAAAATAACAATATGAAACCACCAATATTCAGTCTGGCAATATTTAGGTGGTACACAAATCCTAGTGAGTCCAGTTTAGCATGAATATTAGGAACAAACTTCACCAAGGAGCAAAATGAAAAAAAAAAGGAAGCAATGAGCAAAATATCAGAAAATAAATTAGACAGTACCAGTAAGGGACTGAAAGCAATGAAGATCAAAGGTATCTGCATGCAATAAATCAATGCCATTACATCCAATGGTGGGTGACAGCTGTTGTGAGATTGCATGCATGGAGTGCCACAAACTTGCCAGCCTCAGACTATCATTTGTATCCATTCGGCCAGCTGAGCCATAATCCTTTCGATTCAAATCCACCGAACATACCAAAATATAAAAACTTAGCATTTGTAACAACAAACATAATTTGCATATGCTCCACAAAAGCAAAATAATTCTATAAATGACCCTAACATTAAAGTTAGCTTATATCTTCCCTTGTAATTAAGTACTTATGCATCTGTTGAGATAGGCAAGAATTGAGCCAATACAGGGATAGTTTCATGTTTGTAGGGAAACTATTTAAAATTTTAAATTACCCTTGATATGTAAAGAACATGGAAGGTTTTTCTTTTGAAGATTTGTACATGACCTCAACATGTGGCCATAGTGCTACAGATTTTTCTGACAATAATTGCATATGATAAATTGAAAAAAAAAAGTATTTTCAGAAATAACTGAATGAATCTGGTACTGATATCCATATTTGATTAACTAGCTTATGAAGTTATTTTGGTAGAAAACTAATGCATAGTCTCAATTAAACACAGAAATAAGCAAAATAGAAATGGATGAGATCATATTGACTTTTTTACTGGTACTTATCGCAGCTGTATATGTACTTAATTTAAACCATTTTAGTTTAGTTCTTGCTTCAATACCAAACCCTCAGTTCCATCTTGTTTCAGTTCTTACTTATCGCAGCTGTATATAGGGGGGTAACAGAGATCTCCATATCTCTAATTGAAGGTAAGTCGTCGGAGAGAGAAAAAGTAGAAGATCAAGAGGTCATATAAGCGTACCTTGTAGAAAATGAGGCCGCCCGATTTGTTGATGATGAAGAGGCTGTAGATCGCCGCCATAACCTCCAGTCAAGAAGATTTTCTCAGCTCTCCAGTGCCACGGCTCGAGATCTCCTCGCTCGATCTTCTCTTGCTGTGAGAGGAAGAAAGAGAAGCAGAGAAAAAGATCAGCTATTTTCTTAATCAAAGGAGAAAAGCCCAAATGACACTGTTTTGGGCTGAAATTGAATTCACACCTGGGTTAATTCAAGGCCCACAATTTTGTAGCTATTTATATAGCCTCTCTGTCTCTGTCGTTTGATTGATTTCAATGGTCTTCCTCGTTTTCTTTGCGCAGAGAGAGATATTCACAAGCTCTCCAACATGGAAATCATGTTTGTCTTCTTCATTGCATTCCATTGGAAAGATAGCGGCCCATCAACTACAAATGCTATTGATTGAATTAGACAGCATATTGCAAATCCATCAGGAAAATAAGATGGTAACAAAATAGCCACACACCAACAATTTAGAATAATATCCATTGGATTCGAATTATACGAGGTTAATCCAAATTGATAATACATGCGTGCGCATAGGAATAAAATTATGATTTTCTTTTATTTTGGTAAACATTTATTCTGTTATTGTTACTGTCTATGCTATGGTCGAAATATGCACTATTCATAAACTTCAAAGAAAAAAAAGTTGCTTAATAATTGTGTGATGGTCAAACTTAAAGTTTGGTATAAACATTTTTAAATATGCTGTGATTTAAGAATCTTTCGGTCATCGATGAAGTGTGGATAAAACTTATTCGTCAATCATCTATTATTAATGACCTGCTTAAAACAAATTTTAAGTTCAACTAGTTTGATGTACTTAAATACACACATATTATTTTTTTTATTTAGCAACCTTGTATATATATATATATATATATATATATATATATATATATAGATTTATGTCTTTATTATGCTATAATTTGATGAATTTATTTTAATATAGATACATGTGAATTTTTTTATTTTATAATGTTTTAATATTTAAATAAAAGAGCTACCAGGGTATATATATATATCTAAATTTTAATTTTTCATGCTCAAATTTTCAATTTAAGTAGGTCAATAAAATATTTATATCATAATCTTATATAATACTAATTTTTATCATATTTAAAATTAGTTTACTATACTTAATAATTTTTAGAAAGTAAGCATTTTTGACATACAAATTTTATTAATTTTCTATTATTTTAGAACTATCTTTCTAAAAATCATTAAACATAGTAAGCTAGCTCCAAACACGATAAAAATTAGTATTCTACAAGATTATGATATAAAATTTTTATTGAGCTATCTCAATTAAAATTTCGAGTATGAAAAATTAAAATTTGAACTGGTAGGGTTTCAGCAGAAGTGCTACTGAAAGCACAATAGACAAACTTTCTCTCTCTCTCTCTATATATATATATATAGAGAGAGAGAGAGAGAGAAAAATTCTACAATGCAACGCATTGCATCAGATTTATCCGTGCACCACATCAAAATCTCAAACTTTAAGTTAAAAATGACTGATCCAAACTATTTAATTTATTCTCCATGTCAAACTCTCATAGAAAATCAAATTTTATATTTTTTAAATTTTTTTTCTATTTTTTTGGGCCAAGATAAAGTTACTTCATTTAAGGATTTTGGATCTTTCAACGATGATGATTTTCTTCCTACCAAAAAATATCAACAAAATTTAAAAAAAAATAAAAAATTTAATTTTCTACAAGAATTTGATATGAAGAATAAATTGAACGGATCGGATCGATCATTTTTTACTTGAAATTTGAGATTTTGATGTGGTGTACGAACACATCTGTGCAATGCGTTGTATTTTAGTCTTTCTCTCTCTCTCTCTCTCTCTATATATATATATATATATATTACTAGTATCTTACCCATGTGTTGTTACGGTGATGTCTTTTAAAAATATAAAAATTCATATCTTCATATGAAAAGAAGTGTTACACTAAACATCTTTTTTGATTTGTCGATTTACAAAACAACTTTAAATTTTATAATTTGTCTTGTTTGAGTTTTATGTAGGGATTAATATGTAAATGGATTAGTGCACAAGAACCAAGACTAATAATGGGATACAAGAGCTTAATCAAGACTGCATTAGGCTTAGGTTTAATTAGACTCAAACTGGGTTGAATTGGTCAAGATAAATTGAGCTTAAACAACAGAGAAAAATATTTATGCCCAGTGAATCGTTATAACGGTTCATTAATCATTATAACGGTTCATCTTAATACTCAAAAATATTCTAAGACAGAAAAATTCTCATAGAAACCAGAGCATATCGTTATGTAACGATTCAGTAATCATTGCAATGATTTATGAAACGTATAACGATTCAGTGAATCGTTATAACGTTTCAGCTCAATCGATTCAACGACTATTCTTTCTAAGCCGTTATAACGATTCCCAAACCGTTATAACGGTTCAGGCCAAAAATAACGGCTATTTCAAAAGATCTATTTTAAAAGGATCACTTCTCTCACTGATTAAGAACAAGAATCTGATCCATCTAGCTAAATCATCACTCCAGAGAGCTTACTAGCCATATACAAAGTGAGAAAGATAATTTAAGAGATTAAAACACTTAATTAGCCAAATTCTTGTTTTAAACTCAATCTAGTTTCTCTCTATTCTCCAAACTTGATCGCAGCTATAGTGCTCACCCTTTTTGAGTGTGTTGTCACTCACTTCTTGTTTTTGAGTGTGTTGTTACCCACCTTTTTTAGTGTGTTGTCACTCTTGTTATCGATAGGCTTGGCAGCCCATTTTTGTATAAGGGACCAAGTTCTACAAGTGTAAAACTATTTTTAGTGTTTTGGCTCAACCTCAATTGTTGAAGGTTGAGAGTCCCGGAGACGTAGGCATTTTTAACCCAAACTCCGTTACATTTTGTGTTCTTGTTTAATTTTTTTTTTTCTCACATTTCTTTGATTGCTATATTCTTGTGAGAATTGAATCGAATTAAATTGTATTCCGCTGCCATTACACTTGAACATTAAGTCCCAAATCGATTTATACATTTCTACCTTAAGTTCTTTACATTCTTGCACTATTTTTGACCTTTAATATCACCATCCTAGGGGTATCAAGAAGAAAATATAAATGAAGATAATTTAGTAATTAATATAAAGTTCAATCATAAATTCATAATTAATACAACATAAATAAAAAATTAAGAGAAAAATTAACATTTAGAATTTAAGAAAAATTAAAATTGATAATTGATAGAAATTTAAGAAAAAAAAAAATAAAGAGCAATTATACTCCTAAATTTTTTGTGTAACAATCAAAATTGAGATAAAATTATAACTTTAACACAAATTGCCATAGAGATAGTAACGTTATTTGACGAATAACTCAATCCGATGACTGATATTAGCTCTAAAAATTCAATAAAAAAAATCTGAACCATTATGAGATCAGAATACTTATGTGCTTAATAAGGAGTAGAGATAGATATTTTTTTTATGAGCATTGTATCAATTTCTCATAATTATAAAAATCAACATTTTGTTGATAAAACCTATGACATGCTAAAACATGTACAACAAAATATTTATACACAATATATAGAGAGAGAAAGAGAGAGTTTGTCTAGCATGTTTTATTAGCATTTCAATCAAAATGTTAACTAGTCAAATTTTAATTTTTCATACTCAAAATTTTAATTTAAGTAGTTCAATAAAATCTTTTATATCATAATCTTTTATATATATATGCACTACCTATCATTAACAAAAATTGGTGACAAGGAGGTTTCGTTGTAGTTTATGGTTACGACTTGCGAGAGCTAAAGTTTGTATCTATTAAAGATTTAACATGTTTTATTGTAATTATTAGTATAATTTTATTAGTTTAGTACTTCCCTTCCTCTAAAAAAATAATAAGATACAGTATCAAAGTCTATACTAAATAATTTTTGGCTCATAATTTTCATTCAAACTCCACTAAAATCGACCGCATATAATTTTTAAAGCCTGATCTTGACATTACTATCCATATTCCCTCAATTTCTTCTTCGTATTTAGGTGCGACAGTGCCTGCATCACATTGTTCTAATTCCCATTATGAATTTTGTGAGAGCGACTTATGAATTAATTGTCATCTCACAAGTCACAAGATAAGAAAGCACCTTCAAGCATTTGCCTGGGTGCCATGAAACTGAGGTAATTGGAAAATAAATTAAACAAAGTAATTGTAGAAAAAATGTCGTAAATATATATATATATATATATATATATATATTAATTTGAGATGCATTTTAGAGAAACGGTAAAGTTACACGCTTTCATAAAACAATAAATGTAACATGTTCAAAAATAAAAATAAAAATAGCCCAATCATAATATTTAGTTGCAGCAAAACTAAAAACTACAAACTAAAAATAAAAAAGAATAGTAGTCTGCAATAAATGTAGTTGGAGCAAAAATTTAATGGTATGATATGGATGTTACACCTTAGAGTAGATATCAGTAAATAATAAAAGAAATTACTTGCCAAAAATATACATGACAAACTGTGCAACCTATTTGATGACACACCATTTCATACTAAAAGAATAATTGGACGAATTTTTGATAATATTTTTTTCATCTCATTATAAATTTATAAAAAACAAAAAGATTATCATAGACTGTTTAATTGCAAAATTTTGTTCCCCTAATTATCCTGAAAAATAATAAATGAGAAGTAAAAATAATACGGAACGCTTGACCTGTAAGTATATTTTGCAATACAACTCACATATGATGGTTGTGATTGTGATTGTGTTTATACCTTCAAATAATAAAAAAAAATGGCGTTAAAGTAAAATGCCACATGGCAAGTCGTACATTTTGACAAATATAAGATAATATAATTTAAATTATTGAGCTAGCTAAACCACTTCATATAAAATTTGGTTTACTAATATATTTTGATACGAAAATTAGGTTGAACAATTCAGATCAATTATTTCTAACTTGAAATTAAAATAGAGCGAAAACCACATAACGTCTCTGTGTTTTGCAAAGCACCATAATCAGACTCTCTCTCTATATATATTATAGAATAAAACATGATATATGAGCCATTCAAGTTAGATCAATTTTAGAAAAAAAAACTTGATAGTTGGAGCTAGGGGTGTCAATGGGTCGGGTCGGGTTATATTATTTTATTATTTTTTTTGACGTGATCCGAACCCGATCCGATTAAATCCGGATCAAAAAATCTTGACTCATACCCGACCTGACGGGTCACGGGTCGACACGACCTGACCCATATAAAATAATTAAATATTTATTAATTATTTTTATATAATTTTAAGTAATAAAATACTAATTAATTTATAATAGAGAAGGGATCGGTTGACAATGGGTTATTTTGACAATCTTGACAATGGACCTCTAAATAAAAAAAATTCTTAAAAATGGAAAACAAAAAGGTTATAGATGTGTTCTTCTACCTTTAGATTGATGGTCATTCAATTGATAATGAGATTGCATAAAATTTGAATGATCATCAATTTAAAGGTAAAAGAACACATCTATAACTTTTTTTTATTTTTAATTTTTTTTTTATTTATTTAGTGATACATTGTCAAAATTGTCAAAATAATCCATTGTCAATTGATCTCCATTCTATATAATATCGTATATCCCTAGAAAAGTGTACAATCCTTTTATCCTCTTTTATGGAATTCGATATTTCGCATTTCCAGAAAATTATATCTGTAATATGAAATGAACTTCGAAAATTATATAAATTCATGAGAGTACATCTAACATCAAAATTAATAAAACCAATGGTTTAAATAATTTAAATGTCAAAATTTAAAATATAAATAAAAAAATTGATAATTTATGATTATACATAATATTAAAAGTGTCCTCTTAAACAAATTAAAATGCTGATCCCGACACTGTGTAAATTACCTCCCCCCCCCCAAAAAAAAAAAACAAAAAAAACAACAACAACCCAACCAACTTTTCTTTTACTTCAGTAAAAAGCATGAATAACTTTCCCATTTTTGTCCATAATTTTCAATTACAAATAGTCCAAGGATTATATTATATGCCGTTCTGACAAAAAGGAATCCAATTTTGAGTGGAAACATGACAAAAGAGATGCTTTGCCATGTTTCTCTTTCAGGTAATGTGAAATTTTGTATCAGTGCGAAGATATACACAAGTCACCCCTAACAATAAGAAAAACGAAAATATTCAACTGCAGGGTTGAGTCTGTGCGGTGTGCTCGGATCGATTCAATACGTACAAAATAATTTTATATATTTTTTATTTAATGACAAAATATAATATTCTATATATGAGAGATCACATGTACGAAATTCAGGTGAGAGTTATTCATAAATATTTACAAAATTTGAGGCCCTAAATATCATATCTCTTATTAAAAAATTATACGGCTTGCATTTCAAGAACGAAACAACCAAATCTAAAAAATCGCATTTATTTCAGTGATCATAAACTGATTTTCAATGTGATAAATAGAGTTTGATTTTGACTCTCGTTTCATAATACATTATAGCGCGAGAGTACAAATAAAAAAAGAGTTATTTTATAGTAAAGATTCAAGAGAACTGATAGCAAGTTTGAAATTTGAATGAAATATTTATGTATATAAAAAATATATGATTATATTAATGTTTGTGCTATTGTAAATTAAATAAAATAATAATTTTAAATATTTTTTTTCATAAATATTATAAAATATATTATATATCTTAAATATGAATATGGATATTCATTGTTTAGTGTTGATAATGATAGGACTAGTTTATTACAAATAATTTTTTTTGAAGGATCTAGGTGATACTTAAAGAATATAATTAATATTATTAATAATTTGATAATCAATTTAATAAAAAATAATATTTTAAAAACTATTTATGTGATTTAGTACTGAATGACCAATCTGAAGCACTCAAATGAATTATATGTTTAATCTTAAAATTTTCTCTTTCCAAATACATAGTGAGACATGGTTAGAATTGAGCCAATACCTGCAAATGAGATTATAATTAAATATTGTGAAATTTAAGAACTATAACAATCAAACACCCTTTGCACTCGAGTCCTTTTCTTATTTAAATAAAATTCATGATTTCATGGAAGGAAGACAAGAAGAATAAAATTACTAAATATAATTTTTCCTAAGGAGTAGGGATGTCAATGGGTCGGGTCGGGTTGGATCGGGTTCGGATCGGATCATATTATTTTATTATTATTTTTTATCTGACCCGATTAAATTCGAGTTAAAAATTTTTGACCCATATCCGACCCGATCCGTGTAAAATAATTAAATATTAATTAATTATTTTATATAATTTTAAGTAATTAGATATTAATTAATTTATAATTAATCTTAATTAGTGTATAATTAGTGCATATTTAAGCTTTAATTAGTACTAAATCATAAAATTACTTTAAAAAATATAATTAATCGGATAGTGTTGGGTTAATCTGAACCCGACCCGACCCGATTCAGATAAAAAAAATTAAACTCATATCCAACTCATTTATTTTCAAGTCGGATTCGAATCGGATCGGATTAACCCGTCGGGTCGGGTGAATAATTGAACCCCTACTAAGAAGTAAACCAGATCTGTCTTTAAATTGGTTTTCTGAAATCACACTATTATCGTTCATTTTCCAAATACAAATAATAAAATAGAACTGATAAAGGTTTTAGGCCGATTAATATTCTATTCCCTAAGCGGTTTCGCCTAAAGGGTCAGAAGCGCATAATTACCTTTTCCTTGGATTGATGTTTAGTTGGAAACGCGGTCATAAATATTTATTTATATTTATTTTCGGAAAGTTTGTGTTATGATGCAGGGAAAAAGATTCAGCTAGCCGCTTTTGACCCAGGACCGAACATGTAATGGTTACTTTTTATTCCTGGTGAACCCAATCAACCTCATCATTTCTCCATGCCTTCCTCCTGAGCATAATCATATTTTGAATTTTCTACTCTTTTTCTCATGGCATTGAATAATGCGGAATAACAAGATCTTAGTTTTTCTTAAGAAGGAATATTGTGATAATAATTACAAAATTAGTACTTGTATTTTGGTATCATTTTTGTTTCATTGCCAACTAATGTCCATGAAAAATCAATGTTTTTTTAATTTATTAAATGGATAATCAATGTACCAAAATGTCCAAAACTAATAAATGGCCATCTTGATCATAGAATACGTATATTTAATTTGGATATTTCCTAATTTTTCCAATCGTTGAATCAAACCATAGAATTGATCTTTTTTGTGACTTTAGTTAATTTGATTAAATAAAAAAAATCTTGCATATTCATGTAACAGTTTAAATCTTACAATGTTTTTCCATGTTTCAACAGTCTATTCAAGGTATTCTATTAATTTTGAATATTTGTCGTGATTTGTATTAACCTTTATAATGAATCAAGTTTCGGCATTTCAAACTTTTTGCCGATTGTTCAAAATTTTCAAAAATATGAACATTTTATTTACTTACTAGTTACTACAATAGTATTAGTTTTCAGATTATGAGAAAAATTCTAAAAGTAACAGAATTGCATCCTTCAAAATTGTGATATTAAATCAACTTTAGTTGCTTTTTATTGACCATCTTGTCATAAAAAATAAGATATATGGAACACGCGCGTTCCAAAGGAACTAATAAATTTCTGGTAATTGCCAGTTCGCTCCGCACGTCAAAGGTCAAACACGTGATATTAAATTATATCTTTTATTTTTATGTTAATTTTGCTTTTGTTAATTCACTCTTATAATAATACTAAATCTGCTTTATTCAAAAAAATGAAAACGGGCACATATTATTAAAAAGAAAATCAGTCTTACAACAATGCAGTGCGAGAATTAGCGGAATGTGAAAAGTTTTGTGCGTTCAATGAAAAATATATTATTTTTTAATTTTATTTCGGATGACAGAGAAATGAGAATAAAACTTTTTTTTACGTGCAGCGTCAAAGTTTGAAATTTGAAATAAATTTCTTTTTAAACATTTTATATTAAATAATTTTATTTCATCTTTATCTGATAAAATCCTAAATTATATGGATTGATACATAATTTGAAATAAATTGACCCATGACCCAAGTTCCATGATACTGATAGAAGCATGTTCATTTCTTTTCGAACCAAACGTAAATGCTAAGTTCAACATTATTACAGAAATATAAATAAAATATAAAAAATTGATGTAATTTTACTACTACGACGTGTACAAGCGCTAATAGATTTCGACACTTAAGTATTTCAAATAGTAATTTAGTTGGATTGTCCAATAAAGCTATATAATACTTCAGTGACTGATCTATGGTACATTGGTACTACCATAGTAAATTATCTTGAATTTTAAGTGTCAACGCAGTTCATTTAAAACAGTTTATATCAAATTTAGTTTAGGTTTAAGGTCAGACCAAAAGAGTTAATTTGTGAAATAAATTTACTAAACAATTGATCCTTGATAAAATAACGAATTTAAATTGTTGATATATTTGATGAGCCAAAAACTTAAATTCTTACATTTTTTTTAGGCTACAGTGTTAGCACGGATGACCCATGTGTTATAAATCATTTCTTTATTTTTAAGTTTAAATTGTCGATTCAACCGTTCAAAATTATTTTCTTATGAAAATTTCATTATAGATCAAATTTTATATTTTTTAGATAACTAAAAATTAACTTGATTTAATTATTCTAAGTAATATAAAAGAAATAATTTTTTTAGCTATCTAAAAAATAATAAAAAGTTCTAAAAAAATAAAACTTGATATATCATGAGATTTTCATTTGAAAAAATATTTTAAGTTATTAGATCGACCATTTAAACTTTAAAAATGGAGAAACAATTCATAACATATGAGTCATCCATGTAGAGTGTAACAAATAGCCTAACCCTTTTTAGTTTATCTTTTACAAGATCAAAAATTGAAATTATCAAATATCTTACGGGATATGAGCATAAATTAATTTGCAATATGTTCGATAATCGGGAACCCATGTCATGAAGTATGGCGAACTTCATGATGATGGTTTGAACTAATAATCATTTTAACAAATTGCTTAAGATTGTTCAACTTGCATTCTAACAACTTTATTATCATCATTATTTGGATTTTATTTGACCAAAATGGGCCATTCAATATTCGTTAATAAACTCAAGCGGAACACTTGCCCCCACGGCCCCAGCTGATTAAAAACAATGAAATATCTTATTTTATATTGTGTTTCATATAACTATAAATTCAAGCGATACCTTAAATATTAGAAAATATTTTAATCTCACTATTACAATTTTCCACGACATCTCTTTCTATCAAGGAAGTAACAAGCTACATAGAAAGTTATATAGTAAGTTCTATAGAAAATCAGGATTGCTCCTGGCTGACACAGCAATCCAAGTGTCTGCTCAGCGGTGCTGTGCAACCCTTCCAAGTTACTCTACCCAGAGTTGCATATCATTTATCAATTTCTGAGTCGCGCGTCCCTCCATTTCTTCAAGCAATGGAGACTTCCGTGTTACTCATAACACCGTTTAACTATAGAAGTAATTTGAGCTAGCGCACTGCGCACACGTCAGGAAGAACGAATGGACACAAGCGATTATTGGTTTGACTTATATAACACTATATGTATACTTAGAAGCTAATATTTGATGCTTGAAAATTTTTTGGGCTCAGCTTATAAATATTGTTTTGTAATTTGTGTTAATGCATCATTTATTAATTAATGGTGATTTCATTGGTAAAGATAATGTTGTCAATATTAGAGGTTACATAATAGAAAATAGAAATTTGAAATGAGGATTTTATAAATATTAAAGTTAGAAAGCTTACATTTTATTTACTATCAGTTATTACCGTGCTTGGAAATAATTGATGGTAATCTGAATAGTAATTAGTGATTGCCTAGGTCAATCGATTCCAATAAAAACGGGCAATTTTATTTATCTACACCTACATTGTGGGAATGCCAATTCTCAAGTTTATATATATAGTGCGGTGCCAAATTTCACATTTTATTCATATCCAGCTGTTTAATAAACCATAACTTTATGATTATTATTTTCCTCTTTCGTAAACTCTTTTACTTCACTTAGCAAAAAAAAAAAAAATATTGTTTCACGTCCATGTCGAACAAATCAAGTCATATTTTCATTTTTATTTTTTCTAAACCTGAAGCAAAAAAAATTGAAAATTTAACAAATTCTTCGCCCTAATTTCACATTTTAAAATATATGATCCGATTTGATTGCACCATGCTTTCATTGTGTTATATTATATTTGAGATCATATTTTGTTTTCATTAGAAACGTCATTCAATTCAAGCGTGCATGAGAAATGAATACTGGATTTTACATTAATAATGTTGTAATTGTACATTTTTCTCAAATTATACAATATACATCTTTAAGTGAAATACCAGATAATGTTTCTAATTATTTCAGGAATCTAATATCATAAATTTCAAGGTCATATTAGAAAGACTTTCATATTTACATCTTATCTTTCATGCCCATCCTCAAATAGTCAAATTTACTGGTGATGTAATAAAAAACATGGTAATGAATTAATTAATTAGCTGCAATTCCATTCTAAGCAATGAGATTCCTAGAAATCTTTATATATATTGTAACTGATGATAGCATGAACCAAATATCTCCCTAAGATTAATAGTATGGTTAATAATGAATTCAGATTTACTTCAAAAAAAAAATAATGAATCCAGATTTTACTGCCTCCGCGGATTACTTGTACTCACGCATTGCACCAAATTTTTTTATTTGAATATAAAAAAATATCACATGATAATATGTATGTCATTCTAATATAGAAAAGATCAATAAATACAAGATCAATTACAGATGCTACATTAGATAAAATCTCACATGATTTATTTTAACCTTTAATTATCTTTCTTTTATATGATAAAGAAATGGAGAGGAATATGAAATAATAGATGCTATCGTGTTCGTTTGATTAGTCAAAATTAATGTTAATCATTAGAAAGAAATGATAAAAAATGAAATCTTTTAATTCTTAACTGGTTTTATATAATAGTATAGTATATATTAGAGTGACGAAAAACAATTAGTGCATGCACAGGAAAACTTGCATTTTCTCCACCAACTTCTGGTCCTACGTACTTTAATTCTCTCGCCTCTTCACTCCTACGCATAACGCATCCCATATATATTCCCATAAGCCCTCTTCACCACAAACCCCTCACAAAATATAAAAAGGAGTCAGAGTGATTTCATTCCTTTTTATTTAAATAAAAAAGGAAGAAGGTGAAATGGAAGAGAAAACAAATGAGTGCCAACATCAACAAGAGGAGGTGGTGCTAATAGTTGGCGCTGGCCCGTCAGGACTGGCGGTAGCAGCCTCCCTGGCCGAACTATCCGTCTCAAGCCTGATCCTCGAGCGGGACGATTGTATCGGTCCGCTGTGGCGCAAGCGGTCATATGACCGTGTATGCTTGCATCTTGCCAAGGAATATTGTTCTCTCCCACATTTGCCACACTCCAAGAACACCCCCACCTACATCCCCAAATCTGACTTCATCTCCTACCTCGACTCCTACGCAGAGCGGTTCCATTTGCGGATCCGATTCGGGCGTCAGGTAGAGTCAGCCTGGTATGACCAAAAGTCAGGCCGTTGGATTCTGAAGGCAAGGAATGGTGATGTTTTGGAGGGGTATGTTGGGAGGTACCTAGTGGTGGCAGCAGGGGAGAATGACGAGAAGGTGGTGCCGGATGTTAACGGGTTGGAGAGTTTTAAGGGGCCAGTGATCCACTCAAGTGAGTACCGTACCGGGTCTGCATTTAAAGGGAAGGAGGTGCTCGTTGTCGGATCGGGTAATTCAGGCATGGAGATTGCCTTTGATCTGTTTGAAGCCGGGGCAAAGACCTCAGTTGTTGTGCGCAGCCCGGTAAGTAGATTATGTCTTTTACATGCTCTGTTTCAATTTTCTCTTTTACATGCTCTGTTCCAATTATCTATACAACTTTAGAGATGCTTCAAATGCTTCGGATGATATAATATCGATATCCTAAATTTGTTATTACGGTCAGGGGTATATATTAACATGCAAGTATATATGCAACAATGGAATTTACTACATATACAGTAAGCAATTAACCATATACAATTTGGCGTGTATTGGGCTGGGGGACAAAGGTGGGGGGAACGAGTCGAACGACACGATGATTCAATGTAGTTTCATGTCTCGACCTGATCAGATTTTTTAATTCTTTAATATCGGGGATGTGAATGCCATGTCATGTGGTAATCTGGAGTACCTACTTCTTCGAAACTATAACTGTTTATTTATTTATTATTTTTAGTAGAAAAAATACCTGCAACGTTATTTAATAATTAAAATTATTGGTTTCGCAATTTTATAAAGTGAACTGTAAGCCGTCTATTTCTTTTTATTTTCAGGAAAAATAATAAAAATTGCAGGTGGAAAGGGAAATTAGAAAAAGAGAAAATGAGGAAGATAATATATTAATTATAAACATCATTTGAGTATTTTGGTATTTCCTACTTTTTATAATTGCGTTTACCTTGCCAATAGAAATAAACTGGCCAATAAAATAAAGGGAGGGATCAATGATTATTTTGATAATCTTCATAATGGAATTCAAATAAATTTGAAACAAATCTACAAAAAATAAAATAAATTAGAAAAACAATTGTACAAATATCTTGAACTTATTAGTCTATTTCAAGTTTCATGTTACTTTTAAATCAGAAAGTTGCAAAATAACAAAATTTTATTGTCTTTGATGGATTATTAGATGATACTTCAATTTCTATCAATTTATATCAGTTCAAAAAATATATCTATAAAATTTTCTGAAATTAATTCCATTGTCAATATTGTCAAAAGAACTCTTAAGCCCACATTTATCTTTTGTTAGTACCATTTTTAAAGAGATAGGAGCTATGTACGTTAACTAACTAATTGTTTTGGAGTAACATAAACTTAGCATGTCTGGTCATTAAAGGAAACCAAAAGTATTTGAGGCTGTTGATGAGGTACTTCGTACAAAATAAAATTAGTAATTAAATCTTGGCGTTGATTACCCGTCTCTCAGTTTCTGTTCTTTCCCTTGTTTTAATTTTGGAGTCCGGACAATGCTTCGAAGGACCACTAGAATCTTTCTTATTTAATAATTAATTATCTTTATTAATCCCCACTGTCAGAACATGGTAATTGCTAGGATGACATTAAAATATAAACCAACAAAAAATATGGGACCTGACCTCAATATCTCATCTGTTTAGTTGCTACCAGTACGCAATATATACCCAAAAACCTGTCTCAGTATGATGGGATTCTTCTTAAAATAAATATCAAATAAGAAGTGCTTTTGTGAAATCCAATAAGAAGAGAGATGGGTAAATTGAGCACCGTACCGGTCGGTACCAAATAGTTCAAGTGCAAACCAAATAAAGATAAATAAGAGAAATTAAGCACAATTACAAGACACAAGATTTTACGTGGAAAACCCTCTTAACCTGGAGGGTAAAAAATTACGGGGCACACCGACAAACTTTCACTATACCAACAAACGGGTACAATTGTTCTTCTCAAGTTTAAACCCTAAACTTGAGATATACATATGCAAATAGAGAAAAAATACCAAAGGTATATCTGCGAGTCAACACCCACTTCAAAAACCCCAATTTCATTCAAACCCAAGAAAATTCTAGATTTGAGAAAATGAAAAATATCTTCTTACAAACAAGGAGAAAACGATCAGAGGCAATGGAATCGAAGAGTCTGACTTACTCTTCGTTTACTTTTTCTTCACCGTCTTCTATCTCTCTTTCCTTCTACTTCTCTTTCTCTTTCTTCTCTCTCTTCTCCTGCCCTCTGTCTGACGAGCACGAAAACCTCATTTTTTTTCTTTCTTTTTCTGCGTCTCTTCTTTTCAGCGAGAGAGCTTCCTTTTTTGTGTTTTGCCGAACTTGGGCTGGACCCCTCACGGGCCCAGCACCAACAATCTCCCCCTCCAGCCCACGGAGAGAGGCACACAGGTCTTCAAGTCATCACTTGGTATCCATGCCGACAAGCCGGCGACAAAGCTCAAGCTTGTCTTTCGGAACTATCTTCGTCAGCATGTCTGACGGGTTCTTATCTGTGTGGATCTTCTTCAGCTTCATCTGTTGATTCTCTATTACATCTCTCAACCAGTGAAATCTCACATCAATGTTCTTAGTTCTGGAATGATATGTAGCATTCTTGCTCAAATTCATGACACTTTGACTATCACAGAAAATAACTGCCTCTTCCTGTTGCATACCAAGCTCTAGGAGAAATCTAGTCAACCACAATAGCTCTTTATCAGCTTTCGTTGCCGCAATATATTCTGCTTCTATAGTTGACAAAGCCACACATTTCTGCAGTTTGGACTGCCATGATACAGCTCCCCCTGCAAAAGTAAACACATAACCCGAAGTAGATTTTCTATGATCCAGATCTCCAGCCATATCAGGATCTGTGTAGCCTTCTAGCACAAGTTCACCCTTTCCAAAACTCAAACACAACTTAGAAGTACCTCTTAAATATCTAAGAATCCATTTCACTGCTTCCCAATGCTGTTTTCCGGGATTAGATAGAAATCTGCTTACCACATCAACTGCATGAGCTATATCTGGCCTGGTGCAAACCATTGAATACATCAAACTCCCTACAGCTGAGGAGTATGGCACTCTTGACATTTCATCATTTTCTTTCTCGTTGATGGACACAACTTCTTACTCAGTTTCAGATGGTTAGAAAGCGGACAACTTACTTTCTTTGCTCCTTGCATGTTGAATCTCTCAAGCACCCTTTCGATGTACTTCTCCTATGACAACCAAAGTCTCCTGGTCTTTCTGTCATGAATGATCTGCATGCCCAATATCTAACGTACTTGACCCATGTCCTTCATGTCAAATGACTTGGACATCTCCTTCTTCAACATGTCTATCATTTGAGCATCCTGTCCTGCAATTAACATATCATCAACGTAAAGCAAAAGGATTAAAAATTTTCCATTAGCAAGTCTTTTGAAGTAAACACATGGATCTGCCTTGGTTCTCTGGTATCCTTGACTCATCATGAAAGAGTCAAATTTCTTGTACCACTGTCTTGGAGCCTGTTTCAATCCGTACAAACTCTTCAACAACTTGCAAACCATGTTATTTTTTCCTTTTACTTCAAATCCTTCTGGCTGCACCATATAGATCTCTTCCTCCAAATCACCATGAAGGAATGCAGTTTTTACATCAAGTTGTTCAAGCTCAAGGTCTAAATCAGCTACTAGACCTAACACTGCACGGATGGAAGTCATCTTCACCACTGGTGAGAAAATCTCCTCAAAGTCAATACCTTGTTTCTGCCCAAAACCCTTCACTACTAGTCGGGCTTTGTATTTCATAAGTTCTCCATTTCCATCTCTCTTTAACTTGAACACCCATTTATTCCTCAATGCTTTTCGGCCCTTAGGAAGTTGCACAAGCTCATATGTGTCATTTTCTTGTAATGATTTCATCTCATCTTTCATTACATCCTGCCACTTAGCCTTGTCTTTATGATTTTGTGCCTCCTGAAAACTTTCTGGCTCTCCTTCTTCCGTTAATAAGATATACTCTGAAGAAAGATATCTTTTAGAAGGTTGACGCTCTCTTTCAGACCTTCTAACCTGGAGCTCTCATAGCTCCCCTTGATGATGTTGCTCCCCCTGCTCAGGAGCATCATAAACAACATCATCACTGTCAATCATGTCAGAGGTTTCCTCAGTGGCATCTTCATTAGATTCATCTTCATTTGTTGCTGCTGATTGCACAAGTGAAGAAATTGGTGTGAGTTCTATGGACTCACCAACTCTCTTTGACTTCTTGTCGTTGTTCAGATCTACCCCTATTTGATCTTCATAGAACACAACATCTCTGCATCTGATAATTCTCCTCTTTTCTGGGTCCCATAGTCTGTATCTGAACTCCTCATTTCCATAACCTAGAAAAATGCAAGGAGTTGTTTTATCATCCAACTTAGATCTTCGCTCCTTTGGAATATGCACATATGCTTTGCATCTAAACACTCTCAAATGAGAGTATGACACATTCTTCTTGGACCATACTCTCTCTGGTATCTCAAACTTCAAAGGAACGGATGGTGACCTGTTTATGAGATAGCATGCTGTGCGAACTGCTTCTCCCCAAAACTGCTTTCGTAATTTTGCCATTTTGAGCATGCATCTGACCTTCTCAACAATGGTGCGATTCATTCTCTCAGCTACACCATTGTGTTGTGGGGTTCCAGGTACTGTCTTCTCATGTCGAATTACATATTTCACACAATATGGTTTGAAATCTTTAGAGGTATATTCTCCACCATTGTCAAAACGGAGACATTTTAGCTTCTTGTCTGTCTCTCTCTCTACCATGACATGAAACTCTTGAAAGTAATTAAATACTTGGTCCTTTGTTCTCAAAAAATAAACCTACACCTTCCTAGATGCATCATCAATAAAGGTCAGAAAATATCGATTGTCACCCAACGACTCCACCTCAAAGGGACCACACACATCAGAGTAAACTAAGTCCAGCACATTATGTTTCATTTCTGATGTTTGACTAAAAGAGACTCGATGTTGCTTACCAAATAGACAATAATCGTAGAGATCTAGAACCTCATCTTTGGTCGAAGGGATGTGAGACTTTCTCGCCAGAATTTGTAGCCCTTTCTCACTCATGTGGCCAAGGCGTTGATGCCATAAATTTACAGAGCTTCCTGCTTGTACCGCATTCAAGCCATTCTTGAGCACCTTTGTGTGGGTTCTGTATAAGGAGTTCCACGGCTTCCATCTAGCTACAACCATTGATCCATTGCTAAGCTTTCATTCTCCATCTCCTAAGTAATGCTTGAATCCATCTTTGTCCAATGCATCACCTGATATCAGATTTAGGCGTAAATCAGGAATATGCCGTAGATCTTTCAGGATTAATCGACAACCCATATCTGTCTGCAAGGAAATATCACCAATACCCGCAATGCATGAGTGGCTAGTATTACCCATCTTCACTGTACCAAAGTCTCCAGCTTTGTACGTCATGAAGAACTCTTTATTCGGTGTAGCATGATAACAAGCACCTGTGTCAACTATCCACTCAACTCCTTGGTGACCTTCTACATGTAGACATTGATTTTCTTCACAAGAGAGAATCACTACATCTTCTGCAGTTACTGTGGCTGTGATATTTTTGTTGTCATCCTCTTTCTTCTGATTTTTGTCCTCATTTTGTAGTCTTTTCCAGGCTCTACAATTTCTCTTTATGTGACATTCTTTACCACAATGTAGCATTGTCTTCCTTTGGACTTTGACCTACCTCTGGACTTGCTACGACCTCTTGATTGTTGTCTGCATTCAGTTCTCCCCTTGTTCTCTGTGACAAGAGCCTGTGCACCATTTATATCAGTTGACTTCCTTCTTGTCTCTTCATTGAACAAGCTGCTAGTAACTGTAATCAGGGTGACCACACCATCGGAGCTGCGTTACTGATTGTCACAACCAAGGTTTCCCAACTGTCGGGCAATGATCCCAAAAGCAACAAAGCTTGTAACTCATCTTCTAAGGTCATCTTCATTGCTGACAATTGATTAATCAAGCTCTGAAACTCATTTAAATGCTCAGCAACACTAGTACCTTCTCTGAATTTAAGATTTACCAGTTTTCGGATCAAAAATGCCTTGTTAGCTGCTGTTTTTTGTTAATACAGTGACTCCAGTTTCTTCCACAACTCATTTGCGTTTGTTTCACTTGCTACATGGTGGTACACACTGTCATCAAGCCACTGTCTGATTGTGCCAAACGCTTTTCGATTCCATTTATTCCAATTAGCGGTAGTCATCTCTTCTGGCTTCACTCTTTCTCCTTCAACCGGCTCATACAAGTCCTTACAGTAAAGGATATCCTCCATTTTGGATTTCCATATCTGCCAGTTGTTGTTTGTCAATTTGATCATGGTGCTACTACCTTCCATCTTAACCTATAAAAGCACGCTCAAAAGAAACCTAAGGCTCTGATACTACTTGATGGAGTTCTTCTTCAAATAAATGTCAAATGAGAAGTGCTTTTGTGAAATCCAATAAGAAGAGAGATGGGTAAATTGAGCACCGTACCAGTCGGTACCAAATAGTTCAAGTGCAAATCAAACAAAGGTAAATAAGAGAAATTAAGCACAATTATAAGAGACACAAGATTTTACATGGAAAACCCTCTCAACCTGGAGGATAAAAAATTACGGGACACACCGGCAAACTTTCACTATACCAACAAATGGGTACAACTATTCTTCTCAAGTTTAAAGCCTAAACTTGAGGTATACATATGCAAATAGAAAGAAAATACTAGAGGTACATCTGCGAGTCAACACCCGCTTCAAAAACCCCAATTTCATTCAAACCCAAGAAAACCCTAAATTTGAGAAAATGAAAAAATTTCTTCTTACAAACAAAGAGAACACGATCAAAGACAATGGAATCGAAGAATCTGACTTACTCTTCATTTTCTTCTTCTTCACTGTTTTCTATCTCTCTCTCCTTCTACTTCTCTCTTTCTCTCTCTTCGCCTGCCCTCTGTCTGATGAGCACGAAAACCTCCTTTTTTTTCTTTCTTTTTCTGCGTCTCTTTTTTCCAGCGAGAGAGTTTTTTTTTTTTTTTTTTTTTGTATTTTGCCGAACTTGGGCTGGACCCCTCACGGGCCCAGCACCAACACAGTAGTATGTTAAATTTAGTTTCTAACGAGGTGTGAGTTGTGACAATTAAGATAAGTGATCCCATGAGATATTGCATAAGATTACCGATGGTGTGATGGAAACCCAATACGTCCTCTATTTTTTTGTGCCCTTTGAAAGAGATGTATTTTATTTTTAGATTCTTGTAGGCACACCAACATTCAAGTGGTTTGAATCTGGTTCTAACATTTAGCAACAGAGCTAATCTGCTTTTGCAAATTAATATGTGGGATCTATTAGTATTTATTACTGGTAAACACAAACCAAACTTCTTTTTTGATCCAATCACAAACCAAACTTATGCGGAGATCCCAATTAGAAATCAGGCAAACTCTGATCCCAATTAAAACTCAGTCCAGCAAATCCTTAAGCAAAGCATGATCTGACGTGGATCAACTGAGTCCAGTACACAACCATATCTGAATCCATAATTGGCATGGTAAAATGAGCTAACCCATTCCAAGATCTGAATCAGCTCCAATTAATAAATTACCCATTATAATTGGAAAATGCTTAACTGCAACTAAAATTACCAGCAATTTGGCACGTAATTAATTGTTATTTTTATTCTTTACATTTATGTCAAACTACTTTAAAGCCCAGACATTATGCCATTATCTTTCTTGTGTTTCATAATACAGATGCACATCGTGACTAAAGAAATCTGGTTATTTGGCATGCGCCTGATGAAGTGTTTGCCGATGTCTATAGTAGACCAGATTATTCTCTTTCTTTGTTATCTCAGGTTTGGCAACACAGCCAAGTACGGTCTAAAGAGGCCTGATATTGGTCCCATGTATATGAAAGCTTTCACGCCTATTTATCCAGTTGTGGATGTTGGCGCTTATGACAGGATCAAGACCGGAGAAATTCAGGTGAAGTTTCTTCATATTGAAAAATGATTGTATCTTCAAATTTAAATTCTTGAACTATGATGGGTTTTTTTGCAACATAAAACTGAGTGTTGTCATAGTTTTTTTTTTTGTGTGTGTGTGTGTGTAGTAGTTGTAGGTGTTATCAGTTGATGAAGTGTGTTTTTCTTCTCCTATTTTAGAAAAAGTGCACTAAAAAAAATTATTTGGTACTATTAAGTAGAATTTTCTAAGAAAATGTGAATTACTTGTGCACAGGTTTTGCCATCTCTGACAAGCATAGAAGGAAACATGGTGACATTTTCCAATGGAAAGACACTTCACTTTGACGTGATTATCTTTGCTACGGGTTACCGAAGCACAATTCGGAAATGGCTTGAGGTACGCATATCAACAGATATATATATATATATATATATATATATATATATATATATATATATATATATATTATGCTAATCTCTTATTTATTCATACAAAAATAAGAAAATGAAATGCTTTTATGAATAATTGAATAAATTGTGGGTCTGTATTTCAGACTGATGAGGGTTTGATCGGAGATGATGGCATGGCAAAAACACCTATCCTGACCACTGGAAGGGGCACAACGGGCTTTATTGCGCGGGTCTCAACCGGAGAGGTCTCTATGGATCATCAGAGGATGCTCTGCTCATAGCAAAAGACATCAGCAATGAGTACATTATCTCAAAGGAAGTTGATGGTGTGAAGTGTGATGAGAAAATAAAGAGTGTTTAATTAGAATGATTAGAACAAATCCTTGTTTATCTTTGTGTAGCGCCATATATAGATGTTGTGTAGTTAAATTAAATGCATGATCAATCAAATAAGTGGACTTTTCATATTAAAATTATCCAAAATCAGTAAATCCTGTAGTTTTTTTTAAGAAGACATCAGATATTATATATGTTGTTGTTATCATGGTTGATTTTAATTTCTGTTGCATATTTCCATCTGGAGTGAATAAGCACACAACTTAATGTGCAATTTGTGTTCTCCTTGACTCCTTGTTGCTTCACAAGATGCCAGCACGATTAATATGTACATCTGGGTGGCTTTCGTAGTATTAATTTGGTTCTCAATTGTTAATAGTTAGTTGCTAGTTACTATTTTTTCCTACCCATTTTAATCCATAGAAGAATTTACTTTTGGACCTCCTAATAATGCTGTCCAGGCTCTATTCATATAACCTTCAACACCATCTCCTACACACTATCATCTAAAAAACATGCATATACTTTTACCCATTTTTTTTACTTATTTCTAATTTTGGTGAAAATAATATGATATTTAATTCGTATTATTAAAAAATTACATAATTTTGTTTTGTTATTAAAATATTAATATTTATATTACACTATTTGTATAATAAAAATAAGAAAATATTTTTAAAATATAATATATTATATTGAAATCATAAATTGTATACATAATAAAATACTAGTGTCCATAGTCTGTACTCATTTGTGAGCACAAAATAAATTATGTTTGAGATTTTACTGATATCTAGATCAGTATAAACTATAACAACTTTTATTGCGTAGTTGATCCTTGCGTATTAATTTTCTGGCAAATATATATATGGCTTGGTCCACAGTAGTGTCTCTGTGTGCAATCCGTGCACAAATTTTGTGAAAAAAAGATGGACCCAATATCTTTTTGTTGTTCTAAACTATATCAGTTTGGCAAATATAAGTAAATAGGTGAAATAATTTATATGAAGATATTGAAATAAAAAAATAGTGTTTTAACTATAAATATATTTAAATTTACTTTATTTTTAATCACTTTTATTTGATATTTTCTTACATTAATAATCTATTAATAGAGGGGAAATTAGTGTTGGTGTCAGCCGGCATCTAAGCACATCTTGACCCATTAAAAAATATTTGTTTTTATTTTTGATGAAGTGAAAAATAAAACTTTTGTTGATACAGACACTCTTTTATTGAATTCCGCCCCATTAAAATTACCCTTGACCCATTAAAATTTCTGTTGATCCGGACATTCTATTTTCTTAATGCGGACACTCCTTACCGCCCCATACCTACCAAATAAAGGGGTATAGTATTTTCCTTTGTTACCTGGATTTGACATCTAACCCTTTATATCTGTATCTAATTGGATACATATTCGTGTCTGATACAAATCCGTGTTAAATATAATATTTTAATCACTTATATTTGTCAGATTTGATCAAATATATGTCACGGTTCACGTATCGGGAGCATGGGGAGAAAGAGGTTTTGATTTACATTTGGATCCTCAATTTTTAAATGAATTTAAATTCGTATTTGAATCTTATAAAATTTTAATAAATTTACATTTAGATCATAAAATATTTGATTTGAATCTGATCCATTGACACCGTACTGAGCAAGCATAAATGCTCTGTTTGAATTGTGGGTTGACCGGCAATTGAAGAGGAGAGAATGCACACGTGATTATCTACTGCTATATATATATATGCCACTGTTGTTTCTTGATAATCATGGGATAAAAAGTGTCATCTGTACGGGCGTAAGAAAAATACATAATTTTTTTAGTGTTTGATTTAGTTTTAACTCAGTTTGATTCGTAATAGTTCGATATGTAATTTTATATATATTTTAACTATTTATAATAATATAAGTATTTTATTATAAAATTAATAAGATATTATTAGTTTATTATTAAGTTAATAAATATTAGTTATTTTTTTTCCAAATTTAGTATAAAATTAATAAAATATTAGTTATTTTGTTCTAATTATTTATGATAATATAAAATAAATATAAAAATTAAAATAATTGAGTTCATCAATCGATTTAATTCAAATTTAATTTTAAATCAAACTCAGATATTAACTTGTTTGATCGAATTCAATTTGTTTACAGACCTAGCTGTCCGGATCCAAGAATAATTTTTTTTTTTTGAAATGAGAAGTGACCGTAGGGAATACAACAGTCAGATATAGAGCTATAAACGAGCTGAGCTAGGTCAAGCTTGTGCTCATCTCATTAGCTTAACGAGCCGAGCTGGCTCACTAATTGCTTCCGAGCCAAAAGTTTTGGCTTAAAATTGGCTCGTTAAGTTGATGAGCTAACTGAAGCTGGCTCATTAAGGCTCGTTAAGGTTAATCTAATAGTTAATAATAATTTTATGATATTTTATATTAAAATTTATAAAAAATTATTAAAATAACTAATGATAAAATATTTCACACAATTTGATATAATAATTTAACTACATACCTTACTATGAACTATTTACCATACTATAAACTCATAATAAAAATATATAAATAATAAATATTAATAGTTTAACAAGCTAAACGAGTCTAATGAGTCGAGCCAACCTAAGCTCAATCTCGACTGATTAATTCAATGAGTTTAACGAGCCGGTTCGTTAACGGCTCGATCTATTAATGAGCAAACTAATAACAACTCAATTCCAAATGAGTCACGAACATGAGAAAAGTTTTTTTCCTGCCCTAGTCAGACAGACCCATGTTTTTTAAATGAACCTGAGTTCGCCTACGGGCTTTTCTAAAAATAAAAAAAAATTACCTGAGTTTTAGTTTTGCATCTCTTGGGAGCTGAGCGGGTCACTAAGTACTATTATGTATCCCTTTTATAATATTATTTGCTAATTCTACTTTTTGCCCCTTCTTCCACTAAGTATCGAATTTAAAGTTATTGGAATTAATGAGAAATATTATTTTGCTACTTAATTCATGTTGCATGACTCATTTATTATAAAAAAAAAACAAATCAAATGTTCCAATTCCTATCTAGTATTGCACTTGTATAATGAATTTTTAGAAAATTCATATCGCCATTTCGCACCATATCATATATATTTAGCGTTACGATTAATTATAATTAATTAGGTCCTTGTACATGTATGCATAATTATGTGTATTAACATGTTATTATTATATTTATAATTATTATTAGTGCCCTACACAACCTAGTGGCAGCGAATGCGGATATTATGTCATGCGGAACATGATTGAAATAATCAAAAATTATCCATTAGATTGTTTTCTTAAGGTGAGTAGAAATTAAATATACCCTAGTAAATTTATTAACTTTTTTAATATATATTTACGTACTAATCATTTTTTTTTTCAGAGCATCAAAACCTACAATCCCTTGACACCGACCGAGTACAAGGAAGTAAAAAAATTTTGGGTTGAGTTTGTGATTTCCTTGTTTTGACATTTTTTTATCAAGTTTTAATATTTTATAAATATTTATTATATTTTGTTGTATTATGTAGTATTATTTGTGTATGTTAGATAAATTAATTAATTAGATATAGTTAATTAGTAATTAAATGTAGTTATTATGGTTTTTGTGAAAATATATGTCATAAAAATATTATATATGACTAGCATATATGGACTAGTCACATAAACAAAAAAATAATAAAAAAATTACAGCGATTTTTACCATTTGTGGAAAAACCACTGCAAAAACCATTTTACAGCCACATAAACAAAAAACAATTTAAAAAAAAATTACAACGGTTTTTATGAAAAACCGCTGCAAAATACCATTTGTGGTGTAGTGAATACTCGAATATGTACTCATGTAACATAGGTATTTCCATTTTTGAAGCAAGGCGTTAGTCACTAGTACAAGTGGGTTAGTTGGAAAGTTTTGTGCAATTAAATTTGCAATGAACAAGCAACGTGTCCATGGATTAGATTGCCGACAAGCGTTTGGTATGATAGTGAGAAACTAAAAATAGTCTCAAACATAGAAATCTGAAAAAGCTCAAATTTACTGGTGAGAAATTACAGTACTTTAAACGCTTCAACGTGGTGATATATACATGAGATGTTATTACTGATTAATATGATTAATTGTACATTGCCAGATTGTGGCTGGTCTCTGGTGCATGCAACCCGACAAGCCTGATTGCAGCAAAGGCGGAATCCAGTACAGATTCTGTACTAGTGTAGCTGGTGCATTATTGTCACCTTGCATGAATAACCATTTCACAGTATCCAATCATACAGCATGTACATGTGAACCATCACAAGATCTATTGCAATTATACAGCAATTGGTTGCAGTTAAAAAAAAAATAGATCCAACTCCTTAATTTGTTGCGTTCAGACTTTAATGATATGTTTAATAGTTCAAAAAAATGTAAAATATGTTTTTCTTTTTTTTTCTTTAACAAAAAATATCGACGCGGTCTAAATGTTGTTTAAAAATATTTTTACATTATTTTAGGACGGTAGCACATATATATAAGACCACTTTATTAAAAAAAAAAAAAATTAAAAACATGGCTGACATTATTTTTGTTTAATCAGCTCATCCAATTGAACTCATCATTTATTAAGATGAACTGAAAACCACAGTATACTAAATTGCTAACAAATAACTCTTGTATCTTTAGCCACAATATTAGAACAGAAAAAAAAATCCTCCAGAAGCAAGCAAGCGTAAAAGAAATAAATAAAAATGAACACCGACTAGCTAGGGAATAATTTTTCGAAAAGGATGGACGCTCAAACTTTCCTCTCATGGTTCAATTAATATCACGGGTGATGGGTCAATTAATATTTAACGAACAAAATATCATGCAAGTGACATGAAAAGCCCAGGCCTAAAAATGATAGTGCATGTGCCAGAACGGCCGAAACCAGTTTAATTTAGACTTCATCTTATAACTTACAGTAATATTAAATTGCATGTAATAACAAAATAAAAAAATATTTGAATTATGTGTCAAACAAGTGATGTTAGGCATATTACGTACGTGCTTGGGTTAGCTAGCATGTTTCCGAAAATTTTAAAAATTATATTGTAAATTGTGTATTAATTATTTTATTTTTTGATAAAAGAAGGGGGTCTTGTCCAAATTTTCATTGGTGGTAGAGTTATTACAAGTATATATAAATTTGAATCAATTTGAAATACAATTTTTGTTTTACGTAAAACTATGAAAAATTTATCATTCGAAATTTTAAAGTATTTAATAGAAGATTAGCATTTTTACAAATTGATGCAAATTTAACACGTGATCTAATCAAATAACTAAAAGCATCCATGTAAATCGAATATACAATAAACTGTCTTCGGCATAATGTGAAATATGAGTAACGACAGTAACATTTACAAAAGTAAAACATTTTAGGGGAGGGATCTTGACAATGAGTTATTTTGACAATAAAGTTTTAAATAAATATTAAAAACAATTAAAAATGGATTTTTTTACTTATATATTGATAGGGTTTCAAATTTCATATAATTTCATTATTGTTTGAATGGTAGAGTTATTTACAAGTGTGTACAAGTTTTGATCAATTTGAAATACAATTTTTCATTTACGTAGAACTATTAAAGATTTACCGTTCAAAAATTTAAATTATCTAATAGAAGATGATTTTTTTTTTTTTATAAATTGATGCAAATTTAACACGCGATCTATTCCGATAACTAAAAGCATTCATTTTTAGTTTTAATTTTTTTCCCTGGTGTAGAAATGACACTACACCACAAATAGGCTTTTACAGCGGTTATTTTCCCCAGTTAGCAGCGGTTGTACAACCGTTGTTATTGGGAGCGCTGCAAAGTTTAACAGCGGTTTTGTTGAAAACCGCTGCAAATTGTTTACAGCGGTTCTTATATCAAAACCGCTGCAAAATACCATTTACGAGCGGTTTTTAACTAAAAACCGTCAGTAAACATCACCTTTTACAAGCGGTTTTTACTTTAAAAACCATTTGTAATTTTTTTAAATTCGTTTGCGCGGTTTCTTCGTAAAAACCATTTGTAAAACTATTTTTTAATTGTTTCTTTTTATTTCGTGACTAGCCCATATATGCTAGCCATATATAATATTTTCATCACATGCATTTTCACAAAAACAATAATAACTACATTTAATTACTAATTAACTATATCTAATTAACTAATTTATCTAACATACATACATAATACAACAAAATATAACATATATTTACAAAATATTAAAACTTGATAAAAAATGTCAAAACAAGGCGAGGCTGGGCAGCGCGCTTGCTGCAAGACGGCAAATGACGGGGCAAGCGGGCAAGGCGAGGCGAGCGCAGCGAGGCGGCGGCGTGAGGCAGGGGCGAGGCGAGGCGGGGGCGAGGCGACGGCGCGAGGCGGGGGCGCGAGGCGGCGGCGCGAGGCGGCGAGGCGAGGCGAGGCGGGGCGAGGCGAGGCGAGGCGAGGCGAGGCGAGGTGATGCAGTGACTAGGTTTTCCACATTAATGGAGCTGTGGGAAAGGGGGGAAAAGTTAGGATCCCGTGAGAAAAGAACTTTTCTAAAATAAAAATTAATTTACAGCGGTTTTAGTGTGAATCATGTAAATCGAATATACAATAAACTAAGTCTTCGGCGTAATGTGAAACATGTGTGACAATATTGATAGTTTGGTATAATGTCAGAAAAGGTAATTATCATCGTTGTTAATTCTCTGACATTTGAGTAACAGTGTAAAACAAATAATTATGTTACAATTTTTTCAAATCTTTACCAGCTTATGGATGGAGACGCCAATTGTTTATTTGTTTAATCAGTGCATGGTGATAGCGGTTCTCCAGGATCTTCTGTGACGGAACATGATTTACGATAAAAAATATATAGAGATCAGTTTACGTCAAAACATTAAATTAATAAATTAAAAAATCACGAAAAAATATATATAATAAATTATAACTCCGATATATAACTTTTATATCTGACAACACTCGACTTTTATATAGTGATGTTACAGAGTTTATATCCTCTATAAATTTTTTTTGATAAAAAATCCGTAGGATATCCTCTATAATATACTATTTTATATAGCTTGTCCGGCCTCGAGAATCTAAATAGACATTATTACATTAAGTCACATCTGTTCTGATCGACGTACAAATTGGACGGTCCAAATATGTCTCACTGACAACTATACCGTGCACACACATTACTACAGAGGACATTCACGTGAAACGACATTCTCTCCATAGTAGAAAAGATCTCTGGAGTGCTTTTGATCTGATCTGTTCGATTAGAAATTAACGGTTCTGATTTAATAATAATAAATTTTCATACATCAAAATTCGTGTTTAAATTTTTCCATAACTGTTGTGATTAATTTTTAAAAACTCTTCACATAAAATTCTCTTCAGAGAATATGTGTCCACATTCACGTAGCATTATGTGTAGAATCTACAAAGATGTGATCACGTAAATTTTGAATTATTGTTAAAAATAAATTTACAATTCATTTTTTATTTTCTGTACCCAAAGAATAATAATTTTTATTTTTGCAGATTGATGTTGTTCCTTATGAATTATTCTTCGTTCTTTGTCAATTTCGAACGAGCATTATATTCTGGATTTATTTTGATCCGAAAGAAGAAATATTTCTTAGAAAACAATAGTTGTAAAGAAAAATCTACATTCAAAAAATTTGGAAGAGTAAAAGGGCTTTTGCATATCAATATAAAATGAAAATAATATGATTTATCACATAATTATTAAAAATTGATCCACCAAGTCCGCAAAGATACCATTCTTTTATAGATCTATGGATCAGTATCAGTTGTAATAAAAAAAATATATAACAGAAAAAGTATGTAGGAAATTTCAACCGTAAAAACTTTTTAAACTATTATGATTAAACGAGGGCTATTATTATCAAAAGAATAACAGCAGTTATTATAAAAATAAATATGATAGTGGATACATCATAGATTATAATCCATTACATAGATTATTACACTCTAACTCAGGTTTCGCCTCGATAATATAGTTTTTAAATAAATAATTAATAAAATATTTTAATAAATTTTCACATTTAAGAAAATTTAAACATAATATTTTTAAGTGCTAAGTAGGGGTGTCAATGGATCGGGTCGGGTCGGGTTAGGGTCGGGTCACATTATTTTATTATTATTTTTGATCCGACCGGAACCCGACCTGATTAAATTTGGGTCAAAAAATCTTGATCCATACCCGACCCGACGGGTCACGGGTCGACCCATACCCGACCCGTGTAATATAATTAAATATTTATTAATTATTTTTTTTTAATTTTAAGTAATAAAATATTGATTAATTTATAATTAATCTTAATTAGTATAAAATTAGTGTATATTTAAGTTTTAATTAGTACTAAATCATAAAATTACTTCAGAAATATAATTAATCGGGTCAGATCGGGTTGACCCAAACCCGACCCGATCTGATTCGGGTCAAAAAAATTAAACTCATACCCGATCCATTTATTTTTGGGTCGTGTCGGGTCGGGTCGGGTCAAGAATTGACACCCCTAGTGCTAATTAATAATAAAAATTATGATAATAATAAATAATATAATTAAATACATAATAATGTGTAAATTATCATATAGAAAAGTTTGATCATTTTAAGAGTTAAGTTTCATCTTAAATATATTACACATGTTATTTCAAATGAGGAGAGAGAAACTATTTTATATAAATCTTTGAATTTAAGAAAATAAAAAATTAAAATAAAATTAATGGTGAAAAAAATAATGATGTGACATGCTTAAAAAAATTTAAACCTTAACCCTCTAAACCCTCTTTATTTATATATTATGAATATAAATTATGAATTATTGTACCGTGTTGAACAGGAGGGGCAAATATTGCATATGGGTTGCGTATGTACACTGGACATCTAATTCATGGCCCATTTATGTCACAAAAGTCCGGCCCACTACCCAGCAGAGATCCATCTCATTGTCTTCCTTTGGAATAAGAGCAATGTAACAACGATTCCAAGGTTTGAACTTTGAACCTCGGTGTTCAAATTAGGGAGAGAGAAACCGCTTTTCATCAATTTCATGTCGTTTCACAGCCTCAAGGAGACTCTCCGCTCTTGCTCCGCCTCCGCCTCCGCCTCATCATCCCTCTCCCGTTCCCAGCCTCCATCTCCTCTCCGTAAACCTCCTAAATCCTCTATCGCTCACCAACTCCTCCGCCTTGATCCAACCCCCTCCCTTTCACCCCGAAAGGAACCAACCCCAGACGAAGTCGCACGCGAGGTTCCACTAGAACCTCCCGTACACTCTCACTTTTCTCCTCGGAAGCCTCCCAAGTCGTCTCTCTACCAGCAGCTCCAACGACTCAACCTGCCCGATTTCACTCCCTCCCTGTCAGTTCCCAAGAGAAACCTACATGAATCTGGAGGAGGAAGTAAAGTTGATGAAGATGAAGTGGGTGGTGAAGAGGTAGTCGATTTGAGTGTAAACTGGAGGCCTTCAATTGCTCATTCCACTATCGAGTCTAGGGGGCCGTATGAGCCCTTGGTCTTATCTGCACCGGGTGAAGGCCCACTACTTCAGGTAATGGTTTTGTACCAGCATATAATAGTATTAGTTGGATTGGTTCACTGTCCTAGTTTTATGAGTGTAATTAAATTTTAAGGACTCAGGGGGGGTCTTAATTCAATAGCAATATTTACCAGAAGGTAGCGCTGCTTTTTCTTTGCAGGTACCAGCATCAATAAATTGTAGACTGCTTGAACACCAAAGAGATGGTGTGAGGTTCTTGTATAATTTGTACAAGCACGACCATGGCGGTGTACTGGGAGATGACATGTAAGTTAGCACCATATGTTAACTGAGCATGGTACTGGCACAGTATAGGTGGTCTGACTTGTACATTAAATATGTCAGTTAGGAGGACAAGTCGGAGCATAGACACTTCAGTTGCATTTAAGTCTTGGTTGTGACACCATGTGCTGGACTGGAGTTGAATACCATTGTACAAAGCACACAACAGTGTTCAACTACGCAGTACTTTTGATGTTGGATATTGGAATTGCTGGAACATAGTTATTACATATTTGATATCCGAACATTCTGTTGTAGTTTTAATTTGGATCTCCTTGTTTGATATATTTCCTTCTGCCAGGGGCTTGGGCAAGACAATCCAGACAATTGCATTTCTCTCGGCAGTAATTGGAAGAGACCCTGAAAATGAACAGATTTCTGAACAAAGTGAGTCAACAAGCAAAATTGGCCCAATACTTATCCTATGTCCCACCTCAGTAATTAAAAATTGGGAGAATGAGTTCTCTGAATGGGGTGAGTTGAAAGTGGCTATTTACCACGGTCCAAATCGTGAACTCGTCCTTGAAAAAATAGAATCTCAAACCATTGAGGTGCTAATTACAAGTTTTGACACATTTAGAATCCATGACCAAATTTTATGTGAAGTCTCTTGGGAAATGGTCATAGTTGATGAGGCACATCGCCTAAAAAATGAGAAATCTAAACTGTATATCTCGTGCCAAGGGATAAAAACAAAGAAGCGCTATGGTCTAACAGGTACTATAATGCAAAATAAAATAATGGAGTTGTTTAACCTCTTTGACTGGGTTGTACCGGGTTGCCTCGGCGATCGTGACCATTTTAGAGGCTTTTATGATGAGCCACTGAAACTTGGCCAGAGGCTTAGTGCCCCTGATAGGTTTGTTCACATAGCAGAGGAGAGAAAAGGACATCTTGTATTGGTACTCAAAAGGTATTTACTGAGACGCACCAAGGAAGAGACAATTGGGCATTTAATGCTTGGTAAGGAAGATAATGTGGTTTTTTGTAAAATGAGTGACTTACAAAAACGAGTCTACAGAAGAATGTTGAACCAGCCTGATGTTCAGTGTATTATAAACAAGGATTTGCCATGCTCCTGTGGGGGCCCACTAACCCAGGTCGAGTGCTGTAGGAGAACAGAGCCTCAAGGGATAATTTGGTCATATTTGCATAAGGATAATCCTGATGGATGTGCGATGTGTCCCTTCTGTCTTGTTCTCCCTTGTCTTATGAAACTCAGCAGGTGCTTTTTTTGTTTACAATGCAGAATTACAACACTTTTCATTTTGCACCAGTAATTTGAGATTCACATTTCAAATGGCAAACCAAATCTTTGATATTGATCAATGTCATAAGCAATACTTGTTCACTGAAAATTATGAAATCTGGATGTTATTTCATACAAGATCCAGAGGAAAAGAATCAACACACAGAACTAATTGTAATTGACCATTGATTTTTCAACTTGTAATAATGAATGCTGAACTTACAATGTGCGTATGCTATGCTTATGATATGGTACAAGATCAGTGGTTCGGCTTTGTCATTCAAAATATGCATTTTAAATTATTGACACAAAAGGAAAGGAACTGTTGTCATGAATTATGACACATCACTGGACACATAATAGTTGGATAGCTTCTCATAAAACAAGTTATTCTTATTGTAGTTGTTTAAGATCTAAGAACCAATATCATACAATGATTTTTTAAATTGAAGGTAACTCAAACCCTCTATAAAAGTTAACTTATCTGGAAATCAATAAAAAACCCAAGGCAGAATCTCAATAACTGAAATCCAATTGAATATTGCTGGCCAAAATAAACTTACTAATATCTCAGATGAGCCAATCAAAACAAGGTAATCAAAAACTAACAGCAATCTCAGATAGACAAGACATGATTGGTTGCTTTCTGTTTGTTTAAAAAATAAAAGAGTGGTAGTTTAGAGGGGCACCATTCCCATTACAGCGTGGGCGCCAGACACCTTTACATAAAGCCTTCTGTGCTTTCTCCTTTTTTAGATTAGCAATCATCTGGAATTGATAAAGCCAAATCCAAAAGATGAAGCAGAGAAGCAGAGAAAAGATGCTGAGCTGGCATCAGCTGTGTTCGGCATTGACTTGGACTTGGTTGGTGGAAGTGGCAAGAGTGAGAACTTCATGGGACTCAGTGATACAGAGCACTGTGGTAAGATGCGGGCCCTTGAGAAACTTTTGGCTCTATGGACCTCTCAAGGCGACAAAATTCTTCTCTTCAGCTATTCTGTCAGGTAACCAATTTGTTTCTCCTTCTCTAAATTTCCTTTCTTTGGTACATTGCACAAAAGAACACTAAAATTCTTCTGCTTCTCTTTTGGCTACAAAAATATCAAAGTGTTCCAAAAACTGCACAAGTTCGGTTATGTCGAAAGATACTTGGGAATGCTTCTTGGGTCACAAAGAAAACCTCTGAAGAGTTGATAAATAAAGTGGACAAGGGTGGAAAATTGAAAGAAGGTAGTGGCCTGCAGGATGCGTACAATAATCTAGATTAGCTTCGGAACAATAAGAAGTTTCAGCTAGAGGAGAGGGGAGAGAAGAAAAGAGTAAAACAAAGTCAAAAGAGTACGAGGTCTGACCAGTAGTATATTATCTTTAATGCGGAACATCGTTTTCTGTTGAAAAAAATAGTAGAATGATCGGAGGGTGCTAAGCCGATGATAAGATCTTTGATTTAGAAGCAGTAACCGGTGTAAAGTAATAGGCAATGTATTGCGTATGCCATTTCAAAACGACCTGAGATGCATTCAAATCATATGAATGGAAGCTATCCTCGTAGATAGACTGAATGTGGTTGAATACTATTATTATTATCATAAAATCAAATCTGATTTTATGATTTTGACCGACCACTATTATTATTGATAATGTGGTTGAATACCGTAAACTCAAGGTAAAAATGTGTGTTTTTTTGCATCATATGTTTTGATCAATGAAGGGTCATTCCGCATCTGTGCTGATTTCATCTTTCAACCTCTTAGACAGAGGCCTGATAATATGAAAAACCAAATGGGTACAGATTATCAGGATCAAAAAAATGACTCTTTTATAAATTCGGAGTAACTTGGTTATTTGGAAATACTGTAAGGACCACTTAAGGGCATCTTGTGATTTATTCTGGATTAGCTATCTTTCAATGAACCAAAACGTAATATTTGACTAGCTTTTTCTATGACACAAGTCATAAAATGCTTGTTGGATTTTATGCTATGTCACCTAGTCCCAGCTAAATCCTCTTTTAAATCCCTCAAAATCTGCTTGCGCGGAAGACGTGTAAAAAACATTTGGATTTGCTTTTTTTGTCTGTTCCCTTTATAAACAACATGAATGGTGTTCTCCAGATTTGGCTTCCAAGAAATTTCTTGTTTCTTCTTTTCCATGTCCAAATGTTTTGGGTTCTTGCTACTTGAACCTAACATTGAACAGCTTTGCAATTGCAAAGATGAACTCTACCTTAACCATTATACTTTGTTATTTAATTATAGGATGTTGGATATACTGGAGAAATTTCTTATAAGGAAGGGGCACTGCTTTTCACGCTTTGATGGTTCCACCCCCATGAATACTCGTCAGGAGCTCGTTGATGAATTCAATAAGAGCCCTAGCATACAGGTGGCTTATTTAAGTGTATTTGGATAAAGTTTTCTGCAAAGATTAATAAATGTGCAACAAAAGAAGGTTACTAATAACCCGAAGTGGAACCATATATTGGCAAGCTGGGGCACCTGACCACCTTGTCTCAAGCAAAATATGTTATAGAAGTTTAAATGTTTTTGTCCTTGTTATGATGCTCCAGAAAGAAAATGCATAGTCATGCTAGTAACTCAAAATAATTGTAAAAATTTATGTCTTCTTAAAATTAGGATATATCCTGTAATATTTTTTCATTTTAATTAATCAAATATCATAGTAGGCTTATCACCTACTACTACTACTACAAAAAAAAAGTTAGGATATATCCTGCCGAACTGTAGAATGTATTGTCTCCACTCCTGTTATTACAACCACATGTATATATCTTAACATTTTTATGACCATTTCTCAGGTTTTTCTAATATCAACTCGGGCTGGCAACCTGGGTGTAAACCTGGTGAGTGCAAATAGGGTTGTGATATTTGATCCGAGCTGGAACCCAGCACAGGATTTGCAAGCCCAAGATCGGTCATTCCGATATGGTCAGAAGCGTCATGTCACAGTTTTCCGTTTTCTGGCTGCCGGTTCACTTGAAGAGCTAGTGTATACAAGACAAATCTACAAACAGCAGCTGTCTAATATTGCAGTTTCAGGGAAGCTGGAGAAGCGGTACTTTGAAGGTGTTCAGGTATATATTTTTATTATGGATAACACCTGTCCACTGGCAGGTCTTATTGTCGCCATTTGGAAGCCATACTTATGCTAGATGAAACATATACTGTTGAAATCCTGCACAGAAATCCTTGATGTCTTTGACAAGGATTATTGTTTTGGGAGCAGAGTTACTTGAGCTGAACTGGTACAGGTTTTGTTTTTGGCTGGGTACAGCTATTACTATTAGTAGTATGGTAATCAGTACTACTGCTGGTGCTACGTTTTGTGAACAGTAAGTTTTTTCTTCACAGAGCAGCTGGAAAAGGATCATATTATGTACTGTTACTTCTGTAGGATAATAAGAAATTCCAAGGAGAGTTGTTTGGCATCTCCAATTTGTTTCGTGACCTGTCAGATAAGCTTTTCACAAGTGAGATCATTGAGATGCATGAAAAACAAGGAAATAATACTGCTGCTAAGTTGGTACAAATTGGTTCCATGGAAGATGCAAGTGCTACTGGTGCAGTGTTTGCAGATTCCAATGTGGATAATGAAGCATGTGCTAGTGATCAGACCAACCTAGAGGATTTGGGTATGTTTTCTGCTTCACATACAACTATTATAACTTTCTCTATATTTATTTTTCATTTTTCTTGTTGTAATTAAATTATGATCTTTTCATTTCTTTTATTTTTGTGTGTGTGTGTGTGTGTTTTTTTTTTTTTTTGGGGGGGGGGGTGTGAAGCAGGGAGGATGTTGCTTAGTGGCAGGTAGGTGACATGATGAAACTTTGAGTGTGAGTAGATTTTTCTCGGGTTAATGTTAGAACTTAGAAGAAATAGAAGTAAATAGTTATCCAAATGTCATGTATTCCTCCTCCAAAAACCTGACAGAGATGAGAAACATTTTGTTGAACTGTTGAAAACTGTGAAAATTATCATTCACACCTCTTGGTATCCACTAGCATAAAAAGCTACAGAATTACAATACATGATAACCACTTCTATGCAGTTGACTATTTTTTCTAATTCAATTTGTTTTGTTAATCCAGGTATTGTTTATGCTCATAGAAATGAAGACGTTGTGAACGTGGGGATAACAAAATTCGTCTTTTCTCAAGTACAGAAGATCAAGGTCGTGAAATTGATGATTCTAGTAATACAGCCAACAAAAGAAAAACAATTAGGTATCCAAGTGGGAGAGGCCGGAGGAAAAGGAAAGAGTTCAATCGTGTTGCTTCCTTCATGGGAATGAGAGAGATTGAGTTTAGCAAATGGGTTCTCTCTGCTTCTCCTCTTGAGAGGCATAAACTGCTAGAGAACTACAAGAAAAAGAAAAAAGAGAAAGAAGAACAATCTTACAATTAGTAGCATTCGTGAATTGTGTACATAAAAATGGAGTGTAGGTATTCATTTTCTTCTTAGTTTCTCAGTAATCCATTGTATCTAGAACTACTGTACATAAGTTCTGAGAAGGTGCAATTTATTCTTCTCAAAATGACAAAAAAGTGTGCACAGCGCACTTGTACTAATGTCCTCTGTATTTATATGTAAACAACAATAGTGGAATTGTTCCAGTGGCTAAAATTAAATCTGTTAAAGTAGCTTTGTTAAACCTGCGTGGACTGTACAGAGTTTGTGGCGAGATCAGATTGGATTTCAACCATCTGATCTAAAATGGATGGATAAGGTTTGGACGATTCACTCCAAATAGTTTTGTACGAGCAAAGGAGATTTAAATCCTGTCCTGTGCTCTTTCATTATTCTTTCCTACATATTGTCGATAAATTAATAGTTTGCCTGTTGACCTTACCAGCAAAAAAGGAACAACCGTTTGAAATAGCTACTCGGATAACAATTACTTCAGGCTCTTTTGCCATGTTGTCAATACATATACATATTCTCCGAATCAAATCAAATCAAAGAATTCTGATTGACAATTTATGACAACAATAGTGTTATGACGTATGCTATATAAATAAATAAATAATATTGAAATCATCAAATGAATAATAAATGTCAAACGGGCAGCACACTAACTGAAATTATGATTGATCGAGATCTGATTTAAGAGGATTTTTTCTGACAATTGAATCTGCTTGTTCGTTTGAGAACTTGGTATTGGTCAAGATATATTTCGACAGGGAATTGTACAAATGGGTAGACAAAATTGAAAGATTTATTGGGCATTGTAGATGGCTGATCGGTAAATAGAATAATTTTCAGTTAATTGCTGGTTGATTAAGAAAAAAAAAGTAAGATATATTTGATATATGCTTATGAAAGGGTATAATCCATGCTTTTATTAAGCATTTATCAAGCTAGTGGAATATTTTTCCCTTTCCTGATTCCTCCCTCATAGCCTTCGACTGAGAAATTTATCACCTCCAGCGCAGCAGGGTTTGCAACACCCTTACGGCCGTAGATATATAGGGGCAGGTTTGAGATTGGAGTTGGCACGAATCTTCACGCGGCAGGTGATAAAAATTCACAGTGCAGCGCGGCAGGTGATAAAAATTCAGGCAAGATCTCGAATTGGATTAGACAAGCAGACATTGCACGGTTTGTATCAAAGAAAGAGAGACGAGAGAGCTGGAAGGCAGAAGCGTAGCGTAGGAATACAAATATCGCTCAAGGGGAGACCAGTTTTTAATGAAAATAATTATTAGTAAATTAATATTATTAAAAATAAGAGTGAGAAACGGGTAAGTTCAAAAATACGAATAGCAACGCGCCACTGGCAGCGTGGCGCATTTTTTTTTTTTTTTTTTTTTTTTTTTTTTTTTTTTTACGAAACGCGCTACGCGTGGCACGTTTCCATTTTTTTTTTTTTTTTGCCACGCGCCGGTGGGGCGCGTTTCCTTCTTATATATACAAAACGCGCGCAGCGCAAGTGAGATGGAGTCGCTGCGCGGGGTTTGGACGAAACGCGCCACTAGCAGTGGCGCGTTTCATTATTTTTTTGAAACGCGCCACTAGCAGTGGCGCGTTTCATTATTTTTTTGAAACGCGCCACTGACAGTGGCGCGCTGCCATTCGTATATTTGAAATTTTACGGTTTTCACTCTTATTTTTAACAATATTAATTTACTAATAACTATTATTATTTGAGGAGTCAATTTTAATTCAAACTCAGCTAATTTAACTATCAAACTAGATTAATTCAAACTAAATGAAATCGAATCAGATTAGCTCGAATCAAGCTCAAACTGAACCATGAGCGCTGCTCTATCCCCACTTTCTTGGCTGACTTTTCAACACGTTTGACCACGCTGCACCTTTTGTAAGGGGTTCAATTTTTGAGGAAACGGGAAGGCAATAACAAAAACTAAGATGTATTTTCTCAAGGTATCATAAACGACTAAAGCATGTGGAACGATAAGTCATGATACAGATAGTGGAGAAAATAAAAAGTCACTTTGCAGACAATGTATCACTAGCCATTAATTTTTGTAGCTGAAAAGTTGACATAAAAGTAAGACAAATTGTTCTTTTTGTTCATAAGAGATGTATATCAAAATAGATATTAAGGGTCCGTTTGGCACCCAATGGAATAGCAAAAAGTTGGAATAGAATAGCTATTCCGATTGCCAAATGAATTTTAGACTAAGTAGAAGAGTGCGGAATAGCGCTAATCCGGTATACCAACTTATAGGTGGAATACCGGATTAGCTAAATCGGAATAGCGATTATTGTTTGATTATATTATATTATATTATTATATTATGATTATGATTAAGATTTAGTATTATTATATTATTATATTATATTTATGATTATAATTTATTATTATATTAATATTATGATTATTTATTATTATTATTATCATTATATTATTATTATTAAATTATTATTATCATTATTATTATCATTATTGTTATTATATTATCGTTACCATTGGTATTATTATATTATTTATTATTATTATAAATATAATTTTAATATTATATTATTATATTATGAATATAAATATAATTATTTTATTATTATATTATTATGATCAAGATTATTTATTATTATATTATTATATTATTATATTATGATGATTATGATTATGATATGATTATTTATTATTATTTTATTATATTGTATTATATTATTATATGTTGATTATAGTGATGATTAATTTATTATTATATTATTATAATTATAATTATTTATAATTATTTTTATGATTATGATTGTATTTTTATTATTATATTATTATATTATTATGATTATGGTTATATTATTATGATCATGATCATGATTATGATTATTATATTATAATTATATTATTAAAATTATGATTACTTATTATTATTATATTATTATAATTATGATTGTAATAATAATTTTTTATCATTATATTACTATATTATGATTATGTTTATATTTTTATTATATTACTATTATAATATTATTATTTATTATGATTATTTTTTAATACTTTATTATTATTTTATTATGTTGTATTATATTATTATATGTTGATTATAGTTATGATTAATTTATTATTATTATTATAATTATAATTATTTATAATTATTTTTATGATTATGATTATATTTTTATTATTATATTATTATGATTATGATTATGATTATATTATTATGATTATGACTATAATTATTATTATCATGATTATGATTATGATTATTATATTATTAAAATTATGATTATTTATTATTATATTATTATAATTATGATTGTAATTATAATTTTTTATTATTATATTACTATATTATGATTATGTTTATATTTTTATTATATTACTATTATAATATTATTATTTATTATTTTATTATTATTATTATCTTACTATTATGATTATTATTTTACTATTATTATAATCATCATCATTATTAGTATCATAATTATTCATATTTTAACAATTCTGAGTAACAACTGCCAAACGATATTTTCGCTCTTCCGAATAGTTAAGAATACCACTCTTCTACCACTCTTCCAAAAAAAATACTATTCTATCACTCTTCCAAAATTACCACTCTTCCAAAGCTATTCCTTGATTTGCCAAACGGACCCTAAGAGAATAAAGAATTTTTTTTTCTGATTGTAGAATTTGCGAAAACGATTAATCGTAAAAACTTTATTGGTCGTTTGATGCTAAAGAAACCTATATATCAAAACTGACATCAAAAATATTATGCGGATGAATTATGATGATAATGTGAAATTTGAGGGCAGACCTTATTTTTTTATCAAAAAATAATTATGATATATAATAAGAATATTTTCTAAAGGATATCTAAGTTATCATTTTTTTATGCAAATAAGGTGACGGTCATCTCAAATTTTATATATTAATTTGATATACAGGCTATTTACAGTAATGACATTCGGCGGCTTTTTAGTAACTGCGGTTCCGGACGAGTTGGGAAATTCTCACTCCAGTGGGAGCAGACATTGAAAAAAATCTTCTTTTTGGCTATATATCTATCTTTATTTGTCTCAATAATCAATTCTCTTAATATCTAAATCTTAATACTCAATTCTCATAAAGAAAAATAAATATTAACACATTATAAAGCAACAATTCATAACTAATAATTAAAATTTTAATGCCAATCATGATATGAAGTGTTAATATTTTACTTTAAAAAAATTGACTCTTAATATCATCACTTATAAATATTTATATTTACCATAAAACTTTATATTTATCATAAAAAATCTTAATATCAAATATAAACATCTTCATTTATTAATTATCCAAACAAATATTAGTAGATCACATAGCAATCATTCAAACTCAAAACAAAACAAAAAATATTATAACTCTTCATAAACTATAAACTATGTCTTAATATCTATTAAATAATTTTTTTATCTGTATACATGTCTTAATATCAATCTTTATATCTATCATAAAAAATCTTAATATCAAATATAAAACATCTTAATATATCAATCATTCAAAATAAATATTAATAAACCACATAACAATCATTCGAACTAAAAAAGTATTTCAACTCTCTATATCTAATAACTCTACTCTTAACCATTATCAAAATATGCTTTAATATCTATTGAAATAATTTTTTTATATGTATACATGTTTTCATTTATCTATATACCTGTTTTAGCAAGCAAACCATTATATTCAACATTCAACCCTTGCATCCAACATTCAGTGAAGAACATTTCATAACAACAATCAAAGTACCCAATGCTTAATATTACTATTACGTCTTAACAACCATAATGTCTGAAGATCTTACATTAAAAGACTTTTTTTAAAATATAAATATGAACAAGTTTTTATATCTAATACATAACATCTTAACAATGCACAAACAAAGTCTTAATAGAACTCAGCTTAAGTTATTTTAACTCAATTCACGTTCTTCAAAACTTAACACAAAATAAATAAAATATTAATACATTTTAATATAAGTCATACAAATATTAAGCTCCAAAAGAAGTCTATAATCAAAGCCCTTATATTTGTCGAAGATATTGTTAATAGTTTCATTAGAAACAATCAGTCATAAATTAAAATCTTTATATCTAATAAAAGAACTTAAAAATAACAAGCTCTTCAAGTAACAAATATTAAAACAAGTCTCAACTACTTTGTGCTAGATAACAACAAATGCAACATCATATGCAAAAACATAACAGACAAGTGTTAAGTAAATTGAGTCTCAATATTGATATTGTAAAAACATAACAGATAAGTCTCAAAACAAAATAATACAAGTCCAGTATTCTCCCCAACTATAAATATAACATCATAAGACCATGCTTCATCATTCAAGTCATGAACGAGAATTTTGTATCCAATAATGATCCTATCTCCTTTCTAATAATGTCCTATAATTTTTAAATAAACGAAAGAACACTAGTTAAATAAAATTAAATTTTAAATTAAATATATTATATACATATGGGAATAATCTGTGAAATTTACTTTAATTCCACAAATGATGTTAAAAATATAGCGGCAACATAAAAATTGCACAATCATTAGATTTTTTTTTCTGTTTCAGATAATTCATCCAATTAATTAGAGATTCATTTCATTTTTATTTTCTAAATAAATAAAATTACAATTTTTATTTATCAGATACATCTATCAACTAAGTTAATTTATCAGTGTATTATACCTATTGTCCTAAATCTCAAGTATTATCAAAAGACTCGATACTTACTCTCCTAAATCTCAATATTCATTATCCCGAGTCTTTATATCTATAAAAATAAGTCAATTTATCAGTGTATTATACCTATTATCTCAAGTCTCAAGTATCACCCCAATTCTTTATATCTATCAAAGCAAGTTAATTTATCATTTCAAGTTTCAATACCTACTATCTCAAGTCTCAAGTATTATCACAAGATTCAATGCTCACTCTTCTAAGTCTCAATATTCATCATCCCAAGTCTCAATATCTATAACTTTTAAGCCTATAAATAAAACATTAATTATGTGTTGCTAACTCTTAATATATATATAATATATACATATAAGTCTAATTCTTGATTTTTTTTTCTAGATTCTTCATCTTTAATCAATGACTATGAGAGTTGATTCATCATAAAATTATCTTGATTGCTACTCAAATTTATTATGATTTTCTCTTTAACTTTCATTGTTCTACCGCTGCCATATTCTTAAACCTTGGAAGTTTGTGATATTTATAGCGGCATGTCTGTACTGATATGACATTTGGTAACGGATACCAATAAGAACCTATAGTTACCAATTTTTGAGTCTTTTTAGCATAAGTTATTCAAATTAACATTATTTTCGAGTCTTTTATCAATGATATTCAATATTAAAAAGATTGAAATAATATTATGAAAGAAAAAGGATGCAAATTATCTGATGACAAATTTCACAATTTTCGTCTCCCTTTTCATTGTACCACCTGCACACAAGCTCTATGTGCATACTGGACAAAAGTAAGAATTAACATTATCAAAATAAGTTATGGTATATATTTTTTTCTCAAGCTGACAATTTAGTTTGTGGGATCAATGAAATTTATTGCTAATTGCAAGAAAATCTAATAATTTAGAAATTATAGCCTTTAAACTTTGATTTCATACATAAGGTGTCTCCAAATTCTTTATCAGATCCTCTTCCTGATAGATGCAGTACTCTGCGTTTCCGATAAGGGGCTCCAACTCATCCCGGAAGATTCTGCTACTGGAGCTACTGGACTCTCTTTTCCTCAAGTTGATTTGTCAGCATCCCTATTTGGCTCATGTTCGGATATTTTTGGGGCCTCTACATTGATCACAATATGATTGCCCATTAATCTAATTTAATTAAATGATTGGAGTGCTTGAACTAAAAGTTTGTTCCTACAATCAACAAAGGGATAATTTCAGATCAATATATACTTTATTTTTCTAAGAGATCCACTAATTCACACAAGGGACTAAGATCTCATATAATGCAAATTGAATAAGCGTAACCTCAATTTCTGGAAAATTAAAGGCTATTTTGTTACCTCTCTTCGGTAAGGAATCATGAATACTTAACTAAGTAATATATTTTATTGAAAGTATTTTCCAGCCAGCAAGTAGAAAAAATAAAAATAGGAGGAGTAATATTTGAGCTTTAATAAACACCTAAAATTGATTGGAACAAAAATCCTCAACGACTGACTGACTGACTGTTGTGAATTTGCAGAAATGCAGAAGAGGAGAAAATTGATTGTTCTCAAATTGACTACATTGATGATTTGGTGGGAAGAAATGGAGTGAAACAACAAATCTAAGTGAATTTTACCAGCAAGAGGTTCATATTGCAAAAAGAACCCTAAAATTGAGAAAAGCTGAAGAAAAGAAAGATTAATGTTACCTTGAAAGCAAGTAAAATCTCTTTTCTTTTCTTTCTCTTCAATGTCTCTCTCTTATGGGGATCGGAGACGGTAGCGTTCTCCTTCTTAATTCAAGCACACTCATAGTCGTGGTGTTCAATTTTCGAAGGGAAAACCCTCTCAGGCTTCTTTCACGCAGTCGTGGTCATCACAATCCATGGCACACTTGTTCTCCGACTTGATCTTGTGCAAGAGGGAGGCGACAACAGTGAAAGAGGAGATGGACGAATTTTGACGGAGCATGGCTGGAAGCAAGAAATAAAATCGGATTCAGGTGAACTGTAATAAGGGAACAGAGAAGGGACGAGAATGGAGAGAAGCGACAGAAGGTGCCATGATGAATGAAATAAGATGAGGCTGAGGTGCCATCGCGGAGGGAATTGAGATAAAGTCATAGCAAATTGGAGCATAAGATTGACGGTAGGAAGAAGGAAGGAAATAAAATGGCGATAGGTTAATTTAAATTGATATATATGAATCAGTGACAGTAACAATAGTTAGGTTTATTAGTTAAAAGGGATTAGTTGCTATAATTGGATTGGGGTATCCATTGGGGTATGGGAGGTCGGGTATATTGAACTTTTCTCATATATATATATATAATTTGGTAATGGTGATTTGCAAAGTACAGAGTCTTTATGTGTTTTGCGATCTATTTTTGAATGAATCGGAATTCTCGATATCAAAAATGACGGTTTTCGTTTTATTCAAAAAAATAGTAAATAAATTTTAAAAAATATAAAATTTGGTTTACTAATAGATTTTGATATGGAGATTAGATTGAGCGGTTTGGATCGATATTTTTTACTTAAAATTAATAATAGAGCGCAAAGCACATAACGCTCTTGTGTTTTGCAAAGCATCATAGCCTAATTATATATATATATATATATATATATATATATATATATATATATATATATATAATCAGTAATGAGAATTTTGGACTCTGGCAAAAGCTTATACTCCGCCTTTATACATAAGGCTGATTAGGCCGTATTATCATTTTATGAAATTTCTTACTTCGTAAAATATTCATAGATAGCAGATGATCAAAATTTTATGACCAATCGGTACGCAACATTGGCAAAAAAAAATTGAATCCCATTTTATTTTAGCAGGAACTTTATTCAGTTCCAATTGTTTAATTACAAATAAGGTGAAAACATATATTTTAAATATTTTATTGACTTTGACAACATAAAAATAATCACATATTAGCAATGGATAATTAACTGCCACAATCATAGCTGCAAACACACGCATATACTTGTGGTTTTCCTTCAATACAACTGTCAAATCCATTTTGTTGTCCATGACTTTCATAGCATTGTCTTCTGCAAGTGGACAAGTTACATCCACTTGGACTCAAAATTACTGTACACCTTTGTGCTGCTTCGACTTTTGGAATCATAATCTCATCTATACACCATTAGAAAGATGAAGTAATAAGGTATTATATCAAATCAAAAATTTGAAAATATTGTCAAAACCATAAGAAAATTATTGTCAATTTATGTACATAGAAATATTATGATATTTTAATGACAACAAATGGAACATCAAGATATGAAAAAAAAATTATAATGTATAAAAGAATAATTTAGCTCTCCTTCTAGTAAATTAGTACCTGATATAGCTGTGAGAAGGACAAAAATAAGGATGATTGATAACTTAGTCATTTTTCCGTACTTTGAAATGTATCTTTTTTTCTCACTTGTAATTACTGGAGCAAGACACTTTGTGTTATTATAAAAACAAAGGCTTCCGACGACTTATATAGTATTACTATCTTTTTTAATTTGTTAACCATATTTGTTAGTGTGTTGAGAAATAGATCAAATATATCCTCCTAAAAAGGGCGATAAATGCTGGCTTTCTAACAATTTGGAACTGAGAGTCGTTCCATGCCAGTTTTTGTTGGTTTAGTTATTAATAAAACAAACCTCAAAGCTTCGTGGCTCATTTTTGTCATTGACCAAAGGAGATAAACGCTGGCTCATGTTTGTTAGTTTAGTTTTACTCATTTCAACAATAAAACACATTTATAAATTTTAAATTGATACTATATATTTTTATATTATTTTTAAAAAATTTAACATTTTAATATATATTTTATTTATATTATATGAAATATATTATTTTCAAATTGCACGCGAATTATACTGAATTATGAAATTTTCACATGACCGGATATTTGTCAAATGATTTATTTGTTACTATGATAAGATGTCTCTTCGCAATTAGCAAACAAATATGACAAAAGGTTGTCGGATACAACCAGATTTTTTTGTAAAAAAAATAAAAAAATTAGGAAAATGGTGTGATTTCAGTGAAAATATGCATTCATAGTTAGACCCGAGTTTTAAATTTGGTCCCAGCTAGTTGGGACCGAATTTGAAACTCAGTTCTATATTTTTTTTTTATAAAATTTTGATATTTTGATTATTTTTTTAACTTTTCCAAACATTATATAGGATTCAAGCATATTGTTATATATTTAATAATCATTTAAAAATTTGATGATTTTTTCTTAATAATTTTTCATATTGTTATATATAGATTGTATAATGGTCAATTAGTGCATTTCTATTTTTTTTTCTTGTAGCAAAGCAATGTTCAAGTGATTCAAGTAAGGATGGAGTGAATTACCGTTAATAAATTAAACTAGAGAGTTGACTAATAAAAAAATAATTTATTGATTTAATTTTTAAATTATATATATATATATATATATATATATATATATATAGTAAATATACCGTGAGCTTAAGCTCACGAAAGCCTTCCGTGAGCTTAACTCAAAAAATAAATCAAATCATCTACAAAATTTAATTTATCATGCTCATTAAATTCTTTATATGAAAATCTTGTGGGATGCAAAAATTTGGAGTGTTTTGAGCTTTTAAACCCACCGTTTTTAATTTTCTAAAATGATGTTCAAATATTAAATATTTTATTATTATTTTTAGAGCTGATTTTCAAAAATTAAAAAGCTCAAAACGCTCCAAAATTTTGCATCCCATTAGATTTTCATATAAAGAATTTAATGAGAATGATAAATTAAAAATTGTACATGATTTGATATATATATGAGTGGAGATACCGTGAGCTTAAGCTCACGGAGGCCTTCTGTGAGCTTAACTCAAAAAATATATCAAATCATCTCCAAATTTTAATTTATCATTCTCATTAAATTCTTTATATAAAAATCTTGTGGGATGCAAAAATTTGGAGTGTTTTGAGCTTTTTAAGTCACCGTTTTTAATTTTTTAAAATGATGTTCAAGTATTGAATATATTATTATTATTATTTTTAGAACTGATTTTCAAAAATTAAAAATCACAACTTAAAAAGGTCAAAACACTCCAAATTTTTGCATCCCATGAGATTTTCATATAAAGAATTTAATGAGAATGATAAATTAAAATTTTGAAATGATTTGATATGTTTTTTGAGTTAAGCTCACGGTATCTCTACTATATATATATATATATATATATATAGTCCGACTATGGTGCTTTGCAAAGCACAGAGGCGTTATGTGCTTTGCGCTCTATTCTTAATTTTATGTCAGAAATGACCGATCTGAACCGTTCAATCTAATCTTCATATCAAAATCTATTATTAAACCAAAATTTATATTTTTTAAATTTCTTTGCTATTTTTTTCTGTTGAGGAGAAAAATGACTTGAACTGAGAATTCTGGTTCATCCAAAAATGATGATTTCCCCCCTATCCAAAAAAATAGCAAATGAATTCCAAAAAATATAAAATTTAATTTACTAATAGATTTGAATATGGAGATTAGATTGAGCGGTTTGAATCAATCATTTTTTACTTAAAATTAATAATAGAGCGCAAAGTACATAACGCTTTTGTGCTTTGCAAAGCACCATAGCCTAATTTATATATATATATATATATATGACTGCACTATATATCGACTGACTGACTAATCTGTGTCTTATTTTTAGATGCGTATAACCATGCCTATGCACAGAGGCGGAACTAAGATTTTGTTTTAGTGGAGTCACTATATTTTAATATGAGCTAAAATTAAAATTTAATTGAAATTAGAGAAAATAAAATAAATCAATGGGGTCCTCTTTACAATTATTATACATTTTAGTGGGGTCATTATGTTTTAATTACTTAGAAATTCATCTAGTTCAACTAAATATTTAGTGTACAATTAAGATTATTAAAATTTGAGTGGGGTCCTGTGACCCCACTGGGCTACATATAGTTCCGCCACTGCCTATGCACGGCTATTTATAACAATATTTTACCGACATAAACAAGTCGATATAGTTGATTTTATCCTTCACTGACCAATCAAATTGTGCTTCGTCAATTTGATTTAATCGGAATGGCCAACAGAAATTATAATACAACTCTTGTTTTATTGGACAGTAGAATAGCAAATGGTTTCAATTTAACTGATTTGGCTAATCGAAAATTAATTGCCAACCGAATTGTAAAACAACAATTCATCTCTATCTCATGGATTATTCTTTCTCTATTTTAAAAATAAATGGAGAGTCCAATTAAGCATAATTTTTCATGAAATAAGATTTTCAAAATTTACAACCATTCTTATATCTAGTATTTGATAATTATACATGTGTTTAGTTGCGCTTTTCGGGGACTAATAGATTTAGTATTATTATTTATAATTTTATATAAATTCTGACCAATGAATTATAAAATTATAAATATGATTTCTACACATTAAGGATCTAATTCTCATGACACATATATTATATGATAATTTACTAAATTTGATCACTTTACTTAGGGTTTTAAATCGATTGACAATTCATAATTTTAATATATAATTATATCACATTTATATCCATAAAATTATTGAAATTAATTTAATAATTAAATTAAAAAAAATAATAATCTCCCACTTGGACTATATGTGAAACTTAATAATTATATATTCATAAGTGAGTGCTCAATTTAATTGTCATAATATTTTGTGTCATCATCCAATTTTATCCATCAAATATATTTATAAAGACTTAAGCAATAGCCGTCTCATATTTCGAGACTTAACCAACATAAATCATAACATAAATATAATTAAATGACACGAATCATGAATAAAGTATGAAGCATTAAGATTACATATAATATGATCCACATGTCTATCTCCAACTTGATCACCTTAAACTTTAGTAAAATCAATCTTAATATATTCAGAATGTAAATGAACTGTAAACATTATTTTTGCAGAAAATTTTCTTAAACATAAAAACATCAAACCTTAAAACTGAAGACTGTATATATCATTCAAGCAAATTATACAAACTCCCACTGAAATTGGATATCCTTAATTAATATGACACTCATTTCACCAAAATGATCCTTAAAACCTCTTGGGTGACAATTCTTTAAATCACAATGGAGTCTGTCCATACATGTTGATAGGCAACTGTTCATTCTGAATATTTATCTTTGCAAGCAGAACTTGATTTTCAAATAACTTTATTAAATTATATTATTAAAATATGACTGTCGATTTATTATCACAGAAGTAACTTTAGTGGAATTTAATTTTTATCTACTTAATGCAGCCATATAATAAATCTTTGATGTCATATTATAAAATAGATATCTTATAATATATTATATAATTGGTATCTACTAAATCAGAGTTGATATACTTAATGATCTTAAACTGATTCAATTTCTGATTATGAGTATGTAGTTTGTTATTCTCTTGAAATAATATAAATCTGATTTGGCTACAATTAATCAATTTATTTCTGAAATGATTGAATATTACTCTAGCAACTATATATACATGTGCACCTTAATAGGGCACTAATATTAAGACTAAAATGATGTCCTTTAATATTTCTTGATTCAAAATTCTGAATGATATATTTCTCGAAATCTCTTTTGATATAGTTTAAAATATACAATATTAAGATTTTTCATCTCAAAGTAGCTGAATAGAAATATAAATCTCTTGATATATTATAAAATATCTATATCGTAATTGTCAAATAATATGTAATAAAATTTAAAAAAATGAACTTTACTCCCACTTAACTCATATTCATCAATCAAAAATTTATCAAAATACCAAATGAGATAATCAAATTTGATAAATATCTAATTATCATTATTGAGACTGAAATAAATAACTATATTATTTTAATTTTCAAAGAGATCTTCCTAAATATTTTAAATAAAAAAGTCATATTTCTTTAATGATATATGTTATTAAGATATTAAAGTTGAACTTTATTATTATTTTCAATTATCTTATCTTGAGCAAATTAGGATCATCACTCTAATTATATTTTTTCTGAAGATAATATTTAAAATTTTCTCTACAAACACAATATCTTGACAGAATTATACATTTCATGTCTCAAATTAAACCTTATTGTGTGATTATAAAAAATATTCTAAATTTATCATAGTGTCTCATATATACTTTGTGAATTGCCTAATTCATGATCATATATAATTGCAATCTATCATGGCGCAATCATATGATAAATAATTTTAAGAATTTGAACAAATTCTTTCTCTATTCATTGAAGTATATCTAAATCTGAATGCTAGAATAATTTTTAACTTTTATCCTTAACTAAAGTTCGAGAACAATAACCAAATATTACATACTCACTTAATTTATTGAATATAATAAAAATTTAAATAAAGAACTTTATAACAAGATATTATATTTTATTAATAATTCATCTTAAAGATAAAATATTAATTTATTATGATATCTTGATATAGTAATCAAACGCTGATAATAAATTAATGTGTCAAAAAATTAACCTTCCTTTGGACTGATTAATTGATCACATGTAAAAACTAAATAATTATCACTACACTTATTACTCAAAAAATATACATATAACCCTTAATTAATATTGATCTTCCTCTGGGCCTATCAAATATTAAATTTATCACATACACATTTTAAAACCCTTTTATATTTTAAAATGAAATTAATTCCATCTAGAAAGCTCACTTTGATGAGATGTTGATGAAATTTTTTTAAAATATAATATCTTTATTTAAACATAATATTATATCTCAATACAAAATTATGGTTCAAATCCATAATAACCATAATTAATATAACTAAAAACCAAAATAAAATAAAAATCAATTTAAAGGTAAACTCCATCAACTAATTATCCTCAAATAATAAGTGTTATTTAAAATCAGTTACTATTCTTAGATAATTAGGTATAGTAATTACATGAAACGGTTTAGTGTATATCAATTAGTGAATCTTTCTTTGGGCTGATTAACTAACCACATACAAAACTTAATAACCATTATCATTTATTATCACAATAATATACATACAACGATAACAATTATCGTCATTCCTTTGGACCGATCTAATAATTATATTTCATTATATGTATATTAATTTCATATATATCAGACAATAATTAATATCGGTAAGAGAGCTTATTTTGATAAGATGATATCTTAATTATTTTTCAGTTTATAACATCAAAATAACCTTTATAAAAATTTAATACTATCTAAAAACCAAATATAATAAATGTAATTACTATAATGCTGGATTTATAATTAGATTTTTAATTTTAAATCATAATTGTTATAGTAATTAATGAAATTGTTACAACCATCGCAATGTTTATCCAAATCATTGTAACGCGTATCTTATGTCGTGACCTTTCAAATTTGAAACTGTCGAAGAAAATTTCAAAAATGAATTATCATAACATAATTATAAAATCAACCTTTAACTTAACAAAATTACTGAAATTCAACAAAACCACTTGATGTAACTTACTATCCAAATTATTTGGGACCAAGTTCTCAATTCCCAAGATCACTTTAATAAATCATCTAACTTGAATTTAAAAATATATAATTCTATATTTTTGGGCTTCTAGAGATGTATAATTATTGATCACTAAATTCCTTAATTACTATAGTATTTTTTTTTTCTCAAGATCCGATAGAGAGATCGAGAAAAACAGACATGATACTGAAAATCTAAATGATTTTATATTTTATTTTGAAAAAACTGAAATACAAACTGATTGACTGTATTGTACATATTTGTCTAATTTTACTGTATATCTACCTGCCTGACTAATATGTATCTTATTTTTAGATGTGTATAATCATGACTATGCATGGCTATTTATAACAAAATTTTACCGACATAAACAAGTCGATATAGTTGATTTTATCTTTCACTATCCAATCAAATTGTGCTTTGTCAATTTGATTTAATCGGAATGGCCAACAGAAATTATAAAACAACAACTCTTGTTTTATTGGACAGTACAATAGCTAATGGGTTTTTTTTTAACTGATTTGGCCTACTGAAAATTAATTTCCAACCGAATTGTAAAACAACAATTCATCTCTACCTCATGAATTATTCTTTCTCTATTTTAAAAATAAATGGAGAGTCATTTATGCACAAGTTTTCATGAAACAAGATTTTCAAAATTTACGATCATTTTTGTATTTTGTTTTTGACAATCATACATGTGTTCAGTTACGTTATCTAGAGATCAATAATTTTGATTATATTATTTATAATTTTATATAAATTCAGACTTTCACTGAATTATAAAATTACAAATGTATTTTCAACGTATTAAGGATCTGATTCTCATGACACATATATTATCTAATAATTTACTAAATTTGATCACTTTACTTTAAATTTTAAATGGATTAACAGTCCGTAATTTTAATTATAATTATATCACATATATGCTCATAAAATTATTTTAATTAATTTAATAATTAAATTAAAAATTCCAACACTCCATACTAAAATATGCTTAAAAATAAAATTTTACATTTTTTTTAAATCTATTTTTCTTTGAGGGGTCATTATTGAAAATTATGAGTTCAATGCATTTTTATCCCTATTAAATAGAAATTTTTAAAAAATATATATAATTTGATATCCAAGCATATTTTAATCGATGTTCAATTTTATTTGTTTTTTATTAATTAATGAAAACAAAAATAGAACATAAATGGTACTTAAAACTAAATATTTAATCGATGATCATAGATTACCTATATTATCATTCACAGCACCCTTTGCTAACGGTTCTTGGCTAAAAACCGTTAGTAAATGTCCGTCCAACACTCATTTTTTATTGGTTATTTATACATTTTCTAACCCCCCCCCCTCATTACTAACGGTTATAAAATCGTTAGTAAATTACATTAAAAACCGTTAGTGTTATTTTTTTTCGCGTAGTGATGATGGAGCTTTTGTTACCTGATCCATCCTTGATACATTAACAATCAACAGCATAGTTTAAAGTACAAGAACAATTATTTGCGAGTACACATGTTTTTCTTGTATAGCTGTAATTAAACATCCTTATTATTATTATTATTTTGAAAGGTTGATAGAGAGTGCCAACATAGTACATCAGTAAAAATAGCATCTCCATGAACCAACCTGAATCAAAAATAGAACCCAGAGCACACGACCTAATTGCTACAAATCTTTATTTATCTGTACGTAGCGCTTTTCATGCATCTCAATTCTAGTCACAGCAAACCTCGCACAACCAACAGCAACAAAGCGCAGCAAGGCTTACAAAAAGAAAAAAGAATAATTATAATTCAGAATGCATGTCTTATTATAAATATTTTATGTAGAGTTTTTGTTGGAGCATATGCAGTAACTAAATACCTGTGAGGTTATATATATAATGTTGTGATCTTATTTAAGAATTCCGGATTCCCAATTAAAGTCAAAAAGAAAAATGAGAAATTTCTAAGAATTTCATTGGAAATTAATTGGAACTTAGACCAACTATATATAGCAAGGATTAGGAATGATGCTCAGAAAAGTTGCTTAAATATTTCAGATTTACCATCCTTCTATGAAGCCTTTATCTCCCCTCTTTTTTGTGCGATGGCAACAAGAAGACTTCTTCCTCCTTTGCGCGTTCAATGTTGGATAGCCTGTGACATATGAAAATGGAAGATTCATTGTACCAATTAACTATGTACTTCAAGAATGGTTTGTATTTGTTTTTGCTTCAGTGATCTACAACCATGCAATTAGGCTTAATTCTTAAACTTTGCTAATTACAAGGAGTCGAAGGAGACAAAGCATTAATTCGTCTGGGACACTGCAGTGAATGCTGACTTAAAAGTACTGCTATATATCTAGACCATACACTTATAATTTGTTACATTAATGGTATGTTTGGATCGTGCAAAAAATAGCGTAAGAATAGAGGAATTAAGAATAATAAGTAAGGATAGTGAAAAAATAATAATTTTTTGGTTAGCGTGAGGATAGTAAAAAGATGATGTTATTCTTGAATGATAAAAATGTTGTTTGGATTGTTTGTTTGAAATAGTAACGGAAAGTTGAGAAGAACAGTAGCTATTTCATCTCCCCCTCGAAATAGCATAACAGCAGTTATTTTCACTGTTCGAAACAGCAAATTTACGTTTAGTTACGCCGTTGCTATTTCTATTCGAAAACAAGCAGTTATTCTGCTATTCTTGTGTCATCCAAACATATCCTAAAGAATTAGTACTAAATAATGAAATGAGAGAGAAGAAACCTGGTGGAGGATTGTTGGTTTTTGTCCTTGTAGTGTTGTCCATGGAGTTCTCTGGCGCGATATTAAGTCTCAAAGTTGGTACTGGAATTATATTATGACATGAACCCACCCTGTCCCCCTATTTATACACATAGTACAAGGCAGTTAGGAAAATAAAAAAAAAAAAAGAAAAAGAAAAGAAAATAAAATAAAAGAGAAGAGGAGAGGGAGTATAATGCGTGGTTGAAACTTCAAATTGATGCATCTGTGCACTGCTACACTTGCCAAAAAATTAAAAATAAATAATAAGTGCTTTTTGGAACTTTTTCTTCATCATCTAGTAAATGTATGAACGACGGAGACACATCGAAATTAAAAATCAAATGATATATGGAATAGAAAATTAGCAACCAGCCGCGAGTAATATTAATTCCTAATTCTTATTATTCGTTAAAGAGTAATTAATCTTTGATAGTCATAATTTATTAAGTAACATAACTTGATATCACTTCTATTCTGCACTAAGATTTTAGAAAATGATAGCCTTCTTCTTTATTGAGAATGTATGTAAGAACCGATAAATATTTGTTAATTGCGAACTAGATAAAAAATTGCAAGAGAAAATTGATGTACAATTAGTTGCGTATTAATTAGGTACCATTTAAATTTTTATTTGTAGATCCTACATAAAACGAACTAAACGAATCATAATTTTTTTGTGAAAGATAAATTATTTGAGCGTCGGCCATTGTACTTTTAAAATATTAACTCAAAAGCATATCACAAGGTGTGGCACCAAATTAAAGAGAAAATGCCAAAGTTAGTATGGCTAGGACGTTGCTCTCTGATAAAAGGTTGTAGGTAAACGATTCAGTGTATGTAATGGAACCGTCATATGAAATCATTTCAATTGTAAAGGAATTGCTAATGCTGATGTGACAATTGGAAGTCAAAGAAAATAATATATATGAAACACTTGGTTATTGTATATGATTACATGCCTAGTTACATAATATGAATACAAAACAGAACTTTATATTACAAGCCTATGCAATAGAACCAATGAAGAAAATTATTCTAATTAAAAAAGAAATCTAACTAACGTCCCTCTAATTCTAATTTTAATCACATCAAATAAGATCTTAAGTTCCATGCCATGTGAACAGAATCCATGTGCATGTGTTACTTTCTGTGAAAGGTAAAAGAGTATTCTTCAGGGTGAAGAAAATCAACCACCAAAATGGTCGTTTATTTTTCCAGAAGTTCCACGTTATTTGTATTCTTTTAAACGTCCTACAAAGTATTCTTACGTGTCTTTGATTGCTTTTATCTAATGTTACCGAAAGCCATGTGGTGTTACAAGAAAAGAAAAGGTTACGAATTGGATTCGTTGCCAACTACTACAAGATTCCATTCTTTGTATTTTATTTTTTTGTAGCTTCGTTTGTTTAAATTGTCAAATTGTATTATTTTTCAACAGATGGATGAACACGTCGTTGGAAAAGAAAAGAAACGAAGTTAAGCACAAAAAGTTAATAATTTTTGCGATGGAAGAAAAGAAATACCATGCATGGTTTATTTTAATTGACGTCGTCTTTTGAGTGGAGGAAATTGAATTAACATTTCTGCACCATTCATGAGAGGCAATTCTGTTTGACGTAAATATCCTAAAATTACTGTACTAGCTAGCAAATTGAAAATGAATTTTTATTCAGAACAAAGTGCAAATGAAAATCAATTTCATTATTCGGCCAACTCATGACAATTCTATGTTATTAAAAAAATACATCAGATTAGGACCTAAATGGAACGTTCTTTGACAAATATATGAGTCAACTTGATTCGGAAAGGAACTTGTTATTTTTTCTTAATTCTTCAACTGCAGCCATGAGTTAAATCTGCACACTCACAATAGTTTTTTTTTACATTACATGAACAACTAATATATGGCAGATGGGGAAGAGATTTAGAAGTTGCCTCCGTCCAGTTTGAATGGCCAATTGGTCAGAAAAAAGAACGAGGAAGACGAGGGACGGGCAGGGAAAACGGGCAGAAAAGGAGAAAGACTGGACGGTGGCCAAACAGAGTTAACGGTGGCTGTTAATACTCCATTACTCCGTCAAGGTTGCTCCCCTCTGAAGTGTGGTACCAGCCACCAGGTGTGACCGCGTTACATTTCTGAACCCAATCAAAGGAATTGGAGAAATTTTGGGTGCACTGTTCCGTGGGACCCACATGCAGTAGTGGAGAGGGAAGGTGACGACCTGCTGGCCTAGAGAATTCCTCACAATGGTATGTTAAAAATAAATTCTTGGCAAAATTTCATGTACAACCTTCTAAATTTTGAAATTATCTATTATATATTAGACTGAAGTTTATAATATCATATCTAAACTATTAAACCTCTCGAATTTACCAAACAAATTTATGGTATATCAGACATATGTGAAAACATCAATTAACCTCAGTACAATAATCCATATCTCAAATTAAGGCCTTTAATTTTTTTCATGACAATAAATTTTTTTACGTCTCCCATTCACATTGTCCCCAATATAACTCTTCAGGCACCAAATTAATATATTTCAACTTCCACTCTTTCATTTATTAAGAATTCAATTTCAATTTCAAAGAATCTAAAATCTCTAATGATCGATATTCATGATTGATATTAATTTACTGAGAATATAAATTCAGAAATTTTCTTATATTTTCAATATGGTTAAATAAGGAATTTATAAGTATGAAGTTTGTTTTGTAATTGCTTTTGGTTTCAATGAAACCGGTGGTAGACACCACTTTTATCCAAAAATAAAGTATGAAGTTTGTTTTTAATGGAAAAGAATGATATTGGGTAAATATGAGAGCTTTAACATATCGGAAGGGGAAATTTGATATTATGAATTTTGGGGGAAGATATATGTAATTTTAGAGGCGAAGAGGACGTTAGCGTGGACAGATACTATAAATCTTGTTAAATTTTTTAATTTTGGATCCTTCCATGACAAAAAAAGGTTCTTCAAGGAATATCTGCTTATTTTACTACAAGTTGATAATTCATTAATTTTGGTGGAGGATAATATTATCTGTTTCTGAATTTACGGCATCAGCGTGCCCTTCAAGGGTTTACATTTGTTTAAACTTTCTTGAACAAAAAATAATACATCACCGAAATGAACCAAAGTGATAACAAGAAAGCAGAATATTTTTTTTTTATCGGAAAGATAAGAGTTAAAGCTCTTAAATTTCATAATTGTCTATAAGAACCCTCATCCGGATTTCGAACTCATGACCTTTCACACAGAGGATGTTGTCTTTTGCTATTAGACCAAAGGCTGGTTCTCAAGAAACCAAAATTTTAAACCTCAAAGCTTTACGGCCACCATAAAAACTAACCAAATCTGCTATTATTCTTGTCCAATATAATCTTTTTTTAAATCAAAAAATATATTAAAAAATCAGAAAAATAGAAAAGAAAAGTTCATAGATATTTTTTTTTTACTTGTAGATTGATAGTTCGTCAAATTTTATACAATTTTATTAATGTTTGATAGTCCATCAAAGACCGTTAAATTAGAACCGTTGTAAAACATTAATGAAAGACCGTTTAATTTGATAATCTTTAATGAACTATCCAATATTGATGAAATTGCATGAAATTTAACAAACCATCAATCTACAAGTAAAAAAAACATATCAATAATTTTTTTTTTCATTTTTCAGATTTTTTTATATATTTTTATTTAAAAAGAGGGTTCTATTATTGAACAATAATAATAACAGATTTGGTTCCAGAAACTAGATAGTCTAGGGGTTATTTGTTCATTTACCTAAGTCCGACAGTTCTTTGGCAAACAATTCAATATAATTTCCCTACCATTATTTTCTAGCACACCATTTAGAAATGAGGAATGCAATAGTCTTTATTAACTTTGGCTCCAAAGTTCTGAGAGATGCAAAAATTTACATAGGAAACTCTAATCTACCATACCAATCCATACAGATATTAAATACAACGGTTCTAACCTTTCAGTCTAAAAAATAAATTGATAAAATTAAAAAATAAAATAAAAGGAAAGGAAAAAAGAGATAAATTTACTGCCTAATTTTACAACATTTGCACCACATACAAAACTTCTCTCAAACCAATTCACTACGAAAGCAATCCGGATGCTTTCAAGAATTGTTAGCAAAAAAGTCATATAACCTCTCTCTCTATATATATATATAAGCGCTTCCTTTCTCCTGCTCTACATAGAAAGATAAATGTAGCTTTATTGATGTAGTTTCATTTTTCATCTGCCATCATCCCATCCTGGTATATTTGTTGTAGCCTCATTTACCATCTTCACCAACGTGACCTAGCATAAAAATGTATAATAAAATTAAATAAAGAACCAAATTTATTAAAAAGTTTAGACCAATAATTGGAAGGGTCAAATCAAATCACTACTTTCAATAAGTTATGAATGTCATCACTGCAGGCAGTAAAATGATACTTCCGAACCCAATAATTAATTGATCGCTGTGTACCATTTAGTACTGGTTGGTGCTTGCAGGTACAATATATATCTAAAATCTTTCTCCCTCACGTCTTCTTTTTTTCCTGGGACTTTTGATCTTTGATTTGATCAAAACAGACAACAAAATTAAAATCACTGAAAGATGGTTACTAAAAAGTTGAAAAAAAAATAAGTTGCATAGATATATACCACACTTTCTGGTACACCAGGAGGCGGTAATGTAAGATTTTTTGGTGGAGGCCCACTCAGGTATGATCTCTTGTCAAAACGCCACTCGCCAATTTTACCATATGTCAGTTCACCCTGAAAAAAACAACATAATATATCAGACAGATTACATAGGTACTATATAAGGATAATAGCATCCAACATTTTACCTGTTTGACACCACTTTAGTGAATTTCAAAAACATTTTAGCTACGAGAATTTTTGCTATGGACAGTATTGCATAATTTTGCACTGCAATGATCTGATGAAATGTTACCATGGCCAACCAGATCTTAATTCTCTCCAATTTACTTATGTGAGGGATAAGGGTAGGATTGGTTTCTCCTTTTATTTATTTATTATTTATTTATTTTTGTTTTTATTATTATTATTATTTGCGGGGGACCCAGGTAGGTACTTGCCTCATGCACCAAACCAGCCAAGCAGTGGACTACAGTAGCTTTTTCCTATCAAGATTGAAAATTAGTTACTACCAACAAACTCATACCTTCATACTGTAGTCGCATCCATAAGTGAAGTGAATAATATACGAATTACCAAGCTTCAAGTCCCAGGGAGGCTGCATTAAACATCAGCCATCAAGTTAATAGTGTGTATATATCATGCCAACATAGCATAGCCTATATAATGTAGGAGATTACTAAATTTTCTTTTACATATGCACCTGAATCATAAAATCTTTACGAAGAATATGTTGCACACCATGCAATGCACTAGCAACAGCATAAGCATACCTGAAGAAAAAATGTTATTAATAAAAATTTGGATAGAACACTGGAAGATGCTATCATTAATTTTTTTTTTTTTTTACATTTGAAATCTCTGATTTCTATGCTTTCAGATTGTGCTTTCATTTCTAGCCTACCCCTATTTATTTGGGATTAAAGGCTTTGTTATTGTTGTAGAACATTGGCAGATGCTGGTCTACTCCATGCCATACTTTGCTAGCTGCTCACTTTACTTTTGGTTTTTTCTTTTTCTTTCTCTCCATTTTGGTTCCCAATTTTCTATCCAAGGTAACAATTTGAGGCTTCATCAAGGTAGATCAGGTTCACTAATAATGTAATCAGTTTGATGCTGGTACTGCCACATAATTAAAGTAATCCTTAGTACAAAAAAGGAAGTAAGAATCATATCAATATGAAAGATGTGGTTATACATCTCTAAGACCCAACCGAAGGCCTTGTCAGTTTCTTCATCATCTTTCATTTTCATTGATACATTCATCCAAGTTGGAGCAATCTTCTCCAGCATTGACTGTAATGGAGAGATGATAAACAGATCTCAATAAATTCCTATTTAATGCACATAGATACCCAATGTAGTTAATGCACATTGTTTGAAATATTGTTTTCAATGCCCACCAACAATGTTTTTTTGGTCCAGCTCCAACCCCAGTATAATAGCAAACCCACAAATATAATAATTCATGCCATGATATTGGGGTCATTGTGGTTTTAACTGATGAGAGATCAAATCACACTTCAGGGATTTTTATTTGACAGCGTACAATTTGAAATTTTCTATAGTAAAAATCACATAAAAGGTAAATAATTTATCTACTAGGATAGAAAAGCAATTCAAAAGAAAAGAAAATTTCACATAAATAAAAGGTAGAATTTTGTGTACCCTCAAAAAACCCAAAAGCATCATGTATTCCCAGCAAAACATGAAATATGAAAGGGGCCCTAACATCAACCAAAATATCAGTGCCCCGTAAAATTAGCAAAGTATTATCAATACCCTTGTCATTACTTCGCCATGGTTATAGAGTATGCTACCGAGGTATCTACTTTGGAGACTTTGCAGAGATCTATATGACATATTAAGGTTTTACAAGGGTACATAGCTCCCAAATTACAAAAATGCTTTAAGCAATTAAAAATAACAATGACTACCTTCTTTATAATAACCGGAGAGTTGCCAATAGGGTCGACGTTTGACACTGGGCCTTTCTCCTCAGGATAAAATTTGCGAATTATCTTCTCATGCTGAGCTGGCGTTATGTAAAAGAAAGGAAAAGCTGCAGGGTTGCCACCCCGTGACAAATTTGGAAGAGGTTTAATATATACATGATCAGGCTCTGCCATTAGTACATAGCTGCATGAAACATCACCATGGAAAATAAAAATTCTGAAAGTATTGTGACCCTCAGAAACTCAACAACGATCCTTTTCTTAAAAAGAGCGCTAAAACACTGTTAGGATGGTACAATTGTTGTGCCATCCTTTGTTGCTCACTATTAGAGATAAAGCGAGAGGAGAGTGGCTATATAATTTTCATTTTCCATATAGCAGCATCATTACTCAATTTAATATATGCAAATTGTTATTGTCTTATTAAAATGGAAACTAATTCTTAAAAGCACAGAAAACATTGAACTGGAAAAATTATCTTTTAGGTCAACCATCATTGTTACCTTTAAAAACATCATCAATCCATCTACACATAAATACTAGTTGCTTTAAAAAGAATATACAAAATAAAAGAACTCCTAAGCAATGCATATCAGGGCTGTACTTGTACCAGAAATTGGTGTATATCATTCATAGACTTGGTATCAGTGCAGTATCAGCTATTCTCCACACATGTAGGTTGGTATCAGTAGTGTCAATATGAACATGGAATTTGAACCAGTACACTTATCCTGAAAATGCTTACATTACCTCCAAAAAGAAAAACATAAAAAAGGAACTGCCAGGACGCCGGAGCTCCAGCAATGGGCCGACGTCGCCTCCTAGTCTCCAGCGACGGGTGGTGCACCTACCTTTCCCCTCGCTACCTCAACGTACCTTACTACACTCCGCGTGCACCAACCCGTGTGAACCCAGAGCACCGACCCCACAGGCCCTACCGCCCCCCCTTACGCCACCTCTATATTTACACCCCCCATCCCCCCAACTTCACTCACAACTCCTCACTCCTTCCCACCAACCTAAACACAAGCAGACAGTCATGGCGACTAGGAACCGTCATCCCTAACAGAGGGCTAACAACCCAGGCCAACGTCCTCATCCATACTCGCGCACTCCCGATGGGTCTAGGTCCTCATTCCCTTACCCCATCCCACACCGCATGCAAGGCCAACTACGCCCGCCGCAACACACCCAAGCCTACCTCCACGGCACGCCAATCCGTGGGCCAGACCCTACGCTGAGGCATGCGAAGCGGCCAACCGACACCTCCGGTTTCTTAATAGGAAGCGGCAACAACTGGCTGCTGAATCCTCCACACGCAACACCCCCTCACAAGCTGCTGAATCCTCCACACGCAGCGCCACCCCACAAGATACGCTCTCACCGGGCGGTATGCCTCACAAGTTCCGTTCCTCCTTAACCCAGCAACAGCTCAACAAGCTCCTCACATGGCTGCCCACACCGCCGGACCCAACCCATCCCTACTGGGACCAACGCTGCTACAGTTGATTTGAGTATGGACACCGAGTAGACCAATGCAGAGGGAAAGCTGTATGCCGTCTATGCCTAACCCAAGGGCACACCTCAAAACTCTGGCCCTCCAAGCAACACCACATCGACTTGCCACCTGACCTAAGGCCGAGAGGCAACATGGGCGACGCCGGCTTGCCTACAGACAGGCCTGACACAGCGAATGTATTCTTGCATGATAATACTGCCTTGACACGTGAGACCGACCGCCTATTGGAGGCCTACATCTTATATGCTCGCTTTGTTACTTCTCACGGCACTAGGCAGTTGCACCGGGACCTCTCCAAAGCCCTCCCCCGACAAACACGCTACGAAGTGTCCCACATCTCATCCTCATACTACCTCTTGATGTTCAACTCCCACATAACTGACCAATTGTTCAAAACCTGCTTTGAGAAAAAGCTCGCCCCCCTCGGCTACATTTCATTAATGTGGTCCCCGACAGTCAAGACCAAGGAACACGGGCTTAGCTACAAGGTCTGGTTGGATCTGGTCGACCTCCCCCTACGCATATGGGCCTTGGACGAGCTAGCCGTTCTCACATCATCTTTCGGCCTCATCCTCGCCCACACCCCGTTGAACCAGGTCCCATCCTTTGAACGGCTAAGGTTGTCGATTGCTACCGACAATCTCTCACGGGTACCACGCGGAATCTCCCTATTCCTCAATGGTAGAGTTTCTATCATACCCATCATCATCCTCGGATGGGCACAAGAGTCAACCGCCTTTGAAGCACTATCCGACACAACACCATCGGAAGACGTCTACGAGTCTGTGATCATGGACCTCTTCGAACAAATAGAGGTTAACCGCATGCGCAGTTCACCCTCCCCCTCTCCTAGTAGATTCCTTGCTTGCCGCATGCGCAGTTCACCCTCCCCCTCATCATGCGCAGTTCACCCTCCCACTCCTATTCATCCTTGCCACCGACTCCCTGCAAGCGATGGTCAACAAGCTACAAACCGACCTTATCCACTTACCATCGGCCACAACATCACTACTGCAATTTGCGGACGATACCGTCATCATCACCCCAGCCCACGCACACAACCTCAAACTAATCATCACCCTACTCAACATCTTTGGGGAACTTTCGAGCCTTCGCATCAATTTGCACAAAAGTGGTTTTTTCCCGATAGAGCTACCACCTGACCTGCAGCAAATCGTGGCTTCCATACTTGGGTGCCCCACCCTTGCTACGCCAATCCAATACCTTGGCCTACCCCTTACGATTAACAAGCCCCCTAACACAGCGTTCCTCCCCCTAATCACTTCTATGCAAAACCGCTGCGAAAGCTGGCAAGGCTGTCTCCTATCAATGCCCGACCGAGCAATACTCACCAACTCCGTGCTAAATGCTACTACTATCCACTACATGCAGGCATTTATCCTGCCGAAATGGGTCACTCTGGCCATTATCAAACTCACACGACGGTTTTATGGAAAGGAAACAAGACTGCGTTACTCCGGAGGGCACCGCTCGTAGCCCGGCCCCATTACGCTCCCTAAAGCTAGTGGAGGCCTAGCCATACTCAACCCTGCGACTACGAACAAAGCCCTAATCATTAAATAGCTCTGGATGGCGCGCCCTGACACGCAAAACCTATGGTCACAAACATTGTTATCTCTCGGCATCGCCATCCCGGCCTCACCACAAGACATCCGACTGAACCACTCCTTCTTTATCAGAAACCTAGTTCAGCTCCAGCCCATCTATGCAGCGGCTACAATAGCAGATGCACGGGGACAAAGGACCTTCTAATGGGGAACACACTTCTCCACAAAGACAATATACCAAATATGCAACAACCCGGGCCGCCAACTAACTTATTTCGCAAAAATCTGGAAAGCTCCACCAAAGATAAAATTCTTCCTCTGGACACTGATGCATGATCGCCTAAACACAGCGGACAACCTCCGGAAAAAGGGTTGGCCGACAAACGAATACCGCATGCTCGTGCTACCAACGCGCCCGAAGACGCCAAACACCTCTTCCTATCGTGCAACTACGCCGAGGGCAACCCACGTGTGCATGCAAAACGCACAAACAACATTACCGACGGCTCAATCATGGACCACTGGATGGAAGCTCGCGCAACAACTACCAACAAGCCTGGGCAACATGCACGTGGGAAATATGGAAGGAGCGCAATCGGCGGGTGTTCCAAAGTGTCCGACGGCGGCCAAGCATGCTGGCGGACCAGGCAGTGGGGGAACTCCGGCGATAGGATAACGTATACTGTCCGCAGCATACAAGAACGCCGCAGAATTAGTGCCGAGGATCGTTATATAGATTAGCCGCTTGTAATAGATATATACGAAATACTTAATTTGCTATCCTCTCCTCTGTAAACTTAGCTTTAATTCCTCTCCTGTAAACTTTTCTTATTTTACTTCAATGGAATATACAGTAGGCTTTTCGCCTGCTGCTTCAAAAAAATAAAATAAAAAAATAGCAAAAGTAACATGAAAAATTAAAGCACATACTCTTCTTCTATCTTTGCCTTTTTAAGCCATTGCACAAATGCCCAAGGTCTGTTCAGTACTATATATCCCTACAAAAAGAAAAATCAAGTCAAATAGAGACATCAAGCGCAAATAAAGAGTATATAAAACAACAAAAAGCAAAAAATGACGTATTGACATTAATAATTTAACTTAAGATTAAAATTCAATTCACTATGCTACAGTAAGTCCTCTATCTTATACTCTCACTAACACATAAATGTTTACTTTTCCACGCATTTCCTAACAGAGCGAATAGTTCCCATTCCATCAAGTAACTCTCATTAATTTACCAAATTTACAAATTATCACGAAAAAACTATCAAAGAGTAACATGCCAATAAAGGGCTGAAAACAGTAAAACAGTACAACTGAAAGACAGCACATCTACAGATAACTAGCTCAAGAATATGTCACTCGCAAGGAAAAAAATAAAAGAAAATGATGGAAGCAACTGCCAGGGGAGGAAATCCTAAAAGATTTAATAGATGATTATGCGATTTAGTCCATGTAATTAAAATATCCTTTATCAAAAAACAAACAGGTAAATTCATATTGTATGTAGACCCACTAGACGAATATGTTGCACTCAGCAATATCCCGAAATTGACAATCTTTTCTTCTGTATTTATTAAATTTTTGCAAGGAAGGTGGTTTTAGAAACTGAAGTACGTTTCCAACAAAAATGAGAAAATAAATCGTAAAACCCCAGAAAAAATCTCAGATATCAAACTCGCACGTTTTCTCAGACACTAATGGTGGTCAACAGAATTTATAGTAACGGGGCATCCGAATCATCGAAAGTACCAACAAAGGAGACTAATTGCGAAACGTAATACATTACCGACCACGAAGTTTCAAATTCGATAGGATCAAGACAAGGTATTTTCTTCAACATTGAAAGAAATGTGTTTCTTGACTCGATTCAACCAGTCAAAATTCAAAGAGGAGAAAAATTCTCACCCGATCCATCCCAGCTGGTAGCGGGTCCACTACAAAAGTGGGAATTTCATCCATTAAGTTGTCAGGTTTACCGGAATGCAAGATCCGAGTGAACCCGCCCATCTCGGATCCCTCCCTTTCTCTCATCTGTTTGTACCAGTAGTGCATGATCCGACACTGCCACTTGCTGTACGCGGCGTCAGTGGCCGTGAGCGCCACGTGGAAAAGTCGCTTCTGACCTGGCACATCGGATCCCTTCAATTGCCCCGGAAACGAGACTATCGGGTCCGTTATGGATGCATATCTGGAATCTTTGGTGGTGTCAGATTTCATGAAGGGGGAGAATAAGTTGTATGTGGCGAAGCACGATATAATGGTGATAAGGAGGAGGAGGAAAGGGGAGAGCTTGCTTCCGCCGCTTCCTCCTAAGCTCTTACGAGCTGGATTCATGGCGAAAGGCGCGGCCCTCAGGCAGAGAGTAGGAGAGACGGAGAAGATAGAGAGGAGGGGAAAAGAAATGTGATTCGAGAAATGAGTAAATGACGGAGTTTGAAAGGAAAGTAACAAAGCAATTGAATAAGAAAATCTCCATTTTATTTTAAACTAGAGAGGGCAATGAAAAAAATTGCCTCGAAATTGAATGTCGTTGATTTGGAATTCCTAGTGACCAACAGAAACAGTCGTCTATTTCTCTGAAATATACAATGTCGCAAAAATCGGACTACATTAGCGTGCTGGATTTAGAGATTTGCAAACGGTCCGGGTCTGTCCGGTTCGATTCAAATTCGGACGGTTCACGGTTCCGCACGGTTTACATAGGTTGATTTTAGGTGGTCCAAATTCAAAAAAATCGAATTCATCTCACCGTTGGCCTCCGGGGGCCGGACCCCCATGGGACGGGACGGGACGGGCACGGTCCGGTCCGGTCCATTTTTTTTTTTACAAATTCAAAAAATTATGATATTTTATAAATAATAATTTTCATTGAATTAGTTTTATATTTTTAATTGTTTAAAAATAGAATAATACTCAAAAAATTATAAAAAAAATATCAAAAATTATAAAAAGTTGGTCCGGGTCACGGTCTGGTCCGGTCTGGTCCTGTCCACGGTCTGGTCCGGTCCACGGGTCCGCACGGGACGGATCTACACGGTCCGGTTTTGGGTGAAGGGAGGACCGACCCACCATGGAACCTGACCACGGTCCGGTCCGGGACGAGGCACGGGTTTGGACACGGTCACGAGTCGGTCCGGGACGGACTGGACCGGACGTTCTATTTCAAACCTCTAACTGGATACCGCCATTTATTTATAAACTGTAAAATCCAATTGATAAATTATAGCAGACAAAATAAACGAACAATGGACGTAGCATAAAAATAATAAATATAAAATGTCTCAAATTTTGTCTTCTAATATATTAATAGGATAGTGATAAATAAATGTACTAATTAAAATTTTAATAAAGAGTAGATCGTATAAATTTTTACTAGTATTTTATTGTGAAAATTTTATCATCAATAATATTCACTGATCGAACTATCCGCACACAATTTTTTACCAACAATAATATTCTCTGACCGAATTGTCCGTATGTATTTTTTTAATCAGTAAATTGGACTGAAAAATTAAAATTTTAAAATTATTTATTATATTTTTTGAGTTAAACTTATGGAGATCTTCTATAAGCTTAAGCACACAGTAGATTTACTCATTATATAAAATATAATATATTTATTTATTAAAATCCAACTCATCATAGAAGACTTTATATCACTAACTAACATAAAAATACACGCAATGCGGCAATGGTGTATGTAAGGGTCCCAATTGATGAATGATGATTAAAGAGAAGTGCATGAAAATAGCATGTTACATGGAGTTCTCAAGTAAAGGGGAAAAAAACGTTACATGAACGATGGTGCCATCATCATACATAGAATTCGCAGTAGTTTATAAAATCTATGTTTTATTTTTGTGTTTTTTGGTTTTTATTAAAAACAGACAAAGACCACATAAAGAAATAAATATCATAGAAAAAAAAAATGATAGACGGGCCCAATAATATCAATGGACCCAAACTCATATCCGATAAGTTATAACTGGATCTAACAGCAGATGGCTAGGAATAAAGTTTGTTTGGTCGTTGTACTAGTTATAAATGGTGGTTTGTATAATTTGTTTTATCGATGCGTCGGTGGTTTGCGACATATATAGGTATCGTCCTTAAAAGATCGAGTCAGATTTCTCAAGGGTCGGACCTACAAGAGAGCAAGATAAAGGCCGGATTTGATAAAGGTTTTTAGAGAGTCGGGTTTAAAGAGCTTGATTTTTAAGGGATGAGCCCGGTTCTTGAGAAGCACGATCCTTACTAAGCCTTCCGAACTCTAAGGGCCGGGTAAGAGTTTGATATATATTTTTTTTGACGATATATATATTTTAATGTGAATTTATATTTATATAAAATATTAAATTATATTTTTCTGTTTTGGTATTTTATTTTAATTTTTTTGTTTTTAAAATTTTTAAGTGTAATTAATTTACAATATTAAATATGAAAGAAAGGGCCGGGTAAAAACTGAAAAGGACCGAGTTTGATAAGGGTCGAATTAGAAGAGCCTATTTTTTAAAGATTGAGCTTGACCCTTACCATTAGAAAGGACCGGGCCGGATAAAGACCGAGTTTTTTGAAAGGTCGGCCAGATCAGGTTCAAAAACCGAACCCTTATAAACTATGCCTAAACACATATCATTACATCAATGTACTCAATCCACATTAATTGAATTTGGATAGTGACCGATGTAGATTTTGTATTATTGTTTTTATCAAAAAGATACCGTACTATTTATGAAGTGAATATTATACAAAAGGAGAAAGAATGTAAACTTTTTGTTACATCAATAACATTTCAAAAATAACTAAAATTTAAAAGTAATTAATGTTCGCAGTAATATAATATGAATGACAATTTTTAAATCTAGTTTTCAAAACTTATATCACATGTCACATCATTTCAACACATAAAATCATCAAGATACACAAAGTTATTTAAATAATGTCCCCTATTCATTTATATTATAACCATTATTTGACAAAAATAGCGTTGAAAGATTAACACAAATGCATTAAAATGATATTCCGTTTATTCGAGTTAAATATCCTTTGTAGTCTCATTTTGATACATAAAATCATCAAAATACGCAAAGCAATTTTGAATGATATCTCTTATTCATTTATATTATAATCATTGTGTTCTCAAACCTTTATGACACGAATAACGTTGAAAGATTAACACAAATACATTAAAATTATATTCAATTTATTCAATTTTTATATCATTTATAGTCTAATTTTAACACATATGATTATCAAAAAAATAAAAAAGTTATTTTGCTATTTGATTGAATTATAATAATTGTGCTCTCAAACCCTCATGACTCGAATAGAGTTGAAAGATTCACATAAATGTATTAAAAGATTATTCATTTTATTCAAGTTTTGTATCATTTCAGACCCCATTTCAACACCTAAAATCATAAAAATACACAAAGTTAATTTAAATGATGTGATTTATTTATTTATATTATAATCATTATATTTTAGAACTTTTATTACATGAATATTGTTAAATGATTAATAAAAATATATTAAAATAATATATTTTAGTTTATTCGAGTTTTGTATCATATGTAACTCCATTTCAACGCATAAAACCATCAAAATATACAATGTTATTTTGAATGTTATCCCCTATTCATATATATTATAATAATTATATTTTTAAACCTTTATGATATGAATAATAATTTAAGATTAACACAAATGTAATAAAATGATATTCAGTTTATTTGAGTTTTGCATCATTTATAGTCTCAAATTAGCACATGAAATCAACAAAATACAGAAAAATATTTTGAATGATATTCTCAATTAATTTATATTTTAATTATTATATTCTTGAACCTTTATGATATCAATAGCGTTAAAATATTAATACAAATGCATTAAAATGATTTACAGTTTATTCAAGATTTCATCATTTATAGCTTTATTTCAATATATAAGATTATTAAAATAAATAAAGTTATTTTTAATTATGTACTCTATTCATTTATATTATAATTATTGTGTTTTTAAACATTTATGACACAAATAGCTTGGAAGATTAACACAAATGCATCAAAATAATATTCAATTTATTCAAATTTTGTATCATTTATAGTCTAACTTCAACACATAATATTACCAAAATATATAAATATATTTGAATATTGTCCCTTATTTATTTTGTATTATAATCATTGTGTTCTCGTATCTTTTTAACATGAATGATGTTGAAAGATTAACACAAATGCATTAAAATGATATTCAGTTTATTCATATTTTATATCGTTTGTAGTCTCATTTCAACATATAAATCACCAAAATATATAAATTCATTTTGAATGATATTCCATATTTTTGTATATTATAATCATTATAATCTTTATGAGATGAATAATGTTGAAAGATTAACACAAATTCATTAAAATGATATATAGTTTATTTGAGTTTTGATCATGTATTACCTCATTTCAACACATAAAATAACTAAAATACATAAAATTATTTTTAATGATGTTTCAGATTCGGTATTATTAATAATTGTCTTCTTAAACTTTTATTACGTGAATAGCGTTGAAAAATTCACACAAATATATTAAAATATTATTTAGTTTATTTGAGTTTTGTGTCATTTCTATCCTTATTTCAACACCTAAAATCAACAAAATACAAGAAGTTATTTTGAATAATATCCCCCCCCAATTCATTTCTATTATGATGTGTGTATTATCAAACTTTATGACACGAATAGCGTTGAAAAATTAACATAATTGTATTAAAACAACATTCAGTTTATTCGAGTTTTGTATCATATGTGGTCTCATTTCAATCCATAAAATCATTAAAATACACAAAGTTATTTTGAATATTATCCCCTATTTGTTTATATTATAATTATTTTATTTTTGAACCATCATGATGTTAATAACATTGAAAAATTAATACAAATGCATTAAAACAATATTCAGTTCTTTCAATTTTGCATCATTTGTAGTCTACAAATAATACATAAAATCATCAAAATACTCAAAGATATTTTAAATAATGTTTCATATTTATTTATATTATAATCGTTGTATTCTCAAACACTTATGATATAAATAGCGTTGAAAGATTAATACAAATGCACTAAAATGATATTTTCAGTTTATTTAAATTTTGTATAATTTGGCCTTCGGTGGAGACCTCAACAAAGATAAGTCGGTTGTAGTATTGGAAGTGTTGAGGCCTAGTGTCGGTGTGGAATAGGTAGAACAGTTTTAGGTGACAACTGTGGATGAATGGTATTCACCGATTTAGGATTACCTTATACGAGGATACCTCCCAAATTAATACAAATCCATTAAAATAATATTCAGTTAACTTGAGTTTTGCATCATTTATTGTCACACCCCAAGATAAATAAATCGGATTAGGGGTGATTAATCTTGCCACGTACACGCACGACAAGCCGTGCGTACGGAAGGCTAAATGATTAAAATAAACCAATCACAAAATAAATAAAATAATAATAATACAAAACAATATACAGTCCAGAGTAACAAAATAAGAATACAATGCCGACATCGACGGGGCTAGCTCCATCGGAATGGGCAGCAAAATCTCTCAATTAAAAACCCAAAAGAAGAAATTAAAACTCGAAACTCGATGGATCCTAATCAACTACCCAGCTCACATGCGAATGCGGCCAAGCATCTATGTCACCACGCAGGACTGCACCTAGCACTCTCTCATCAAAATAAATCCCGCACCTATGTACCTGGATCTCACAACCATCGTGAAAACATGAATAATTTAAAAATTACTCAATACGAATTTAGATCCAGCTTTAAGATTTATTCTTTCCTAGACTGAACCAAAATACCGATACTGACTTCCTAAATGCAGCAAATATCTATTTATAATTAAATTAATAATTTAATGTATCTTTTTTAAAATCCGCTATTGTGCGATGACATGCAATGACAAAGAAACCCGAAATATAAAATCTGTTGAAATAATATAATGTATATATATATAAGGTACGAGATTGAAATACTCGAAATAAATATCCTAGTTGCAAATCATCAGACCATCCATAAACAGGCATGTAATCGGGCCCTGGACTTGTGACTTACCTAAGCGGGCACATATTCGGACCTAACTTACAAACTTAGAATTTTCTAGTAAGCGGCGTCAATGCCCTGAATATCTTAGAAAAATTCAGCCTCCCGGGGCGATAACGCTCTAGGAGAGTGATGGCTAAAAGCACGTACTCGATATTCTTAATCTGATAATCTACATCACAGAATAATAATATAAATAAGACAAAGGGATTAAAAAATTATGCTTTCAGTTGTCATATTACTAAAAAGAGATAACTACTCGTGAAATAACAAAATGAAATATAATATAAATGGGAGACTTTTTGTACCAACCAGGGGTCAAAGGAGAGCTCCCGACATTCTCTGTACCAACCAGGGGCCAAAAGATAAAGCCCTTCGGACATACCGAGATCCTAAATAAATCGGCTAAATAAAATAATATAATAAAACGGAGTAGAATCTAGACTCGAATATGGTCACTCACACTAAACACTGAAAGAATTGAAATCCTAACCGCTCAATTTAAATTGAAATCAAATCATATTCAGAATAATAATAATAAGATATTGATCCAAAAAGAAAACACTCTGGCATGACCGAACCCACAAAATAACGAGGTCGGTGGATAACCAACAGGCAAAGGTGCGTAGTGTATATACAGACTGATCGGTCCCACGGGCTTATGGGTCACCGTACGTAACCACAACGGTCTGGTTATACAAGTCAATCTCAGACTGAGATCACCCGACCCGCCTCTCAGCACTCCCATACATTTAATGCATGATTAACTATCTAACTTAATTAATAATTAGTGATAGTAATAATATTATCTTAATAATTATAATCTAAAACTTGATTATTTAATTTTATCTAATCCTACCTCGGGACTATTTCCCAAGTCCTACTCATATTCTGCCTACACACAATATGATATGATATGACATACGAATGCGGGTAGGCCCAATAATGCTGGTCAATTTACCGGATACAATGACAGTTCAATTCGGATCTCTAAACAATGATTGGTCAGAAAATACCGCAGTTCAATTATTTTAAAAATAGTTTTATTTTTCGATTTGGGTTCCTATTTCTCAAGAAAGAAAAACAAATCCTAGGAACTCATACCTGAGAATGCTGATGAGGATCACATAATCACTCTACTCCGGAGAGTGCACGTCCGTCTCGAGATCGATGTCTGCATATGTGAGGTCAGGATCGATCTCGTACTTCACAAATGGATCCGAGTCGACTATATTATCTATTATTAATTTAATTAAGTATTTATTAGAGTTTCAGAATGTTCATTTATCATATTTTATCTGTTTTCGTTGAGTTTACCGTTTTATCATTTTTATAATGCATTCCTTAATTTTCATAAGTCTTTATCATTTAATTATTTATTATTTTCTTACTATGCTTTCGAGTTGGGGAAATTTGAAGTTTCATCGTTGGGTTAAATGGTCAATTCAATACATCGATATTAACACACAAATCACTCACAGTACACATTACGAGAATTTGATCGAAAGAATAATTTTATTTGTTAACTTCCGTTACAGTTTGCAATTACTGTTACAATCATAATAAAGAAATTTACAATTACAGCTATAATGGAACAAAAACAGTGCAATTATATCAGATAGGAAAATTGATTAATATATATTTTTATATATTTATTAACGTTATTTAATTATTAAAATAGAGAAATTAGTTAATATATATTTTATAATATTTACTATTGTTATATTTTTTTATTATTAAAAATAGAAAAATTAATTAATATATATTTTATAATATTAATAATTATTATTATATCTTAATTATTATCTTTAATAAATTCTTAATTATTTCTATTATATTTTTTAATTATATTTTATTTTATTTATTAATATTATTTTATTATTATCTTTACTTTAAAAATAGAGAAATTAATTAATATATATATAATTCCATATTAAGATATTCTCAATACCATTTTTGCTAAAATAGAAAAATCAATTAATATATTTAGTTTATATTATTTATAAGTAATATTATCATATAATGAACTTATTTGATATTTTAATTTTGTATTATTTACTTATTAATATTATTTCAATTTAACGAATTATTATATCTATTGTATCCATACAATCATTATTATTATCTAAGAGTAGGGAAGGTATCATATATTATGATATACATGTAACGTTTTATAAATAATAACATTATCAATCAAATAAAATTGACTAATATATAATTCGTATTATACTATCCTTAATATTAGCATTATTAAAATAAAAGATTTGATTAATAACTTCATATCACGTTATGCAGGTTATTATATTTATTAATTAGATAAATTTGATTTATATACAAAGATTTATAACATGTTAATCCTACGTGGTTATTATTATTATGAAAAATAAAATAAAAAAATATATTTAGTATAACTTCATGTTATTAATTGTTTGAAGGTTGAAATGGGTGGGTTTATGTCACATTTCGAAGATGGCCAGACAACAGGACACCAAGGGTGTAGTGGTATTTCTGTATTTGCCATGCCCATATTTAAAATCTCACGGACCATAACAAATCAGCAAGGTAGCGGAATCTTGGTTAGGGTGGTATTGGAGAATTAGAACCGTATCAGTAATATAAGAGTAGTGATCAGGGACAAGGGCCCAACAAGGCTAACAACACTGTCGAAACCCAAAACAAATGACTAGATGACATGATGCAGAATCAAATGACAACAGTTAAACCGATCACTAGCACATGATCATGCTATAACGGCAGTGTTGTTAGAAACATGGTATCAAGCAACAAATACCTGTATTAGACCAAAATCTACAAGAATGTCAGTAACAGTATTGTTTTCAACTCTAGAACCCATGTCCAGTAACTTGGTACAGCCTGCAACAGAGATAACATGGCCCACACGACCATGAAATTAAGAAAGACATTGCCAAAATTGAGCAAGGCAGCAAAGGTCCGGCATCAAAGGAAAGGTCTGGAGGAGAAGGCACCACTCCACTGTTGGTACTGCACCAGTCGGGCAGCAAGGAGAAAGGGGCTGGTAGCTCGGTTGGAAATCAGCGAGAGGAGTGAGGTTGCCTTTGCTGGAGCGATGGACAACCTATGCTGGATAGGGGAGTCATAGCACGGCTTAGGTCCGACAGCGTCGTCGAGTGGTGTTGCAGTCAAGAAGACCGGGTTTGGGTTGTAGGGGGTGGTGCGAGAGAGAAGAGGGGCGGCGGTCTTGGTGAGAGCGTGAGGAAGAAGCACGCCAGAGAATAAGGGAGAAAGAGAGAGTAGGAGAGGTGAGTGTGGAAAAAAAAAGGAAGAGCAAATAGGGAGGGTGATTTTAGCGGAGGTTTAGAAGGGGCAACAAAAAAAAAGATGAAGGGTGCTGGTTCACGAATCACGGGTGAAGAGTTCAATTTGACAGGAAGGGGATAGATTTGATAGGAGGAAAAGAAATCAAGAAAAAAGAGTATGGGTTTATTTTTTATCTTTCACGTCTCACGCTGTGTAGACAATTGTATGTCAGTCGAATTTTCAGAAGTGTTAGTTGTCATCTTTATTGTATTTATTCTAATGTGATTGTTAAAACTTGTTATATTTAGTAAGTTCATATTCCTTAATTAAATCCATAATTTAGATTGTATTAATATGGTGTTATTTTGATTAATTTATTATTATTATTATTATTTTATTATTATTATCATCGTTATTTGCTTCATCAATTTCATTTGTTCCAGAAGATTATTTCGTCTATTTTATTTTCTAAAAAAAATCAGGTTTTAAATTGTGTACATCTCTTAACATTTTATTTATTTAAGCTTTTCTATATTTTCATTATTTCAGTTAATTCGGGTCAAAAAAATATTTTTATCATATAATTTTTATTTTTTAGTGAACCGAGGGGTGCCCGAAGCGCCGGTGGACGTCTACCTTAACTCCGCCCCGAAACAGTAGAGTAGAAATAATAAATGATTTTAAATAATGATCTCAAATTTTCACATTGGAAATTGAGACGCTTGAAAATACTACAGAAGTTCTTTTCTTGAATCGTTTGATATAAAATTAAGACTCCAATAAATCCGCAGAGTTGGAATTGGAAAGGAGACCAACCCGACCGATTGTATCACCTCCGAAATACAAGAAAAAATAGGAAACAAGGAAGAAAAAAAAATTGAAGTAGGAAAAGAAAAGAAAATTTAAAAAGAAAAAACAGAAGGTAGAGTTGATTGTTGACGCCGGTCCTAGTAAACGCCGGACACTTCTTGAAGCGATTAGACAAACACTAAATAGTTTGAAATTCCTCTCAAATTCACTATGATCTGCGTATTACATATATGGATTCTTAAAATTAATGGCTTCTCTTTCCCGTTAATTACATAAATTTTGATTCCTTGTATCTCCTTCAATCCTCGGCACCAATTCATTAAGGGTGTGTTTGGATGGTGTAGAATAACACTATTTTAAAAATAACAGTGTTGTTCTCGAGTTAGCAATCATTCAAATATAAAATTGAAATCGAGAATAGTAGCAGAACAGTGTTAATCCGCTAACTCATAGAATACGTTGGGTTAGCGGATTAGCGTCCATGAGGGTAGTGAAAATAATAATAAAAAAATTTCTTTTATATTAGTATGAAGTAGTATTAAATAAAATATTGAAAAATAACTAATTATTTTTACTATTCTCTCTATTGTTCTCACGTTTTTATCCAAACAATATTTTATTAATCCGAAATAATAAAAATTAGCACTCTTCTCACATTTCTTAAAATATCATTAACCTCACACTATTCTCAACTACTAACTCAAACAGCGCTATTCTTACACTAATCATTTCACCATTCAAACACACCCTAAACATTTTCTGAGATATGCATCAATTTTTGTCCTTTTTGTAACTTTCCACCAACAATAAGATTTTCTTACCAGAGACCAGAGGCATATTAGAATCAGGGGCATCCTCATAAACCCCTCCACTCGCAAGTTCTATGAGCTACCACTCTACCTCTGTTTCCTCCCTACGATGACAACGTTGTTGCTGACATGGCAGCTCTTGTTGAGAAAGTGCCTGACGATTATGTTGACGGGTCTCGATATTGTAGTTTTGAGGAGATGCAAACTTTATCTCATGATCCGAAGGGGAGAGACGACTTTACATTAATGATCTTGGTTGGCATGTTGAGTACACCGGCTTTTTGGAAACCCGGTGATTTGTCCTAGACAGTAGTAAACCCAAGTGTTCAGCAAGCGAACTTCAGTGATATATGTTAGATATTTCATTTTTGTAACAATACGAAATCAACTTTTATCTCTGAATTTTCAACCTGATCTGGAATTGATTGAAATCAAACCTAGGGGCTGGGCTAAGATGCGTCATATACCAAAGTTATCTGGTGACTACTTCAATTTACTTCTGGAACTGGAACTGGAACTAGAACTTGAACTTGAACTAGAACTTGAGGAGGAAACTTTGTATTGGTGGTCTGGTGTCAGTGAGTACCCCGTATTTCTGGGGACGAATGCTTCCATTGTTATAGATCTGAGCGAAGTTCGCAGGTGCAAAACGGACAGCATCTATTGCACAGATGTAACACGGACATCATCCAATGGCATGTTTTGCGGCGATGACGTTGGCATCTACAACACGAGAGAAAATATTTTCCACATTTGATCCCCAGGACAATGTCACACTCATGTAGGCACATCAATGGTTCACCCCAGACCCTGGTAGCAGGGTTCATCTCAGAGGTGTGCTTGTTAAAACTCTTAAATAGAAATTAGATTTAGCTCTAAAAGAGTAGTATGTCTAATTAATTTCCATAGTAGTTAAATTATGGTTGATTTAATCCATGTTTTTTTAATATAGAAGGATGGCTGTTTTAAATAGGTTTAAAAAGCTGCGATCTCTTTTTGTAGACGTTAGCCTATTAACCGGTATCGAATTATGTTATGTGTATTAATATATCAGATTATCGAACTTTGTTTTGACTGCCTAATTAAGGTTGTTGTGGCAAAGATGTCGCATTAATGATCAAGAACGTGAAACACATGTATGTATGTATATATATATATATGTATATGTATATATATATATGTATATACATATACATATACATATACATATACATATACATATATATATGTACATATACATATACATATGTACATATACATATACATATATACATATACATATACATATACATATACATATCCACGACTTGTCTCCATAGAACACAGCACAAACTTTTGCTACAGTAGGCAATTGATTTGTCAATATATGTAATTTCAATACTGGAGGCTTTAACCATTCTTGACCGACCATTTTCCAAATTAATCCAAGACAAAATACAATGATTTTAGCCACATTTGCAATTGAAAACAAAATAAAAGCAACGCTTAAGCTGAAGCATTTCAGTTTGGTCCAAGTATTTCATTGGGATATAGAGCATATAAGTCCCAAGCAAAAAAAGAAAAGAAAAAAAAAAGAATATGACGTTTAATATGAAGATTCTTGCAGACATGATGATATACTATATTTTTCACTAATCTTATGTTTGAGATGCTTCAGAAGCAGAAAATACTGAGAATATAGAAGCACACGCATTGACGTAAGTTCTACATTTATAAATATATAATATAAGATAAAAAATGATTATTTCTTACTCATACTTTTATATGAAGATAATATTTAGTTAATTTATTATCACTAACTCTCGAAAGGAAGTGTCATGATTTTCTCTATATATGTCTTTTGAGTTTTAGGAGGAAGATTATAAGTATTTAGCTTTCTACACTCCTACGCCGATATATCATCATCTCGAAAAGAAATATTATGAACTATTTTTCTATGCTCCTGAGTTATATTACATAAAGAGAAGAAAGATTGAATTTCTCTCTATGGTTCTCGAGTAGTTCAAGGAAGATTACGAACAAATAGTTCTCTATACTCCTAAATACGAATTACTTTAAAAGAAGAAAGTTATGAATTTTGGTTCCTTATACTCCATTTATGAATACGCTCTCGAGAAAAAATGTTGAGTTTATTCCCACATTTATCGAGTAGTCAAAGAAAGGCAAAGCCGAGCCATCTTTTCTCCTAAATATGCATCACCTCGAAGAGGAATGTTATGAGCTTCAGCTCCCTATATTCTACTAATGTATACACTCTTGAGAAGAAGGGTTATGAGTTTATCTCACTATAATTCTCAAATAGTCAGAGGAAAGTAGAGTCGAGTTCCCTATACTTCCTATTACTAATTTATAAACTCTTGAAAAGAAAGGTAGTGTTGTTCCTTATATTTTTTTTTGAGTTTAGGAGGAAGGTAGACTTCCTATATTCGGACATAAATATCAAAAAAGATTTGTCAAAGATCATCACTGACACATTTCAGATAAGACAAATTGGCACATTCTAAAATAAGTATTCATTTAAATGCTTCAACATCTCGAAGATACTTAAATAGATAATGTTGTATAGACTTCGACTTCATTTACAAGCTCGAAAACAATTATGTCAATTATTTCCGATCTTCGGAGGCTAATGATAGGACTATATTTCTAAAATATCTATTTATAACCGCGCATAATCAAATATAGCGGCTATAATTAGACATGATTATGTGTATTCCATGCCATAATTTTTATGGCTCCTCCTATAAAAGACCCTGCTAGAAACTGAGAAGGAGATTTATTCTCATTTACATACACATAGTTTATGTCATAATAGCCCTCGTGTCCTCCTTATGTATTCTTTCACCCTTAAAAGTGGATAGAAATTATATAAAAAAGAATTTTACAAAGTGGTGCTTCAAAAAAAAAAGAACCTGCAAAGTTCGTCAGACTCTTACTTACCAGTGAGAATGAGAATACACTCCCTTGGGAAATCAAATCTCTGAGTAAGAAGATACGCAACACAATTCACATCATTTACTGTTCCTTTCAGCTCATGCCGGCTCCGAGAATAAGTTATCCCGATCAGAAGTGCCTTTTTCTTTCCAAAAACACGGGGATAACTTACTGGGCTGTAAAAACCTGAATTTGAATAACCGATCCCTGGATGCGACTCATAAGAATACGGTGATGAATTGAATGAATTGCCTGTGTTGGCAAAGTTAGCAACTATGGACTTGACGAAGCCCACAGCATGACGGACTGGATCTCGTCCAACATATGTTGTGTGACGGCATATAGAACAGCAGATATTGCGTGCTAATGGCGGAACCACAAGTGCTACATCACACCGGCTACATATCACGGTCCGAGTATCATTTCTGCTACCCATTGTCCTGTAAACTTCGTTACTGTTTTGTTCTTTTTTTTGGTTTGATTATACAGAGAGAGAGAGATAATATATAAATAGCTTCGATTGTAAGCAGACTCTTCTGGACTGATCTGAAGGAATGTGATGAGCTTTGTTTTTTTTTCAAATAGCTTTATTCCAAAAATTAAAAGAAAAAAAATAAGAAAGTGACTGCGGAATTAGATTCTTTCCGGATCACTTTCCTTTAGCATGGAATTACTCTTTCACGAAGAGATTATTTCATTCGATGGTTCTTGTTGATTTTCTAGTATAATGCCAAGTATCATTCTGCACGCTCAAGAATATTAAACCCCGATTTCAGGGTAAAAAAAACAACACTGGGGTGAGAGAGGCTCGAACTCTCGACCTCAGGATTACTCAGTAGCTATGATATGAGAGTAGCGCGCTAGCCAACTCTAGCCAACTGCGCCACCACCCCATAACACTTTCGTACTTCAGACTTTCCAATATTATATTGTTATTTTTATTTTTTTTCATGTTTAAATGACTTAGTATTCTTCAGTAATATTATAGATATTTCAATAAGTTTTTGATAAAATATAAAAACTCATTAATTGGATAAATATAAAAAAATATTGCATTCACAATTAGCATATATCAATATGTCAGAATTCTGAAATCAGTGTTCTTATTGTGTTTCAGAGTAATTTTCTCTATATTGGCAGCTTCAAAATTCATGAAATTTTATACATATAGAGCACTTAGTCAATTTTTCAAAAAATAAAAGAATGTTAAATTGTGATAAATTATGAAAATGTTATGAGTATCTGAAGTTGATACTAATAGATAATTCATAGACTAGATATGTGGTCTAGCTCTTTTGAGCCTTTTTTTTTCTAATAAGCAAAAAATATATTAAAATTAAAAAATTAGGCAAATTCAGTTGAATTTTTTAGATCTAGGCTAGTTGTTAGAAAAGAAAAATTAAATATAATCTCGGATCGTCACAGCCAAATCCGACCACAGAATTGAGCTGGACCTACCACCTGCGTCCCCAGAGTGAACATATAAAAAAATTCCTGGTGTCGGACATGCCAATATGTATGTATATATATATGTATATGTATATATATATATATATATATATATATATGTATATGTATATATATGTATATATATATATATATGTAGAGTGGAGATAGCGTGAGCTTAAGCTCACGGAGGCCTTCCGTGAGCTTAACTCAAAAAACATATTAAATTATCTTAAAATTTTAATTTATCATTCTCATTAAATTCTTTATATGAAAATCTCATGGGATGCAAAAATTTGGAGCGTTTTGAGCTTTTTAAGTCGCCGTTTTTAATTTTTGAAAATCAGCTCTAAAAATAATAATAATATATTCAATACTTGAACATCATTTTCAAAAATTAAAAATGGCGACTTAAAAAGCTCAAAACGCTCCAAATTTTTGCATCCCATGAGATTTTCATATAAAGAATTTAATGAGAATGATAAATTAAAATTTTAAGATCATTTAATATGTTTTTTGAGTTAAGCTCACGGAAGCCTCCGTGAGCTTAAGCTCACGCTATCTCCACTCCATATATATATATATATATATATATATATATATATATATATATGGAGTGGAGATAGCGTGAGCTTAAGCTCACGGAGGCTTCCGTGAGCTTAACTCAAAAAACATATTAAATGATCTTAAAATTTTAATTTATCATTCTCATTAAATTCTTTATATGAAAATCTCATGGGATGCAAAAATTTGGAGCGTTTTGAGTTTTTTAAGTCGCCGTTTTTAATTTTTGAAAATCAGCTCTAAAAATAATAATAATATATTCAATACTTGAACATCATTTTCAAAAATTAAAAACGGCGACTTAAAAAGCTCAAAACGCTCTAAATTTTTGCATCCCATGAGATTATCATATAAAGAATTTAATGAGAATGATAAATTAAAATTTTAAGATCATTTAATATGTTTTTTTGAGTTAAGCTCACGAAAGCCTCCGTGAGCTTAAGCTCACGCTATCTCCACTCTATATATATGTATATATATATATGTATATATATATATATATATATATATATATATATATATATATATATATGAGTGGAGATATCGTGAGCTTAAGCTCACGGAGGTCTTTCGTGAGCTTAACTCAAAAAATATATTAAATCATCTCGAAATTTTAATTTATCATTCTCATTAAATTCTTTATATAAAAATCTTGTGGGATGCAAAAATTTGAAATATTTTGAGATTTTTAAGTCACCGTTTTTAATTTTTTAAAATGATGTTCAAGTATTGAATATATTATTATTATTTTTAGAGTTGATTTTCAAAAATTAAAAATCATAACTTAAAAAGCTCAAAACGCTCCAAATTTTTGCATACCATGAGTTTTTAATTTAAAGAATTTAATGATAATGATAAATTAAAATTTTGAGATGATTTAATATGTTTATTGAGTTAAACTCACAGAAGGCCTCCGTGAGCTTAAGCTTACGGTATCTCCACTCTCTCTCTCTCTCTATATATATATATATGTTCTTAAATAGAATGTTTGTTTTGTAATATCCGAGCACATTACTAACTAGCCTTCAATAACTAATGAGTTTGTGTAACATAGTCCCTGACCCTGGGCATTTGGATTTGAGTTCAAACTTCTGAGCACAAACCCAATATTACTTGGGCTAAAAGATTCAGCTTTCCAAACAACGTCCAAAACTCAGCGCAATATATGTATATTGTACCTCCACTTTGGAACCGAATTAGGGAATCTAATATTAGAAAGAATGGCCAGTTTCTGTAAGTTGAGGATTAACTGTAGAAAAGTTTTGAGGGTCAAAAAAGAGAAGAAGCTTTAAGATAAGTTCACATTAACTTTGTCTCCTTAATTACAAGTTTGCAATCGGACAAAGATATGTAAGAAAAGCCAAATTTTATTCATTATTCATTGCCAACAGTACCAGCATTAATAGCCTTACATACATTGCATATTGTAATTGTACAATACTCATAATCTGTAACTATGATAAACATAAGACACATCACACTGTATTTTTTCCATTCCCCATCTCAGAAGAAAGAATTCATTTCATCTCGAAACGCCGACAAATGCTCCTTCTCCACGCACTGTGTCATTATCCTGGTTCCCTTTTTTGGTGCTGGTCGCGGTGCCAAAATTGCCACTGCCATGAAATGCACATATTGGAAAGGCACCAAATGGCTAGGAGTACCCCAGCCATAGTCCACCTCGAGAAACCCTAACCTCGTCCAATCCGACACAAACAAAGAATTATATTCAAATGTCAATTCATATGGGTCCTTTTTGAAATCCCCAACCGCCCATCTGGCAAAGTCCCCCGGTAGTTTTGCCTTTGCATCACGAATCATCTTCACCACCTCTATCAGCTTAGCAGAGGTGACAGCACCACTGGTGGCAGTAGCAGTAACAGTGTAGAAGCAATTCCCATAAAATCCCTCTGGTAGCATATGTAGCAAATGCCTAGTACTTGCAAAGAAGCAAACATGGACTGGAGTTTCTGGGCTCAGCCCAATGGACCGGGTTCGGGCTTGCCAGGCCATGGCAATGCACACATCAAAAGTTGAGCAGTAATGCCCTGTGGATTCTAAGTACTGAGCCTTGACATGGACCACATCGGTCGAATCGACATCTGTAATGTGCTGTTGGAGGTCGAAGGAAGGGAAGACTGGTGGTGGGCCCAATGGTAGCTTGGGTGGGTTGGGGATTATGTCCCGGCACCATACCGGTTTTACAGTGGGCTCGGGCAGGCCTCGGGCAAGGTCAGCAATGGCATTGAGGAACTGGGCCGCACCGAGCCCATCGGCTAGGGTGTGAACTGCAATTAGGCCGATAACAAAACCGCCACAAATGAACTCCGTCACCTAATATGGCAAAATTAATTGATGGAATTTAATTAGTGATTTTGGTTGAGATATGTGCGTTATAAGCAAGTCATTCAGTGTGTTAAAAAAAAAGTTAATTTGTAAGTTTTTTTTTGTTCCGATAGATGGATTATAGGTGGTAGAGATAGAAGAGTTAAGCTGTTATGAGGAGAGGATGAGGTACGCAATTCTGTGTGCTGACATCAATATATTAGTTGAAATACTTTCTTTGTTGGAGAAATAATAATTATACATGAGACAAATTTATGACAAAATGAATGAATAAGAGAAAATAAAATACAGATTTGTAGTTACGAGCTTCAACACTACAAATATTATTGTGCCAACAAATTGAACTCATCACTCTTTTTAAAAAAAAAAACTTGTCAGAGGAAATTGAATTTATTACTCATGGTGCGTTTGTCTACTTATTAATTAGTTAATATCTTAGTGGTTTTGGTGAAGTTCTTATATAATGCTTTAGAGTCCGTTTGGCAAATTAAGGAATAGCTTTGGAAGAGTGGTAATTTTGGAGTGATAGAATAGTATTTTTTTTTTTTGGAAGAGTGGTAGAAGAGTGGTATTCTTGACTATTCGGAAGAGCGAAAATATCGTTTGGCAGTTGTTACTCGAATAGTTAAAATATGAATAATTATGATACTAATAATGATGATGATAATAATAATAATAGTAAAATAATAATCATAATAGTAAGATAATAATAATAATAAAGTAATAAAAAATAATCATAATAAATAATAATATTATAATAGTAATATAATAAAAATATAAATATAATCATAATATAGTAATAAAATAATAAAAAATTATAATTATAATCATAATTATAATAATATAATAATAACAAGTAATCATAATTTTAATAATATAATCATTATATAATAATCATAAGATAATAATAATTATAGTCATAATCATAATAATATAACCATAATCATAATCATAAAAATATAATAATAAAAATATAATCATAATCATAAAAATAATGATAAATAGTTATAATTATAATAATACAATAATAAATTAATCATCACTATAATCAACATATAATAATATAATACAACATAATAAAATAATAATAAGTAATAATAATCATAATCATAATCATCATAATATAATAATAAATAATCTTCATTATAATAATATAATAATAGAATAATTATATTTATATTCATAATATAATATTAAAATTATATTTATAATAATAATAAATAATATAATAATAATAATGATAATGATAATATAATAACAATAATGATAATAATAATTTAATAATAATATAATGATAATAATAATAATAAATAATAATATTAATATTAATATAATAATAAATTATAATCATAAATATAATATAATAATATAATAATACTAAATCTTAATCATAATCATAATAATAATATAATATAATATAATCAAACAATAATCGCTATTCCGACGAGAGCTAACCCGGTATTCCACCTATAAATTGGTATACCGGATTAGCACTATTCCGCACTCTTCTACTTAGTCTAAAATTCGTTTGGCAAATTAATTCGTCGGAATAATTATTCTATTTCAACTTTTTACTATTTTATTGAGCGCCAAACACTCCCATAATTTCAACATTATATCTATAAATGCTACAGGCTACAGCTCAGCTGCATTTCACTATGTCCGCATGCGCTAGCTAGTGCGCCTAGGAAAAAAAAATGGTCAAATAGTGCAACTTTTTAAAAGATTATATAACAAAGTACCACGGGAAAAAAGTGTACGGTTGGTTGGACACCAGAAAGCACTTCAACAACTAACAGAACCATTATAGAAGAAAGGAGCCTAGTAGGTTTGAAGGGTTGTGAACTTGAAAATAATTTAATTTTTTTTTCATTTATTGATTTTATATTGAGATGTTTAATTTTTATTTGTTTAAAATTTTATCTTATTTCTTTACAAATTTCGATACAAAATTAATGAACAGAAGAGGTTTTGAATCAAATTTTAGGTTCAAAACTCTTTGAATGTACTCTGCTCCCTAGAAGAAATGTACATTTGTCCATTTTCCTTTTCCCCCTTAAAAGCCATCCCTTTACAAAAATAATATTAATAAAATTAAAATCCTTATGTTTTAAAGAACTATATACCATATAAATCTAGATTCTAAAGTTTTGATCTTCGATAAATGTGGCAGCGCACAATTAATTAAACAGCATTTGAGGATTATTTCCAATCAAACACGATGCAACCTTTTGTCTTGAAAGGTGAAATTGACAGCAAAAAAAGTGACGTAAAGAACACTTGTCCGATCTATAGCTATGATGATTAAAATATACTATATATCTATAATGCTTCTTTTTTCTAACTCACTGCTTCAATTAGAACGGTAGCTGAGAGTATTTTTCTATTTCTTCTTTGTCCTTTTAACACACACGCATAAAAGTAAAATATATTTAACAAAAACTACACACATTAATTATAGTTGGATATATTACGGAGCTTCATTCAATGGTTTTGGATTGTGACCCCCTCTTAAATCTAAAACTTAGTAAAAAAATTCATTAACAATTTATACAAATCACTATTCACTATAAAGGTTGGCCCCTCCTTAATTATGATTTATTATAGTTGAAGCTCCGTTACCGATTACAATAAAAAAAAATTATAGTTGGATATACATATTATTATATATGGTCTCCTTTTTAATCTTTTACTTTGGTTTCTCTGATAAAATATTAGATCTTTTAATTGATTTTTTTAGGTTATCTTTTAATTGGTTCACTTGCTAGAACTGAAGAACCAATAAAAACAGCGCCACCTTTCTTGGCCGTTCGTGACGTGACTTACTAGAGTACTAAGGCGCCTATATTAATTGTTTGATTTCACTTTCTGTTCTACGTGTTAATTAAGTTTGGGGAAAACTATATGAATTTGACATTTGAAATTCAAAGCCATAGGGTGCACACAGCACACAGGTTACTTTTCATTTCTTTCTTTTTCTTCTTAAAATTGTACAGGAGAAAACTATTTAACTAACAACCGCAATTATATAACTTATACTAAATAATAGTAGGACAAATGAAGGATAATGCTAAATATACTTTATGAATGTTTTAACTACGTCAATCCATTTAATTAATTGAGGAAGGTTAGTGAATTACTCTTGTATCCATTTCAGCAATAGCCGACCGAATCAAGATTTAGATGATTAATTTTTTTTTTTTTTTGAATATGAGTATTTACTATTATTTCTTTTTGTTTTCCGTTTGATTTTTCTTTAGTGTTTTTATGAAATTACTTGTGTAATCATAATGCAGTGTAGTGATGTCAATGGGTCGGGTCGGGTTCGGATCGGATCATATTATTTTATTATTTTTTTTGTTCTAATCCGAACCCGATCCGATTATATTCGGATAAAAAATCTTGACTCATACCCGACTCGATCGGGTTATGGGTCGACCAGACCCGATTCTTATAAAATAATTAAATATTTATTAATTTATTTTAGATTATTTTAAATAATTAAATATTAATTAATTTATAATTAATCTTAATTAGTATATAATTAATATATTTTAAGTTTTAGTTAGTACTAAATCACAAAATTACTTCAAAAAACATAATTAATCAGGTCGGGTCGGGTTGACCCGAACCCGACCCGATTCGGATAAAAAAATTAGATTCATATTCGACCCATTTATTTTCAGGTCATATCGAATCGAGGATCAAAAAAAATAGATTCATATCTGACCCATTTATTTTCAGGTCACGTCGAATCGGGTCGGATCAATAATTGACACCCTAGTGCAGTGTGATAGACTGGTGCTAATTAATCATAATTAACTATTTCACTTCATTCAAGCAATTAAGGAAAATTATTTTTTCTGATTCGCTTAAGAAAAGTTGAATCTTTGCTAAGAGTACCTACCTACATGTATCCTAATATATTTTTTTATTTTATGTGATGCCATCAGGAGTATTTTCGCACCATCTTTTACTACTAGTCTATATAGTATTGGATGTAAATGGGTCGGATCGCGTTCGGATCATATTATCATTAATTTATTATTTTTTTGTCTGACTAGACTCAATCCATTTAAATTTGAGTAAAAAATCTTAACTCATATCAGACCCGATCCGTATAAAATTAGTAAGTATTTTTAATTATTTTATATAATTTTAAATAATTAAATATTAACTAATTTATAATTAATCTTAATTAATATATATTTAATTTTTAATTAATACTAAATCACAAAATTACTTTAAAAACACTAAACGGATCGGATAGGTGTCAATTGATAGGCTCAATAATCGACACCTATAAATATATATGTATAGAAAAGGTCGGTGCTCCGATTATTTTCTCAGTACCCTTTTACAACTAGAAATGGTAGCTAGGTGTAATGCGATTTGCACGCACTCATTTTATTACCCGAAATTGCACGCAGTTGCTTTATTGCGCACTTTGTTTTTCAAGTGTGTTACGTGTTACGTCCATTTTTTTTTTGGTTAGATGATTATTGTACTGTCAAGTAGTTTTCATAAAAGTTTCAGGTTATTGTAGCATAATTTAATGACTAATATAAGTATTTGAATTTGTTATAGCATTTTTTTTAATTTAAAACAGGGTATTTCGTTGTTCACATATAAGAAGCTGTCAGAAAGAAATTGTTTGTATTGTATTGAACATACAGAATAATAGCTAGAATATAGAAGTTTTTAGAGATCAAAATTTTAGACTAATTATTAATGAGATTTTGAGACAATTTTTCCTGTATAAAAATGCTTAATTTGATATTATTATTTGAATTTTTTGGAAATCAATTACTGTTATTGTTGTTATTGTTATTATTATTCATGGCGTGTAACACAGAATGTATGCTTAGATATAGAATTAAAAGATTATGCAGAAACGTATATAACTAACTATATATATATATATATAGTGAGGCTATGGTACTTCGCGAAGCACAAAACCTCCCGTGTTTCGCGTCCGTATCTCGAATTTGAAAGTTCAAACGGGCGATCCAAACAGTTGAACATGATCTTCATATTGAAATATCCTTGGAGATCAAATTTTATATTTTTTTTGAATTTTTTTGCTATTTTTTAAATGGGTACAAAGTTTGCTGATCTAACGATTTCTGCACCATCCAAAACTAGTGATTTTGTACCCATCTAAAAAATAGCAAAAAAAATCAAAAAAATATAAATTTTGATCTCCAAAGATAGTTCAATATGAAGATCATGTTCAACGTTTGGATCGGCCGTTTGAACTTTCAAATTCGAGATATGGACGCGAAGCACGAAAGATTTTGTGCTTCGCGAAGCACCATACTGTATATGAAAATTACATCGAAGTTGATGTAATATTTTTTTTATCGAACACTAGAAGGTGTAGTTTTTTTATATAATAATTATAATAATTATATTATTAATAATAAGAGTGATAAAAATCAGTGGCGCGTTTACACTGTTTTATACAAAGACGCCACTGGCAGTGACGCGTTTGCTCTACGCCACTATCAGTGGTGCGCTGTCATTCGTAGATTTTAAAATTTATTTTTATCACTCTTATTATTAATAATATAATTATTATAATTATTATATACAAAAAAATCTGCTAGAAGCTGTACCAAATCATTTATGAATTCGTGATCTATCTTTTCCCATTTGCTTTTTAAGTAAGTTTTGTTAGTTTAAGGCTATTTAGTTGTCTCTTTATATGTCATCCGGTCTTAGCTAGTGGAAAGGCTTACACCTAAAGTGACTTAAATTTCTATGAAAGGTCTATATTTAATTTAATTATTTCAAAGTTAGTGGGACTAAAAAAAAATATATACTTAGGATAGTCCGACAATTCTTCACAAGGAGGTTGACCACAAGTTACTTCAAAAGGAAAACAGTAAATAAACAAAAAGAAAGTATACTGTTTAGCCTATAGTACAAGACCAGTGAAGAAAACTCCTTGTAGAAATTACCAATTCCACAAGAAAATAGCCCTGACCATGTCATTCAGATATTAACAAATACGTGTATATATAACTAACATTAATACCCTAAAATTACGTATATATATGTATGAAATAGAAAATTTTGACATATTAGTATTTATACCTGCATCATGACAGGCATGGACAAGGGATCCATGACAGGACCGGGTGGAGGCAGCAACTCATCCTCACTTATTACCAGAGGATGGTCAAGCTTATTCACATCACCCAGTGTGCACCTGACTTCAGCTTCGACAAACAAAACACCTTCTCCGGTGCACGCTACATGCACATTTCCATCTGGTACCGACCCCACGAAGCGTCCTGCAAAAGGATAGTACCATACAAGTGCCTTTGACAATGCATTTCTAATAACGCTAGCCGGTTCCTGCCCATGTTCAAACACGTGCAAGGACCTGACCGTGTGCCTGAGGCCGGGAACACGGTCGATAATTGATAGGGATTCGGATACTGTTTCTGTCAGTTCAGCTGGACGGACAAGGGACTGTGCAGTTCGAATTACAGAGAACCCCATTTGTGCAAAATTAGAGTTTGTAAAAATTAAGCACTCAAATAGAGACAAATTATAAGAGACTGGTGAGGCTCTTGAAATGTTCTTGGAGTGCTATGGTGGTATTTATAGGCGATGATGCCAGTACTAGTTTTCAATTCTTTGTTGAAAGGTCCTCTAACTAAAATTGAGTACTCTGTTATTTTCAACCAATCGTACGTTTCTGCAATTTAAGAAGCTTTCCCACTGAGCAGTGTGCTAGTGATTTTCAATGGCAGTGACAAATGCAGAATTTTAATATATTCATTTTAATTTGTGGGTTGTTTTGAATTAAAACATCACTCCAAAATTCCAAATGCAGTGAATGTCAAAGTACCCCGCTAGAATATTGTCTTGACATGCATGCAATTCCCAATTGCAGGTTACAGACAAAACTGAAAAATTGAAAAGTCTCTCCGACTCTCTCCGGTTCTCTCTGAGAGAAAATGTTTTGTTTTGTCAGCAAGTAGTAGGTAAACTGAGCTGAATCTATGGTCAGAATTGAGATGAGAAACCTCGAGAGAGAGAAATCAACAACATATCCACCACTCCTTTGCAATCCGGATCATCTGTGCTGCTTCAAACGCGCCATAAAATTGAGGTGTTAATATATCTGAGTTAAATTACTTTAGGAAACATGGATTTAATTCCATAATCATATTATAATATGACATGGATCATAAGATATAGGAGTTGTTTAAGGTAAGTTCGGTCAGAGACTCAGAGAGCCATTGTATAATTAATTTTTAGAAGTTGGTGCTTGATCCATGTTATATTAGAAATTATAGTGTTGTGTGACCAAATGGTTTTAATTCCATAATCATATTATAAATGACATGGATCATAAGATATTAAGGTTTTTCAGAGAGCCATTGTATAATTAAGTTTTAGAAGTTGGTGCTTGATCCATGTTATATTAGAAATTATAGTGTTGTAATTTGTGACCAAAGTTCTTAACATCAAAATCATCAGTTTGGTTTTAAACGACGAATTGAAAATGTCAATTTGAATGTATACTTAATAAATCTTCTGTTAATTTTCCGAGTTTTAAATTTTCAAGTTCATTTTCTAAAGTTTACACCAATTCAACTCAAGCACTGATATTTTTTTTGAGTAAAACTCAAGCACTAATAAATTATGTTTGGTTAAATTTCTCCTTCGAATACTAAATTTCTGTTTTTCTTTCTTTTTTTTTGACGTGGTTCTTTTTTTTCATGAATATAAATTTATAATGCATATTTATTAAAAATTAGAGAAACAGTATCTTCAACGATCCAACTTATCAGATACATTTAACCATTACTCTGCTTCCAAATTCGAGAAAGAAAGGAAAGAGGGGAGGGAATTAAAAATAATTTAAAATTATTACACCTCAAATATGAAATGACAATTAAAAAAAAAGTAAATAAAAGAATTCACCTCATTTTTTGTCCATTCATCTCCGATCACATCTTTAAATAAAATTTAAAAGCAAGATTAAAAATATTTCTCCTTCCTTTCGCCTCCTCTTCCCCAATAAACCCTATTGGAGCACGGCCATAACCAACTTACATGAAAATCTGGTCTTATTAAACAGTTAAAGTGAGGTGAGAAATTGATATCCTACAGTTAAAGTGAGGTGAGAAATTGATATCCTACGGTTAAAGAAAATTTTATTATTAACAGTATGTAAGCGACTTGCAACTGTAAGCTACAGCCTCCGGGTGGTGCATGATGATGGAGGCTGATCATTGGAGGATCGTAGCATTCACAATGCCAAGAACATTCATGGTTTGATCATACAAACCTATCTATTGGTGGCAAATGACTAATGCGTTATTGAAGACAATTAGGAGTAGGGGCGTCATTTCCTGGTAATATTGGCGTCATTTAATTCTGTCAGCATTTACTTTTACTCAGTTGCTTTTAGGAATTACTTAAGAACTATGGCTTATATTTTCATGCTACAACATTAACTAGGAATTAGGAGTAATGAAAACCTTAATCAAGTAATATATGCCTAGGGGACTTTCTCAAAAAAAAAAAATTGTAAGCTACAGCTCAGATAAAAAAAATTTACGTTTGCATATTTATTTATAGTAAAAAACAGCACAAAACATGGACCGAGTTTTGAACTCGGTCCAAGATAATTTATTTATATATCATAATCTTCTCCTCTTTCTTCTTCCTCCAGTTATTTTTTCAAAACATCATTGTTACTATTGCTAAATATGAATCCAGTTCAGATCCATATTTAGCACTCTCTTCTCATCTATATTGTATGTTTTTATTTCTATTTGGACTATTAATTTTTATTATAAAATTAAAATACACTAACGATAGGTTTATCATTCATATTTTAGAGATGATTATGTTGCTGATCAATGTGTATTAGTACCACAGAGGTCAAATTCTGAACATTTCAACCAGCGCGGGTTATGATATTCGTGTCGCGTGCACATTTTCTGTCGACGAGACAATCAATATTCATGACTTCTGTAAAAAACTCTTCTAAAAATATTGAACCGAACCTTCGCAAAAAAGTAAATCATCTTTTTTCATATTGATTTAAAATTATTTTTTAGTCATTTCAACATCACCATTAGTGCATGAATCAACATTACCCAATCAGGTTCGGATGTTTTTTTTTACAGTTTATTTGGAGTAGTTTGTTAGTAAATTTGGGGAATGATTAAAACAACCCCCTACTAAATATCGGGGTATAAAACACTGAATCTAATAGTTGAATCTCAATCAATATTCAATTTTGATCACTATGATTTGTGTCCGACTAGTATTCCTAAAAGTAGTAATACAATCCTAGCTAAGGAAATAAGATAAGCATTCCAATGATTATGGATGAAATGAAGAGTCGTATTAACAGACTTCCAACTCGAGGCTGAGGACGTTCGAGCATAACATGATTTATATTTAATGATGTAGTGTTTATATTTTATTATTGAAATTATCAAAATAATTTAATTTTAATTATTGTTGTAATATTTTAATTTTTTGACACCATTTGAGATCAATCTGATATAGTGTTTATGTTTCACATTATAATTTTCGATACATGTTTCGTGTTTGATCTTGACTACAAATAAATAATTAAACGTTAAAAAAATAAAAAAATATCTGAGATTGAGTTTAAAAATCGGTCCATGATTTGTGCTAGTTTTTAACTGCAAATAAATAAGTAAATGTAAAAGAATATCTGAGACCGAGTTCGAAATTAGGTCATAACATCTGAGATCGAGTTTCAAATACGATCCACTGTACTATTACCGCAAAAAAAAAATTAGAGTACTCATATCACTTTTCTATTTTTTTATTTACCAAAAAAATCTTAGCTTTTAGTCCCAATAATATCGGAGAGTGATATAGTTCTCCCAATCACTCTCCACTAATTCCCCCATCAAAACTGATACGTGGGTCTCATACACTGTAGCTTTTTGGAGGGCCACGTGTCAGTTTTAATAAGGAAGTTAGTGACGAGCGGTTGGGGACTTTTTATATTTTTTCTAATCAATATCATCCAAATGCAATATTTCACCATTTTATTTTCATGCTCCTTGTTTTTAAGAGAATAAGACTAAGGACTACTAATAATATTTTATATTTCGATTCCAAATATTTGATAATATTTTATCTAGTTTCGAAGCTCACGATGTGTTATTAATTTCGACTGAATGAATGTTCGTTTAAACTTTAGATAGATTTTTTTTTGTAATTAGATTTTTTGTAATTTCGACTGAATGAATGTTCTGGAAGTCCTTTTTTTTATCAAGGAAGTCCTATTTCTTAAGTTTAATATCTGAAAATAAGCATGATTCGTCCAAAATTTGAAGATCTATAGTTTAATTAGTACAAAAATTCAGTTTGGAATCTGGATACATATTTAAGGTTTGGTTCATTTTTGTGAGTGAACACATTAGTTCACTTTTATGCACAATGTTGTCAAATTTATTATATTTAATATATGGGTACTAATTTTTTTCAATGCGAGATGAAATAAAATTTTCAAATATTCCGATGAATCAAAATAGAAGAGGATTTATTGTGGTTTACATATTAAAGCTGGTTGATGGAAGTTTGATCTATTATTCACACATTATATTTTTTAAGTAAAGATAGAAATTTAAACTACTTAACTTCCTTTTTAAATGTCTATAAAATTCCTCCTTCGAATTTCAAATATGCGACATTCCACACAAAAAAGTATCGGTCTTTTGCCATTAACACATATATACACATACATTTACATTAATATACATTTTTATATTAATTAAACATTTGATATTGGTTTTTAATTAGGTATTGGTTTGATTCTTTTTATTTTTGCGCGAGTCGAATGATAAAAAATTATCATGTCCAGTCCTCAGCCTTTAAGAGTCAGAGATTTCTTAATTCATATTTGTTTGGTGGTCTTCCTTTTGTTTTTAAGAAATTATTTATCTTCGTATTAAAATATATGCTTGGAGATTAAATTTTATAATTTTTTTTTTTTTTATTTTTTGAAAGATAGAAAATCATTATTGTTGGATGTTTCAGAAATCATTAGACCAATGTATTTTCTACCTCTCAAAAATAGAAAAAAAATTAAAAATATAAAATTTTCTCAATCATATTTTAATATGGAACCATTTTAGATTAGTTGAATCAATTTTTTAATTTAGAAATAAGAGAATATATAACATGAAGTAAAACCCAAAAAAATATAAAATTAAGTAACATTCTCTTGGATGATCTAAAAATTTTTTAAATCAAGCAACATTCTCTTGGTAAAAAAATAGCAAGAAAATCTTAAAAATATATAATTAATTTCTATAAGAGTTTAATATGGAGAATGAATTGAACAATTTAAATAGATTATTTTAACTTGAAATTTAAAATTTTGATGCGTTGCATAAACGTATCCGTACAACGCATTATATTTTAGACTTTATATATATCCTTGTTACTAATTAATCTGTATGTAAATATATTGATAGATAGATAGATAGATAGAAGTATATCGGGTTGGTTCCCATGGGCATCGAACCAAGTTTGGGTTTGATGGGCAAATCCAGCGTCGGATTAGATCAGTGCTCTCCAGTTGATTAGAGGAGTGCATTTCAAACAGACTTAATTTATTAGTTTCAGACTCGATTAATCAATGGGCCCATTGTCCACTAAACTCCTTCTCTTCTCCTCCATGACTTTATGCCACTTCATCTCGTCTCCTCTCTATCGCAGCACATTCTCTCTCTCTCTCCCAATCTCCTCAGTCCTCCCTTAAGATTGAATAAACTTGTTTTGTCTCATAATCCTTGTCAGATGGATGGAGCCAATAATCACCCCCACCTACTCAGCTCTCTTTTGCAGCTGTTAGTAACGCTCCACTTGTAGTTCATACAACGTGAGTATAACTGTCACACAATAGTCAGAATCGACCCCATTACCTCAGCTGTAAATTGACCTATCAAAAATCTTGTGTGCAGTCTCTCCTCAGTTAGCATCCTTTTCTTTTATTTTTATCAGGCTCATTTTTTGGAGATTGTGCCGATTAGGACAGGCATAAGAGATATTTTTCACATGGTTGTGGTCTTATTAAAAGTTAGAGCTTGGATGATTCTACTGGTAAAATAATCAAAAGATCAATTTTGAAGATGGTATTACAATTTGTTTGATGCTGCAAATTCAGTTTTTTAGGTGCAACTTGAAGAACTACATCCTTACTCTTTAACAACTCTCTTCTACATTAAGCAACTTTTATCCAAAAAAGTACAATTACTTGATGAAACTATTTCTTTGTTAGAGTTCTGCTCAGGAAAAAACAAATGAAAAAAGTTACTAGAATATATTACCAGTAATAATATAAAGAAAGAAGAACGAATAAATAATACATAATATTGGAGCAGTTATTGATACTAACAAGAAGACGTACATACATATTTATGTTTCTTTGCATGAACTATAAATTCTACCAGAATTGATATACAGTTCATAAACCAAAAAGCTACTCGAGCAATAGCATACATTGATTAATTGATTTATATAAAGAAACATATCAAATTTAATAGAATAAAATCTCATAAGTATAATTGGATATAATTAAATACCAGCGACTATATATCCGCCCATGGGCGGATGCAGGATTTTAGTCAGGGGGGGCAAATATCGGATTGTAATAGCTTATCGGGTTTAAATCCATTAACTAATCGGGTACTAAATAAAATAATAATAATTTAATATATATTCTTACCTAATAACAATTTTATTAGAATAATAACATTTTATATATTAAAAATAACAATAAAATAAAGCTCAAAGTAATAGATAATCAAGTTGATGAAGAAGTTTTTTCGTCTATAAAATTTTATATTTTGATATCTTTGCATAATTATTTCATTATACATGATATTAAATATTTTTTTCTCAATAAAATTAATCGAGACAATCAGGGGGGAAGTATTACCGAAAAACACTTTTTTTCAAAATTCAGGGGGGGCGCTGCCCCCCTCCCCGGCCAAGTGTGCATCCGCCCCTGTATCCCCCAGTATCTATATTACAAATTTATAATTAATTATCAAAGTGAAAACTGATTTTGGGTAAAAACTAAAAACTCAAAAGTTCAAAACCGATACTTAGATACTGGCAAATATCAGGGCAAGACCATCCTGTTTCAAATGAAAATTGATTTTGAGTGGCGACTCGAAACCGAGTAACCGACTATACTTGCTTCAATACAAAGGGATGGGACGAAAGGAGAGAGAGAGTCCATAGTACTATAACAATAGGTAAAGCTGGTGAGCTACGCCGATCAGAGTGCAAAGACAAGTGAGAAGAAAAAAAAAATGAACAAGGCACGAATGGGAGATTCGTGAAAAGTTGGATGAGGGACCCTCCTCACGGAAGAGAAATAGATTTAGTGGGTTTAATTATTAACCGGATCTAAAACTTCATTTCAGGTACGCTCCGTTAATCAAAATCAGGAGAGCGTTGATCTAATCCGACGGTAAATTTGCCCATCGAATCCAAACTTGGTATGCCCATCGAAACCAACCCGCTCCAATAGACAAGAAGGATGTACAACGCGGTGAGAATAGGATGGTGCCACTATATTGTGCTCCTCTCTCTCACGTCTTTTTTGTTATCTACACGTCTGCCTATCATTATGCATAATATTAAAAAAAAATTCAATAAAAAATAATCAGACAATTTAGTGAAACAAAAAAATCCCGAAAGACATATTGTCGAACGCATTATTTAAAATTAAAAACATTATTTTTTAAAATTTATGGGAGAAACTGCCCCTGGCCCCTGACCACACATATATCCGCTTTTGTATCTACATATATATATCTGATAGTATTCTAACTTCATTTTGCTTGTTCATTATTCTAATTAAATGTTTTGTTATTTAAATATTGCTATAGTAATAATCATTAAACAATGGTTGTAAAATTATTTTAATGTCACTTTAGAGTTTTAAAATTAAGAAAATATCATTTTAAACTTCAAATTTAGTTTAATGTTATTCTAAATGTTTTGTTGTTTAAATATTTCTATAGTAATAATCATTGAACAATGGTTCTTACATTCTAAAATATAAAGTAAAATTATTTTAATGTCACTTTAGAGTTTTAAAATTAAGAAAATATCATTTCAAACTTCAAATTTAGTTTAATGTCATTCTAAATTTAGTTAATTCAGAATTTTGTTACTCTAATATAATTATTGTACTTTTTTAAGTAAAAACATATATATTTAAAATATTAAATTAGTATTTTATAAAGAGAATTTTTTATACCCTAATTTCTATATTTCATTCTATACCTCAACTATCTTAACTAATTTAACTGATTTCTAACTGTAAAATTAAAATTTAAAGATAATTTGATATATTTTTTGAATTAATCTCTCTCTCTCTCTCTATATATATATATAATCTTTTGTCTTTTCAAACTTTTCTCAACGACAACCACTTAAGGTTGCGCGTCGTCTTCCGAAACAACTAGCTATTGTTTCTCCATTTCTCACTCTATTCCCAGAACACATTTCTTTCTCTGTTTTTCACCAACCCGAACAGGGAAGGAAAAATAATAAAAACCAGGAGAAACGACGCATGAGCACCCGCTCCTGCATTAAAAAAAGATTCGCTTTTGAATTCCATGAGCACCTTCGATAGGTTAAATAATAACATATTTATCTTTTAATTTTTCTTCAATTTCATATTTATTGCTTGAGTATTTACTATATCATATTTATTTGTTCACTCTTTAAATTATTTCATACTTGTTCATATATTTACTATATATCTAATATATTCTCGAACACTTTAAATTCATTCATAAATAATATTTATGAGCTTTCAAATATATTGTTAATTTTTTTATATTTATCCATAATAAATATTTAATTATTAAAATATTTTAGTATATACTCACTATTTATTTATGAGAGGAGATCAGTTGACAATGGATTATTTTGACAATCTTAACAATTAACCTCTTAATAAATATAAAAAAATCTTAAAAATGAAAAAAAGTTATAGATGTGTTCTTCTACCTTTAGATTGATGGTCATTCAAATTTTATGTAATTTCATTATCGTTTGATAGTCCATCAAATACCATCATTTTTTATATAATTTGTAATGATTCCAAATTAATGGTCTTTGATGGACTATTTGCATGAAATTTGAATGACCATCAATCTAGAGGTAGAAAAACACATCTATGCATTTTTTTCATTTTTAAATTTTTTTTATATTTATTTAGATGTCCATTGTCAAGGTTGTCAAAATAACCCATTGTCAATGGATCTCCACTCTTTATTTATAATAGCTTATAACTTTATTTTTTATTTATTCATAAAATTAAATTAGTTTTAGTTAGTTTTGGTAGATATATTTTTCTTGACCCACTTGATGTAAACTTTTCAGTATGGTTTTGGATTAGATAAAAAAATAAAATAATGTGTACTGAATCAGATTTAAACAAATTTAATTTTAAAAAATAATATAGAAGAATTTATAGAGTTAAATATTATTTATAGTATCCTAAATAATTATTAAATATATACGAATATGATATGTATATTTGAATTCTGAATAAATATAAAGGAATTTAAGAGTTCAAAAGTATAATAGATATATTAAAGAATATATGGATAAATATGAATGAATCCAAGGAGTTGATAGATAGATAAATGTAAAATAAAAAAAGAGTTTAAGAATAAATATGATATTAATTATTACTTATTTCAATGGATCTTCCCAAGCTAATATCTAACCGTTAAACCGTGTATGAATTTTGTCAATACAATTCTAAAATTAAAATTATAAGAACTCTTTGATCTGAAAAAAGGAGTTCAATTATGAATGGGGATTCTAATCTCTTGTTATTCTTCTCGGAACAACATGATCATGTTATCTCGAGAGGAGTTATCGGATAAAAAAGGAAGAACCCGATGGATTTTAAAGATAGAAACTGTGAGAGAGGAGAGAGAAAAGTAAATAAATCCGATCCATGTGTTTTTTATTCGATGAGCCCGTTCGAAATAAAAGGGTCCTGTTATCCGAAGAGGATAACAAGTGATTCGAACTCTTACGACTGGAGTGTCCGAAGAATCGGAGATACGAATCGACGCTTAAGCGAAGCAGAGGTGGTTCTGGTCGTACGCCAACGCCAGGCCCATCCACAGAACAAAGAGCTCTAAATCTTGGGCTGAATTGTGCAAGCACCATCAGTATATGAGAAGGCCCAATACAAGAAGCTCAAGCTCACAGATTACACATCATCAGATAACCCAAGCCCAATAACTTCTCTCGATTTTAACGAACTGGAGAAATCCATTATTTGATCAATCCAATTCCAAATTCCCAATCCACACCGGACCGTCTTCCCTTCTTGACCACCAAACATCACCAAATCCTTCGCTAGAGAGGGAGAGAGCATGGCGAGGCTGATGAGATGGGCAACGGACGCCGGCGGTCGGTGGCAACTGGACATGGAGTCTCCAGTAACGATGGAGGGCACGGCGAGGCCTGTCCCGTTGGACCCACCATCTCTCCTCGGTCTGTCGCGTGGGCCCCGCATAACCAGGACCAAACAGCTCGACTTCATGCACCGCTTCATGTCCTCCCCTCTCGTGCCTTCCTTCTGCGCTGCCAACGGAGGCTTCTTCATGCACCACGCCCATTTAGTGCACCTCACTGAAAAATTGTATGCTGATTTAATTGTGCTGCTTGTTTTATTATTTTTTCCTATTGGGAAATTTTAAAATTGAACATACATCACAAGTAAGAACCATCAAATATTATTACTGAAGTTATTCATTTACGATGTACTGGACCTGTCACCTGAGTATACATACACTAAGAATGGGAGTGTACAATAGCAGTTGTATATTGTTGTCAGTGCCATTGTTTTACTGTATCAGTCAATGTATGCTGCTTTTACTTTCTCATTTTTAGTACAATACAAGTATAAGTACTTTATAATGTATGCGATAGGTTCTTTTTGATCATATGATGTATGTGAATATGAGGTACAACTGCACTTTTGTAGGTCAGCTACTATCTTGGAGCAATTTGATATGCAAAAGCTGTGGTCTTCTATCAATGAATGTTTATCCAAAGGCAAAGGGGATGCATCTTGGTCTGAGTTTATCTCAAGCCGCTCTAGAGACATAGTGACACTCGGTGCAGCTACCGAGCTCCAAATATCATCTTGCACGTCTTTGTTGGTTGAGGCATTTGACATTAATAGGGAGCAAAGTAGAGGGAAAGCAATCTTTCAACACAAGGCAAACCATCTGTAATGCCCCTTAATATTTTGCTTTTGTAGTATTAAGTGAAATCTGTGGCCTAATGTTATTTTTTGAATTTTTGTTTGGAGGTTTTTTGCAATTTGTACTATACAATTGGTTGTATTTGAAAATACCGACCAAGTTTTCTCCTAATCAGTACAAATCCCAGTTTGTTTATACGTTGTTCAATAGCACACAAAAGTCAACTTAAAGATTAAATCTCACAATCTTATTTAACTGCAATTGAATCTCACATTAACTACTGCTTTAATTTGCTGAGATTCATTTGTAATAGTCCACAAAATATTTATTGTTTGTTTGTACTGATATTTGAGAAATACTGGACACTATTTGCAAGTACAATGAAGTATTAGATCTAATTTGCAAAGAATCTCCTTTTTTTATCTATGTAGTTCGATAAGCACAATTTAACAATGGAGGCGGCTTGGCCGAGTCTCTTTGTGGATAAAACAGGATCATATTGGGATGTACCTTTGTTGTTGGGTTTCAATCTCGCCTCTGTTGGATCTGCATCTGGATTGAGCTACCACATGTGCTTGCATCATCTGAAGGGAGATCCAAAACCATTTTATAATGAGGAAAAGAAACGTGATGTACCGATACCAGTACCGGCATCTCTTTTCCCAGGGACATGTGCCAAGTTGGCAATCTCCTTTAAGAGAAATTTTGATCTTTGGAGAGAGAAAGAGGGGAAGGTCAAGATGGTCCAGCCATATGATGTGTTTCTATCAGACCCCCATGTTTCTGCTTCATGTACATTTGGTAAGTTTTATCATTTATCTATCAATATGGTATCAATTGCCCCTCAAATTCATGATAAAACATGATTCAATATGTCTGAAACCTAACTGGTACAAATTAGGTACTTTGTATGATGTCCATACCCAAGTAGCTATGATTTTGAGTACATTAAGCTGTATATCTGGTATCCATTCAGTACGGGTTCAGTAATTTGATTGAGCCTGGTGTGCAACCATGCAATTTCATAAATTACTTAGTGAGCATGGTGTTTCTTTTATCACTTGGCAGGTGGGATGGCAAGTGCATTAATAAATGATAGTTCATCAAAACTTTGTACTGAGAAGGACAAGTATGCACTTCTGGGGGATCTGTTTGGTTCTCTATCCTTTACTGCACAATATGGAAACTTCCAGAGGCTCTTCTTTGACCTGACTCGTATCAGTGCAAGGCTTGAGTTTAACTCGGGCTCGGCATTTATAAAGGGTGCAACCCATTTGGGAAAGGATCTCTACCTTTCTCAGCCATTGGATCTGGAGGCATTGCATGCTGTTTGCCCTGATGTAGTAGTTTCTCTCCAGCAGCAGGTGGTTATCTGTTTTATTAAACTAAGCATGGAGAGTAGTCTTGGCTGATAAAATATATTGGAGTGAGGGAAAAAAATTCTGTTTTAATCACATCAAAAAGCTAAAATATTCAAATTTAAAGCCAAGTGCAAGTCAATATTGGTAGGTCCTTTTTTTCTGCAGATTGTTTGCCCGAAAAGACAATTGTATCTAATTGTGCCAAAAGGCACCATATAAGACCACTTATCACTATATTTTTTTTTTTTTTGAGGATACTTACCACTATATTTCACCAATCCTTCCTTCTCTCAACCGTTGTTCATGAGGGGAAGTCTTGATAAGACAGGTCAAATACTATTCCTGTAATTGTTCATTCTGCTGCTTCTGTGATGTTTGATCAATGTTGTTTTGCAATCTTGGACATATAAAAGTAAATCCTGCTGAAAAATGTTAGAAGTTCTGTAGAGATCCAAAGGCTGTATAAGAGATGTGTTTTTTTGCTCCTTTCAACTCTCACAACTTGAGGAGAATACAAAGATTTGCCTTCATTTAGGTATATATTTATACAAAGATTTGCCTTATCAGTTTATAATTTGTTTTGTAGTTAGTTGGACCTTTTAGCTTCCGAGTGGATTCAAAAATAAACATCAACCCGCGAGACAGAAGCCGAATTGCACAGGTTGGTGAGTCTGTTTTGGCGATAGATTGGGCTTTACAAGTTCTTGGTTCCGCCAAAGCTACAGCTTGGTATTCTCCGTTGCGTAAGGAAGGCATGGTGGAGCTCCGATTTTTTGAGATTTGATTTTTCTTCCACAATTGTGAAATCAAAATTCTATAATACATACTTTTTTCCTTTTGGCAGGGCCATATTAGTCTATTTCAATATATCGAATTATGTTTATTAGAGCCTTGACATCAACGTTTTTTATTTTCTGAAGTCCTGATCTTGTTTGCCATTATATTTATGAAGTTGCTATCAGCAGGACAATTTCCTTTGACACTAAGGCCCTGTTCGTTCTCTCCCCATGTCACGGGAATAAGTTTTAGATGGGTGTGGGTTCCAACCAATAAGTCTTGTGGGTTCCCAATAACAATAAGTACTGAAGAGAGTGTGGAAAATTTATTCGGTCCAACCTCATTTGTTTTTTTCCCGTGATTTAATGAAGGAACGGAAATCGAAAATGGGAAATGTAACAAACCCGGATGAATAAGAAATGGCATCCGAACAGCATCAGTGAAAAGCTTTTCACAGAGTTTAAAATCCTGTGTATTCCCATCTGATAAACATCCGAAGACGGCCTAAAGCTGCAAAGGTAGAGCTGCAAATGAATCGAGATCGAGTGAGTTGGGGTTAGTTCAAATTTGATTTATTAAAATTTGAGTCGAGTTGAATTTGTAAAACGTTTTAAGCTAAAAAATTTAGCTCAAGCTCGGATCATTATTATTCGAGTTGATTCATAAGCTAATGCATATATATTGACTCAATTTGAAATCTAAATTTAGTACATTTACAAATTATAAAGTTGATATATCTATAAAATTGATACATGAGTTGTTATATATTTAATGACATCTTTGTTGCGCTAATTTTAATAGATGAATCAATAAAAAACTATCGAGTCAGATATAGGAGTCGAGTCATTAGTGAATAAAGAGAAATCCTTAAGTTGTTGAGTTAGTGAGATGGTGAGATAATGAGAGATAGATTATCGATTAGAGTTTGACAGAAAAAAAAAATTTAACTTATTATTCGAGCTGAGTCGAACCACGAGCTGAGCTAATCTCAACTCAAACTCAGCTCATTTAATAATTGAACCAAAATAACTTAAGCTAGATTAGCTCGAATCCGAATCAAACTCGAACTAAGCCACAAATCCGAACTTTTTTTTTACAGCCCTAGTAAAAAAAGATGAAAGTCATTACTCTCCAAAATTGGAAAACGTATCTTTTATATTACTAGACGGACAACTTTAGATTCATAGGTCTCTTTAATTTTAAAGCACAGAGCATTCTCAAAATCGGAGGTTGAGGCCTTGTTTAGACGTTGTTCGGATGCTTTCCGTTGGCTACTATTTACATGGGAAAAGAAAATTCTGAGAATTTTTTTCTCATCCAAACAGAAGTAATGGGGGAGGAAATGAAAGGAAATGAACACGCTTAAAAGTTAAGAAAAATAAATAGAGGAATTCCATTCACTCTCTATTGAGCACAGCCACGTCATTCTGGTTTTTGTATTAATCAGTATGACATCTAACCTATCAATTCAGTATACGTGGCTGTACAATACAATGCTTTGCTTTGCCCTGCTAACTCTTACGATTGTTTTTAAGAACTGTAATTTGTGCAAGTTAAAATTCTCTTCAACTAATTCTTAATAAATGGATTAAGTCTCCAATCTTTTTAAACATGCCATATTATTATTTTTCTCTATCATTGATTTTATTTAAATCTTTTTTTTTTTGAATCTAATGGTTCATATAAAATATTTGTTCTCTCCTCATTTAAAATAATATGTGTAATATACTTAAAGTGACACTTAACTCTTAAAATGATCTAATTTTTTATATGATCATTTATAGATTATTATGTGTTTAATTATATTATTTATTATAGTAATAATAATTATTATTACTTAGCATTTAAAAATATTATGTCTAAATTTTTTTAAATATGAAATTTATTAAATATATTTTAAAATTTATATTGTTAATTATTTATTTAAGGATTATATTATCGGGGTGAAACCCAACCCGAATTACTGCCCTATTGAAAGGAATTCTAAAAAAATGGAATATAATTATCACACATTTATATTTAGGGGCAGAGTGATAATTTTTTTTAAATGGGGGTCAACAATTTACTAATAAAGAATAGAGGAGTGACCGCCTAAATCAGAATTAAACAGTCTGAATCACACTTTTTTTAATTGTAAAAAAAAAATATTCTTCTACCTATCTAAAAAAGTAATACACAAAATGAAAAATGCATTTTCAAACCGTTTAGATTTTAAAAATTAAGATTTAGACAAATAACAAGGAAGAATCCATGCATTAGAAAGCATTCTATCTAACTCAACACAGTTCAGCTATATATTAAACTGAATTAACCCATCTAATTTTATTAAATTAACACAAAACCGATGCTATGCCTGATATATTAACACTTTAAAATGATGGAAATTAGTTCAATATATTGCGTAGATGCCGGCGTCAACGTACTTGCCACTCCTTAAATTAGTATAGCTATATATATATTTTTTTGAAATATTTTAGGTTTCACATTGTCAGATAATTACAAATCTGCTATATCAGGAAACGCATTTTCATCCATTTTTTTTAAGCTCCAACAGCAGGGCCGATTTAGTATAAACTGACAATTTTAGACAATTTTAGTACTAAAAAGAGAACTTCAATAATTGGAAGGACAAAAATCGAGAAAGAGCATACTGTTTTCTCTTTTTTATTTTTTTCCTTTTTGTTATGAAAAAGAAAAGGCACCAAGAAACCTTAAAAAAAAAGAAGGGGAGAAATAGCGATACTGTTAATGCTAAGGACCATTTTGTAATTGTTTCTAATTAAATTTCTAGAGGGCTTTACACACCGCCGTAAATTACAACTCTTTACCATCTCCTACAAAATATTATAATCATCAGTCTGGTCAAAAAAAGTGTCGTTGATAGTGCGACGTCATCAATCGTAAATAAAATTATTTCTGTGGCAATAGACCAATAGTTCCTTTCTCACGTTAAATAAAGAAAAAGCGAAGCAAAAAACCCTTGAACGATCGATCCCCCTTCCTTGCCACCGCCTGCTCTATCTGACTCTCTCTCTCTCGCTTCCGCTTCCCCGATCGAAACCCTAATCTCTCTTTTTTTTTTCTCGCCTTCGTCACAAGCTAATTACTCAACCTCAACCTCAACCGTTAGATCAGATCGGCGAAGGAAGAGATGGACGACAGCTGTGCGGTTTGTGCTGACGCTTTGGAGTGGGTCGCGTATGGCGCGTGTGGGCACCGAGAGGTGTGCTCAACCTGCGTGGTGCGCCTCCGCTTCGTCATGGACGACAAGCGCTGTTGTATATGCAAGTCCGATTGCCCAACGATTTTTGTAACAAAGGTATAATTGTTCCTTTTTCTCAATCTGTTATCTTTGTTGATTGATTTATATAAACACTTGGAAATTTCCATTGCATGAGAAGAAATCTGGTGATTGTTGAAACCTTTTTGAATTTTGTGCTATTTGCTTCAGTTTCCTCTCCAGTCTACCCTAAATTACACTTTCCTGAATTTGTTGAATTAAATTTTGAATTGTGTTGCATTGTATCACTCTAAGGGCCTCTGTCCTGTACTCCAACAAAAGGTTATTGATATACTGTTAATAGTAACTTCTGATTTTGAGAAGAATCCTGAAAGTGTCTACATTTTGTACAATTGTTGTAGTACTAGTACCATATTTGGTGCCTCAAAAATTTAGAATTTGGTTTTGTGAAACGTCCATTAAGTTTAGTAGAAGTCTTTTTCTTATGACTGTAAATGCTCCATGATATTATACTTCTGTGCAGGGGTGGAGATTTTTTTTTTTTTTTTTTTTTTTTTTTTGTGGGGGGGGGGGGTGCTGGGGAAATCACATCACCTGCGGAGCTGAAAAAGCTCTGCAGGTGTGGTTCTTTTGATTTGTGTGGTCAGATCATCTATCAACGGTTCTGATTTAACAATAATAAACAACCCCATGCATCAAAATTCGTGTTTAGACTTCCCCACAGCCGTTGTGACTTCCCTGCGGAGATCTCCGCACGGAAATTCTCCGCAGCGAATACGCTCCCGGTGCTGGGGGGCCTGGCGCCCCCCATAATTTACAAAAAATAATGAAAGTTATCAATTTTGTTTGTATTGGTAGGATATTTAAGTATTGGGCACCCCCCATAATTTTATTTCAAATATATAGACCATTCAATTAAATTTTTGGCACCCTCTAAGTTCAAATCCTGGTTCCGCCCCTGCTTCTGTGAGAATGCTAATTGCTACCAAAACCTGACTGAGTAGAAGTGAGGCTAATTGAAATTAACCTCGCTTCAATGAAACAAGTAATATTGATTTTTTTTCCTTACTTTGTATGAGAAATGTTAGATTTTTGCTGAATAAACCACCACAAGCTAGGTTTTACAATATCTATGATGGCATATGCAAGGCTTATTTGTATCTGATTGGAAAATTCAGGCTTAATTAGCAATTATGTAGTTTGAAAAATGAAGACTTGGGTCATTAAATACCAACTGAACTAATGGTCTCGCTAACTGAATTTTACGATGTTGATATAAGATTTGTTTTGTTTCCTATGAAGGAATGTAGCTACTTTTATTTTCTGTTATGTTATATTTACATTTTTTTTTTCCAATATTTGTTATACTTAGGCTATGGGAGACTACACGAGGGTAGTGACTGACTTCTCAGTGTTCCCGTCTGGTGCAAATGAGGGGCAGAATGGTTCCTACTGGTACCATGAAGACACACAGGGTTATTTTGATGATTTTGACCACTACAAGATGATAAAAGCAATGTGTCGCCTCTCGTGTAGTGTGTGTGACAGGGCAGGGCCTGATGAGGCGGGGACTGGTGTGGCCCTTGCAAGGCGCCGGAACAGGTTTAGGAGCATAGGGCAGCTCAAGGGTCATCTCTTTCACCAGCATAAGTTGCACATGTGCAACCTTTGCCTGGAAGGGAGAAAGGTAATGTAATCTTGGTTCGCACATTTTACTTCTACCTGAATCAGACCTGGGTTGTATGGTTGTAATGCTAATATGGCCTGTTCCAGCTAGCATTTCTAGTAACTATTTTTGAGGGCTTAATCTTCTTTCTGAATTTACATCTTGGATGGCGGGAAATGGCTAATGTGTAACAGTACATTTCTTGGCTTCGTTAAAAGGTAGTGTATTTAAATAAGTGTAGGTAATGAAAACCAGATTCTGCTTAATCATTGTAAAGTTCCAGAACCATGATGGTGCTTTTCGTTGAGTGGAAAAAGGGAAAAAGTTAGTGTGATATTTGTTTATAGCTTCTACCAATACTGCATCATTTAATATAAAATGACATACGGAAATGATAGGCTGAGTCGAAGTTACTGGTACCTAATTGCATGCCCATTTGGTCACGTTCATGGCCATATCTGGCTTTTAGAATTTTTTCCCCTTAGTTAAATATGGCTGGATGAAAATAATAGAAAAGAGGGGTAATGCCTGATGGTTTGGTAGTAATTTTTAATTAGCTATAATTCAGAACTTAATTTTTCTGCTCAATTTTATGAATGGTGTTATTGATTTTTTTAGTTATCTATTTATTTTTGGTGCAGGTATTTATATGTGAGCAAAAGCTATATACAAGGACACAACTACAGCAACACATAAGAACTGGTGATTCTGAGGTGGATGGGACTGAAGAGGAACGAAGCGGGTTCACAGGTCACCCAATGTGCGAGTTCTGCAAGAGTCCCTTTTATGGTGACAATGAGCTGTATATGCACATGTCTACGGAGCATTATACTTGCCATATATGTCAGAGGTGCAGTGGTGTGCTATCTTGTATTGTTTTATTTCTAAGGCTTTTACCACAAGCTGTGCCACACACAAGCTTTATGCACCAGACCTGCATGTGCTTTGCAAATCCTGTTAGCATCGAGAAGTTTGCAGAATCAATGATATAATAGAATGCTTGATATAGTAGAATAAAAGTAGGAAGTATAATTTTTATCTAAGAACAAAATAGAAATAACAACTACTTGATTACTTAACCTGGAGATCCATTTTATAAAAGGTTGTCCATTTTTTTCATTTTCTGCGTGGTGTTTGAATTTGTATGTTCTTTTTATTTGTTAGTTGATTTGTCAATGTTTCTTTTCTTCATCTCATTTTTTATATTTTATTTATTTGTTAATTAATTTGTCAATGTTTCTGTTCTTCATTTCCCATGTTTCTTTTACAGACAGCATCCTGGTCAATATGATTATTACCGGAACTACGACGACCTTGAGGTACTGAACCTAACAAAACTTGTAATTATCCAGAATCAACGGATAGCTAGTGTTTTGGAAAAGAAGGAAAAGAAAATATATAATTGATAAGTTTTGCTTTACATGTAGGTGCATTTTCGGCAAGAGCATTTCCTGTGTGAAAGCGAAGAATGTTTGGCTAAGAAGTTTGTTGTGTTTCAGAATGAACAAGAGCTAAAGGTGATTTTACTTATTATTTGCAATTAGATTTGTGCACCTTATTGTGTTGTACCCTAAAATGTATGCTTATTTTCTGGTTTTCTAGAGGCATAATGCACTGGAACATGGAGGCAGCATGTCACGTGCCCAACGAAATGCTGCACTTCAGGTATAATTTAATTCTTATTCATGTACATATGTAATATACCCCCTCTTAAGTCTTAAATATTGAAAAGCTTTTATCTGCAATTTACATGTGATTATTGTTTTACTTAGATACCAACAAGCTTCAGATACCGAAGGAGTGAGCAAGAACAAAGACGTGGTGGCCGCTTCAGTGGTGGCAGGGGACGTAACTTCAGACGTGAATCATCAAATGATGTTTTAGAGACGACCATTTACCGAGATCTTGGTGACTCTGTTGCTGCCTCACTTGAATCTGTAAGCCTTAACAGTTCTCAACCCGAGCAGGTTCTAGAACAATCCTCATTCCCTCCATTATCAGACCCGAGTGATGTGCCTGACCTGAGACCAGGGTCCACAACAGATCCACCTGACAATCGGGGCTCATCTGTCTCGCGGTATGCACATGCTTTGAACCATAACTCTAGAACAAATGCCCTGAGAGAAGAGTCTTTCCCTCCTCTTCCTGGTGTAAGTAACATAGCTCAACCTGGTCCCAATCATGCATCACACCAAGGGCTACAGAGCTTAGCCAGGAACACATTAGCTGCTCGGTTACAACAGCGTAGTAAAGGGACAGTCAAGGTCATACATCCTCGATCTAGGCAACCAGATCCACCTTTCCCATCGCTTCATATCAGAGATAATGGGTCAATCCCTGGTCTGTTTCCTGCACCAGGTCCTTCAAATTCTGCATGGAGCAATAGCACTTCCACCAGCACTGGTACCAGTACTGGTTCTTCTTCCAACAAGGTGAAGCAGTCCACACCAGTGCCTAACCTCAACCAAGCAGGTCCAAGCAAAAATCCTAGTGCTAGTGTTAACCCGAGTATACCAAATGGGGTCCCAGTACCACCAGCTCCACCCAATGATGTAAGAAACGCTAACAAGTCGTTAGTGGAGCGAATTAGATTTGGTTTAGGTTATGATGAGGAACGTTATACGTTGTTTAAGGGAATATCAGCTGAGTACCGCCAAGGGGATATAGGCTCAGTAGAGTACCTGTCTTATGTGGAGCAGTTTGGGCTCTCTAATTTGGTGCCAGAATTGGCACGTCTCCTACCTGATCCACGGAAGCAGAAAGAACTGACTGAGGCATATTACGGTAATTTGAGGCTAAAGAACTTGAGAGAATCTTCTGCAAATGGAAGTGAAAGTAGTGTGAATAGAAATGGTGGGAATAGCAGCAACAATTCCAAGAAAGGAAAGGGGAAGGATGCCAAGACTGACAACTTTCTCGAAACAGTAAGAAAGCTCCAGGCTGATCAGCGGTCAGCTCAAGAGGAAGAAAAGGTTGAAGTGTTGTCTAAAGATGGGTACCGGGCTTCAACCAAAGGCAAAGCAGTGAACTCCCAACATCTGGGGGAATCCAGTAATACTAGTAATGCTGGGGATGGTGGAAATGGTGCAAAACAGCGTGCTAAGAAGACCTCCAAATTCCTGAGAGTGAGGCTAGGGGATGGCTCAGCTTTGTTTGACATGGGTCGTAGTGGTGCTGATACAAACCCTGACATGGAAACTGGTACAAATAATGGCAGGGTGCCTGAGGGGGGTGTGCCAGTCAGAGGTGTTTGGAAGAATGGTGGTGGTCAGCGACTCGCGAAGGACCTCTTTAAGTGAGAGTTTATATATGGATTATTTATCAAGATGTCTTGAAGATATATGAAATTATTAAGAGTTCTTTTTGGTGCAATCAATGGGTTGAAGGGTTTCAAGGTATTTTCTTTGCCCAATATGTGATATGTTCTTGCATACTGGCTGGATGTCTGCGGCAAGGTTTAAGTTTAAGATCCTTGCTATGCAAATTGGGTTTAATTTTCCCAAAATCTTTTTGGATACTTTTGGTCAAGGTTTCCTGTGTAGTTTACATAGTGGGATGTTATATGTTTTTATAAAGATGTTGCTTCCATTGCTTGATTAATTCCGAAGAACAAGTGTTATTTTCTTTTGGGTTTGGGCGTTGTGCTGCCTTTGTTTTCTTCAGGAAGCAGCAAGCAGTGTAAAATCTTTCACCCAATTCTTAGTTTGAGGCGGAAGGTGCAACTAAATGGGATTTTTGGATTATAACAGAACTACAATTTTTAAAATATCTGATGTTGGATTGGGTTCAGTTGATCTTTTTCATTGTTAAGTGCAGGGGCTTTAGTACGATTATCGTTCAATGCATTTGGATTAATTTTGTTTAGTTATTTAAAAAAGCAACTTTGATCTAAGAGCTGTGAGATCGAACTTTTTAATATCATTGTAATTAATGGAAAGAAATTAATGATTTCCTTTTCGCCCACCAAAAGTCACAACAATTACAGTTCCTGTAAGCTTAATAGAGCTAGGCCCCACCTGTCATTAACCTGGGTCGTTTCATTCAGATCAATCAAGCTGTACGACGAAATATTCCAATCGGTACCACTCTGTTCTAAAATGAAAAACTCGTATTGGAATGGTAACAGCAGACTGGGTAATATACTAACATGAACTGATTTCGTTCCAGTATTTCGAATAATAAGCCCTCATAGCAATCCATGGCATGCTTCATGCTTCCTTCGCACTTCGTATCACTTTTACAGTTCTACAGATTATGTTACTGCGGTTATTTTTTAACATAGTTTTACAATGTGAAAGAAAAGTGTGATCTCTTCATGGTGTGCTCTCTCAAATGTGTGACCAGGTCCAAATCTGACCACCCGACTCAGACATCAGATGGCTCAAATTAAATTTCTTAAGGACTGTAAATCTGTAATTTTATTAAAATGTATAGTACCAGCTACTTCAAATTTGACACGCATCAAACTCCAGTGTCTAGTGAATCCAAAATGTAGAAAAATAACTTCATTCCAAATTAATAAGACCGTTATCTAATAATGTTACGTTTCACATATCGTTGATATTTACCAGTGCAATCAACAATCATTTTAGAGAGATAACAATCTAGTTCTTAAGTTTCATTTTGTGTCCATGGACGTTTGAACTCATAACCACTTAGAAGTCATCTTAATTAGCAACCATTTGAGCTATTAGATCAGAAACATTTTTTCTCAACCAACATTTTTTTGTGCTTTCACTGCAAATATATAGCTTGAAATCCAGAAGTGGAGGCATATCCCAGAAACATGATCAACAAAATATATTCAAAATTCTCCAAAATCCAAATAAATCATTTAACTAGGACGCTTACCTATTAATCATTTTGCAATTGTTAACTGACAAAATAAAGGTAACTTCTTTGATATAATTTATTCTGAAATGGAGTTCCATTTTGTGCTGAAGAAACTTAATATTCATGAGGATTTAACTAATATGGATAGATAGATGATTTAAGAGAAGTCAAACATATCTTAATATTCATGATCATCAGTACATGTCATATACCACCTTCACAGAATGTACTTACTAGCACCGTGCACACAAAAACACTTTAAATAAAAAAGAAAGAAATTAAAAAAAAAAACAGAAACCCCCCCACATACTTAAGCCTAGCTAGCAACTTACTACATGTTACAATAACATTTCATTTTTTTCCTTTTAAGAAACGCACGAACACAAACAGTTCAACCAATAAAGCCAGTTCAAGACTACTTAGGGTTTATCTTGGTTTGTGGCAGCATTGCCACTGGGCACGCCAAACCCGGGCCAGATGAAACCGGGGAGTGAACTACTACCGCCTAGAGGACTGGAACCACCTAAGCCGAATCGGGGCATTCCAAAGCTAGACCCACCACCGAGAGTTGGGTTAGGGAAAAGGCGGTCAAATGGTGGGAATGTCTGTGGCTTGACTGCGGCATTGTCGGTCGACTGAGCCTCTCTGAGATCTCTTGCCTCAGTAGCCACCAAGGAGGAGGCTAGCATGAGAGCAAGCATGGCTAGTGACAACTTTGTGAGCCTCTCCATGTGAGAGTAATGTGTATGAGAGTGTGGGTTTGATTGTTGTGATGGTATACATGCTGTCCCATTTTATAGAAAGCCGGATGGGTTTTGGTTGTTGGTCTCTTTAAGGGTTGCAGATCGATTGTTTGTTCGGATCTTCTATGCTTTCTTGATTTCCTATGTTTCCAGTGTAGAAGCGTTTGTTTGTTTGTTTGTTTTGTAAATTTTTCAGTTAGTCTCGGTAAAAAAGTAATAAGGACGATTTATGTAGGAGTTTAATTTTAGGTTAGCTGGTTCTGGGATTGGGCGGTTGAATTGAATGGTACTTTTAAGAGGTAGGAATTCAATTATAAGTTTTGATCTTCTATGTTTCCTTTATATTATTTTCCTGTGTGTCGAAGCATTTTTTCTTCTTCTTATAAATTTCAGAATTAGCTTAATTTGTGAAAAATCTACAGCGGCCAATGTAGTTAAATTCCTAGCCTGCACCGTATAAGGTTGTTTAAATTTGCAATTATATATTGTCTTTTGATATTAACTTAGGCTATTTTGTCGGTTGTTCATTTGCTCTAGCAAGAAATAGAGTAATTTACATCCCAATTTGTTTATCAAATAATAGGTATCAATTGTTATTCCAATAGATATGCATTATCAACATTCCTCCAGGAACAAATAGAATTTGTTCCAATCAATTCTTAAAACATAAAAATGGTTAAACTTTTCATCGTCTTGAATCTAAGAGTATATAAAATAGTTTCTCTACTCATTTAAAATAATATATGTAATGTACTTAATGTGAAACTTAGCTCTTAAAATGATTTATTTTTTATATGATCATTTATAAATTATTATGTATTTAAGTATATTATTTATTATTATAATAATTATCATCATTACTTAGCATTTAAAAATATTATATCTAAATTTTTCTTTAATATAAACTTTTATTAAATATATCTAAAATTTTATATTATTAATTATTTATTTGAGGACTATATTATTGAGAAGAAATCTAGATTACAACTCTAGTTTCAGGAACGACTTTCATCTCGTTACTAAATGATTGTGTCACTAAAACCCATTTTGTAGCTGTGTGATCTTATTGCAGAGCTGCAAAAATTCAAAAAAAAAGTTGCAAAAATTCAAAATAATCTACACAAATACGGAGCTTTGGATACTGTGATAGTACGACATCACTACGATAGAAGTACTAAATAGATCAAAATTGATTATTGCGGAGAAAAGTGCCTCTACCATAATAAATTCCATCAAATTTACAGTTGAGTGTTGGATCACTTTTTGGAAACAAGGCTTATTCTTTGGTTTGTATCTTAACGCAGCAATGCATATAACGTATCAATCATCGTTCAATAAATATTTACTCTAAATTCAAATGTTTTGAAATCTGTAGAATACAAAATTTGTTGAAAGAGTTTGGTCTATTTGGAATGAATATTTGTCGAATAATGATTGGTCCAATGTATATACATGTTTCAAGTCTTCGAGTTAAATTTCAAAACGAAGGTTACATTCTTATGGATTTACGTAAGTAGTGATTCATGGTTGCAACTTGTTAATGGTGGGCCTAAGAATAAATTTTAGAGTAGGAAGGTTTTGAAGAGGATGTGTTCTTAGGTTGACATGGTCTAGCTAGCCAGAACAGGACTTTTGAAAATACACTTGGTCTAGAGCACAAGAGATTGCAAATCAAGAGAGAACCAACACTAATATAGCCAATTAGTCTTTGTTAAACAAAATGTACATATAAAACATACATACGCACAAAAAATTAAATAAAAATTGTCTACTCCAGATTGGCCTGCTTTTAAACTTGAGTATACGCAGAAGGAAATTTTTTTCTTGGATTGTCCAAATTATTGAAAAAAATATATTTAAATAAAATAATTAAAGAGATAGATCTTTGTCATTTTACTTGATATCCTTTTTGTTTATGCCATTTGTTAATTTGTTATCTTACTAATTATAAAATAGTTCAAGAAAAAATTGTTTTGATACTATATATCATGTCTCCACTTTTCGAATATAAACTTTATCTGGTACAAAATGTGAAAACATTATAACTAGAAGCAATTTATATTATTCTTTTGAATATACGTAAGGATAATTACAAATAATGGAAAAAAAATATTCGCGACTCATAAAAATCTTTAAGAGTTTGACTACATATAAATACAGTGTTTGTGAAGAGAATAAGATCTATAATAAACATATGTTGAGAAACCTCGCCATCCTCCATGCGACCATCATGTCACAATTAATTTTAAGAACTATCGTTATAAATTTTTGTTTGAGGTAAATAACGTTATAAATTAATTATAAATCTTTTTTTGTTTTGTTTTGAGAAAGTCCTTAATTTCTGGTAGTGTAGTAGGTACTTGGTAGAACTAATAATTAAATTGTAAACCGGTTCTAGTCAAAGGAGTCGATAAACATGAATTATGATAAGGAATTAATGTATGATTCGTTAATTTTGATTAAGACATGAGATAGTGAAGTGCTAACATGAGTACAATTTATTGGTCCTCTTAAATTCACCACCAACCAACTGCAGTGTGCAGATATTATGTAATAAATTTATTGCTTCCACTGCCTCTCATAAATGTGATGAATGGTATAATAAATAATGGTCGGTAAAAGCTGCCTGTTATGTCCATTGACAGGCTGGATATATGATATCTCAGTAAAACAGTGTCTCTCAGTCGTAGTAAAATGGAACCAGATTTGCTGTCGCGCAGCACCGTGCAGATTCACGCTAACTCAATCACGTGATCCGTCGATCAGTTTGAGATTCGTGCTAACTCGAATCTCGAAGTGATCGAACGGATCACGTGCTACGCTGCACGGTGCCGCGTGACAGCGGATCCAGGTCCATGCAAACATACGTATAGGAAAATAGTAAGAATATAGCACTATTCAAAATCTTTGTTGAAATATTTCCAAAAACTAAGTTCAAGATATATTTCTTTTTAATTCATATAAATTGGGATTATTCAACAACATTACCATTTGGTCCAAAAATTTAGTTCCTCGTGTTTTATCAATTGTTACCTTTTTAGTTGATCTGCGTTTCAATTTTCAAAGGATTGATTTTAGGTCCACTTGAAATTAAGTCGAATAAGACGGCAATGCCACATTGCATGGGTTTTGGGCCTTTTAAGGCATGACAAAACTTATCAGATGGATGAGGTGTTGTTTAATTCGATATGAATTGGTCAGGGAAGTGATGCGAGTAGAATTCAAAAGATTCATATTTGGGCATTAGGCCTTGCAGGTTCCAATTCCAACTTTGTATAGCATCTTTAATTCTTTACCATATTATTATTACTATACCAATCAATTCTCAACTCTGCATTTACAAAACAAAATTGTACACCTTTTTTCCTGTGATTTAAAATAATAATAACATCAGAAATTATTAAAATAGATTTTTTTTTTTTACAACGTGAACTATATTTCACTACCTCCCATTTCTTGTACGAGGTATTAAAATAGATATGTATTTTTTCTCAATGGTTGTCAGAGTAAATTATCATTTTAAAAAATGTCCTTTCTTTTAGCGTGCTGTTAATTTTATATTTAATAAAATCCAAAACACTTTAACAATGACTAATAATGATCATAACTAAACAGTACCATATCTATGCATGTAGGATTATAATAAGACAAATTTCCTTTATAATAATAATAATTCCTTTAGCGTGCTGTTTGTAAATGCTCATTCAGTCATCATCTAATATATAGTCAAAATAAAATAAAAACAAAATTTTATATTACAATTATAATAATTATTATCATTTTTATAATTGTTATTTTATTTTGGAGGATGTGTTTGTCATCATGAACGTGTCTCTAACTCCAAATAAGCATCGTTTTTTAGGGTCAAAATAATTTTTTAAGAGTCTCTAGAGGTTCAAAAGACTTATTTTTTTAGGAATGAACTCAATTTTTGAGAGACTTAGTCCTTATTAAACCCTTCGGGACTTAAAAGCCGGATGAAGGTCAGATTTGAAAAAGATTTTTATCATTTATTTTTTTATTTTAATTTTTTAATTTTATTTTTTTCAATATAATTAAAATATAATACAAAATATAAAAATAAAGTAAAATTTATAACTATAAATGTAGAAAAATAATATTTAAATTATTTTTTAATTTTTTAAATATATTAGAACTCTGAAAAGGATCAGATTTGAAAATTTTTAAGGGCATGTTCGGTAAATAAGTAGAATAGAGGAGAAATGAAAAAGAGAATTGATTTTTATTCTTTACAATTCCAATCATGTTCGGTAAATTTGGAATAGTGAAAAAATGAATTTGAGCCTTTTCCAACACTTGAAAAAGCTGTTATTCCATAATTCCACCTACTCATGGAATAATGAGTTGGATTAGAGAGGGATTAGAGAGGGATTAAAATGCAAAAAGAAAGGGTCTGATTGTATATTTTTATTGCTATTCCACTTTTCCATTTTTTTCTCTATTATATTCAATTTTTTCTCATTCGGCTATTATTCTAATACAATTCCATATTATTCCTCTATTCCTCTCTTGCCCAACAGCCCTAAAGAGTTTGAAAAGAATTGAATCAGATTGGAAGAGGCTATTTTCTTCGGAAGTTAGGTCCAATCATTATGGGTCCGTTTTCTTTGGAAGTAATTTTGGAAGAGTGATAGAATAGTGTTTTTTTGGAAGAGTGGTATTCTTGACTATTCGGAAGAGTGAAAATAGTTGGTCAGAATAGTTAAAATATGAATAATTAATCATAATAATAATAAGTAATCATAATTTTAATAATATAATAATCATAATCATAATCATCATAATAATAATTATAGTCATAATCATAATAATATAACCATAATCATAATCTTAATAATATAATAATAAAAATATAATCATAATCATAAAAATAATTATAAATAATTATAATTATAATAATATAATAATAAATTAATCATCACTATAATCAACATATAATAATATAATACAACATAATAAAATAATAATAAGTATTAATAATCATAATCATAATCATCATAATATAATAATATAATAATAAATAATCTTGATCATAATAATATAATAATAAAATAATTATATTTATATTCATAATATAATAATATAATATTAAAATTATATTTATAATAATAATAAATAATATAATAATGTTAATGGTAACGATAATATAATAACAATAATGATAATAATAATTTAATAATAATAATATAATGATAATGATAATAATAATAAATAATAATCATAATATTAATATAAGAAGAAAAAGTCGGACCGAAATAAAAAATGATCAGATAAAGGATCGATTCTTCTGCGGACTGGCCAGATGGGGATAAAAAAATCTGCCGATCTATGCTACAAATAAGCCAATTACAACCGAACAACTTATTGGTTTGGGGAAAAACTCGCAGGTATTGGCATCCTCTTCTTGAAATATTTTTTGACTTAGAATATTCTCACTGGGTGTCAAATTGAAATAAAATAAGAAAAATGAAAAAAAATCCGATGAAATCTGTAGCGCCGATGACATTTACACGGCGGAGTCTCGTTCTCAAACTTCTCATGCTCCTGTAATCTATAGTGCCTATGGTGGTGGTGAGTGGTGTGTCTATCTGCATGTGGGGTCCCAAGCTCCCTCCTCCCACGCAATCACGCTACAGAGTACAGACTCAGCAGCAAGCAGCCTGCCTAAAAGGGCTTAAGCCGAACCACGTGGTAGTGAGCAGTGATGTAAGTCTCTGTCTTTTTTTGTAAACGACAAGTCTGTGTCTCTGTAACACTGACATGGCTGTCGCCTTGTGAGTTGTGAACTCAAATTGTGATTGACTGATTGGAGGCTCGGACCTCGACGGACGCCTTCCCGGCAGGGACCGAGGGATAGCAATGGACCAAATACGATCAAATCCGACCCTTAATAAATCTGATCCGGTCCTTATCAAATTCAGCTCTTTCAAAATCTTTTCAAACTCAATCATTTTCAAATATGTGTTCTAATTATATTTAAAAATCTGAAAAATCATAAAAGATTTTAAAAATACTATTTATTTATCTTTATAATTATAAATTTTATTTTATTTTTTAATATATTATATTATATTATAATTATATTTAAAAATATAAAAAATAATAAAATCTCTTCTAAATTCAATCCCTACCCGACTTTTAAAACCCGACGGACCTGATAAGAGACAGCCAGATAAAAACTGAGTTTCTTAAAAGTCAAACTCTTTAAATCAGATTTCTAAAAATTATTTTTAAATATAATCTTTACTTGATCCTTAAAAATCCGATCTGACTATTAAAAATCATGGCTAGATGCGGCCACAATTCCAACCGATTCATTTGATTACTTTGAAGCAAAGTTTTAAAATATAGATTTCAATATACGTGTAGTTGATCACTGCATAGTGCATATGCGACATACAGAGGTATATACGGTTCAGTATGCGGATATATATTCTAAATTTTTTTATAATATTTGAATCGATCATTTATTTTTGAATTTTTTAATATAAAATAAGAAAATATAATAAGATATCAATATAATTTTAAATATTTTATAAAAAAATAATATAATTAATTTTATAGACTTAATTTAATAAATATTTTAAAAAATAATGCGTATTATTGAATATATATGTGTATATTTTATATATATATATAGTAAAGATATCGCATCACATAAATATATGCGGCGATACAGCTATATTTTAAAATAATGCTTTAAAGTGTGTTTCTAAGTACCAAGAGATATTTTCTTTGTTATCTCTAATCTGTTTTGAGTGACCAACTTTGACTACATGTTACGTCGCTGTGATTTTTCACCTACTTTTTTTTTATGTGAGCCAGCTATGTGTCATTGAACAGTTTTTGTAATAATAATAATTATTAAAAATAAGAGTGAGAACTGTAAAATTTTAAATATACGAATGACAGCGCGCCACTGCCAGTGGCGCGTTTGTCTATTATATAAATCAAAAGCGCAGATGCTCATTTGCACATTCGGTGAAGAGAAAAAAAGAGAGAAAGAGAAAGAAAGAAAGAGAAGAGAGAGGATGAAAGAGGAGAGAGAAAGAAAGAGGAGAGAAAAAGAGAAGAAAAAAAGAGAACGTACGAGATGAGATAGTGTTTGACATATTATTGGATATTGCTATCGAAAGTAAATTTTATTTATTTAAATAATTAAAATTGAAATGTAAATTATAGATTAATTATAAAATTATTTAATTATAGATTAATTATTAATTAATTATGTAGATTAAATTATATAATTATTTAATTATAATTTAATTATAGATTAATTGTAATTTAATTATAAAATTATTTAATTATAGATTAAATTGTGTAATTATAATTTGAGATTATTTATTAATTATCTCGTGTAGATTAATTGTATAATTAATTAATTATAGATTAATTATAATTTAATTGTAGATTAATTATAATTAATTATAAATTTAATTATAGAATAATATATATTTAATTAGGTTTTAATTGTAGAATAGATTAATTATTGATTTAATTGTAGAATAATATATTATTTAATTGTTCTCTAGTCTTCTTCGGAAATCATCTCTGATATTATCTTATTTCTTTCCAGATTTTCCGGTTTTTATATAAATTTTCTGCGACGTGTTTGCATGTAATATCGGTGTACCGCCTCTCCACGTTGTATAGACCATCCCAAATACGGTCGCTCGAAAACTCTCTTTATTCCCCTATGACGGTCGGATATAACACATATTTTTATGTTAGATTGGATCACTTCATTACGAACCCATCGCATGAACCAACCCCAGTTGTTCACATTCTCTGCATCCATGATTCCAAATGCTAGAGGAATGAGTTTATTCTCTGCATCATATCCACATGTCATCAATAATCTACCCTTATAATGACCCGATAAGAATCCAGCGTCAATGGTTATAACGGGTCTTAAATATTTGAATGTTGTAATACACGATCCATACACTCAAGTTACGGATTTAAACATTTTTATATTATCATCTGAAGTATCACACGTCAATATTTTTAATTTTTGTACCTTGAGTAGTCCGAACAATCGCCCCCAATATTTATGGAAGCAATGTATATGATTTTTTCCCAAGTACCAAATAATTATTCAATTGCTCTTTCTCAACCACGCCAAAGTTTACCGTACGTTGGTGCCACACCGGAATATTTTATTTCTATAATCATACTGATTTATTGTACTATTAGAGAGAGATCTTTTTTTTAAATGTTGGCGGACACATCCTACAATCAAATTAGATGTGAGTGTTTGCGGTCTCCTCGTGGTCTTCTACAATTGCGGGATTTTTATTTGTGATGATCCTCCACGTGGTTGATCTTCTTCAGGTCTAGCGTATAATCTCCAAGAATAACTCTCTTCTTTGCATTTTATAATAAGTCGTATTTTATAACTTTCTTGTACCCACATTGAATATTTTTTCTAACACTCCAATCAGAAATTACCCAATTTAAAACCGATTTAGAAGCAAATATTTTATTTTCAGCTAACTCATCATCGAGTCCTAATCGAGCTTCATTCGCACATAAACGGTCAAACATCTCAAAATTATTTAACGCTTCTACGGGATGTCGTCTCTCAGTTCTTTCGGTAACTAACAATGTGGTATCACATCTCTGAATTTCCTCATCTTCAGATTCATCGATCGAAAAATCTGACTGCTCAATGTAATCCTCCCTTGTTTCTTCTTCACTCGAATAATATGGACCACCATCATCTTGCTCATCCTGATCATCGTGACCATCACTTAATTCCATTACCGTTGGTTCAACACTAATTCTGTCATAAATATTATTTTCCTCTTCGGTCTTACCAATATTATAAGCTAAATTACAGCTATATGTAGTACTACTACTACCGCCAAAAAAATTATATAGTGGCACCGCTGGGTTCGATTTTTGATAAATTATATTATTACTGTAAATAGCTGGATACATATAGGAATTGGTTCGATCGTAGGTTGAATAAGAATTGGTTCGATCGTAGTTTTGATAGGAATTGGTTTGATCGTAGGTTTGATAGGAATTGGTTTGATCGTAGGTTTGATAGGAATTGGTTTGATCGTATGTTTGATAGAAATTGGTTTGATCATGGGTTGAAAATATTTCCGCTAAAAAATTACTATCGCTCGGTTGTTCTGCAGTATAATTTTCTTCAGCAGAACAATAATTTAAATCTGGTATCATTTTAAAGAAGTTGGATTTTAATCTGTTTGTGAGAATGTGTTAGTGATGTTTGTGTTTGTGAGAATTAAGGTGTGATGTAGTAGTGAGCAGGGTGGAGAATTTATAGGGATTAAACGCGCTACTGATAGTGATGCGCTGCCATTCATATATTTGAAATTTTATAGTTCTCACTCTTATTTTTAATAATATTAATTTAATAATAATTATTATTAAAAAAAAACTGAATTTTGAGTGTATGTAAATGGGCCCATTACAAAATAATACATTCTTCAAATTAAATTTGAATCGTACAAAACGAATTTAACGTGTAAAAATTAAGGACACCTTGGCACCTTGCTGTCATGGTACTTTTTATGACAGTGAATCCGGATTCGATTTTAAACATTTTCGAAATAGAACCATATATGATGGGAAGTGCTCAATTTATCTTGATCATTTTGATGATGAATTTTTTAATATATATAAAAAATTTATAAAATATATATTTTTTATAGATGTGTTCTTCTAATTATCATTGATGGTGATTTAAATTTTATATAATTTTATTATCATTTGATATTCCATCAAGGATTATCAAATTTTATATAATTTATAATGATTATAATTTAATCATTATAAAAAAATATTTTAACATTTTTTTTCATATTTATTTAAAATTTCATTATCAAAATTATCAAAATAACCCATTATCTCCATTATCTAGTGATCCCCACCATATATGATAAATCATTACTTCGTAACATTTTTTTTTTGTCGAGAGGACTTCATCATCATCATCGTTACTTGGTGACTTCATCATCATCATCGTTACTTGGTGACTTCATCATCATAGGATAATGGTCAGTGCGTACGCCAAAAGTTTGTTGCCCTTTATATATTAGGTACAATGGACTGGACTTATTTGGTGTCTGATCCAAGCAAATGGGTTTGGCCCATTAAAACTCTCATTTTTGACATGTTCTTATTTTCCTCGTATATTATACTTCCAACTTGAACCAATTGTTCTGATCAAATGTCTAGCTCAAAGCACGGGCTTTATATTGGATTGATTTATTCCGGATTTTGCAATTATAAACAATTCTGTTGTTGCGCATAACCAAGGGCGCACCTATGTATTACCTGCGGGGGGCAACTGCTATCTCTCAATTTTGAAAAATACTGATTTTAAATAATATTTTCGGTAATCTATTTTTCGGATTGTCTGATTATTTTTATTGAGAAAAAATATTTAATATCGTACATAATGAAATAATTATGTAAAAATGTCAAAATATAAAGTTCGTAGAGAAAAATTTTATTCATCAACTTGATTATATTACTTTGAGCTTTATTTTGTTGCTATATTTAATATATAAAATTTTATTATTTTAATAGTTTTTATTAGATAAGAATATATATTAAATTATTATTATTTTATTTAGTATCTGATTAATTAATGAGTTTGAATCCGATAAACTATTATAATCCGATAATTATCCCTCATGACCAAAATTTTGTATCCGCCCCTGACATAACAAGTTTCTCTCTCTCTCTTCCAAATTATTTATACTTGTGTAAAGTAACTAAATCTCTATATTTAGTTGATACTCTTTTACAAGTCTCAAAAGTCTAATCCTGCTCAATATCTTTAATCCTGCTTCATGAATCCGCATGGAGCTCAATATCTTTAATCCTGCTTCATGAATCGACAAAAGAATGCATTTAATGCTGCATGTCGTCTTGTATTGTAATTAATCGTTAGAACAGTGAAACTACATGAATACAGCTACCCTACATTAATATTTAATACGCTCCTGTAATAAAGAAAAGAAAAGGCGCTTCATTTATACCATAAAGAAAGCATAAATAAAACAATTAATTGCGTAGACAACTTAATATTTAATGTTTTGGCGCGTTTTCCTTGCAGAGAGGTGTGATCTGGAGCATCCAGCTCATATCAAGATCTGCACTGGGATCTGAATCATGCGGTTGATGTCGTCCATTTGTTTGCTTATTTTTGACAGCTTCGGGGACTGTAGAAGTAGAACACAGTGCAGTGAGGTTGTATGTACTTGCTAGTCGGATGAAATTAAGATCGGATGGAATGGAACATGATGTAAGGGGACATGACATGATAAAATGTAAGGGGCCGTGACCATGATACGATTCGATGTAAATTAAGATCCGCTTGTATTGTCAATACGCTTTAGAACAGTGAAACTACATGAATACAATGCTGTACATAGGCCAACGAAACTTTTCTATAATTTCAGATTTTATAATTTTAATAATCGTCCTAATCATCATCAACATCTACTGCATCTACTGGGAGCATTAAAAAAATGTACATAGGCCATCACGTTATTTTTTTAATAATTACGAAATAAATCATAATTTTAATAATAAGTATTAATTAATGAAAATAATAATAATAAGTATTAATTAATTATTTTTTAATAATAAGTATTAATGAATTAAAAAATTAATAATAAATATTAATTAACTAAAACTTTAATAATAAGTATTAATTAATTAAAATTTTAATAATAAATACGACAACACACAAGTGAGGTGTTCATTTAAAACACGTCAGTATGAATGACGTTTTTTCACCAAGTGTGTCCGTCTCAGCTTTTCCACCAAATACTTTTTTCCCATTGACACTTTGTGGTTGATTATAGTACATTTATGACTTTTTTTTTTGATAATTTAGTACATTTATGACTTAACTGGCCAAGAGAAAAGACACCAGTCCTGCTGGCGCTTTGTGATTGGTTGTAATACATTCTGTAAAAAAACGCCAATAAGTGTGTGCTGTAATATCTATTGGTTAAATTTTAACTAATTAATACTTATAATTAAAATTAAGATTAATTTTATAATTATTAAAAAATCACGGTAGGCAATCAGAACTTTTTTATTAGATTTGATAGTATCTTTCAATATTTTTTGAAGATGATGTAATGATAATGATGATGACGTCTAATGGTAAGAGTTTTATAATGAATATTAATGATTATCATAAAACCAGCTAGTTCTCATTGGCGAAGCATTGGAACATGAAGTAAAAGATTAGATGATCATTTTAGCATATTTATTGTTTCTTAAATGTACAATTATTAATAAGGGTGGGATGACTTGACAATGGATTATTTTGATAATTTTGTCAATAAATTCTAAAATAAATATATAAAGATCTTAAGAATAGAAAAAAATTATAGATATATATTTTTATTTATAGATTGATAGTGTTTTAAATTTTATGTAATTTCATTATCGTTTGATAGTCCATCAAAAATCGTTAAATTGTAACCGTTGCAAATTGTATAAAAGAATGAAAACATGACCGAAATAAAGGTGTATTTAAGCTTAACGGATGCTAGTTCATGTTATTGGTATGTATATATGATCTTCTAGCAACCAATTTAATTGACTATTTCGACTATCTTTAACTAGAGATCTGGTAATGAGAAAACTGTCTATTTATTTAAAATTGACTTAATTTTAAAGCATGAATGATGCTCATATTCTATATTATGAATTAATGACAGTTGGTTTATTTGTAAATTGTAACTATCCGTAAACTTGGAAGTTTTTAATATTTTTAACCTGACTATTCTTAATAATCATATGATCAAGGCATAAATTTTTGTGAGGGAGGTTCCAAATAAAAAATGTCTAATATTTAATAAAGTTGATTTGAAAATTTTGATGCTAATCATATAGATATGTAGTACTTAACAATTCATATTACACTATTAAGTGAAACAATTTCAATAAAATCAAACATTTACAATATTCATGTATCTACCGTATCAATTTTAGATGTTTTTTCTATTTATAAATTACGAGACGATTAAGTACTACTTTATCAAAATAATAAATTTCTCAATTACCAATTCCATGCGGTTAATTATTTTCTTAATTATTGGCACAAATATAAATAATATTTGTGCTAATAAGGCACTTTACCAAATAGAGAATTTATTATTATTATGGTTTCAAATGTCCGTATTGACAATTCGAACAACCAATCCAAACTACTTAATATGTTACACATTGAAACCAAAAATTTAAGATTTTAATTTTCCTGAACTAATTTTAACAAAATATATCATCATTATTGAAGGTATCATATAACATTTACATCACACTTTGGTTATATCAGGCACGCCATGTCTCTCATTTAGTCATTTTGATTCACAAAATTTGATGAAAAGTGTGTACCTACTACCTACTACCTACTACCTTGAGAGTTGAGACACTATCAAAATCCTTGCTATGTTATGTAGCAGTCTGCAGTTTACATATAAAAAGTAAATATTTGCTATGCTGACATGAACTCAAATTCCATCCCGTGACTCATGATAAGTTTCTCTCTCAAGTACCATTCTCTCTTTATTTATTTTTATTTTTTATTTTCCAATGAAAAATTCCACTCTCCTCTGAACCTCTCTCAATCTCAATCAGGCAACTTCTGTCCTCATCTGGGGCCTCAAATCGGGCCACAAAAAGAGAACAAAAGTACAAAAAATGCTCACGGGGCTACTTTCATTTGTGCTTTGATTTGTGGCCACAATTGCTTTTAGGTTCTAAGGCTCCATGCTAACCACTAGCCATTTATTCGTTTTACATTCAAAGGCTTCCCTTGGTAGTTTTCTCTAAAGACATGAACCACCCCTAAAGAACTCCTCCCATATAGGTAATATTCATATCCTTAAATTGTTTTCTTGTAAATGTCTGGTGCATCAACTTGCAATTTCATTTGTGCTGATGCCACTAAAGATGCATGTGTATTTTAATTGGTTATCAGAGCATCCGTTTTATTTAATATTTGAAATCAAATAATTGTATAAAAAAATGGATTAATTATACGGAGGATTGATAAAAAAAAAAAGTAAATACACGGAAGATGATTGACGCTTGTTTTTGCTAGGACCCCTTAGGATAATAAGAGAATTTAATTGTTGTGGAGAACAATCTAAAACTTAAAAAGAATAGTAAATGTGTGTAGTGTATAATGTTATATATACAACTTTTTTTTTCCCTTCTCCATTTTTTTCCGTTTCAGTATCATCTAATAATTGTTCTTCCGCTCCATGATATGCAAATCTTTGTTCTTTCATGGATACATATCTTTTCAATTATTTGTTGTTTTTTGAAATAATCTCAGCTACTCACATGTCTTTGAATCCCTTTCATGATAGAAGGCTTCACGTAGCAATGCGTGCACTTATCTTTTTATTTACATTGAAGAAATCAACAAGACCCTACTCTTATTTTGGCTTTTAGCTGCTACAATCATACACATTTTAAAATAAAGCACTTAGCTAGTTCCAAATAGTTAGCACTTTCATGCCCTGATATATTGTTGAATGATAGATATTCAGCAATAATCTCGTGATGTCGAATTGAAAAAAAAAAAAAAGGTCGAGTTGTTAAATGACCAAGTGCTATATATCACTATTATAGTATATCAATTAATTTCCCATACTTAAACATCCGCTCCACGGTAGGCCCCCTTCTACATGCCTTCGGACTTCGGTGTGATTTTACCTTGAATACTGTTCCTATCAGACAAAATTATCTTGTATTTTATTTTATGTACATTTTTATAATTTTCGAAAAACACATTTGTTTTTCTTAAAATTGGCCTGGCGGTCAAAAAGACTCGGTGCATGATGTATTAGCTTAGCGGTCAAGGGCAACTGTATAATACATTAACTTAGCGGTATAGACCAATGCATGTGAACTCTTGTCTTCTTTTTATCAAATTTGAGTATACACAGTTGTTAAGTAAATGCAATTTTGTCTTAATTGTTCATTTAAAATTCAAAGACATAAAAAGTAAGCAATAATAGATACATATGGATTTGCGTATACTATATGCTACTACTGATGGATCATATGGAATTACGAACTGAACTTCATTTTCTTTTCACATTTTTTCAATAATTTAATTAAACTTATTAATTAGTAAAGGGTGGGATCCCTTGATAACTACTTTTTTTTTTTAACAATTTTGACTACCAACTTCATACAAGTTCATAGAAAATTTTAAAAATGAGAAAATTATCAATATATTCAATTTATGAATTGATTGTGTTTCAAATTTGATGTAATTTGAATGTCATTTGTTATTCCATCGAATATCATCAAAATTGTATGATAATTTTAACGATTTAAATTTAATCATCCTTGATGGAATATCAAATGATATTCAAATTGCACCAAATTTGAAATGCTATCAATCCATAAGTTAAAAAATATATTTATAATTTTTTCCCATTTGATTTTTTCCCCATTTTAATATTTTTTTATAAATTTATATAAAATTAATTATCAAAAATGTCAAAAAAAATATTGTGAATGGATCCCCACCATTATAAAATCAATTCCATTATTTGATAGTGTTAACAAATCCCATTTTTAACAAGTAATTACAAAACATTCTGTTGTCCTTGACTGACATATGATAATATTTACTGGAAGCGTCGTCCAAAGCGACAAAAAAAAATAGCTTGTGAATCTCAATGGGAAAGAAAATGATTAGCCAAATGCACAGAGTTAAGACAACCAAATTCTGGGCTTCAAACGCAATGCGAATGAGAAGGATGTGAAGGACTTATTTTTTTTATTATTACAATGAGAATTATGAGTTGGTACTTGGTAGGGTTGCTTGACAACCAATTCTGCATGGTAGTGAAAGTAGATTAAGGCTTAATGTGAAAAGACATCTGCTGCTGCATGCTGCATGCTGCATGTCTTTATAGGCGTACTATAAGCATCAAGCACTTAAGAGGACTTGCTTCCATCTCCATTAAAAAATATCATGTTGGGGGTGAAAAAGTTCACATGAGAACGGTCTCACGTGGTTCTCAATGTAGCAATAATTTTTTTTTTGTCATTTTTAAATTAATTTTATGATTTAGTACTAATTGAAACTTAAATACACACTAATTATATACTAATTAAGAATAATTATAAATTAATTAATATTTAATTACTTAAAATTATATAAAAATAATTAATAAATATTTAATTATTTTATATACTAATTAAGATTAATTATAAATCGGATTAATATTTAGATTTTTTGACCCGAAGTTAAAATTATATAAAAAATAATAATAAAATAATATGATCGATCCGACCCGACCCATTGAGACCCCTAATTTAAATGCACTTAATAAGTTTATCTCAAATTCATATATATTCCTTCAAAATACATAATTTTTTTTACACTATTAATGAGTTTAATAAAATATAGATTAGTCTTTTTCAAAAAAAAAAAATATTTTTTGATATAATAATTATATAATTAGCAAAACGAATTTTTCCGAAATTATACCGAATCACGAATTTTTAACGCAGCCGACAGTTTCCCAAACACCGAATTTGTCACTATGGATTAAGTTAGTGAATCGTAATCTATGTAATGGGACTGCTTTCTTTAATTCAGTTTTTCCTCAACAAAAAAATCTCTACAAAGTTCACCCAACACACCTTTTTCAATGTTTACAAGTAACTGTGATCAGGGGCGGAGACAGACTCTTGACGTATGGGGGTCAAAATATATTAAAAAATAATATTAATTCAATATTAATATATTCATCATAACTATTTTTTGATGAAATAAATATTCATGATTTAACCGTTTTGATATTTATATTGAAGCATAAAGGTTTAAAAAATACAAGTGTCTCGAATTTTTTTTTTGATCGGAGAGTGGCATTTTGAAATCCTCATTTTAGAATTTTTTGTTTTTCTATATGTTTGCGGAGAAAAAAATTATGTTAGAATTAGATTATAAATATACTAACTTATCAACGAATAATCTTAATAAGAGCAAAATTTAAGTTTAAAATAACAGAACATATCAAAGATAACTGAATTATAGTACAGTTATGAATTAGCTCTACTTATCTAAAAATAAATAGTTGTCCTTTATAATCCTTCTCATTTATTTATATAAAAATTTATTTTTCTGGAATAATAGCAAAAAAATGTAGCAGTAATTGTAAAAGAAATAGTTGTGAAGTAATTTTTTGTTTCTAATTTAAATGAGAAGTCGAAAACTAAAATGATTTTGCAAGACTATAACCTTTGTTAGTGCCAAAATTTCTAAATTACTTTTAAATATTATAAATCTTTTAGATTATACACATGATATTATAGTTAATCTTTCCTCTAAAAATCTATGGGGGTCAACCTTATAAAAATTTTACCAAAAGAATGGAGTCAAATTATGATATCCATAACAATTTTGTCTAAATTATAAGCAAAATCAAACTAAATCACATAAATAGCAGCACTTCTTGATGTACCAGTAAGCGTCTCTCTCCTGTAGATATTGCTCTCCGCTCACAGTCGAACCCAGCCAAATACTATATATACAAGACAATACTGCCCATTTTTGTATTTTTGTATAGAAAACAACAAAGGAAAATATTAAACAACCTATATGTTGTAGTATTGGCATGACAATACTATACAAGACAATACTGTCCAAATCCTTCAGTTTTTCTGGTTTTTAATTCTTTGAGGAGATTTGCATTTCCAGTTTATATGTTGTAGTGTTGTCTTACTTGTTCGAGTATCCTCTGAAAAAAAAAATAAACTAACCAGACTCGGACATGTAATAATTTTGGATCAATGAATTCCTTCTAATTTCGGACCAGTAATAAAAATTTTTTCTTCTAGTAATTTTTTTCCCGTATTCTCTTTACTAAAAAAAAATCTGATTACATAAATAATATAATAATTTTAAATTATTAATGTTCTATTTTTATGCGTTAATATATGATTAGTGCATTGAGATCAGTACATATGAGTATGACTAAGATGACTAAGATACTATTCTTAGTCTTACATTGAAGGTCATAAATTCAGAAACACAATTCTTACACTGAGATCAGGATGATTTGATAGTCATTATTTGATGCTAATATAATGTTTAAATCGAAAATTTTCAGTCTCCATTCGTATAATAATGACTTATTTAGTATAGTTGCTAGTACTTCAATCGTATTGTAACACTGCATGCAAAAGTTTCCTCGAAAAACCAATTTTTTTTTTGAAAAAAAATCCTTTAATGAGCAAAAAATACTACAAGTTAAAATTACAATCGGCAATTAAGAAAGCTGGGGCATGTATCAATTTAAAAAAATGTTCCGAGACAGACGTCAATGTAACTCTTGTTTGCATGGAAAAATAGCGAAAATAAAAACAGAGTGAGACAGAACCGCATATTTCCTTATATTTATTGCCAGTGTTTTTTTCTTCACATAATCACATGATAGATTCATGTGAAGAAAGCGAAATGTAATCTACCATCGAAATCCCCACAACGACAATGAATGGATGAACTACCATTCTAGAAAGCACTTCCACGTGTAACCAATTCCTAGTTAAACGACATGGCATAAATAGCAGAGCACTCATCACCTGTGGTTGCAACCTCTCTCGCGCGCGCTCACTTCATCCTCCCTTAAGCGCGCACACACGCATTTAGAACAAACAGTACTTCCCTATCAACCAACAATTCTCGAAGCCTCTGCCACTTGCTCTGTTCAGGCCAAAAGAACCGAGCACCCCTCAAACATTCACAGATAGATACAAACACACGAAGGGCTCGTTAGTGTTTCTCTAACTCACGAAATGAGTACTTCTAGGATAAAGCTCCTAATTTATATAGTAATTACATTATCAGTATTTTGCTGCAATAGTACATTTGCAAGAACACACTACCAGAAGAAGAAGAGCCACAACCACAAAGGAAGCAACAGAGGAGAGGGGAGAGGATTAGAGTCTCCACCAAAAGACCCACCACCGCCACCTCCGCAAGAGAGAAGAATAGTACCATCTGACCCAGCGGACCCCATGGACCCAAACTCGGGCCCCTGTGTATTTGATGTCAGGTCATATGGTGCTGTTGGTGATGGATCGACTGATGACACAGAGGCATTTCGGTCTGCTTGGAAGGCCGCCTGTGCAGTCGAGTCGGCAGTTTTGCTCGTGCCGTCAGACGGGAATTTTATGATCACTACCACCACCTTTTCTGGACCGTGCCAACCTGGGCTCGTTTTCCAGGTAATGTATTAGCTGTCTGTCCTTCTCAAGTCTTTGTAATTTTCCTTATCTGAATGATTGCTACTGAGCAAGTTCAATTTGTATAAAATATTAAAGTGAACTAATTTTTTGGTTTTATGTTGTCCATGGTAAGACAGATATGGGAAAACAAATGATCGTATGTAAAAAATACTAAAATTAATAATTTAAGATATAATTTTAACTAAATCAAGTCATACAGGTTCTTTGTGTTTCATTCATAGTTTGCATAACTTTAAATTCATTTTTATTAGCAGATTGATGGTGTATTACAACCGCCGGGAGGGCCAGACTGCTGGCCGGCATCAGACAGTAAACAGCAATGGATCGTATTCTACCAGGTCGAAGGATTGACCGTGAAAGGCTCTGGTACAATCGAAGGCAATGGCGAAGACTGGTGGAATCTCCCTTGTAAGCCCCATAAGGTATGTATGCGCCAATGTACCAATCAAACTTGTGCAATCACAATTTTAAAATCTTTTGAAGGTTTAATGTAAATTCTGAAAACATTCGAATTTTGTAGGGACCAGATGGTTCTACATTGCCTGGGTCATGCGATAGTCCTGCAGTAAGTGATTCATTCCTTGATTACATAATAGTTTTGTCTTTAGGTTTGTACAATTATTTAGAGTCGAATTTAGAAAAAAAAATGATTATGTGACTCAAGAAAAGCCTATACCAGAACTAACTGGTAGAGTTCATGTTTGAATAAGTATGCTGTTTGAATCTAATTTACAATTCTGAATTGCAGTTGATCAGGTTCTTTATGAGTTGCAACCTGACCCTGAAAGGCTTGCGGATCGAAAATAGTCCTAAATTTCACGTGAAATTCGACAATTGTGAAGGAGTGCACATAGAGGGGCTGTCTATCAATTCCCCAGCGCTGAGCCCCAACACAGATGGAATACATTTAGAGAACACCAAATCAGTTGGCATCTATAACTCCAGAATTAGTAATGGTATGAAGCAGCCGATTTTCATTTTCATTTTTCCACATTATCTGTCTATCACATTTACAATTAAATGCAACAAGACTAAATTGCCATCAGATATTGTTTTTCCTTTCCATGCATTTTTTCTTGGCAAGATTGTACAATGAGTTTGTATTGCTATGTTTGTTCCACTGATCCAATTGCTTGTGGACAATAGCACCAATTTGTAAAATAGCCTTTTTTGAGTTTTTTTGGAATGGTGTTGCTTCTAAGTTTTAAGATTTCTTTTAATTTTGGTTCTGTTTTTTTTTCAGGTGATGACTGCATATCTATTGGGACCGGTTGCTCTGATGTTGATATAGAGAATGTGACATGTGGGCCCAGTCATGGTATAAGGTAATTTCTCCGCATAGCATCCAAACACAGACTGATGCTGTCTCCTCAAATTGCAGTTTAGTCCCTGAAAGTTTTTGGTAATGTATCTTTTATATTGAGCAAACAACGAGGGGCTACCGAAAAGTGTAGTTACAAATACTATATTTTGGGAATAATTAATTTCTATTTTAGAAATTTCTGTTTGCAAGAAGAGGAAGAGTTACAAAAAAAAAATGAGTGACATAGTTATTAAGAATCAATGAAACATAAATGCTTAAATTTAAATCTCATTATGCAGTTTATAATGAATCAATATTTTCACATGAGGAATGAAAAATTGAAAATGAACTCTTATCTTGTGCAGTATTGGAAGTCTAGGTGTTCACAACTCGCAAGCGTGTGTAGCAAACATAACAGTGCGAAATACGGTAATAAGACACTCAGATAACGGTGTCAGGATCAAGACATGGCAGGGTGGCACGGGTTCTGTGACCGGCTTAACCTTCGACACCATCTACATGGAGGATGTCCGAAACTGTATAATAATCGACCAGTATTATTGCCTCAGCAAGAAATGTATGAATCAATCGACTGCCGTATTCGTGTCGGATGTTGTTTACAACAACATCAGGGGTACGTATGATGTGCGTAGTCCTCCGATACATTTTGCGTGCAGTGATAGCATGCCCTGCACCAACATTACCATGTCGGAGGTTGAATTGCTCCCTTTCGAGGGAGAGCTGGTGGATGACCCCTTCTGTTGGAATGCATACGGTACACAACAAACACTGACGATACCACCCATAACATGCTTACAAGACGGCGAGCCGGAAACACTCATGGATAAATTTACTTTTGGTTGTTGATTTCTCGTGTAGTGAAGTGATATAGTGCGTGGCTGATCCCGGTAACTCGATCGGTAGAATTTCTGTTCAGGCAACATGAAATTACTGCAGGTCAGTTTGCAGAGGATCCTGTTAGCCATTATACATGAAGCTAACTCCATATTTGATTTGGGTAATTGTTGGGATGGGGCTTTTGTACATGGAGCATATAATCTTTTTCTTTTCTCTGTATGCTATCGTCCATATTTCACATGCATTTTGTGGCCATCATGATGATATGGCCCACTTGTGTATTTGTACTGTTGAAAGCTCTGGAGCCCATAATGACAATAAATTTCTTTGCTTTTACTGACTCCTGAAAATAGAAATCTCCTGTAAAGGGGAAATCTTAAGCATATAAACCCATGCAGACAAAATCACGGACATTTGATCCCTTTTCATTATCTTTTTTCTTTTCTTTTAAGAAAATCCCTTATCATAATTATGTTAATGAAGTATGTGGAGGGATCGAAAATGTTCTTGTTACCACAATAACGACCATAAAATTAAATTTCAAGTAACTATTTGTAAGTGTCTTAAATAACAAAAAATAATTGATACTTTATGAGCACACAAAAAATTATATAATTTCAACCTCATTTATATATGCATCAAGATTTAATGAAATCAATGGATCAAATTAATATTCCAAAATTTTATATATTTACATCTGAGATAATTTAGAATATATCTAACGATTTAAATTGATTAAGTAACACATAAAATATATAAATAAATAAACACTAATTACTACATTGGATCCTCTTCATTAAATTTGTATTTGTCCTTGACCGACACCATATCTCCTGCTCCTTAATCTGCTAAAAATCTCCAGTCCTTTCATTAACCGAGCAATCTCGTTTTTTTTTCTTTCCACTCAAGGCTTAAATTGTAATTTCTTTTTGCTTAATTTCATTTTTTAATATCCAGTCCTTTATTTTTTTAAAATTCTTTTAATGTTATTAAATTGTTATTTTGATTTTATTTTTTCCAAAAAATATATTTTATACAAATTATATGTTGCGTTGTAGTAGTAGTCAAATTAAATGGCTCTGGCTAAGTCTCGACTTTGAGCGAAACCAGAACCGGTCCAAGGATTTCAGATCGGTCGGAAGTCTCGGTGTGACGGTGTACAGTTTGTCGGTTTTCTTCCCAGTTCACAGAGAAATCGCCGAAGCGAAGAGATTATTATATAATATTATATTATTATGATTATGTATTATATTAATATTATGATTATTATTATTTATTATTATTATCATTATATTATTATTATTATTAAATTATTATTATCATTATTGTTATTATATTATCGTTAACATTAGTATTATTATATTATTTATTATTATTATAAATATAATTTTAATATTATATTATTATATTATGAATATAAATATAATTATTATATTATTATGATCAAGATTATTTATTATTATATTATTATATTATGATGATTATGATTATGATTATTATTACTTATTATTATTTTATTATGTTATATTATATTATTATATGTTGATTATAGTGATGATTAATTTATTATTATATTATTATAATTATAATTATTTATAATTATTTTTATGATTATGATAATATTTTTATTATTATATTATTATGATTATGATTATGATTATATTATTATGATTATGACTATAATTATTGTTATCATGATTATGATTATGATTATTATATCATTAAATTATGATTACTTATTATTTTAAGAGATCGCGAGAACTGCTTCCTATTCGGACTAATTTAGACTGAATCCGAACCGTTACATACTTTTAGAATCCAATTCAGACTGTTCGCGGGTAGAGAAGAGAGAGAGAGAGGATGCCGTTGGGAAAATACCACTGCGATTATTGCGACAAGCAATTCCAGGATACACCCGGTGCACGGAAGCGCCACCTCCAGGGCACCGTCCACCTCCGCAATCGCAAGCTCTGGTACGATTCCCTCAGAGGTACGCCATCCTGTCTTGATCCTTCTAGTCTAGACCCCTGTAGTTCTCTCTCAGGCTTTTTCACGAACAGCTGACGCTCGTTCGTTCAAATAGTAAAAGTTGCTTTCACAATCCCTGGGATCTTGAGAAGTGAGAACCGTGTTTCTATCTGTTGATTCTTGGCAGTTTTAGAATTTTTTGTTTTACTTCGTTTAGGATTTTAGTTTTTCTCTTTTGGAGTTTAGCAATTGTTGGCCTTAGCATTGAAAGATACCAGGTGGTAGGGGTCAGTTCTAGCATCTGTTGGTTTTCCTTCCCAATACTGCTTTTTGTGGGGCATTTCCTCAAACACCTTTCAACTGTGCTTTTAATTAATTGTAGGGGAACAGGGAGTGCCATTTTATCAACCCGGTGGAACCATCAGCAATGGTGTTTGCCAACACTTTATTCGCACAGTACTAAGCTTCACCTCTCACTTGTTCCATCTTGTCTTTTTTGTTTATTTTTGACAGTTTCATCTGTATTTTTTGCAAGCCTGAATTTTTTTAAATTATTTTTATCAGAATATTGAAGAAATGCTAGACTTTATTGTTGGTATTTGTAGGGCGCATGCAAGTATGGAGATGCATGCAAGTACATTCATCCCAAACCCGAGGTTGTCAATCCACTGCCTGTTCCATCAGGTGAGAACTAAATATTTGAGTATATGAATCATCACACTATTTATTTCACCAATATAGGATCAAGCCCAATTAAGTACTCAAATATTGATCATAAATGAAATTTAAGGTCCAGATTACAACCTCAAATCTAACAAGAATATAAAAGAAGACATCAATGTATTATGATTACAGATTAAATCTTTTATGCTAGTAAATGTCTCTCTTTCCTCATTCCCAACCTTTTCTCTATATCCAACAGCCCAACCTGCCATCCCTATCCCTTCCCAACCAAAATATGAGCTTTTTTCTGTCTAAGAGGTGAAAAGAAGTAAACATTTATTCGTTCTGAGGAATAAGGAGACATTCTGTAATTCCTTATAACATAATAGGCACTTTTTTTTACAGCCTTTAATGTTAGTCTTTAAGCAATTAAGTGGAGGAGGGACAGCATAGTAACAATGCCTGCAATTTTGATTGTCTTCATACTATTTTTCGTAAGGTAGAAAGATGCTATATCAATATAATGATCTAACTCTAATCAAGTTTAATTGGATTTGATTGTTGACAGGAGAAATGCTAAAAGGTACTGTATCGAATTGGGGAAATTTGCCTCCATCACTACAACCGCCTCCAGAGGGAGGCTATCCTCCTCTTCCATTTGTAGATTGGGGTTGATTCATAGTTCTTCATAAATGACAATGAACAAATTTAGTACATAATTTTTTAGTTCCTCTTTACTTCTTTAGTGAAATATTGACAGTACAGTATAAACCACTTCATTGTTGAGATATTTATAGTACAGTACTTTTCCATTGGTCTCCACTCCACTCGTCAGTGGGGTTACCTTTTTACCCTAGCTTGATATCGTTATTCAGCTATTAGCTATTGTTTCTAAATTTCTAGTATGTATTTTGTTGGATTAACATTAGACATGAGAAGCGTTTAGATTTTTTTTTAGGAAATAATTAACGCTATCAAGCTAGGGTAAAACGGAGGGCACAAAGACAGCAATTTATTATTGCTAACCATTTCTTTCTCCAAATAATGAACCAAAAATTATGCGTTGTTTCTTTTTCTTTGGTATCCTAATTAAAGAGCCCATGGATCATAGCCATAAGCTACTAAACCCTTGCTCAAGATTTTAGTATTATTTTCTAAGATAAACATATTATATATCTTTAGTTGCTTGCCTTTTTTTTCCTCCTGTTAATAGGAATTAGGATACTAATGAAGGTTTCCTATAGAAACTGTAGCATTTCCACGGACGACTTCTTTACTTTGTATCTATTGTGAACACTATATATTTAGTTTTAGACCATAGAATTATAGAAATCATGAAAGCAAACCATAGCTAAACAAAATCTTTCAAACAATTCGAGCAATTGAACCATAATTAAACACAAAGAAAACCAAATTCACTAAATAACATCACGTACGTACTTCTGTTATCTAATATCGATATCCATCATATAATGCATAACACACTATTAATTTGCAACCTCCCCTCATAGTTGTTGAAAATTTCATGAGCGCCGCCGCTTAAGTAGTAGTAGTACTCACATGGAGTTGCTCCCTTCTTTCTCTTCAAATCATAATCCGATTCTTCAGATATAGCATATATACCACAATCGCTTGCGCTAAACATTATAGCTCTAAATAATAGAAGGAGAGAAGCCATTGCTACGCTTGAATTTTCATCATGCTATAGCTAAATGGAAGTACACATAATATTTATACTAACAAAAGCCCTCATTTCTTTTAATTAATATTATTTCTTATTCCTTTTTGGTGCAGCTGATTGGATGTGGCAAATAGTTGCATTCTTGCAAGAAATTTCTGGTAGAAGTTAGAGAGAGCACCGGAATAAATTAAAATCAATCAAATCTTCCATCTCGCACGTTAGCACCTTGTCGCCACTCACCAGACTGCCTTTTTGTGGTGAAGTATTTAATATAGTAATATCATTAATCAATTATTGTGAAATCTTGGGGGGAAAGGTTCCACTTTTTTCTCTAAACGGGTGGGCAGTTGATCTACTAGTTACTTTTAAGTTCAGATGCGTGCCTTTATTCTACAACAAGTAGAGCTCCGACTGTCGGATGATATTCACGGGCAGGAATATCACAATAACGAATTAACGATCAGACCGCAGGGATAGGGTATTGAAAGCGGGCAGCTTTAAGATTTGTGTTGGTCGACTCAGATTGTGCCCATGAGGCCAGGACAGGACTAAAGTACTTCACTAGTTCAATGCGACCGTTCCCTGGATGTGAAGTCGCGATTTGCCACCTCACGTTTCCGTTCCATTGCCTGTTCTGTTCTAGCGGCGGAGGGAGAAAGCTTGAGGGAGGGATGATACAGTTATCTTCTCCGACTTACCCAAACCTCTCCTTCCCAACTAGCTCTCTTTCTCTCTACAAAACCTCTCACTCGTACTACTCGCGCAAGGCGTGGTGCGCACTTGGGAAAGAGAGAGAGAAAACAACAACGACGACGACCAAGACCTCATGGCCTTTGGTCGGAGTTTCCCTTTTTGGGTCTGGCTTCGTCTTGGGTCCCCTCCTTGACGGGCTCCACTCCAGGGTTAATTTGGTCAGTTACCAGACCGGCGCCATTGATATTGGTCCCCTCCATACAAATATCTGGGTATGTTCTTTCGTTTAAGGTTGTTTCTTCAAAGCTAAGTTCTTTTGAGAAATGGATGCTTGTCAGATGAAGAATATTATACATGATTGTCTGGTTAATTGGACTTCATTATTACTTTTGCAAATGAAGTAGACTGGAGTTACTGTTTCTGACAAATTATTTCATCTGATTGTCAAAACTATGCACTTTCTTTGCATTTATTTATTCAATCAGTGCTTGAGTTTTTCAGTTTAAATCTATAGCAAGAAAATGTGTTACCTGTACCAGTAACTTATGACTCTGCTCTGTGTGTGTCTAAAAGTTAAAGCAGGAGGAGAAATTTCTTTCTCTGCCTAATTGTGTCCCATATGTGTAATTGATAGGTACCACCTTTGCTGGCGCTTTTTATTGCACCCTTGGTCTGATACAACTCTTTTTAGATGAAAAATTGCCTTCCAAAACTAAACCTACAGGAAGTCTTGAGAAAGCAACACTCTCTTTAATGTTAGTGGCATAGTGTGTAAATAATGATAATGTAGCAAAGTCACAGGCATAGTTGGCATGTACCAGCCAATGTCTATAATGGAAGTGGTAAGATCCAATGTACTGGCCAATGTCAGTGTGGAAGTAGTAAGATCAAATGTCTATAATGTACCAGCATGTACCAGCCAGAAACCCAGAACAAATACCAGTTTGACATTTATATGTCCAGAATTGATTTTGTTTTGCTGCTTTTGTTCTTAATTGGATGAGATCATTTGAGGCATAACTGCTTAAGTCATAATGAAAAATTGGGACCTATCCTTTTTACTGTTTGGCTTTTTAGTTATGAGTTTGAGGTCACATTTTGGGATGAATTAAGCTATAATTGGAATATAAACATGTATGTTCAACAAATATGAAATTACAAATTGTTTACATCTGTCATAACCTTATAGAATTGTAAAATTTTGACAAATGGCTTTGATGGATTGACCAGAAGCCTATCTCTATTTATTGAAGTGAGTGCTGAGATGTACAAAGCAGGAGTTGCAAGCAACATCGAAGCCTACGCCTTGTTCGCCCTGGCTGAGTTTGTGTGGTTTTATCTTGATAGCACTTGGCGTGGCTTTGCTTTGGCTTCTCTGGTTGGTGTTTTGTGCCCTCTTGCTGAGATCCCTTTGATAAAGTACGCCCCCCCTCCCACTATCCCATTGTTGCTGCTTCTGTAAATTTTGGCTGTGTATGGGATGGGGATAGCTAAGAGATTGTTTTTCCTGCCTCTCATAGCATAGAATTTAACCCTAGTTATCCTCTGCTCATCTCACTCCCAAATAGACTTGGAGGAAGTTTTCTTTGTTGTTATCTTTTTCTTTCATTGGAGACTTGGAGTGAAATAAAGTTTGTTATAACTATTTTTCTTGTGGGAATTTGTTTAATGCCATTTTTTGCGATGACAAATTATATTGATTATCTTGCAAAATTGCAGGATGTTTCACCTTTGGAGCTACCCAAATGCTGATATCCAGCTTTTTGGAGAGGTAAATCTCTGATATGTAATGTTGATTATACTCGAAGCAAAGATTGTCATTTTCTGAACTATTTCATCTGTATTAGAACCTTTTCTGAAGTTGGAAAAATTGGTAATCATACCGTCCCAACTCCCAAGTAAACTTTTGTTTCTTTAATGGAGTCTTAATTTGTAAAATTGGGAGGAAGAGAAACCAGAATATAAAAGTAGTTCCAGTTATGTATTTGTCTCCTGAACTTATTGACTCCCTATTATTTCCCAAAAACTCTCATCATCATCATCATCATCAAAGGCCTTTATTCCCAAATAAGTTGGGGTACGCTGGAAATGAAATCCATCAGTTATCATTTCCATAAGAAAACAAACTGAGGTTCATTGTCTGTAGAAGATGTACTGAGGTTAACTGTAATGTAAATATGGATCTCCTGTGTGGCTTTGGCGAATACTATCTTGATGTTTGGTAACTCAAGTGTTGTAATTATAACTTTCTTTTCCAGGGTTTAGTTAGCTGGACAACGACATGTTACTTTGTGTACACGCCATTTATCACAAATTTATCACGCTGGATCAAGACCTTATTTGAAGCAGATTTTGAACAAAATGATGACGTGTAGTAAGTAATGGACAAGACGAAGTTGTAAGATTGCTGCCAGCTGCCTGTTTTATCGAAGAAATTGAAATGCTGGTCTCTTTGACATGCAAGGAAGATTACTAATGCTTGTTATAATTCCTTGCCTTCATAGGATTATACTTGCAAGAATTGAACAGGTTTAGACAAATATTAGAGAACTATTTGCAACCTGCTACAAGTTTTATTTAGAGATGAATTATTTCACACATATACTTTTAGGTAATTCAGTTGATCTTGAACCCTAAATAGTGGATTTTGAGAATTTGTACGGGCTGAATTAGGAAAGGAGATTTTCAAGTTTCTGAAGTCTATTAATCATAAACATTAATTATATTTGGTCCGGGGTTTATTAATAGTCGTTCTTCATATTGTTAATCTGCAACATCAAAAGTTTATATTGTCAAGCTTTTAATTATTATAGTTTAATAATAGGTTGGGGATCGGTTGACAATGGATTATCTTAATAATATTGACAATGGATGTTGAAATAAATAAAAATAAATAAAATGAAAAAAGTTTATAAATATATTATTCTATTTATAGATTAATGATCATTTAAATTTCATGTAATTTCATTATCGTCTAATGGTTCATTAAATATCGTTAAATTAGAATTTTCATGCAATTTCATTATCATCTAATGGTCCATTAATATCGTTAAATTAGAACTATTGTAAATTATATGAAAATTTGATGATTTTTGACGGATTATCAAACGATAATGAAATTATATGAAATTTAAATGATCATCAATATATAAATAGAAAAATTCTATAAATAACAGGCTGGTAGTATTATGAAAGCAGGGTCCGTTTGCTGAAATAATAAATTACAATATTATTGGTGGTTAGCTGAAGGTTCAAGTTCTTAACATAACGAACCACAGAATTTAGTAATTTCTAAATTGTGAGAGTGAACCCAAAACCTAATCTTGGCCAAATTCACTGCCTAGTTCCCATCCAACATACAAGTGAGGTCTCAGATTTGAAACATTTTGTTTGCATAAAACAGAATTCCGTCTACTTCACCAAATGGAGGCCGAGGAATTTACATCTCTTTGGAGTACTTTATAAGATAAAAGTACTTAGATTTAGATACGCTCCGAATCTAAATGTAGAGATTGAATTTGGATAGTCTATCATATAAATTTAAAAATCATAATGACTTCTGATAATTATTTTACCATAAAGTACTCTACAGAATACTCAGTTGGCAAGGAGATGGATACATACTGACATTTTGGCCTCAAATTTTGTAATTTGCTAATATTTGGTAATCATTCGTGCTAGGGGCCGATGTAAAATTTTAGTTTTGGGGGGTCAGTAATCGGATTTAGTAGCTTATCGGTTTCATATTCATTAACTAATCGGGTATTAAATAAAAATATTAAACTAATATCTTCTACATATTAAAATAACAAAAAATAATAAATAATTATAGGGATAAAAAAATTCTCTATGAGACTTCATATTTTAAATTTTTTTTACATAATTTTTTCATTATCCACGATATTAAATATATTTTTCTCAATAAAAAATAATCAGACAATTCAGGAGGGTCAAAAATTTGATCCACAAGGAGATTAACAAAACTTTAGTCTAAGAACAATATTTTTTAAAATCTAGGAGGGGTCAATTATTATTAAGAGAAGGAAATAATAGTACCCGAAATGATTAAAAACTAAAATTCTTGAATGAAATAATAGTACCTGAAATGAATGTCTGAAAGTATCGACACATGATTTTTTGTATATCATTTATCACGATGGATAAAGAAATAATAAGTTAATGCTAAAATTATTACTTTAGTTATGACATTTTCGAAACTCGTGCTAGATGTTAAGTTGCTAAATTGGAAATTTTAAGAACCTTTCAAAATTAATACAACAAAGTACAGAGAACTAAAATACAACTTTCATTATAAGAATTATTTTTTAAAAGAGAAAATCTAACTTGAATTGAGCAAACTCAATTGTCAGAAATTATATTTTTGATAAACAATTACTTTTTATGAGAAAGATAATTAATATTTTTTAACATTTATAAAAACAAAATTATCGTGTGTGCTCTGCTAATTAAATGAATTATGCAGAAAAATCAATAACTTACTTTTCCATACATCTAACAAATTATTTTTATATTGTATAAGTTAAAATATTATTTTTATTTAAAATTTTATTTTAATGATTTTCTCTAATATCTAGTTTACAAGTAAAATCTGATAACACAATTTTTGAACATATTATGTTTATAGTTTTACCAACTTTTCAATAATGCCATAATAAATGGCTTAAGTCTCATGCCTTTTCTGTGCGTCCATACATTTTTTTGTGAAATTGTGATTGATTATTGCATGAATAACCAAATGATGGACGGGATCATACTTCAAAGACGAAGGACAATTTATTTTCTCTCTCATTTCTTTTAACTTATTTGCCAGTTTTTTTTTTTACTATGTTCACAGGAACGTGAGACTCATAGATAGGGGCGCAAATGGATCATATAATATTTAAAATTGTATTCGTATTTGTTTTATTTTTTCGAATATGAATATAGATATTTTCAGATTTGAATATGAATATGAATAATATGTATAAAAAAAGATAAACATAAAATTTATTTGAAATTTATAAAATCTATTAAAATGTACAGTAAAAATAAGATTTTCATATTCTTCATTTAGAAATCTATTACTAATTAAAAAAATTAAAATTCATAATATATATCCAATTATAATGATGAATAATATTTATTTTTTATGATATATATTAAATAGTATATTATATATCTAGTATAAAGATATGGATAATTAAGACTGAAAATCATTTGTGTATTATTTTTTGTTCATATATTCAGATACAGATTACCACATTTATTTTTTTAAATACGAATCAAAAATATTAAAATATTATCCGCATAAGTTTGCACCCCTAAAAACTTGTTCGACAATCCGGATTAAGTAGAAGGATTTAAGGTCGAATGATAAATACGAATAAAACTGCGCATAAAAGAATGAAAAATTTAGCTTAAAATAAAAAAAAACATTGCTTAAATTCATTGCTAAAAATTCATATTATATATTTTATGAAGCTAAACTAATTAGATAACAGTAAATTCATTGCTTAATTTTTTTATGAAAATATATACATCATAAAATAAAAAAATTCAGCCAACAATTTTGAATAAGATGCAGAATTGCGAAGCTTTAATCTTGATCAGAGCAAATTAAGGCGGTACCACATCTGCTGTTATTCTTAATGGATAACATGACCTGAAATCCTGACCAGTAATTTCGTTGAACGATGGAAAAAAAAGGTCAGCAATTTGTGCCTACATATTTTATTCAGAAAATAATTTATTTTCCAAAATTGTATTAAACACTGTAAATGAATTCACATGATTAATTATAGAGTTTCGATCATGTAAGCTCTTTATTTCTTCAATAAATATCATAAACAAAATTAATCACATCAAATTTTTTATTTTTCATTTGAAATTAAAAAATTTCAATTTTAGAAAATTGCCAACAATCATATTTTTCATGATATAATCTCAGATAGACTAAAAGGATCTCTAAGGATGTTTAATCTGCTATTGCCGAACATGTACATAAGGCTTTTCAAAATAAACTGAATGGCCATGACCTTTTGACGTTGTGCCGATTGTTAAATTGTTTAAAGAAAATCATATCTGGATAAAAAAATTCCCAAACAATTTCAGCCATTTGTAAAAAAAAAAAAAAAAGAACAACAAATTAATTATCCAAATTTATTTTAAACAAAATCACTTACTGCATTATTTAATGTTCATGTTGGATAATATAATGCATTGCTCAACAATATATCGCATTCGGTCATTCAGGACCAAACTGAAAAACCAACGAATTTCATCACAGGAAAAATAAACAAAATAGGGAAAAAAAATGCACTTGATTATTCGTGAAAAATTACGCTACGGTATAAAGGCGTAACATAGGATTAAATTGCCACCTCCCATTCCCATGGTTGATCAAAATTGAAAATTCCATGAGCGCCGGTGTAGTATGCGCTTGGAGTTGCTCCCTTCTCTTCTCTCTTCAAATTGGTCAAATCATAATCCGATTCTTCAAATATAGTGTAGATACCACAATAATCATCTTCACTAAACATTACTGCGCTAAATAATAGAAGAAGAGAAGCCATTGCAACACTTGAAATTGATTTTATTTTGGAGTACTCATAACATTCATTTATACTGAGAAAAACCTCATTTCCTTCATTTAACATTATCTTTTATTTCGTTTGGTGCGGCTGATTGGGTGTGGGAAATGAGTTTTATCCTCGCAAGAAAATTTTCTGGTAGAAGTTAGAGAGCACTGGTCACTGGAAATTAATATCAATGGAATTTGCTAGTGCGCGTGATGGCACCTTTACACCTGACTGCCACCTTTGTGGTGACGTATTTAATATAGTTGGCATGATGAAATAAAATTGTAAAATATGGGGAAGAATTCTAGTTATTTTCTTAGACAGGTCAGTGGTGGTTGATCTACCATTTCCCTTTGCAAGTCCATGCATGTTTTCTTGTACTTTTGAAATGTCGTTGAGCGTTAATTAAGTAAAGGATTTTCATTTAACTATGATTATTTACTTGTATCATTTTTTTCTAGTTAATAGTTATGATGATATTGTCAGATACAATCATACATACGATTCCGTTCATCAGTAATGTATTATTAGCATATCTCAGTAAACACATGTCAGTATGTCACCACCATATATCGGACTTCCCAAATTTAAAGTCCAAAATGAGACCCAACATTTTGGACATATCTCAAACTGTGAGGCATTATTAATTACAAGCCTTTTTATTCCTTCAAAAAATATAATTTTATATTGTACATTTTTCATTTGACTTAAAATAATTTTTATTTAAAGTAATAATAGGTCAATAATAAAGTACTACACAATAAGCCATTAATCTAAGTAATGATAAATTTCAGCTGAATAATAATGATGATATTGTTTATAAGCTTTGTATAACATAAGTTCATAACTCGTAAGGAATTAATAGAATGCCAAGATGTTGCTTTGCTTTCAAGTTTCTTGAACCGGAGCTAGGTGCAGTCAAATTTAGCCTTCTGTCACATTCACAACTAAATTGCAGTAGATTTTTAACCTATCACTTTTACAAATCCGTTTTAACAATTTTTATGAAAAATATTTTAGTCAAAACTAGAAAAAATAAACATATTGAATAAACCCAATACCAGGTCCAAACATTAATTTCAACCAACAGAACCAACCATTGCTTGTGTGGGATTTGGTCTAAAATCTGAACGTAAACTCCAATGTGGATCCAGAACTAAGACCTCATGTGAATCACAATAAATTTCTTTTTCAATTTATCATTTGGCATATAGGTGCAAATAATAAACGTCAGAATGTAATTGCAAGTTTGCAACATTAATTATGCATTATCAGTTGGGCGTATTTCCTTACTACATGAAATATGATACTTAGCCTGCAGCTGCAGCTTCTGCTTTTGCTCTCTTTTTCTTCCTTTAATTTTAAAAATTGCAAAAGACGGAAGAATTTTTTACTTTTATTATTTTTATCAAGTGAATTTTCATACTATGGATTAGTTGAGTCGAGGTGGTCATACAGAGTTTCTGCTCAAAATTCAATATAGAAACTTGAGATGCACATATCATTTTAGCAAGTCACTTTCTTTGTTTGTGCCACTTTTTTTATCTCTTCAATGAATGATAATAGTGAATTAGGTGTACTAAACCTCCCAAATCAGTTTTACATAGCTGAAACATTTCAAGAAAATACATGAATGGTAGCTAATATAAAATAACAAAGTAAAGAAAAAAATTGAATAACAAGAAAGGCACCTGAAATGTAGTCAAAGTAAAGAAGAAAATAGAATAACAAAAAAGGCAACTGAAATATAGTAGTTAATGAGAAGTGACTCACGAACATGTACAGCTTTCTCATTTCTTGTGACTGGGTCACTATCTCCAGCTCCAATATTTTCTCAGTTAATTTACATGAGCCAGAATGAAAAATATCAAAATCATTTGCATCAAAATTATTTCAACACAAAATTCTTATAGAATTGAAAGGATCTTTTTTCATAAGATGATCTCAAGGGAAGCATATCATAGCCCTCATGATGGTGAAAAAGACACTTCATGTTGACATAATGTAGAATTAGAAGCTGACATTCTACACCACTGTTATTGGAGTACTGAAGCTTAATCTAAGTATGCTAATTAAAACACCATGATCCACTAATTAAAACATAGAAAATTGTCAAAATCATGGGATCAAAGTTGGACACAGTTACTTTATTTTAATATTAACAAGCATTTGCAACTTTAGATTAATTATTTCAATTTCAAACAAGAAAACCAAAATTTACCTGAGCAATGCATCCAACAAAGACCATTCCCAATAAAAAATGGTGAAAAGAGAAAGCACTCCTGGCAGACAAACAGATCACGACTTCAACCACAATAGCAAAGCAAAATTATAATTTTTGTATTGAATAGAAACCAATATAATTTTGTGCTGAAAATTTTGTCCCCAAAAATATAATTAGCCATTTTTTCCCATCAAAATTCAGATTCAACTAAGACGGACAGTAATTTCTTCAGCTTTCAAAGAGTTTTAGTTGAGTCAAGACAAAACCATGGTAAACACAATCATGTTTTTTAGCATAAATTTTATTTAAACAGTTCTATGTGCCTCACAGAAATAGTAAAATGCTATATGCAGCAATGAGAAACGTAAAATATATTTATGCAAAATCAATTAAATTGTAGGCAAGTGATTTGGGGATGAAAACGAATCAATTATGATGCATTCATAGAGGCCGAGGAAAAGCCACAGATGATCAGAGAAAGGTAGATTTCATAAATCACACAAACAAATTGAGGAAAAGCTATGTAGTTATTAATCCCCAAGAATCATCCAATCTAGACTTAGTATTTAAGTTTGTCCATTGTCCATTAGCAAAAATCCGAATATAGCAATTAATGCCCAACAAGGTCCAACGTACAAGATTGGTGCTAGAGACAATTTCGTCCTAAACTTAATAGGTACCACAATAGGAGGAATGCATTGGTACGCAAATTAGTGTATATCTAAACACACCCCTCCAAGTGAATGTGACCAAGTGCATTGATGTTAGGATGCACTTGTCAAAATAGGCATGGACCCATTCAAGTATGTAAATATTTGTGCACCTCTGAACCTATGTATTGTCACGTGTGGATTCACAAATTATATAAACTTTCTATAGATTATATATAAATTTTCAATGAAACTCATTACATTTGAGAAAATTACAAATCTGCGCAATCCAAACATGAGCCCAACAGTTCAAGAGAGTGCAAATACCTTCTTGTTAAGTGTGAAACTCTGATCTTATAATATGTTTTTCACTTCTCACGGCCGATCCTTGAAGTTGGGCCTACTTAATTGAGGCCTGATACTTCATCAGCACAGGCTTCTATAATTAAACCATTGGGCCCTTGAGCCCGTGTATTATGGAAAGCGGCTCTACGGTGCTTTTTATAAAACCCTACTCTCTAGAATTTTCCATCGCGCCGTCAGAGCTCCAGACCCAATCCTCTCCTCTTCTAGGTTTCTATTCTCTTCCAATCTTCCGAGTTCCGATTTATTCTCACAAACTTAAAATTAATTTCATCAGATCAGAACACACAATGGCGAAGGCGGAGGCGAGCGTAGAGGTGTTTTTGATGCGCAAGACGGCGAGGTCCTAAGGGCAAGAATCATTGACAATGGCGAGGTCGTCAGTAGGAGCCTTGGAGATGTCTCCTCCTCCGATTCTTCTAGGAACAGATTCACCCGCTCGTTCCATGTTGGATTTCGACCATCGTTCTTTTCTCCTCTTCCTCGAAAGTACCTAGGGATCGATTAGGTAATAAATGCTGATAAATTTATATCTCTGACATCAGCTTTTGTCGACACTTTTTTTTTTGCTCCGATTGGTGAAAATTTTCTCATTTTGATTGTAGTTTATATTTCTGAATCCACAAAATAACGCTAGAGGTTGATTTCCACCTGTAAAAAAATCTTTGTTACAAGTAAATCTGTCTCTACAAATGGTTTTTATCCTGAAGCATGGTTATGTAGCTTAGTTTAATATCAGCACTTCAGCCATGCAATTAAAGTTTTTTTCTGTACACCTTTCTTGCTCATTGCCCTTAGTAATTTTGGCTACGCAATCCCATTTATATATTTCGTGCTTTTACAAAAGAACATTTTCGTTATCTTCTTCAACGTTTTTCTGAAGATAATTGAACATACATTTGGTTTGTGCAGTAGTAATGTTTTAGGTAGCTTGTTTAGGTACATTTGGTTTGTGCAATAGTATTTTGTTATTTTTTCTCTTAGTCTGATTCACATTTTGTTTGTTTGTGGTCTCTGTGCACCTTTTAATGCAACAAAGAAAAAAACTATTTAACTTTGTTTTAACAAGTAAGAAGAACTTAGATATGTGAGTAATTGCAAAAAATCACAAAATCAGGACCAGATTAGTGTACCATTTTCCATTATTTCTCATAAATCTTGAATTGCCTTTTTTGTTTACTTTACAATTTTACATACCTTAATTAGTTTGATAATATTTCTCATGCTTATATTCTAATGTTATAGAGTTAACATAGCTTGATCATGAGCATTTGAGGATTGAGAGGGGCACATAATAGTTTTGACTTTGATACACTTGAAAAAAATCTATAATGCACTGAATATTTTGATAACAGAAGTCAATGATCATTCTTTTCTGCGTAGTTAATTAAAATTTATACATTTAAAATTGTTTTGATATTTTACTCAAAAAGTAATCTGCTGGTTCTCTCTCTTTCCAATCTTGAAGTGTGTTTGGATGGTGCAAAGAATAGCGTGAGAATAGTAAATGAGAATATAAAAAAATAGTGATTGTGTGAATAGTGATGATGTGATGTTAGTCTGAATAGTAAAAATGTTATGTGGATTGTATGTTTAGAATATTGATAGTGAGAAATAAATAAACTAATACTATTTTTTTCTTTTTCCCAACCAATTCATATTTTCTTTTAATACAAATTATTATTTTAATCATTCAATTTAATGCATAATCAAAATATTAAGTATTTGATTACTAAAATAAAAAATAAACAATTTTGTGAACTATGATGATTAATAAATTTAAAAAATGCCAAAATAGTTCAAAATTAAGTCCATAGTATCATTTTAATTATTTTTTATATACCTAGTACAATATTTCATAAAGCTGTTAAATGAATTTGATGATTTGTTCTATATCATAATTAACATTTATCTAAATTGTCGGATAAACAGCAAGAAGAAAACACAATTGATGCAAATTTTAGAAAATCTGTTTCAATTACTCGATCAGTGAGGGGAATATTTAAAGAGAAGTCAATCTATTAAAAAGTTTCCCAGTTAAACAATGTACGGGACCATGAACAAACTTCATACTGGATCTTTCCTGATTCGAACTGGTATGAGCTGTTACCAGCTGGTATTGCATACCAGATAATGAAACGGTCATTAGAAAGGACAACACAGAAATAAGAAATGAAAGCCAGAAATAAAAAAGGAAGCAAATGCCACGAGAACCAGACCGATTAATTTCCTGACTCGTACTAGTGGCGCCGGCTGTCGCGGTGAAGTACTTGATGTCATAGACCGTTGCAAGGAAGAAGGATGGGAGGAGAGTAAACAATGCCCGATTGGGATCTCTAAATATTTGTCCTTATATGGAGAGGATTAAGACAACAATAGTTTCATTGGATTTGGACTGTGTTGGTGGAGATATCCGTAGAAGAAGAATCAGATTGAAAGAGTTACTTATGGCTATTTCATTTTCCTCTCTCATGAAAAAGCAAAAGGCTGTGGGAAATGAATGAAAAAAGACTATCATTATTTTAAGAGTTTTTTTTTTTTTTTTTTTTTTTTGCTTTTCGCTATTCCAAGTTCCAGTAGGAATAGAAGAATAGAACTGTTCTAAGCTATTCAGAACAGCAAAATATGTGTTTGGATTGAATCAATTTCAGAACAGTGAAGCTATTCAGGAACAACTACTATTCTCACATGATCCAAACATACAATCACCATTTATGTTTTATTTTTATAATTTTTCTGGTTAAAATTTGACGTTGATAGATCTTTTACTTGGTAATCTCAAATCTATCATGCATGGTACTGATTCATTTAGAATTACTGAAATGGAATAGTTTGGTATACAATTGCCAAGATGTGAATTATGATTTATAAAGCATTAGACTAAGATTTTTTTATTTGTGAGACACAATTACTAAGAGATCATATTGACAGGTCTGGCCATCATACTTCAAATGTGCATTGACAGGTTCAATGATGGAACAGCGCTTCAAGGCAAAGCCTGCATAGTGACAATTTGGAGCAAATTCTTTGAGGAGTTCATTTCACCTCCTAGATTTCTACTTCGATCTTTTGTGAATTCATACTTGGGTGAGCTTTTTGAGATCTTTGAGATTTGATTCATAACTGATATGTTTATGTAATATATTTTTGTTTTTAAACCATCACTTGTATTGTGGAAATTATCAGAATTAAATTCAATTTTTACTATCTATTCTAAGAATTTTTTTTATTCCGTGTTACCATGAATAGTGTAGGCATCTCTGCATGTGTCCCACCCGAACTTTATTTTGTATGAATACATCAACAAGAGGACTTCCTGTATTATTTTGCAATACATGGAATCTGGGGCCTTCCAGTTTTCAACTGGGTGAAGGTGCCAAGGGAATTCTTTGACTGGTTGTCATATTTTCTTTTTCCCAGGTAGTACATATGATAGTAATGATTAAGTTGTATTTGCACTGTCAATATGCTGCAACAAAAAAAGTTTTAAATAAATGTTCATTTCCCATTTTCTTTCCTTTCATCTTTTGTTCTCCCCTTTATCTAAGTCATTGTGAACTTTATTGACTACATGAGGTTAATAAACATCTATAGATGTCATCGTTCTCAAAAGACTTGTGCAATTCACAAAGATGGAGCTAGGGCCCTTAATTGGCATTAAGTATGATAGCTCGAGAAAATATTATAGCAAATATCAAATTTCTTTTATGTCAGGGTGTTTGTTATACTTAGCTATTGGCAAAAGCAAGAACATTGAGACATATGTAACAATTACGTCTTCAGTTCTTTAGTATAACTGGATAAGATTGTTGTGGCATGTATTAAGCGCACTACTACGGAAAACAGTTTTGCTGTTTTAAAATTAATTGATGTAGTAGAGTCAGAATCAACCTGAATCATACGGAGCAGAAAAAGGTATTAAAATGACAAATGGTTCCCCTTGTGTCAAAGCAAGCAAAGAAAACCCAATAATTTAAAAATGGCTCCTTAATATGTAGTTTCACTTGGTCTACAATTTTAAACTGAATCCTTTTTTATATTGCAGATGAGAATTACTTATCGCATGTAAAATTAACCATGTCGTTGGTTATTTAATACATGGGAATTGCCTTATCATTCTCGCACAGTTTTTCATGGGATGTTTGCTGCACTTAGTCAGGTTTTGCGATGCATCTAGTATTCTAAGATAAGGTATTGCTCTTTTGTTGTCAAGTCATGGCCATGTGTAACACGGCAGACTTGATGGTCCAATGGACGATTTGAACATTGGAGTCAGGTAATAGGCAAAGGATGATTGTGTTTACTTCTAAGTTGTGTTCATAAGGTTTGTTTAAACCTAAGAGCAGATCTCTTCATAAGTTGCTGTTCGTAAACATAAAAAACATTCTTTGGAACACTTCGCTTTTTTTTTATATGAATTTGGGAAAAAAACTAAGTGGCACAAATTTGCATGGTATTTATGGATGACTATATGACCTGAGTTGAACTTTTTAATGAATTACTATAAAGTATCTCAAGCTATCTTAGTTTTTAAGTTCTGATTCTTCTGAATGTGAGAAATACCCAATGTATAATGAATTACTCTTATGTACCCTTAATCTTATTACCTCACATGAGAACCCATTTATCTTATTCATTTGGTTTTCTGTTAATATGCAGTTTACAGAGAATCAGCCTATGAAAGTTAGATCTGGTACTGAAGGTTTCATTATATGATGAAAAAAAAAAGAATACATCAAGCATGGCCAATTTGATCCGTTACAAGCTAGTATAGATTAACAGGTAATGTATTCTATAGTTGAGTGTGTGAATAAATACGATGTTGGGTCTGGTGCCAAAATGCACTGAAGAGTGCCAAAATACGAAGCCTTGTTGTTTTGCAAATGAAGTTCAAAGGCATCCTTATTTGGCCCACAAAGTATAAATGCTTAGCTGAACACCAGTCACGTGCAAAAGTTGTTATTTTAATTTTTATACCTATAATCATATTGCTGAGTTTTCCATTAAAATTTGTAATTTTTTATACTGCATCATAATATAAAGAGGGGGATACAATGGGTTATTTTGACAATCTTAATAATGGATCTCTAAATAAATACAAAAAGAAATTTTAAAAATATTTTTCTATACGGATTGATAATTTCATTATCGTTTGGTAATTAATCAAAGATCATTAATTTTTTATACAATTTGTAACTGTTTTAATTTAACGGTTTTTGATGGACTATCAAATGATAATAAAATTTGAATGAACATCAATCCACAGTACAAGAATACATCTATAATATAATAGATATATAATATATTTATAATATAATACATCTATAAATATTTTTTTAGAAATCCATTGTCAAGGTTGTCAAAATAAGTCATTGTCAATCGATCCCCTCAATAATATAAAAGGCTTGTAAGTTTTTCTTGTGAAGTTATGTTTTGATCCGTTTGACTTTGTAGTTTTTTTTTCGTGAAAGTCATAAAAATCTCAGTTCTCAGATCATTGTAGAATATCAAAAATTACAAACGTTTTTTTATTGTGTCCATTAATAACACATTCATCTATTGACACTTTACTTGAAATAACTGACGGCAATAAATATCTATGAGAATAAAGTTAATCAGGACGCTAACAGGCTGCAAGGCTGACGCTAAAAAACATGTATATGAACTATTCACAGCGCTCATGTTGAGAAAATTATTACAGACTAAAAGAGACAATATTGTTATTAAGGGCGTTAATCAGGGTGTCTTATATGAGGAGGATTGGCGTCAATATTGTTATTTAGGGCGCTTGAATGCTGAGAGGTAAGGTACGGCAATTTGATTAACTTACTCTAAGACACTTTTCTGACAGATATAAGTGACGCTAAAAAGTAAATATTTCAGCAGCAAATGACGCCAATGTTATTCACGGCGCTTGGTACTGAGAGATATGTGACGGTATTATTTATTAACGGCACTTAAATGGGCACCTGTAAGTGACGCTAAAGAGCAACCACAAGATATAAGTGAAGTCATGACTGTTCCGGTGCGCTTAAATACTTCAGCAGAAAATGACACCAATGTTATTCACGGCGCTTAAATGGGCACCTGTAAGTGACGCTAAAGAGCAACCACAAGATATAAGTGAAGTCATGACTGTTCCGGCGCGCTTAAATATTTCAGCAGAAAATGATACCAATGTTATTCACGGCGCTTGGTACTGAGAGACATGTGACGGTAACTTATTAACGGCACTTAAATGGGTACGTGTAAGTGACGCTAAAGAGAAGGCACAAGATATAAGTGACGCGTAAGTGACGGCAATATGATTAACTTTCTGACGGATATTGTATTATTAAATATAAGTGATGCTAAAATCCTGATTGTTCACCGAGAGATTAGCGTCGGCATTGATAAAATTATTAACTTTGTGAGCAATATAGCAACAATGTTATTCGCTGTCGTTTTGTACCTACATTGTCCTAAAAAAATACCAACTTTGACCAAGTCTCAAGCTCAGTCCGTAAACATTTGTTGACCGCTCTTTCTGAAGCCTACAAATGATAACCAATAGAAGTGCAACGCACTGCACCATGCACACGGTTTAAAATTCATCCGATCAACATCAAGATTCATGTTTCACCAATCTCAAAGAACCCACGAATCTAAAGGCTGTCAAGCATACAACCTCATGCCACGCGGCAAGCGATACCTATCCGTAACTCACATGAATTAGAAAATTAAATTTGAATAATCATTTACCTAAACATGATTTAGAAAATGTTATAGGATGTGAGAGAGCCATACAAAGATCCAATAAAAAAAATTGACAACACATTCGTAATTACAACATATCCAATAAAAATGATAAACTTGTACTGACTTGGAAAATATTCCAATCAGTGGGAGACGTCATATAAACTCTCTTTTCATACATGAGAAATAGAATTTGAGGTTTTAAAGTAATAATTTTGCACTTGCACTTTTTTCATATGAGTGATTATCACAGAATCCCTTTGACCTGTCAGGCTTTTCAGATGTCAAAAAATTCAATCATCAAGTGTCTTGTTAATGTTTTACCCTTCTAATTTGGATGCTTGAACTGAAGCTATTTTATCAAATGCCAACATTGATAAGGCTTCTATTTGGAACACCTTGCATTATTGGCCAAATAAATTAAAAAAAGTTGGATACCACTGTCACTTGCAATTGATTTACTTGCATGAAGTTGTGCATTATGCTACTACCATAGTGGCAAACTGAAAGTTATATATCAACACAGTCATCATGAAATCAACTTATGTCAAAATTTAGAATACATGTATCCAGAGCTGAGCAATCACACGATACATGCAGGAAAACCAGATCTTGTCAACAATCAATCATGAATACTATGAGGGATTTCATGGTCCTTTCACGTGGAGGAGCCATCTGATTTTAACAGATAACAGCACAATATTGGATAAATAAATGTACTACTGAACAAAAAGTATACCTTTAACGAGAAACTCTGAGCTCTTGCATGTTCTTAGTGATAGATGGAAAATATAGAGCAACTCCTCTTTGAGTTGGCCATAGGCTAATGAAGATGTCCTATCAAAGATTTTTTTTCTGTTGTTTTGATGTTCTTCAGATTATGTTCCATAATCTCCTGCAAAATAAAATCAAATCTTAAAAACAAAAAAAAACAATTTTATAAAAACTAAGTCAAATTATTTCATGAGAATAAGTCAAATTATTTTATTGCAGAATTCCACACATGTTGTCACTCTTCTGCAGCACGGATCTGCTAAATGCAAACAATGAAATGTTTACTCATGATCGAACATGGATAGAAAATATATAAGCATGTTTTATTGCAGAATTCCACACATGTTGTCACTCATTAATTGGACTAATGTTTTATTTCCATTAGCACTTATTCAATGCACAATATATAGCAAAGGAGAAAAATTAAGAGCCCATCTTCAGCCAATTCAATTTAATATGCTACAGCTAATTTAAACATGAGGTATTTGCATTAACCTCACTTTGACTAGAAAGAGGAACAATAAATAAATTCAGATATTCTTACTAAATCATCTTTTCCATTCTACACAGAACAATTACTTATAGAAATATAAGATAAGTTTAATTTTATCAGGAAATAAATAAATCAGTTACCTAATCCTCCACTTTTGAACAGGCGTTTACGTATGTTTAAATCTATTTCATGAGACTGTATAAGTAGTCTAGATGCCTTTTTAATAATTGTGAATGTTTCCTGCATTACTCCATGCAAATATGTTGATCATAATATATCAAGAACTTTGAAATATTGGGAAATTGATTAAGAGGCTACGTTAAATGTCAATTCAATGCAAATAAAATAGAAGAAATTAAAAGAATAAAGAGCAATGCCATACCATCAGGTGAAAGGACATCACTTCAGTGTCGTAGGCAAGGTACAGGTTACCCTCCAACCAGCGCTATTTCATTGAAATTTACAACAAACCAAAATTAAGTCTCAAATTGCATTGAGACCTCCATTAAGCTCCAGTTGTGAAACTCCCAACTGTGATTCAAATGGTTAACAACAATTGACCTCAATTATTATAATAAGAAAACAAAACAACTGAAAACCCAATAAGAAGAACAAACTTGAAACCCTGTAGTTTATTTGATATCGGTATAAAGACAGTACTGCAATCTGAGCAGACGGTATGTAGAAATAATCTTACAAGAGACACCATGAGTTCCATGTCGCCAGCTTTACAACTTGTTTTCCTATTAAAAAACATGAATTATTTTATTAATAGGACTGGCACAAGAAAATAATTGTTAAATTAACTTATTGATTTACTCAATTAGTTGCAAAAAACTTGCAACATAATTAAAACCATAAAAAAAACTCTAACAATAGTTGAAGCTTTCATATTATACAACAACAACAACAACAAAATAAAGCTCTTAATCTAAAATAAATTAGAATAGACTAGAAATGAAACCCAATTTGAAAGCATAAGATCAGAGATATTAAATATCAATAATCAATAATAATAATAATAATAATAATGAAAAAATAAAAAGATAAAAATAAGAATGATAATGATGATGACAATATGATAATAATAATGATGATGCTGATAATATGGTAATAATAATAAAAATTGTACAATAAATATATATTATAAAACATATTCCTAAGTCCTAAATTCTAAACTATAAAATTTTAAAATTTAAAATTTAAGAACGAAAAATCTAAAAAACCTAAAGTCTAACTCTACTAATATAATCTAACTCCTAAATCATGATTCTAGTACATAAATCACCATCTTTCAAACACTCCTATCCAAATCAAGCTCTTTGAATATATTTCATTCCTTTAAATCTCTTTTTATTGCTTCCTCCTATATCAGTCTCGGTCGACCTCTTCCTTTTTTTATGTTTTCAGCATAGTTATTGTATCGTAAAACGTATCATGTATCGTTGTATTTTATATCGTATCGTTAAGATACGCTAAGCTATTTTTGAAATAACAAAAGAAGTTATAGTAAATTAGTAAATAATAAAAAAATATATTAATTAACAAAAAAAGCTGTCACAATAACATAATACAACTTTGTGTAAAACTGCAGATAATAGGCATAATGATTATGCTAAATTAACCAACTTAAGAATTATCGGAGCTAGGTAGGTTAATAAGATGTCTTTTATCAACAAAAAATAAAGATAAATTTAATAAATGTTAAATTTTATAATAATGTATAGAGTAAATTATATTTCGATCTTTATTATTATTGTTCAAGTAACATAATGTGTAACTTCAAGGAACTTCAGCAACATCAAGTATTCAATTGTCACACTTAAAATTGAAACACAATTATAATTTAAAATTTACAGTTGGAATAGCTTGCAATTAGCTTCTTTTGAAAAGTTATGATTATGAAAAACTAAAGGGACTAATATGCAAGATTGCAACTCATCTCTTCAATCTTACTTATGTCGAGTGAATTTTCTTTTCAATTTCCCATGATCGCGACTTTAAAAGCTGACCTCACCTCCTTCGCGTCGCTCCACTCCAGCCTAATGCGCTGCTCCGCCTCTCTTCGCGCTTCGCACCGATCCTCTCCGCACATAGCTTAGTCTAGCCGATGGCTCAGATTGCGACTCAGAAAAACTTGCAATCCGATACGATACACGTATCGCACTTTTGTATCGCTACTCATGCGATACACAAGTACGATCTGTCTCGTCCTGCCTTTGACTCGTACCGAATCGTGCGATACGCATCTCATATCATACGATACTAACTTCTATGGTTTTCAAGACAACTTAGAATATCGCTGCATATTGATGCCTCAGGAGGCCTTCGTTAGATACGACCAAACCATCACAAACATTTAAGTGCTACCCCAAATTTGTCCCGTATATCATCATTTCTGATTTGATCTCTCCTTATGTGATCACATATCCAATGCAAATTCCACATTTCAGCTACCATCATCTTCTGAATATGTTATCCTTTTATAGCCCAGCATTTTGTACTATACATCATCACGGGACTAATCACATCCTATAAAACTTGCCATTTAGTTTATTTGAGACCTTGTGTTACATAATTAAACCAACCCCTAAAGGTTTACACAAGACGCAACAAAGATACAATTGCATTCAATCATGAACTAATGATGCTAAAATCGCAAAGTGCAATAAAGATCTGATTTGAAATCAGCAAAGCAAGAGAAAATCTAGACAGCTAAACGTTAGGAGGGATTTAGAGAGGATTTAAGGATTTGCTTTAAATTTTTATTTTTATTAATGCTTTTGTTTACGCAATAATTAAGGGCTGATAGCCTATAATTGTATCAGCTGTGAGAAGAAATAATCAAACAATATTCAACAATCTTCTCTTTTCCTTCTCCCTCATTCTACAACGCTTTTGTACCTATCGATGGACTTCATTACTCATTTGCCACCAGCTAAAAGGCATACTACTATTTTGGTAGTGGTTGACCGCTTCTCTAAAGGGGTGCATCTAGCTGCCTTACCGCGACGATACAACGACCCCCGAGTTGTAGCCATTTTTTGGGAGTTGGTGGGCAAAATTCATGGAATGCCAAATCCATTAATTCTGACCATGATCCGATCTTTCAAAGTCATTTTTGGAGGGAACTTTTCAAACTTCAAGAAACAAAGCTCAACTTTTCATCCGCATACCATCCAAAATCAGACGAGCAGACTAAACGTGTCAACCGATACATTGAGCAATACTTGTGGGCCTTTATTCACGACCAACCGAAAAAATGGACCAATTTACTCAGTTGGGCAGTGTACCATCACAACACAACATTTCAAGCTTCAGCAGGCATGACGCCATTTGAAGTCACATTTGGCCATAAATTGTCATCAATGCTCAATTATTGCAGCGGCACCTCTGCCTTTGAAGCAGTTGACACAGACTTCCATCCCCGTGATGTGATATTATCCCAACTACAGGACAACTTACTGAAATCACAAGCAGACATGAAATTCTACATCGACAAGAAGCGCACTGCAATGACTTTTGAACTAAGCCAATTGGTGTTGCTAAAGCTTCAGCCTTACCGTCAAGTGACGACACATCAAAGCTCAGCTCACAAGCTTGGATTGCGCTATTACAGGTCATTTAAAGTAGAGAAACGCATTGGATCAGTTGCATATCTCCTGACACTACCATCAACTACTCACATTCATCCAATCTTTCATTGTTCTCTCTTAAAACCATACCATGGCCAAGCAACACCACATGTTCATGATCTACCTAGCCTAACTGAGGATAATGAACATGGAAAATAGGTCCCTCAAGTTAGGCGTATCATACTTCAAAATGGAGAATAGATCCCTCAAGCTCTCGTCCAATGGTCAGGCCTATTGTTAGAAGACTCAAGTTGAGAGGACCTGGTTAATTTGGATGAACTCCGACTTGAGGACAAGTCATCTTTCCATGGAGATGGGAATGTTACACAATTAAATTAGTCCCTAAAGGTTTACACAAGACGCAACAGAGATACAATTACATTCAATTATGAACTGATGATGCTAAAATTGAAAGTGCAATTAAGGTCTAATTTGAAATCAGCCAACAAGAGGAGATATGGACAGCGAAACCTTAGGCAAGATTTAAGGATTTGTTTTAAATTTTATTTTTATTTCTACTTTTGTTTAAGCAATAATCAAGGACTGATAGCCTATAATTGGACAGCGAAGCCTTAGGCAGGATTTAAGGATTTGTTTTAAATTTTTATTTTTATTTCTACTTTTGTTTAAGCAATAATCAAGGACTGATAGCCTATAATTGGACAGCGAAGCCTTAGGCAGGATTTAAGGATTTATTTTAAATTTCTATTTTTATTTCTACTTTTGTTTAAGCAATAATCAAGAGCTGATAGCCTATAATTGTATCAGCTGCTGAGAGAAAATAATCAAACAATATTCAACAATTCTTCTCCCTCATCTCTCTTTTTTCTCTCTCATTCTACAACACTTATGTCTTTACCTCTACTCTAATCTATCTCACTAAAGTTCCTCTAACATCTTATCCAGAGAATACCAGATGTTTGTCTCCACTTCATCTATCCAACTCTTATTCTATGACTAATATCTTCATCAATCTCTTTATCACTCTACAACTTTGATCCCAAATATCAAAATGTATAATTCATGAGTACTACATGTCAGACCAACCTAACATCATCATTCGAGTTGTCTCAGCTGAACTAACACCTCATATATTCAATTTTAGTCCTACTAAGTCTAAAATATTTAATTCTAAAGTTTATTTTCACAACTCTAATTTATAATCGACTCCAATTTTACTCTCATCAATTAGCACTACATCATCAACAAAAAGCATGCATCAAAAAATGTCTACTTATATGTCATTTATGATCTCATCTATCACTAAAATGAAAATATATAAACTCAATGTTGACCCTTGATGTAATCCTATCTTATAGAAAATATATCACTCGTCGTCACATGCTCTGACACAAGTCACGACATTTATGTACATATCCTTAATAAAAATAATGTACTTTATTGGGGCTCATTTCTTTTCAAACACCCACCACATGATATTTCTTGATATTTTATCATACGCTTTTTCCAAATCAATAAATATCATATGTAAGTCCTTTTATTTTCGATATTAATTCCATAAGCTATCATAATATATTCAATATATTCAGTAAATAAAGAATATTAATTCTTACTGGCATACGCCCATTTTAAAGCATTATCTAAGCTGCCATATATCAGTCAGCTTTAGTTAACATTAGGTTCAAATATTACAGCAAAAGAGAAAAGAAAGAGCATGGAGAATATGCAAGCAACAGAACCATAAGAAGCCAAAACTGTTCATTTGTGCAAGATTATGATCCTGTGTTGGAAAAAATAAACAGTGGTTAGGAATACTCACAATTTGCATTTTATGCAAATAATTGTATAAATAAGAATCACTAGGTATGTCATCATTGTTTCTCATTTAAGTAGTGGCAGAAGAGAAGTACAAGACACACTTGAGGAATAATCCTCAACAATTGAAAGTTGAAACTATTGTTGAATAAAAGTACTGCTTCGCTTAGGAAGGAAAGGAGCTTTTTTGCAAAACTTCTGCAAGTTTGTTCACATGACCACAACAATGAAGAAATGTTATCTTATTGCACGAAAGAGTATTAAAAATTTCCAAGGTAAAGAGTCATTTGCAAAGGATGCCCAAAGTTTTTCATAAAAAATGCAATAAGTTAATTGGTAACAAAATCTGTAAAAATGCAGTAATTGATAATAATATCTTGCTATTACGAGGACCATTTAGTAGAAATCCATGCGGAAGGACAAGCCAACACAATGAACTTCTACCGAATGGGGCACGAGAAAGCAAACATGCACTGACAGGTCAGGTCCAGTTTATCAGGTTTAATGAGTAGGTGAAAACCTACTAGGGAAACTTAAGGTAAGGAACTAAAGGTAGGTGACACCCATGCTGTTGTATTTACAACAATCAACAAAAAGGAAATGTCACTGGTGTTAATAAAATTAGTTAAACGGGATCAAAGTGAAAGATGGCCCCTCAAGGCCAGAGGTGGGCTTGAGGTTAAAACACTGCCAAATGGGCCCATTAGAATTATTGGAGAGCATAGTAACTTCACGGAAGAGAATAAACAGTTCTAAAGACCTGGAATTCTCCCTTCATACTAATTTAGTTCAGTTTTTATTTCATTTTTCATTTTTTTTCTTAAATTAAGATTAGAAAAATTCCTTTAAATTCAAAATTACTGACATTTCTAGTAAGGGTGTTAAAAGATCAGTACGAAATATCTATTAATCAGATCTAAGAAAATGGCATAACTCCAACAACTCTAAGAGAAATTATAGTTTTCTAGCATTTATTACCAGAAATTAATCGATCATATGTGCAGTCGAGGAAGAAGAGAAGAGAACAATGGTCGAAATCTGAGGCGAAACTTAGCAGGTGGAGTAGGAGACACCTCCGACTAGTGAAACTCGATCATATCTTCGACACCACATCAGAATTCGGAACCACCTCGTCAACCCTTCGCATCAACAGAGATCCGACGATGCACCTCTACCTTCCCGACGTGAGTTTGCTTTTATTTAGAAATTGAAAGAGAGTGGATCTAGAAGAAAGAGAACAGAGATTGGGGTTTGGCGGCGCACTGGCTAGAAGAGTAGAAGGGCTAGGTGAGGGAGGGAGAGGCCAAAATGAACCCTACAAGAAAGAATGTTCTGGACAAAAGCGGTGCGGGGTCTACAAGACCAAAACCTCTCTGTTCGGAAAAACCCTAGGAACCTTAGGCAAATTAAAAGAACTTGGTCTAAAACTTTTTGTGGTCCGTCGAGGGATAGACGTTCGGATCCATTCCTAAACCGGTGCGCGCGGCTTAGCACCTCCCGCTCTTCTCCTCCCCTGAAGCGTGTGATGACTGATGATATGATCAAACATCATAAATGGTGTTGGATCAATTTTTTTGAATTGGTGTTATTCAAGTTTATTCCGTATATTATCATTTCTAATTAGATCTCTACTTGTGTGACCGTATATCCAACGCATCATTCGTATTTTAGCTACAATTATCTCTAAATGTATTGTCCTTCTATAGCCCAACATTATACGTCATACATCATCGCTAACTTAATCGTTTTCATGTAGAACTTGTCTTTTAACTTATTTGGGACATTCTTATCATAAAAATATCATATGTCTATCTCCATTTCACCCATTTAGTTCTTATTTTATGATTAATATCTTCATTGATCCTCCGTTACTCTGCAACATCGATTTCAAATATCAAAATGTATCATTCATAGAGGCACTATTTATCCGTCCAAACTAATATTTTCATCATCTGAGTTGTCTCCACTGAACTGATACCTTATATATTCGGTTTTAGTCCTACTAAGTCTAAAACTTTTCTATTCTAGAATTTATTTTCACAACTCTAATTTCTGATCGAATCCAATCCTGCTCTCGTCAATCAGCACCAATTGGAACTTGACTGGTAAAGACGTAAACAGATCAGACTGGGATAGGGATATTATTCAAATTATATCCGAATAATGAATTTTTATATTATAAAATATGGATTCGGTACCGATAATTAATCTCGGATATCAACATCAATGGAATATTTAAATGAATATTAAATACAAATCGGATATTGAATAAATATGGATATTAAATAAATATATGATTGAAAAACTTTGCATATATTTTTTGGATATAGTCATTGTTTAGAAAAATAAATATTATATAATTATATTTATTAGTTTGAATGCACTAATAAATTATAAAAAATAATATATTATTATAAATTGAATCAAATTAATTAGATTTATAATCTGTATCAAAATCTCAATTTAAGAACATATAATCTGCATTCGGATAATTATCGTATTCGTCTCCAAATATATATGATTCCAAATGAAAACCTTTTCTCCGAATCTATATATCCGGGTTCTGAGTAGAAATTCAGGAGATTAGATGGTAAAGGTATTTTGGTCTCATGACATTTTATTGAATTTTCCCGTTAATATAGGTCAGCAAATAAAATGAGTTTTCAACAGATATATATTCAAATTAAGAAAATTATGGATAAATAATAAATTAGAAGTTTTAATGGCATGCAGATGCATGTACCTAATTTCCCCTACAAATTAAGTCCATTAAATTATTTTCCTCCCAACAATTTGTATATAATAATGGGAAGGCGTCGTGGTCTTCTTGGGTCGTCCACTCTGACCCTCCTCAGCCTTTACGCTCTTTCTCTCTCCTATGGTTTCTCACCCCAGATTTCTCCCTCCTCAGCCTTTACGCTCCTTCTTCTCTCCACAGCTACGCCTGCGCCATCCATTCGTCCTAGTATCTCTCAATTTCACAGCTCGATCTACCTCCTCAACGATGATGATTAATCGATGTTTTCTTCACTGTTTTGTCCTTGAAGAAATTAGAAATGGAACTTTTGCAGTTTGAACTGTATTTTTTTTAACCGAATCAACTCATCTAGAAAATGGGCTCTCGGTAAGGTATTGAAACCTTTGTGAGATGGCATATTGTTTATAGTGGATAAAAGAATGCTTCAGCAGCTTGTGGTGCTCTGATTTTAGCCAAGTACAAGTATTTGATTTTCTAATCTTATTGGGTTTTTTATAATCTTATTTTGTTGGTTTTGCATTTTTCGTGGCTATTGGGACTCTTGGAAATTTTGCATAGCATATCATTAGAAAACGAGCTTAACATAACCTTAAAACTTAAAATTACATTTCCTGTAAAATGTCAACCCAAAATTGGAATGAAGTTGTATTGATCTTGAAGCCTGTATCAGTTGATTTTTTTTCTAAAATAACGCAAAAATATTCATAATAAAAGTGGAAAAAGAAGCTCCACTACCAGAAAAATTGGATTTAGAAACGGTTATTTAGAACCGGTTTTTAAAAAACAGGTGTTAAATGATAAGTGTGGCGTATTTATATATTTTATTATAATTATTAGAACCGGTTTTGTTTAACAACCGGTGTTAACTTTTTTTAATTAAAACCGGTTTTATAATAACCGGTTCTATTGCATTTTATTACAACCGGTTGTAAGAAAACCGGTTTTATTAAAACCGGTTTTAAAACTATAACCATTAGAAGCTCTCTGTTCCATCCGTTCCGAGCCGCAACAACATCCACTTACTGATTAATATTTTGAGATCTTTTAAAGGTAATTTTTCTATATATAATTTAAATTTAAGTTTATCTTCTTATTTTCTTATTTAAGGTCATCCTTGTTAAATTTTAACACCCATTAATTTGCATAATTAATGCATAAATTGATTACATATATATAAATAAAATTATATATGTGTAATTGATAGTATTGTCATATAAGACCAAACTACGGAATTTTTATTAATTTAGGTCCATACTCGTTCGGGATTAATCCCGAATAGTCCCCGATTTGGGACTGCTTTTTGAATACTTTGTCTCATTTAGGATAGTGAACATATACTAGCTATAATTTGGTGTTTGAAAAAAATTTGGTTAGTATTTTCCCTAATGTTCCTACGTGTACGTACGTATATGAAAATTTACGTTGACGTACTCGGGGAGCATAGAGGAAAATCTTTGCCGAATTTTTTCAAACATCAAATTAGCTTGTATATGTTTACTAATGAGACAAAGTATTTAAAAAGTGAGTTAAGGTGGTTGACCGGCCTAGAATTAGACTTTAAATCTGAAACCCTAAATTCTAAACCCTAATTGTGAGATTGATGTTTTTTTTTTACAGATGGATCGCAATACTTGGATGTATAAAATCAAAAGGAATACAATTGAATATTTGAGGGGAATTGATGAATTTTTGGAATGTGCCTCAGAAGATATGAGAAATAGGGGTGCACGAACACTTGTTTGTCCTTGTGAAGATTGTCAAAATTTACGAAGATTTGGAAATATCAAACAAGTGAGAGATCATTTAATTCGTCGTGGGTTTATGGATCGATACACCCGATGGGTACGGCATGGAGAAAATATTGAAACTGAAAATAGTAGAAATTATGAGATGGTGATGCTTATGTATACGTGACGGATATCATCGAGCTTTTTAAGGATGAATGGCTCAATATCTCGATTCTACAGATTTTCTGCATGTAAGAATAGAATCATAATATTTCTTTTAGCATTGTAATAATTATTTTAAGACTAATTATTGTATATATTGTAGGGTTTCCCATGATACGTGCAAGAGTTTCTTAATTGACAATTGTAAATTTATCGATCCATATTTTTGCACGGAAACACAAATTCAAAGTGATATTGAGCGCACAGTCAATTATTTGGGGCAATGCTTTGTTAAATGCGAGAATCCAAACTCCTACATGTTTCTTCCGTACATTGAAAGGTTAGAACTTCAAAACTTAATTCATTTGCTTATTTATTTATTGCTTAATTGCTTAATTGCTTAATCTCTCCATATTAATACATATACATTGTAGGGGGCATTGGATTCTTTTGATTGTGCGCTCAAACCCTCTGTTGTTTATGTCGTGGACTCATTGAATCGTAAAAATGAAACATATATTATCCAACCAGTATTAAATACGTAAGTTTTTTCTATTATCTTTGATAATTTATTATGTACTGTAATTGATAACTCATATCATTGTTTTATAAGGGCCTTACGCTATTATTGGATTGAAAAACAATTCGCTCAAGAAAAAAAACTCAAGTTCACTTGGAAAACGATTCAGGTTTGTAATTCCAAAATTTAAATGATTTAATTTTTTTCAGGTGTGTAATTTCTAACTTTAAATGATTGTTATATAAGGGTCTTACGCTATTATTTCATTTTTTTCCTTGTAACATTTTAGAGTCCAAACCAACCAAGCGGTAAAGAGTGCGGCTATTATGTTATGAAATCGATGCATAATATAATAACTACATATTCTAGCAACAAAAATTTACCACGGGTATAAAAAATAAACTTCATATTAATCTTTAATTCTCTTACATATTTGTTTGCTTAATCAAACCAATGAAATTTTAATTTTTTAATAGGCTATCAAACCAGCTCCTCAATCTTATCCACTGGAAGATATCGAAGAAATTAAGGAGATGGTTGTAAATTATATTGCATCTAATATTTGATAATTTTTTTATATTTTTTTCTGTTATTTGTAATGTTTAGTTACTTATATGATATTGATCAGTTATTTAGTGAGTTATACTTGTGTTATATTTTTGTGTTATATTTGTATGTGTTTGTTTATATATATGGCTGGTATATGGACCAGTCACAGAAAATAAAAAATTTATTAAAAAAAAAATATATGTTTAGAGCCGGTTATTCAAAGAAACCGGTTTTAATGTGGTATCGCAGAAGTAAAATAGAACCGGTTATTGAATAACCGGTTTTAATGGAAGAAGTAAATTAGAACCGGTTATGGGATAACCGGTTTTAAATGAAAACAATTAGCACCGGTTACAGGATAATAACCGGTTTTAAATGAAGTAAAATAGAACCGGTTATTGAATAACCGGTTTTAATGGAAGGAGTAAATTAGAACCGGTTATGGGATAACCGGTTTTAAATGAAATCAATTAGCACCGGTTATAGATAACCGGTTTTAAATGAAGTAAAATAGAACCGGTTATTGAATAACCGGTTTTAATTGTTCAAAATAAATTAGCACCGGTTTTGTTAAACCGGTTTTAAATATTTTATTTTAACACCGGTTATAAACCTTTAGCACCGCTTACTTTTATAACCGGTTTATAACCGGTGCTAAATTGTTCATAAAACCGGTTTTAATTCTTTTTTCTCTGGTAGTGCTCCTGTTCTTCAACCATTTTATAAAAATCTAAAGTTTGCTTTGAATGTATAAAAATTGTTTATTATGGACATATGCAGAATGATATAGGGCCGCAATTTTGTTGATGTGAAGCTTGGCTTGTTCAAGGGCTCGTTATTTTTAATTTATTCAGAAGGCTTAATAATTTCAATTAATACTGGTTGGCTTAGTTATGCCAGTAGTGTACATTTGTCTTGATTGGAGTGGGTGAAATTTGTATTCTATGCCTACAAGATTATATTTTATTCAGAATCATCATCGTTTTTAAGGATTATATATGTTAGATACTAAATCTTTTATATTTCTCAGAAAAAAATAATAAATATAGTAACGAGAGGCACCTGCTAATTAAGGAGAGGCACCTGATAATGAGGAGCACCTGCTAAATCTTTTATATTTTTCAAATTTAAGGAGAGACGTCTGCTAATGTTTGCTTCTTAATAGATTTTCAAAAAGCATGAAATTTTATGAGCATATACCTAACATAAAAAATAAATGTTTAGATTCAAAAGTAAGTTGATGATATCAAATACACTAGCTGTTCCCTCATCCACTACCTACACATGGCACACGTTTAAGGCCTATATTTCTTTTCTATGTATTTGCACAGCTACGGTATCATGCTCGTTACACTATAAATTCATTCTGTAAATAATGTTTTAAGTCTGTCTTTGTATCACTGTTCCCCATGAAGAAATAATCATGTTTTCATATTTCAGTAAGATGAGAAGTTTAAACAGTATAATTAAATGATATTTAATTCTTCTAATATACACGTTTCTCTGCTTCATAATCATTAAGTATAATAATCATTTTTTTCATTAACTGTACTGATAATGGTTTATGGTACAAAAAATTTCTCATAAATAAATTAGAATTTGTAAAGACATGATGGAACACGTCTTCCAACTTTCAGTAATATCTTTAGTGTTGACATATGTGGTTCTTTGTTTAGGAAAAAAAAAAAGAGGAACAAAGAATAAGAGGTCCAATTATTTTGAGAAGTACTAGTAATAAATTAAACTAAACTTGTTAAAACTTGGAAGCAACATTTTCCAATTTCCTGTTATAGTTTTAGAATAGACTTCAGCAGCATTGAGGGTAATAAATGCATCGATGTAATAATTTTTAATAATTATAATTTTCTTTCTTTCGAAAAATAGAAAAAAAAATCAAAAAATATAAAATTTGATGTCTAAGTATATTTTAATATGAAAATCATGTTAAACGGTTGAATTGATCTTTTGAATTCAAAAATAAAAAATATTATGTGAAATATAAAAGTATTTTGTACCATTCAGCGTAACATAACTCTATATATATATATAAAAGAAATACCCCACCCATTTCCTTTTCGTTAATATATTAAATAAAACTGTCAATGAAGGTGTGGGTCTTTGGAAAATTGGAATAAAAAAAAATCAAAGAAATAAAAAATAATAAAACTCTAAAAGACTACATCTCTCATAATAAAATGGGAAGGGATCCCTTGAGAATGGGTTATCTTGACAATCTTGATAACGGATCTCGAAATAAATATGAAAAAAAAATAAAAATAGAAAAAACTTATATATATGTTCTTCTACTTATAGATTGATGATGATTAAAATTTCATATAATTTCATTATTGTTTGCTAGTTCATCAAAGACCATCAGAATGTTATGTATTTTACAATAGTTTCAATTTAATAGTTTTTGATGGACTAACAAATGATAATGAAATTTAAATCACCATCAATTTATAAGTAAAAAAATATATCTATAAAAAATTTCTATTTTTAAATTTTTTCATATTTATTTGAAGATTTATTATCAAAATTATTAAGATAACCATTGTTAAGTAATCCCTTCCCTAGTAAAATATGTAGTCGTTGGAACAACGCGTCCACTTGCAACCCAGTATAATTTCGAGACGTGCTTCCGATCCATAGTCCCACTAAAAATTAATAGATATAATCATAATCGTTAATTCGAAAAAAATCATGTTGTGTCTAATTTAAAATGAATATAGTAAATGTGATCATTGGAGAACGTAAATTTCATTAATTTTATTCTAGGAATTATACCATATCATATGTTGCCTCCTAATACGTCTTATTCTTTTATGTGTTGACTTGAACTAGATCGTATTTGGGTTGTGAACAATGAGTACTTTGTATTGAGAAAGGTGGTTTTAATGAATTTTATGAACTTTTGATGTTGAGCAATATAGTGGTAATTAAGGGAGTGAACGTCTCATTGTATCTTTACATTTTTGAGTCCTCTGGGAGCTTCTTGACATTTTGGGCCAAATTTGGGCCATAAGAACCAGGACCCTATCTTCTCCAAATCATTTTTCAAACAATCGTCCTTTTGCGTCCATTCGATCAAGCATTTATATAGGGAGTGTTTGGCACTTAATGGAATAGCAAAAAGTTGAAATAGAATATTTATTCCGACGAATTAATTTACCAAACGAATTTTAGACTAAGTAGAAGAGTGTGAAATAGTACTAATCCGGTATACCAACTTATAGGTGGAATAGGATTAGCTCTCATTTTAATCGGAATAGCGATTATTATTTGATTATATTATATTATATTATATTATATTATTATATTATGATTATGATTAAGATTTAGTATTATTATATTATTATATTATATTTATGATTATAATTTATTATTATATTAATATTATGATTATTATTTATTATTATTATTATCATTATATTATTATTATTAAATTATTATTATCATTATTGTTATTATATTATCGTTACCATTAGTATTATTATATTATTTATTATTATTATAAATATAATTTTAATATTATATTATTATATTATGAATATAAATATAATTATTTTATTATTATATTATTATGATCAAGATTATTTATTATTATATTATTATATTATGATGATTATGATTATGATTATTATTACTTATTATTATTTTATTATGTTATATTTGTGCGACCCTTTTTCGCGCCTCTCACCGCCCTGAAAAGGAACTGGACGATGAATTGCGGAAGAAGGACACGGAGATCCCTCTAAGTGTGCATTGGGGTATATTTGTATAAATTTGGAATGCACATTTAAAGGTTTTAGAGATTGTGGGGTCTTTAAGATTCCAATGGGCGCAAGCCCCATTGTTAATTACCCTGGGCTTTGAACCCGAGGAACCTCTGATTAAGAAAGAGAAAATAAACAGAATAGTTAAGCAATTTTAAGCGGTCGCTATGAGTAAGGGCATGGAATATATGGACTTTCCAAGGTAGTTTACACCTTCTGAATTGACTTTTTATTTTTTATTGATAAAATGATTTAGTTTTTATTTATTTATTTATTTATTATTTGAACTTATCTTATTTAAATTTATTTAGTCTTGAATATTGAGATTTATTTTTATTTTAGATTAAGGTTGGTTTAATTCTAAAATTGAATTTTTTTATTTGATAAGAAGAAAAAAAGTCTTTTAGTTTTTTATTATTATTTTTACTAATATTTTATTTATTTAATTTTGAAATTGAGAGTTACTTTTTATTTTTTTATTTTGATCTTTATTTTAGGTGAATGTTGATTTAGTTTTAAAATTAAATTTATTTTTAATTGGTAAAAATAAAAATCATAAAGTCTTTTACCTTTTATTTATGTATTTATTTATTTAATTCATTTTTATTTAATTTTTATTTAATTTTGAATAAGAGTTATATTTATTTTATTTTTTTATTCATTATATATTTAATTTTGTTTATTTTTGTATTTTTGTATATTTTTATTTAGAATTATTTAATTTAGAATTTGATTTAATGAATAAAAATTATATTTATTTATATTAAAAAAAATTTATCTTATTATTTTTTATGTTATTTCTTTTTATTATATATTTTCAATGAATTCATTATTTTTATTTTATTTTATTATGATTTTTATTCTAATTATTATATTTTATCTTGAAATGATTATTCTTTAATTAAAATGATTTATTATGAAACTATTTTTAATATATTTTCTTAAGATCCATTTATAAAGAAATTTTATTATATTTTTATTTATACTTATTATCAAGATATTTATGATTTTAAAATATTTTTTTTAGAATGGACCATAATATTTTTCTGATTTTTATCGGTAAAGAAAATATAATCATGTAGTGATCTTTTTGGACTTTTTGAGAAAAATATATTAGTAAGATACTAATTTTATTTGATAAAAATATTAATGATAATGTTATGAACAACTTTTATTTTTAATATTTTTTAATTTGAATCCTTTAAAATATTATTTCGGAAGGAATATTAGAAATGGACAAATGTGAAAACTTACGAAGACTTCAGCAGATAATACTGTTTATTATTTGTTTTAAAGTAAAATTAGTTAATAACATACTGATTTTATTTAACAGAAATATGAAATGGGATGTTACGAACAACTTTTATGTTGAACACTTTTCATTTTGAGCTTTAAAAAGTACTGTTTTGAGTAAAATACCAAAAGAGGACGGTTCTGAAAATAATGAGCTGTCAGGATTATTTTGCTTATTTGAAAGGTATTTAAAGCGTATTTTTGTATGAAAATTTTTATACAAGCTCTTCTTGATATGTATTTTATGAATATAAAATAATATATATATGTTAAATTCACGGATCGGTACAGTTTTTTAATTCTTTTCTGATAAAGGACTGAACTGGACAGCTGAGAGTATTTTTGATATTTTTGAAAAATATGCTTAAGAAACCTTTCGAACCAGATTATGATACTATCAATAAGGTTATGATGAACAATTGTTATGTTGAAAACTTTCTTATTTGAAATCGTTTTAATGCACTTTAAGGCTATTTAGCAAAGAAGTTTCAAATAAAATTTAGAAAAAGCTGAAAATATATTTTTAGTTTTAGAAAATAGTTTAACTTTTGAATTTAAACTCTTTTAGTTATTGATTTCTATTGATGGAAAGGGCTCACGACTTTGTATTAGCCGGCACAAGCCTTATAAATCTTTAAAATCAAGGGCTCACGACTTTGTATTAGCCGGCACGAGATTTAGAAGAGTTTTATTAATTATAAAAATATTTTTTTGTATTTTAGATAAAGACAGGGGCTCACGACTGAATGCAGCCGGCACATGCCTTATAACTCTTTAAAACTATGGGCTCACGACTGAACTCAGCCGGCACAAGAGTTTATAGAGTTATTTTTATTTTATTATGAACCAGATTATTATAATATACTAGCTGAAGATTCATAAATGCATATAAAATCGTACGAAGCTCCAAAAATTATGAAAATTTACAGAGAGATGTATTATAACTAGATCTAGATGCTCACAAAATTTCAATTAAATCGGAATAGCAGAGGTATAAATTTTTATTTTCGAATCAGATCAGGGGCAAAAAAGGAAAAATGTTGTACCAGTATTTGTTGTTTTTCAGATCTAAAAAGGCTATAACTTTTGACAGAAAAATTAGAAAAATATAAAATCAGTTTCTATAGATTCATATGACTTATTTCTACAATATCTGAAAGTTTTATAAGATTTGGAGCAGATCTCATCCTATTTTTCTTTTTATTGCATTTTCAGCCATTTTAGGGCTGATTTTGCGTTTATAATGGATTCATTGATCTTAAACAGTTTAAATGCATCATTTAGCTTCAATCTAACATTCAATGATGTTTGTATGCAGATTTGAGCCAAAAGAAAAAGAAAGAAAATAAAAAAAACAAAAAAAATGAAAAAAGCAAAAGATGAATTGATGTTACCAGAACTTGCTGTTTTTCAGAATTAAAAAGGCTATAACTTTTTATAGAAAAATCAAAAAAATGCAAAATCAGTTTCTGTAGATTCATATAACTTATTTCTACTTGATCTGAAAGTTTTATAAGATTTAGAGTAGATCTTATCCCGTTTTTCTTTTTATTGCATTTTCAGCCATTTTAGGGCTGATTTTGCATTTATAAGGGATTCATTGATCTTAAATGGTTTAAATGCATCATTTAGCTTCAATCTAACATTCAATGATGTTTGTATGCAGATTTGAGCTAAAAGAAAAGAAAAAAAACGAAAAAGATCGAATTGCAACATAAGAACGTCAAGAAAAAGAAGAAAAATCAATTTCCACATGAAAAATTTCATCTTTATTGCACGAATCAAAACTACAAGCTCTAATACACTCTTGATATCTATATTTACATGATATATGGCTACCTAGATCTAATTTGTAGCTTGAGTAGAAGAGGATTTGATTGAATCTTGTATCTTTGGACTTGATTTTGATCTCAACTCAAAGATTGGATCTTATTTTGTATCTAATTTGAGCTTCAATTGGTTTTGGCAGCGTTTTGGATTAGTATTCAGCTTGGGATGGGTTATGTCTCTTGTGTTTGAAGGAGGAGAGGGGTTTATATAGGCCTAGGGGGAGGTAGATGGGTGTATGAGATCGGTTTGACATTTTTATTTGACCAATTTATGCACCAACTCCCTTCATTCATCTTCTCATACTCTTCTGAACGTTTTGTGGTGTATTAGACCAGTTCTAAGTGTTTTAAATGTGCTCTAACAAATTTGAGAGGACAAGTGGGGCACAAGTGGAGTTTGTTATGTTTTCTTTGAAAATTTACAAATTTGCCCTCCCTAACCACCACTTGGTCACCGTGCGGATGATTCTAGGGACTTCTAGAAGGTTGTAGAGGTTCAAACACGTTCTTGCCACTCCCTTCCTGCATTTTAGACCTTGCCGGATCACAATTATGCACCCGAGACCCGTTTTACCTTCAAACCCGATTTCAAGCCACATAGTCGTTCTCCTTCATTTCTTCACCATTTCATGTGTTTCAAAGCTTGATTAGCATCTAATTGATCCCAGGAATTGATCTATAATGTTTATTCAATCAATAGAATGCTCTGGTATAGAATTTGACCAACTCGGTTTTTGACCCGATTTGCGAGTTCGTGGTCTCACCAATTTAAAGCTTATGAAATTCAACCAAGCCCTCAAACAATCTCTTGTGACCATGGAGAAGGTGTTTGAAGTGTCAATTTGATCAATTATGGCTCGGATTGCTCAATTTCATTTTTGGATCGGAAACTTCCCCTTCAGTTTTCTTCCAAACCGCTCAACCATTTTGTAAGTTCTTTATCTCATTGTATTCTCCTCACCGTGCTCTTTCCAACGGTATATAATATGTGAGTTTTCGTCGCACGGGAGCACCATCACCATTTTTGAATTTTACACCATGGAGAGGCTCGGTACTGTAGCAGCTCGGGACTGTAGCAATGGACATTTTCGAATTTGGCCCCTCTTCATTTTGATTTTTAATTGGAGCCCTCCATTTGCTGATTTTATTATTTCTCCTTTGCTTTTAAATTGTTTCTCAAATATCCCTTTGTCCAAATTGCACCAAAATTTGCTCAAAAACTCCTTGAAATATAACAAAATTTATGGTAATTTTTATTTACCATTTTGCCCCTTGGTCAAGCATCAATTAATTTTTAACGCTTGATTAATTAATTTTTCATTATATTAATCGATAATTTGGAATTTCTTTGACTTCGTAACTCCAAAAATATCAAGTAATATATGAAAATTCTCAGAATTTTATGGAGAATTTGATTTTTCCATAAAATTTGAGTTTTCAGATTTTAGGTTTCGAAGAGGTTTTCGATTTGAATTTGTAGAGCTTCGGCATTTAATTCTTTTCTTAGGAATTTTGATTTTTGAGCATTTCACCTGAATTCTTCTTTTTTCGTGGTGCTTCGGACTTGAATTAAGTCTCTTCGGGCTTTTAAAATTTCTCCTTGAATTTTTTAATCTTTTGTCCCAAGTTGCCTTTTCAATTCCCCAAATTTTCGGGGGTAAACAATATTATATTATTATATGTTGATTATAGTGATTATTAATTTATTATTATATTATTATAATTATAATTATTTATAATTATTTTTATGATTATGATTATATTTTTATTATTATATTAGTATGATTATGATTATGGTTATATTATTATGATTATGACTATAATTATTATTATCATGATTATGATTATGATTATTATATTATGATTATATTATTAAAATTATGATTGTTTATTATTATTATATTATTATAATTATGATTGTAATTATATTTTTTTATTATTATATTACTATATTATGATTATATTTATATTTTTATTATATTACTATTATAATATTATTATTTATTATGATTATTTTTTATTACTTTATTATTATTTTATTATGTTGTATTATATTATTATATGTTGATTATAGTTATGATTAATTTATTATTATATTATTATAATTATAATTATTTTTAATTATTTTTATGATTATGATTATTTTTTTTACTATTATGATTATGATTATGGTTATATTATTATGATTATGACTATAATTATTATTATCATGATTATGATTAATATATTATGATTATATTATTAAAATTATGATTACTTATTATTATTATATTATTATTATTATTATTATGATTGTAACTATAATTTTGTATTATTATATTACTATATTATGATTATGTTTATATTTTATTATTTTACTATTATAATATTATTATTTATTATGATTATTATTACTTTTATTATTATTATTATTATTATTATTATTATTATTATCTTACTATTATGATTATTATTTTATTATTATTATTATTATCATCATCATTATTAGTATCATAATTATTCATATTTTAACTATTCTGAATAACAACTGTCAAACGATATTTTCACTATTCCGAATAGTCAAAAATATCACTCTTTTACTACTCTTTAAAAAAAAAATACTATTATATCACTCTTCCAAAATTACCACTCTTCCAAATCTATTCCTTAATTTGTCAAACGATCCATAGTGCATACATTGATCAAGCATTTATATAGTGGATGAATTGATCAAGAACATGCAGCATTGGATAAATTCATAAATTGATGAACCGGTTTCCTCGTCGTCCCCCATTTTGTAGCCCAACATAAAATGAAGGTAAACTAAAAATGAAGGAAAACATGACACAGAACATGCAGCAGTTTATTATTTAGTAGTCAAATGCAACCATTAAGCAACTTGATGCCTTCCAAATGAGACGCGACAACATTAGTATTAGTCCTCTGTTGTTAAATTTATCATATATTTTTTTATCACTGCTACTTGCAAAAAAAATTACAAGTAGCACAGAATCTAATCTATTCTAAAGCCCGACTGAAACCAAAATATCTACTGACTCGGCCACATTCACTGCCTCTCCAACATGGCAACATACAAGTGCTGTGTCAGAAGAATCAGCCTTGGTTTAGTGATAAAAATAATGTTCCTTATGTAAGAGGTTGTAGATTTGAAACCCATCAGATGAAGGATTTTTTTTATGAATATTTAAAAATTACATAGCTTAGACTATCTTCTTTACTAAAGAGACTGCCGTGTCAGATTTGAAAGATTAGATTTGCACGAAACAGAAGGGTTTACCAGTATGAAGAGGCGCAACCAACATGGCTATTGAGACAGAAATGGGGTGCACCATGTGCTAACTCTACAATTATATTTTCATATGAATCAAACTGTTGCTGTGGCATCTCACCAATTAGCCCTAAAAAAAAGAAGATTCACAGCGTATCTAATTTCTCTTTCAGGCATTTTAACGAACACTTGGCAAGCTGGTCGCTACACAACGTACAGTCTATCAAAACTACCCACCTGATGAGAAAGGGACCGTTTGATATGGAATGGATGGTGAAAAATGAAGCGCCCCATGAGGCCATGACCCATCACCTGCTCTCTTGAGCCAAATTCGTGTTATTGAATGGATCCAAAGGCCAGACGATTCCTATCTCCCCAGACCACCCAAAGAACCGCTCCCAGCAATCTTGGTTGGTGGCATCCCCAATCAGTGAATACCTCTTCTGGCATTATACTGAATAGGTCTAGTCTTCCATTACCAGAAGCGGTAGTAAGAAGAACGGTGGCTAGGGATGATAATCGGATTATAAGATAAGTGAATGCTGTAAATAGCTACAGGTGCATGTGTACGAAGCAGAAAATTAACATTCTGAGCTCCGAAACTCTTCTGTAATTTTCATTTTCTTATATTATATTCCTCTCGGTCCCCATAATGTGTTTATTAGAAGAAATTTTTTGATATTCGTACATAATTTGTTATGGAATCGTAACAAAGTCTCTTATAAGCTCAGATGCACACACAGGACTACAGGAGCAAAGTCTCCTTCACTCGCAGTCTCGCATCTTTCCCTCATCGTTCTAAATTTGATTATACTCGTCAACCGCGAGTCAAAGTCTTTCACCAAATATATCATCAAAACCCAATCATTTGTTGTTCAAGCATTTCATCAAGCAACATTTGAGCAATATAAGTTTAGCATGATAATAACATTGATTAAACTTCAATAAATGCCCCTTAATAAGAAAGCCTTCTGCATTTTGCATCTAAAAGTGTATAGATCAACATGACACAAATAATGTAAATTACTTTTCTTTTTTTCCAAGGGTGTAATCAACTCACTCAAGTAAAATTTCATTGTTCGCAAAGTTATCTAGACAATATTGTTGCTGGTGGAAGAAAAGTTAACCAAAAGTTAGGAAGAAAAAAAACAAAAGATTTTCCGTGACACATAAACAGCAAAAGTGGTGTTGAGCAAAGGCAATATGCATTATTGGACAAAAAAATAGAATTCTTCAAATGAAGAGGAAGCTATTTTGGAAATGTTTGTTTCTCTTTCCGGAATGTAACTACAAAGCGGGCAGCAGGGATTTATTAAATATGCATGTCATGCATGTTAGAGTGGGACGGACGAGAAGGTTCAAATGGATTTGAACACAAATTTTAATTTAAAGTTTTTCCATCTATTAATTTTGCATTGAGATTCATAAAAAATTGAGAGAAATAACTTTGAACAAATTAAAAGTACGAATCTCGATGTAAAATCAATGGATAAGAAAAATTTTGAACTAAATTTTGGATTCAAATCCATTTAAACCTCTCCCGGTCCTGCTAGTGTTGGTACTTGATGTGTTTATAAGTGTGGAATTTTAGAGTATCCGAACATGCACGTGTGGAGCACGTTGTGCTAGAAGTATTTGCATTTGTACATATTTAACACATATTAAGTAATAAATTTATTCATGCACTGTTAATGATAATTCAGATCGTTTATTTCTTTAAGAAAAATAAATAATCAAAGAGATCGTGATAAATGTATGGCACTCTCTAACCAATATATTTCAACATAATCAAATGAACTTTAGTTTCATCGATGTCCCCAATTTCGGAGTCCAACATAAACTTGAGGTACACTAACATGGAGGAAAACATGACATAGCAAATGACAGCAGTTAACTATCTAACAGCCAAAGGCAACAATTAATCGACTTCACGTCTTCTAAGTTGCATAAAATATTTTAATATATGTTTGCCTAACTAGGGCAAGGTTACACATTATTGTGATCTGTTGTTGAATTCAACAAATATTAGCCCTGCGCACAACAAAATTGCAGGTACCAACAGTTCAGCAGCAAGTTTACACTTACCAACAGGTTTCACCAAATCTAAACAACTTCTTAACATGACAAAACATACAAGTTAGTCTATTCTTAATTCTGAGAGCGAACTCAAAACTTCATCTATTGACTTGGCCAGATTCTCTGCCTCTCCAATATACGAATGTGGTGTTAAGCTTGAAAGAATTGATTTTGCTTCTTCAGGAAGATCCAGATTTTGAACAAAGGATTTTATGCTTCCTTCATCAACAGCTCTTCCTCTTGTCAGCTCCTTCAGCTTCTCATATGCTTCAGGTACTGCATATCTTCTCATGACCTAAGGATTTTATGTTATCACAAGATGCCAGTCAATTAGCTTTATTGCAATTTATTTTCATGATAATATGAAGTTTCCACAAATTCCCCCTAATGCCTAAGCGAGAAACAGAAAGGAGAGAGGGGGGAGAGATACAGTTTGAATTGGCTCTGCAAGAACCTCCCATGTCTGTTCCAAGTCTTCACCTAGGCGCAATTCATTCACCTGACATTGGAAGATGCATCAAGGGTTTAGCATGATGTGTAGTGCTTTCCGTTGAAATTAAGAATTTTTCAATAGACAAAGATGATTCACTCTCCAATTCTTGGTTAAATAAAGTTTACCTGAAGCTTCTTAATTCCTCGGAGGGTATTTTTGTATGCCAAGAGAGAATGTCCAAGTCCAACCCCCAAATTTCTTAAAACTGTGGAATCTGTCAAGTCCCTCTGCATTATGATCATTTAAATAAAATTAGCTTCTTTTGGGCAGCTTACTGTATAACTCCTCCCCCAGAAAAGGGAGTTTACATCCTCCAGAGTGGGCAGCCACTCTAGAGTGTAAAGTAAGCAGATTTTCTTCTATTGCTACAGTATCCAACAGCATCAAGATCCGCACTGGGTGATTTTGAACGGCCCAGATTACTTCAACTGACAACTGTAAAAAAATATAGTACTATAGAGGATATGGTTCCCAGAAAAGGTGCATAAATTTGTTCTCAGGGTATGGATTTATCTCCAATGCCTCATAATGTTTGCAACAAACACCCAACATAAAAATCCAAGGTTAACCTCAACAAAGCTGACTAAATTGCCACGTTCTTTCAATTAATTATTCTCATTACTTCCTGACTTGTCATTCTAATATTACAACATATTGGGTTTAATTTGAAATATAACGTACAGATGAGGATATTAATAATTTTAGCTTCTGACAAACAAGATTTTAGTGGATTTTAAAATTTACTGTGAGTATCAACTATCAAGTAAAATGAGAAATACCTGCATACGAGAAATGGGAAGCTTGATGCTAAGAGCAGATAAAACAGAATTCGCTAAATATAGATTACCCTCGCTATTTTCAAAATCTATGGGGTTTACTTTGTGAGGCATTGTGGAGGACCCAATTTCTCCAGCCTTAGTTATCTACAAAGAATTCAGATAATCCGAAATTACAAATATCGATGCTAAAGGCAAAAGAACAATCTATAATCAAAAGGCTTTATATATTATCTCCAGTACATTTTATTTTTATTTTAATCACAAAATTGTATCTGGAGGCAAAAGAAAAATCAAAATTATGGAGTACCTGCTTGAAATAACCAAGGGAAATATAACTCCAGACATCCTTGTCAAAATCAGCCAGGATATTATTGAACTCTACCATGTTATGGAAAAGCTTGGCCATGTAATCATGCGGCTCGATCTACACAGTAAACCCAGATACTTCAGAATACCAAAAAATACTTTATGGCCATAAACCATGAAATAATCATGTAGTTTCTGGCAAGATATGAGTAAGAAGTTGAACTAGTGAAAATAATATGGAAGCAGTCATGACAAAAGGTAAAATTGCCCAATATTCTCAAATTCCCAACAATATCCTAGAAATGATGAGTTTATAAGATCATATATATGATATGGTATTCAAGCTACTCATTCTTCTCACAGATTTTTATTACAAATTCCAGTTTACCAACAACCAGAAAATTACTGGATCTTAAATGCAAATATGAGAATATACAGTGCTAACTTGCAGATTTACTATATCCAGGTGAAGCTCATGAAATTTCCAAACATGAAAAAAAAAGAGTATAGGGAATCATTTTGAGATTAATCAAGACAAAAGATACAGATGCAGCAAGTGTGGAATTTTTTTTTTTCTTTTTTTGAGAAGGAATAAGGGTCATGCCCTTAATTTTAATGTAAGTGTGAAAGTAAGGGTAAATATTTTATAGCTATACATAAGATAAAGGAATAAAATGAAGTTTGCCTGAGTGACATAAGGGTTGAATTGAAGGCCCAAAGAAGCAACAAATTCTTGAGCAATGCTAGGCCAATCTAGCTCCTGATACGCAATTTTATGAGCATTGTAATTTCCTACAGCACCGGCAAACTTTCCAAAAATACGAACTTCACTCAGACACTGAGCCTGGTAACTCAGTCTAAATGCAAAGTTTGCCATCTCTTTTCCCAGCGTAGTAGGTGATGCAGGCTATATTAAAAAAAAAAGATGACAAAGGAAGGAACTGCATTAATGCTTATATTGATGTTCATGAGATTAAAGAGGTTGATACAAATTCTAATTGACTACTACTTTTCTTTTGTGCTTGTCAGCGGTTTTTAACTCAATTGTGCTGTTTTGGTTACAATAAGAAAAGTTACAATTGTAGTCCTTTTTGTGTTCTTGTTTTCAGAATTCAGACAATAATCCATAGATATATTGAAGCAACGGAGTGCAAATTACAGCATAGTTGCACAGTTAAAAGTTGATTGCAATTGAGCCTTTATTGTAAACTCAGCATTTACTTGGTCTTAAGCATGGTCAATTTCAACAATGCTGTCATTCCTGGACAATGGTACCACGGAAATTTTACAACAGATGCCCAGATTCAAGAAAAAAAAAATGGTACCTGGCCATGGGTGCGTGACAGCATAGGTACATGTGCATTATCTTTTGCCATGGTGCACAAGGCTATACATAGGTCACTCATGAATCGAAACATCACACTATTCATGGCTTCTTTAAGCATTAGACCATAAGCTAAGTTATTTATGTCCTCTGAAGTACACGCAAAATGGAAAAATTCAAGGACCTGTCAGAAAAAAAGTAAATGATTAGCTACTAGCTAAAATTCAGATATGATTTCAAGTACAGTATTTTGGCATGCAGTTTGATTACTACACTCTAATGTGCCAGCAAGGTCTCAATAGTTATGGTATTGCATGCAGATTAACTACAATAAATTTGGAACTGCAGAAGCGATTGTTGCACCAATGTACTACATCAACAGTCTTGCAACTTGAGGTTTGCTTGCAAAACAACAGGTTTATTAAGATTTCTCAAATAGAAAGAACCAACCATTGAAATTTCTGAGTGACTCTTGCATTTCTGCTTAAGAAAATATTCAACGGCCTTTACATCATGGTTCGTGATTTTCTCTATCTTTTTTACTTCCTGCGCGTCACTTGCACTGAATTCCTGGATTATGTTTTCAAGGAATGCACAGGTCTCCTGGCTGAAGCTTGGGACCTCTTTTATTTCTGGGATGTCTGATAGCTTCAAGAGCCATTTTATCTGCAAGCAAAATAGATTATCATTGTGTCCTTTCTGTTCATACTTAAAACAAGAAATGGATATGAAAAACATGTAATGTGCTTGGTTGCTTATATGCTATGTGTTTTTTCCTCATCTTAGTTTGAATGCTGACATTAAGATATGTTTGTGAAAATTGTGGGGATTTTTGGTCAAACTAGTACTGTAGCATACATAATTGCTTGTCATTTTCTTTAAAATTATATAATATCTGTCATAAAACTGGATTTGAATAGATTGCTGCCAACCAAACCAAACCAACTCTGAATGGCTTACTGGAAAAGAGTTATCCAATAAACCTCCAAAAATGAAATTATTGATGACCTAGGAACATTCAACTGATACCATCTGCACAAACAGCAAAATTAGTGGGTTCCAATAGATTATCATTATGAAAATCTGTTAGTACCTCAACAAGAACTCGGTAGAAGATTAAACCATACTCGCTGAAGAAAGGTCGTAGTTCTTTAACCTTTTGTGCATACCTTCCATCCAACGGTGACAGTGCCATCAAGGCAAAAAGCTCCTTCATGTACCAAAAATCATAAACAATTAGCAAGATTATTCATAGCTTACTAACTTACAGAGCCTGCCATGTGCTTATGAAAACTCCTCTAAGATATGTAAGAAAAATGTATAAAGAAACCAAGTTATGCAGACTTGTCTAGAGTTTCACTTTACATGAAGTTTGGAACTGGTGTTCTCCTACAACATATTAAACTAACATAGGGAACAATGAATAATATTGATCATAAAGTTTAAAAAAGTATAACAACTTAGGTTACCAAACTCTAAACATTCAAAAAGAAGAAAACTAAAACAATTGGCCCTCCGCATTTTCCATAGCACACCACCTGTTTGTGAAAATCTCCAGCAGAAAGTGGAAAAAGATACCGTACAAAAACTAGAGATTGTTAAAGGTACAGTACAATACCTCATCAGTTGGCATCATTTGGGACCCGGAATTATCACCGGTTACAGTTAGGGGAGGTGTAGACGCCGATCTTAAAGGAGCACAATTATGGCGCCTCAAATGCGGGTAGCTCCTGACAAAAGGGCGGAGACCTGAGAAGCGGTGTGCATAAGTGCCTCTTAGAGGAACAAAAGTGGAAGCCTCCATTGCTGGATATAGAGTTGCAATTCTATTTAGACTATGCTTTGATAAATATGAAAGAAAAATTATCCCGATTAAGTTGAAAAAGTAAACTAAGTATGGTCTAAAAAGAGCTTGAGCCGGTGCGACCGTGCGATGGTGAGAGGGAACTTACGAAGTTGTCAGTTAGCGGAGAGGTTTTGTGAGAGAAGAAGGGAAACAAGAAGAAGGCCACCAGTAATAGAGTTCCGGTGTCCCTGGATGAGGCTTGAACTTGGTTGGGGGTGGCGGGCCGAACGGAGAGGAAGGAGAGGTGGCGGCGGGGAAAGTGAGAGTACTGAGTACACGGCGGCTTCCGTTCTATTTATCTCTTTTCCTGGTTTTGTTTTGTGACTTGTGTCGCAAAGACCGACTGCGACTGGTCACTGACTGACTGGAGAGGAGAAGCAAAGCAATTTCCCTGAGCGTCCTTGATCAGCACGGATCTTAAAACTGATCCAAGGGCTCAAAAATGTGAATTTTCATGTGTTTTATTAGGAAAGTTTTGCGCTAGATCAGAAATTAAGAATTTACACCACAAACAAAAGTGATTAATAGCATAATGTCTCGTACTAAAAAAATTAAAACACTAAAAAAAAACTGACTCGTATTGTATATTATTCACATGATCACATCCGAACTCAGTCATCAATAATCCCTTCCTTCTTTTAGCAAACGAGTTTTTGTTTCCTTCTTCTTTTTTTACGAAATAACATCAAGCACTAAATTATCCTGTTTTCATCAACAAGGAGACCATACATCAATTTTCATCATGTTTTTATGTAGGATTGTTGATGGAAGTTGTTTGGTCATTTATCTGATTCGTATCGTATCCGATAAGACTGGTATGAATAAGATTTTATTTTCATTAAATTATCAAATATGAGTATGAATATAAGTATGAGTATGAGTATGAGAATGAATATGGGTAAGAAAAAAATTTCATAACTTATTGAGTGAAGATATGGATAAGAGTTATTCTGTATCCTATAAATATAATAATTTATTTCATATTTTAATAAAAATTAAATTAAATTAAAATTAGTGTATATTTTTAATGACAATTGAGATGAAAAATATATGATTTTTGTTATAAAGCATTATTCATTATTATACTTTATTAGTGTATTTATTTGATGTTAATTTATTATTAATATTATCCGTTATCTAGTATCACTCATTCATTATCCGAATATGAATAAAAAAATTTAATAGATATAAATATAAAAATACCTCCATCCCTACTCTATTATGTGCATTAACAGTTATAAACTCATAATTTTTTGTGGACATGCATATCATAATATAGAATTGTAAATTGATCCTCTCCTCGAAACTTTATCTCCTGCTTGCTAGGCCTAGTTTTCAGAGAATGAGGATCCATTATCTGGTTAGACAGGCCAGGCCAGGCCTTTTTTATGTGGGCTTATTGAGGGATAGTTTTGGTCCAATTGGTTTATTTTAGGTGTTGAATTATTTGGGAGATATTGGGATGAGCAGCCTGTAACTTCATGAGCAATAGCCTATACTCTATACTAGAATAATACCTCGCGTTGCTTCGGTATATTTTAATTTTATGTCTAATTATGCATTATTAAGCATGTATAACAAAGCCCATAAATTTTATTTTTACAAAAAGAGTACAAAATATTAATTTAAAATTCTTGTCAAGTTCTTTTGGAAAAAAATAATAAATACTCAATTGAAGATTTAATTACTACATAGACATCTGAGGAAGATCTAGTACAAAGTATATCGTTATATTAGAGTACGTAACAGTCGTCAAAATATATGATTTGAAAGACTTTTATATGGACCTTGAATTACTTTATGTTCACTTTTTATTTGTATTACGTGATGTATAATTTTAATTAAAGTAACAATTTTCTATTTATTTTATTTTTATGACATGATGTATTAAATTTTGAAAATAAAAATCAATTTATTTATGTAAATTCCAAATACTTGTGCAATCTAGTTTTAATTGAAAATAATGACAAATTTTGTCTCATTATTATTTTGAAAAAAAAAGTTTTTTTATCGCTGAAAATGTAAAAAAATGATCTTGATGTAAAATAATAAATAAATAAAATATATCATCGTGAGTGATGAGCGATGACATGAAAATCTTATGAACCTTGGAAAACTTGCTACAGTTCTCTATGGTGTTTTTTTGTATCGGATGAAGATGAATTGGAAAACCATACATTTTGTTTTTTTTTTCTACGCAGACGTGAGATTAAATTGTGTGCATGTGTCAATATTTGGATGATGGAAGGACATTTTAATGGTTCTTTTTCATCGAAGAAGAACATAACCAATCAACTAGAGCGTACTGTAGAGAATATGAAGAGCTACAGGGCAGGGGACTTTCCAGAATAAAATACTATAATATAGATATGATAAACCATCCAATAAGAATCAAACACTTGAGATCAATCATCCTCTCTGGCTTGTATTTGGTCAGAATCCTCACTTTCTGGTATAAATTGTCTGGCTTGTATTTGGTCAGATCCAAATCTGCCGGGATTTTTCGGAATAACAGCATTTAATTATTCTGTTCGGAATCATGCGATTGACATTGAACGATTAGGAATGATTTTTCTCTCTCCTCAGTCTCTCTTCTATTTTTTCTTCAACTCGATCGTAACCGTTCCTTTTGAATCCGACGATCTTGATCGGATAACATAAATCTATTATCTGAATTTCGGATAAATTCGAACGCCGCAAGCACATGAATGAGTAACAGCACATCTGGTGCGCAGCTTTATTCCTTTTTTTTTTTATAGAGGAATGCAAGTCGGTTATTCATGAAGCCTCTGGTACAAGGATCTGATAAATACAAGAATTGAGAATTATTCCTTCGAATTATTATTATTTTTTTATTTCTGAGGTTAATGTATCTTTATTCGCACATAATGTGACGACTTTGGAAAAACCAAACTATTATGAACCATCATTTTTCATCAAGAAAGTAAAAAATTGTAGCCGAAATTAAATCAGCAAATTAAAGAACAAAACAAACCGTATTCTATACAAACCCAGCTCAACTTTGTACATGTCACACTACATACGTTTACAATGTATTCGTTTAAAAAATAAAAACTAACAAAAAACCAGTCTGTATAAGGAATTATTATGCCCTAAAAATAAAATTAATCAACCAACGTTCTTTGTCAGATCCATCCTTGTCAAAGATCTATACATTGTGCATAACAAGTTCTGCTTCAATCCTTGACAATTCCTTCATTTCCAGCCAGCATTATGTACTTATCCCTCCTGGTCAACGCGGTCAACTCAAAGCCTAGAGCCTTGCCGATCTCTCTCTGGACCCTGTTCGCCACGTCAATGCTCTTCTGTCCCTCGGTCGGTATCTTCTCCAAGAACTCGACCCGGTACTCCGGCCGAGGATTCATCAGGTAGTAAAATGGATCCATGAATTTGAATATAGAAGTTGATGTACCGTAAAACATGTCGACATGTGTGCTCAATGCAACCGGTATAACCTCATCGATCAGCTCAGCGAACAACGGACTGAACCTCAAAAGATATGGCTCCCTACAGGTGGTCCCCTCAGGACAGACCACCAAGTCGCTGCGAGCAAGTAGAGTACTCATCCTTCTCCTGTCTTCTTCTTTATCCCTCGTTAGCCTAGCCGTCTGAATTGGAGATAATATCTCTGATAGACGGCTCAGGCTATATGTCACTGCTGTCACAGGGCGGTTTAGCCCTGCAGATATGGCGATCGGGTCAAGGAGGGTTCGATGGTTGCAAACAAATAACTGGCCGCCGGCTGATTTTTTACCGATGTCATACTGTCATGTTGCACCACGAGGCGGGATTTAGAGCCAGTCAAGGAACCGAGCGGGATGGAAAGGCGATATGGTAGGAGACTGAAGATGATGGAGCGGAGAACAGAGAGAGCAAGGCCGAGAGGGAGGTAGAGAAACATGGCAAGAGTTGCTATTGGTGTTGGTGTGAATGCGAGTCGGCCGTCATGAAAGATGAGTGGTTCCGGGTACATATCTCGCGGCAGCATTTTCCAGCTCTTCTTTTCTGTTTCAGTGACTGTGTAACATTCCTGCGGAGTAGGAAAAATTGAAAACCATTGCTGTTAAATTAGGCACTTTTCTCTTGTAGCTTTTCATACTTCTATATATTACTAAAATTCATTAATTTTACTATTTATTATGTACTTATCTATATATGTCGGTTTCGGTTGTCAAAACTTATATGTAATAAATATGTCATAAAAAAAATAAAAGATTTGCTGGTATACAAACATAACTGGAATATTTTAAATGAATTACTCACCGAGAAGAGATGATTTTTTTGTAGGCCGTCTTTGGCAAAGCATGATCCAAATGCCATAACATCACCACCAATAGCCTCTAATTTTCTTACCAACTTTTTGTCATCCCAATCCATCAACGCTCCACTGAAAAACCCATATTTCATACCTATCTCTCTTGCCACCACCTCTTTCACCCCCATGTAATCTCTCAGGAAGCCATCCACCATGACACGTGGCATCCTTCTACTAACGCAGACCACCCCTTTAGCTTCCTTTAGACACTTTTTCAAAACCTCAAAACCTTCAAGAGCAACATTTTCTAAGAAGTATTTAGGCAAAATAGCTCTATCTAACCTAAATCCATCCACCTTCATACCAAAGAAACAAACCATCACCATAACTCTTAGCATCACCTCTTCACTGAAAAATTGAAGAAATGGATATAAAAATAGTAAAACGAATCCCCTTAAGAAACCACCGCCTTCTAAAGCCACAAGCATGAAATAAGGGAAGGTTGAGTTGGACTTTAGGAGCCACTCGTCCATGTCCATGACCAAAGTTTTGTTTGCTATGTCATAAAAGGACGGTGACGATGCCGGCTGTGAAGGGCATTTTGGTAACTTTGTGCTTATAGTACGCCTGTAGAGTTTGCTGTTTGCCACCTTCCGACGGAGAAAACGATGGAGAAACAAGAAAGACTTTAAAAAATCTTTTGAAGCCATGAATTGATCTGTGAAAGAATATGGTTCAAACTACAAGATAATTTATAGGAAGGAGAGAGAGGCTGAGGCAATTTATAGTTGATTTGAACTTGAAAGGTAGACTATGGCAAAGGCAAAATGGGTTTGACACTTTGACTTGTCCAAATTTTCTTCCTTTACAAAAGGGTCAAATGTGAAGTGCTGAAGCATTAAATTCAATTTCCTTTTGTGCTAAGTTTGGCATTACACAAGTCTCAGTCAGGTCGGTGAGCTACCTCAGAATTTGGGCAATGAATCTTCCCTTTTAAATTCCCATTTTGCACCTGGGATCACATATGTTGTTTGCTTATTTGGACTTTGTGTACTGTATAGACCACCTAACAAAGCTATATTTCATTACCTCTTTTATTAAAACGAATAAATCATTAATAAGTGTCCATTTGGTTTGAAGATCGGAACGTTTCCTTTCTGCCAAGTATCCTTTCAAAATCACGCATAGAAAAAATACTTGTTCTGAAAATATTTTTTATTATTATGTAACTTCTCTGTGGCCTGCTTCTTTCTTTTTCAAAAAAAAAAAAACTTAGATAAAGCCAACCCTCTTAATTATAAAAATAGAAAATCTTCAAATATGTGCTCTTCTTTAAATTATCACAGTAATCTTGACAGAATAATTTTGAATAATTCATCAAGTCGTTGGGCACGCGCATTGTAATTACAATTAGCCGTCAACAATAATTTATATATGGTATATATGTTGTACCGATATCAAATACATTAATTATGTGCAGCTGGGGCCAGCATTTCCCAACAGAGGTGCTTTTGTGAGTATGGGTATGGCTGTGTGCTGGTTCAATTTGTTCATAAGAGTTGTTCTTTGGTATTTCATGAAGCATTATGGTGTCGTTATTTCATACTCAAATGTATAATTTTAGATCAAAAAATAATCATTCAATTTAATTTTCATATCAAAATGTATTAGCAAGTCAAATTTTATAATTTTTTAGTATTTTTATGAAGAGAAAATGACTTAATCTGATAATTTTGATTCATCCATCCAAAAATAATGACTTTGCTAACACAGAGTCAAAATGTTATTTTTTTTATGCATCTGGAGGAAATAATTTCTATTGAATCTTAAATTTATTTTGTCTGAAAATTTTAGAACTTTTTTGTATTAAATATTATAAATGTAAATTGTTTAATAAAATGTTCTGTATTTAACTAAAAGTTTTAATTTGTGCACATTGTGACGTACACGTCTTTCATATTTAGATTTTTATAGTCATATATATATATATATACAGTTTTGTGGTTTCATTCAACAAATACACATGTAGATATTTCATTTGAGAAACGTGATTGAAAAAGCGGACATCATAAAAATTAATTGAACGCGTGGAGACGGATAAATGCACCATCGATCGGTCAAACCGAGTCGAGCTCTACTGCATTAGTATTAGTAGGTCCGGTAACAGAACAAATCAACTTAGGTAGCTATTACATATGCAAAGGAGATGTGTATAAACGAGGTTCGAAAATTTGAAAGAGAAAACGACAGAACAATTGAGGATTTAATGATATTTCTTCTTCAATTTTAAATTTGAAAGTAACTCTTGTACAGTATGAAGTCTTTCGGAGAGTTGATACATAGATATCATCGTTTATATTATCATTGATATCAACTTTATTATTCATGTCAAATGAGTTAAGAGTTCTTGTTCACAATAGTGAATAGTGATTTTATTGTGCAACTTATTTTGTATAGTATTTTATTATTTTATTTAAATAAGCTATTATTGTATCTCAATTGACTAACAAAAATACTATACAAAATAAGTTGCATAATAAATTTATTATTATGAATAATTTATGCTATATGAACATATACATGCATGTGTAGCACATATAAAATACTTCAGTATATCAGATTTTTAAAATAGTTGTGTACTTAAAAGAAAAGCTTGGTACTAAAGTTAAAAATCAGAATCACACTAATATGTATGATATTTTTGGATATGACGCGTCAATTTTATTTTTTATGATCAAAATCACTCTAATTTTTTCTGATTTTTGTTATATATTTCTCCAATTTATTTAAAATTTATTGAATTTCTATGTGCAACAAGTGTTGACACGTATTAAACACGAACACGTTTAAGACAACGTACTAGATGTGTCAAGTATCTTAGATGTGCGTATTTAAGTTTTAAAATTTTTGACATATTAAAACACACACGTCCAAATACGTAAACATGTACTAATATGATACGTACATTTATCAATACCATAGACGATGTATCTAACACAATATCCATGCTTTTATGGTTTCCCATATCCCAATAAATACCTATGTTACCAATGTGTGTCTAGTTATTCGGCAAGGTCAACATAAAATCATGAAAATTTTATTGGGGCTATATCTCCATTAATTTTCATACCCTAGCTATAAAAAACCAATAAAAGAGACCTTCTCACCTTCCGCAGGAAGGATGAATTTCTGTTATATTAAATTATTTTATTATTTTATTATTTTATAAAAATATATTTAAATTTAATAAATTTATTTTATGGAGTTTTGAGTGCTCTCTTTGTTGATTTCTTTGTTGTTTCTTAGTTTTCTTGTACTATCATTGTAAAGAAGACCTTCTCACCTTCTGCAGGAAGGATGAATTTCTGTCATATTAAATTATTTTATTATTTTATTATTTTATAAAAATATATTTAAATTTAATAAGTTTATTTTATGGAGTTTTGAGTGCTCTCTTTGTTGATTTCTTTGTTGTTTCTTAATCTTCTTGTACTATCATTGTAAAGAAGCTAAAGTTTCATTGTAAGATAATATCTTTGATAATAAATCGACGCTTCCTTTGTGAAGCGAGTTCAGAGACGTAGTTTTTATAACCGAACTCCGTTAAAATCCTCATATTCTTTCATTTTCAGCACTTACATTCTTTAGTTGTTCATATTCTCAATTTAATAAAGTTTACATTTCTTGTGAAAAACTGTTGGTTTATCGTTTTACATTAATTATTCTTTATAGCAATTAATATTTATTTGATTCTTATTGTATATCTATATTTCTTAAGCGACATTGTTGACTAAATTTTAAGCACTCTTTTAATCTATTTTTTTAGTCAATTAGTGTATTTTTGTAATAGAATAGTTGTCATATCAACCGGTTCTTATTGAGACTCGTCCAAACTTGTATTTTTGTGTATATCGCTTTAGTTTACCTTAAAATATCAATTCCTTATCGACATTGATTTCCAAAAAGAATAATATTCTCACACCTTCTGAAAAATTAAAATTTAAGATTTTTTTTATGAATGATAAATGATATATATCTAAAGGACGGGGATCACTTGACATTGGGTTATTTTGACAATTTTGATAACGGACTCTTAAATAAATGTAAAAAAATTTAAAAATAAAAAGTTTATATATATATATATATTACTTATAGATTAATAGTTTTTTAATTTTATTATCATTTGATGTACCATCAAAATTTTATACAATTTACAACGTTGTATTTTTTAACGGACTTTGAAGACTATCAAACTATAATGAAATTATATGAAATTTAAAATACTGACAATTCATAAATAGAAGAACATATCTATAAAAAAATAAAAATAAAATCATATTTTTCAAAAGTCCATATCAGAATTTTCAAAATAACTCATTCTCCCCGCACATATCTAAACAACGTACCTGATTTTTTATTTCTTTAATTTAAATAATATTATGTTAGATATAAACGAATGGTACAATATTTTTTGCCCTGCAATGCATAAATCAGCAAGTCCTTTGTTTAAGAAACAACGATACTTCGGTTTAATTGTTTTTAAGATGAAAATCTAATAAATCTTTTAACTTTCAATTGTATAAAATAATCTAATTTTGAACATTATTTTTGTTAATAGATCGAAGGTGGTTCTCGAAAATTGTATTTAAGGAAATAATTGTTTTTGGTCGGAAAAAATAAAAAGAAATGGTAGATCCACAAAAGAGCACTGGTTAAAGTCCCCATCTTACCGAAGCACTAAAAAAATTAAAAATGAGAAGCAATTAATTGCTGATGCAATCAACGCTATAGTACATGTGAAATAGAAACTAGCTGGAATAGTCTCTGACGCATTTCATGGAAGGATAGCTGACAAACAAAACCAGAAGATCAATTTCGTACAGTTGGATTTAAAATGGATGGTTCAGATTTGAGCGGAGAAATGAGATCATTTGTTTCTACGAGTAGAATCGGAACTCGCAACTAACCCAACAGGCGGTGCACGCGCACAACTGAAACCGTGTGGCCTGTTCTTTGTAACTAATTGAATGTTTTCCTTTTGTTGTCAATATATACATGGGAGCGTATAATAAGATTCACGAATTATTGATGAATAATTCGTTTTTCATTCATAACCGGATGTTTCACGAATAATTCGTCAGTTTAATATACAGTTCTTTTTTGGGTCAAAAAAAATATTTTATTTGCAAATTATTCGGTAAAAAACACATTATATATTATTTTATATGAAATTTTATAGTTTTTAATATATTTTTAATATTTTATCATTATAATATATATATATTATTATATGAAATGAACTATTCCTGAATTATATCCGTATTATACACAAACGTCAATTTTTTTATCTCACCAAATATTTTTAAGAATCACGAAATTGTCACTATGAATGAGAGTTACCTATTATGTTCCTATTATGTTTCTCCATTCACACAGTTTTCCGATTTTTTTTATGAAGAAATTATTTTTCTATAAGTCCTCAACTTGGTCAATTTACATTTTTTTGCTATAAGTCCTCGGCATAGGAGTAGTATGTTTAAAACTTTGTTAATCTTAAAATTTTAAAATAATTGGAAGCTTTCGATTATCATTTTATTTTTAATACAAAACGAAAATTCCAGTCTAAAATTCAATTTGACATACATGCTTACATATACTTCACAGTATCACCTCAACTGTATTTTTCCTTCCATATAAGCCCTCCACTTTCTTCTTTCTTTTTTTTTGTCTTGTTAAACATACAGTCTTAGTGTAACCATTGCCACAAACTATTAACAACATGACATTGAACAAAAAGGTGATCACTATTTTTTCACCTGAATAAAAAACACAATGAGTATCACATTGCCATCCTCTTCCAACTAGATTAGTCTTAGTCAAAATTCTGTTCTTCCTAACTAACCATATAAATATTTGATTTTGAATGGAATCTTGATTTTCCATATAATTTCATAATCATTACTGAACACTCCACTATTGTTCAACCATTCATATAAAAAGTGAACTTTAAATTGACCTGAAATATTCCATCTTCATTAGATTTGATCTTCTACATCATCAAGTAGAGAGATATAGAGAATATAACATAGGATGTATCAACTAGCCATCTATCTAACCAAAACAAGGTTGATTTACCATTCCCTAACATTTTGTTTAAGCAGAATTCAACATCTTCACTAATATTTTGAACATCCTTCCAAAAAGTAAAATATTTCATTTTATTATATACATTATGGTATTTAAATCTCAGAATATTTTTCCAACATATATGAAATGATACATCCTTATACCTAACCATCCATTTAGCTAAGAGAGCATTGTTCATAATTTCCAAATTCATAACCCCTAATCCACCATTTTTTCTATCCTTACATACTAAAGACCAAACAATGAGAGCATATTTTTTCTTAGCATTATGATCTCCATACCATAAAAATATTTTCCTTAATTGATCTATCATATTCCTAATCTTAACAGGTAACTTAAATAAGGACATCCAATACAGGGATAAGGATGATAAAACTGAATTTAAAAATATAACTCTCCCTCCTATAGATAATAATTTGCCCTTTCAATTTTGAAGTTTATTCTCAATTTTTTCAATAATGAAATTCCAATTATCAACTGATAATTTTTTTCCAATGTCATATCTAGGTAAATTAAAGGAATGCATGATACTTTACAACCTAATTGCTCAGCTAGTTTAGTACATTCCTCTTCAGTTAAATTCAAAGGCACCAATTCACTCTTAGCAAAATTAATTTTCATATCAGACAAATCCTTATATCCTAACAATATCCATTTCAAGATCTCTATATTATCCTTTGGAGCTTCTAAAAATAATAATGTGTCATTTGCAAAATGTAAGTTGAGAATTTGCCCTAGATTACCAAAATCTCCTAATCCTCTAAGAATTCCATTTGATTGAGCTTTTTGTAATATTCTATGAAATACATCAGCTACCAAATCAAATAAAAATGGAGATAAAGGATCTCCTTGTCTAACTCCCCTCTTATTAGGAAAATATTCACTAAGTGTACCATTAAAATTAATGTAAGTTCTACTACCCTCTAAGATTGTTTTAATCTGACTTATCCATAAGGAGCTGAATCCTCTACCCTCTAATATTTCAATTAGAAATCTCAATTCACCATATCAAATGATTTTTCAAAATCAATTTTAAAAAGTATACCTTTAATTTTCTTAACCCTAACTTAATGTAATACTTCAGTTGCTACCACTACATTATCCATAATATTCCTACATGTAATATATGTTGTTTATGTATAAGCAATCAGTGAATCCATATATGGAGCTAATCTATTTATCAATAATTTTGTAATAATTTTAAAACTATAATTAATTAAACTAATAGATCTATATTATGTTATTAACTGAGCATCTTTTTTTAGGTAATAAACAAATTGAGGCTAAGTTAATTTTTAAAACATCTAAAACATTATGGTAAAAAGTATGAATTAATTTCATCACATCATTTTTAATAATCTCCCGACATAATTGATAAAATAAAAAAGAGAACCCATCTGGTCCTGGTGCTTTTATAGTATCATACAAAAAAATAATGTTTTTCACTTCTTCAACAGTAAATGGTTTATCTAAATTATCTAAATCAGATAATATTAATTTATCTGAAACATACCAAAAATCTACCTGCAACTTAGCATTCTCACTGATGAAGTACCCATCAGATTCCTATAGAAGTCTACAACATGTTTAGATAGAATTAATGGATCCCTTTCAATTGTACCATCTATTTCTAAGGAAAAAATAAAGTTTTTTTTCCTAAGTGATGCAATAGTATGAAAAAATTTAGTGTTATGATCACCCTCTAGAAACCATTTCAATTTTGCTCTTTGCTGCCAATAGTACTCTTCTTCTTCATAAATTTTATCTAATTCTAAATGATATGATTTCAATTTAGAAAGATCATATACATCAAGATCACTTTTATCTTGGATTAACTCTAACTCTTGAATTTTTGTTAGAAGTTTCTTTTTATTTTTATGCTTAGCAGTTATTATATTTCTATTCCATCCTCTTAATCTTTTCCTTATATGTTGAAGCTTAAGCTTCCACTCATTACCAAAGTCTCCTATAATATGATATTCTGACCACCATTTCAAAAAGAGATCAAAGAATTCAGGAATATCAATCCAACTTTTTTCAAACCTAGAAATATAAATGGAGTTCTTTTTTTTAATAGTACACAATATTAAGGGATTATGATCAGATGAGAACCTAGGAAGAGATGTTACTACGGAATCAGTAAAATGTTCATTCCACTGTAAAGAACAGAAAAACCTATCTAAAAGAGCTTTAACAGTTGAAATACTAGATTTAGCCCAAGTAAAACATCTATCACTTAAATATAATTCTAAAAGTTGTGAATCATTGATGAAACTATTAAACTTATTTCTAACTTTGTACTGATAAGTACTTCCTGATGTTTCTGTTCGTTTTCTAATGAAATTAAAGTCACCACATAAAAACCAAGAATCATATCCTAATTGATGTGTGAAAGTAAGTTCTTGCAAAAAAAATTTTTTTTTGTGAAGTAGTTAATGGACCATATACCACAATAAAAATTCAAATAAAATCATCATTTTTGTTTTGAAGACAAACCGTAATAGAAAAATTTAAAACCCATTGATTAATTATATGAAATAAACTCTCATTTGCACCTACTAAGATACCTCCAAAATTACCTATAGAAGGTTTAATTATCCAAAAATTAATAGTAGTACTAATCTTGCTTAAAGTTCTATCAAAGAATGATTTCATCTTAGTTTTTTGTATCCCAACTAAGTCAAATTTATTTTATACAAGATATTCAGAAACTAAAGCTCTTTTTTTGCTTTTATTAAATCCCCTACAGTTCCAATTAAATACATTAATCATTCAATACTACTAATGAACTACCAGAACTAGATTCTCCTAAAACATATGAACTAATATCAAGAAGATCACCATTATTCTTGATCACCCTTATTACGTAAGACAATAGCATTCTCTTTATGTTTCATAGTATTAATAATATTCATAAATCTATCTCTAATAAGAGATCTAAAACGTTCTACCACTTGTTTTCTGATTACTTCAGTTTTGCCCAAAGAAAAACCACAAGATTCAAAAAGCTGAATAACATCAGAATCTGAGGACTGATCAAAAAGAAAATTCTTAGATACACTATCTATTGAAGAAAGTAAAGAAGTACCTGATACTCCAGTTGTCTTGTCTTTGTCTTTACCAGCACCCTTACCACCAACTGCCTTCTATTATAAACGTTGACTCTGTCTAGGAGGGTCAATTGTTTGTGGTTTGAAGGAGGTTTGTTTAGGATCAAGGATTTTATTGGACTTTGAGCTAGTAGGCAGTTCTGTAGTTTTACTAGATTTATTTTGAGTGTGGACTGTCTCATCCCAGGTATCCCACTTTTCACTAGGACCCTCATAATCTAAAGCAGAGGAGTTAGTGGTTTCTGATAAAGAGTTGTGGGTTAAGTAAGAATGAGTGCCTGAGAGGTTCCCCTTCGCCAGATTTGTGTTTTTTGCTTTGCCAGAAAACTTGAGTCTTCCCTTTACCATATGGATCAGTAACTTATGAGGCTTGTTCAATTGTAGAGGTAAGGAGATAGGTGCATAAATCTTTAGTAACCTCATCAAAAAAAATATGATATCTCTCGCCGTAGGAATAGATTATTTACGAGGAACAGCTATTTTAATCCATAACTCAGTGAAATCAATGTGCCTAGCACATCGTGGATCTACATCTAACAAAATACCTCCAAATTCCTTTGCTACACTCTGTAACTCAAAATCTTTCCAAAGAAATTGAGAAAATCCTTAAATAAGCACCCAAACCTGAACTGGTTCACTACCACTATCATACTTAAAATGATGAAATCGGAAACACACACCTGATACTGTCACACCCCAGAATAAATAAAACGGATTAGGGGTGTTAATCCCGCCACGTACGCACGACGAGACGTGCGTACGAAAGGCTAAATGAATAAAATAATATAAATCTCAGAATAAACAAAACAATAATAAATATAAATACATGACCATACATTCCAGAATGAACAAAGAGTATACAACGCCTACATAGGCGGGGCTAGCTCCATCGGAATGGGCAGCAAATCTCTCAAATAAAAACCCAAAAGAAAGAAGTAAAACTCGAAACCCGATAGATCCTAATCCACTACCCGGCTCACGTGCACATGCGCGAAGCATCTCTGTCATCGCGCAGATCGTCCCTAGCACTCGCTCCAAGAAAATCCCGAACCTGAAAATACCTGGATCCCACAACCACCGTGGAAACGTGAGTAATTTTAAAAATTACTCAGTACGGATTTAGATCCAACCTTAAGATTTGATCTTCTTTCCTAGACTGGACCCAACACCGATACTGATATTTTAAATGCAACAATTATCTATTTAAATAGTAAAATTATAGTTTATGTCTCTTAAACAATTCGCTATGATACAATGACATGCAATGACAGATAAACACAAATTATAAAAATCTGTGGAAAATAATATAATATATAATAAATATATATATATAAGATACGAGATTTAAAGCACCCGTATATATATAACCCAGTTGCAGATCATCAGTCCATCCACAAGCGGGCACGTGGTCGGGCCCTGGACTTGTGACTTACCTAAGCGGGCACGTATTCGGGCCCAACTTACAAACTTAGGATTTTCGAGTAAGCGGGCGCCAATGCCCTGAATACCCTGGGAAAATTCGGCCTCCCGGAGCGATAACGCCCTAGGAGAGTGACGGCTAAAAGCACGTACTCGGTATTCTGAATCTGATGATCCACCTCACAAAATAATAATAATATAATAACACAAAATGGATTAAGAAGTTATGCTTTCAGTTGCCATATCGTCAAAGGAGATAACTACCCAGGAAATAACAAATCGGAAACTAATACAAATGGGAGCCTACACTGTACCAACTAAGGGCCAGAGGACCGCATCCCGAAAATAATGACAAAATGAAATATAATACAGATGGGAGCCTACACTGTACCAACCTGGGGCCAGAGGTCCGCATCCCAAAGGGGAGCCTACACTGTACCAACCAGGGGCCAGAGGACCGCATCCCGAGAAATGACAAAATGACAGATATTACAAATGGGAGCCTACACTGTACCCACTAGGGGCCAGAGGACCGCATCCCGAGAAAATAACAACATAGGGTAGAATCCAGACTCGGATATGGACGCCCACACTAAACACTGAAAGACATGGTATCCTAATCGCTCAAATTTGGATTAAAAATCTTTAATCATATTAAGAATATTAAAAATATAATATTGATCAAAAGAAAAACACTGTGCACAGGCCGAACCCGCCAAATGACGGGGTCGGTGGATAACCGACAAGCAAAGGTGCGCAGTGTATATACAGACCAAAGGAATATAACCCGTTGGTCTGGTTATACAAGGCAACCTCAGACTGAGATCACCCGGCCCGCCTCTCAGCACTTTCCCATGCATTTTGCATGATTAATTTCCTAACTTAATTTATAATTAATGATATTAATAATATTAATCTACTAATTATATTCTATAACTTTATTTATTTAACTCCAACATAATCCTATCTCGGGACTATTTCCCGAGTCCTACTCCTATCCTGTCTACGTGCATCATGATATGATATGACATGCAAATGCGGGTATGTCTCGAATATGCCGGTCAAGTACTGAATGCATATGACAATTCAATTTGGGTCTCTAAATAATGTTTGGTCAGAAAATACCTTAGTTCAGATTTATTTTAAAAATATTTTATTTTATTTTTTCGGTTTGGGTTCCTATTTCTGAAAAAAAGGAAATCAAATCCCAGGAATCCGTACCTGAGAATAATCTGGTTAGCTCGGTAACGTCACAATGCTAAGTCTTTGGTGGCGCATCACGATCTCGTCAGCCGTCTCATATGAGTGTAGTCGTTGGTCGGCTCGTCAAGATAATATTCGAGAACCTATGAAGTCAAAATAGATTAATTTGGCGAGTGTCCTATCCATATTGGGTCTGGTTTGATCAAGGTATACCGGACCCTAAATTGAAATTATTATTATTTAAGTTCGTATTTTAAGATTATATTTATTTTGATTAAATATAATTGATTTACATTTTATTTTGATTGATTAAGCTAACTAATTGTTATCACTTAATTAAACTAAATTTATAATTAGGATAATTAATTATTTAGGAATAGAGAAATTGATTAATATATAATATTATATAATTAATATTATTCTTATTAAAAATAGAGAAATTGATTAATATATATTTATGTATTTATATATTTATTAATATTATTCTATTATTAAATAGAGAAATTGATTAATAGATATTTATATATATTAATTAATGTTATTCAATTATTAAAATAGAGAAATTGATTAATATATATTATCTATATATATAATATTATATTTTAATAATATTTTATTTATATTAAAAATAGAGGAATTAATTAATATATATTATACATAAATAATATTATATTTTAATATTATTTTATTTATTTTAAAAGTAGAGAAATTGATTACTATATATTATATCTTATATATATAATACTAAATTCGATATTCTTTTGTTTATTCAAAAACAAAAGATTTAATTAATATATATTGTTTTATTATATATATTCTTTATTTCTAATATTCTTTTAAATCTAAAAATAGAGAAATTGATTAATATATATATAATATATATATATATATATATATACTAATATATATTCATTGTATCCTAATTATTATTCTTATAAATTTTGCTTTTATTATTATTATTATATATATATATATATATATATATTTAACATTATATTTTCATAAATTAGAAAAATAGTTTAAAATAACTTAAAAAGGAAAACTTAAAAGAAAAATTAAAAATAAAAAGAAGTAAACTAATTTAAGAAAATTATTATTGTTTTATTACTGTGTTGGTGTTTTGCGATTATATTTATTTTGATTAATGTAACTAATTTAATTCATTTAAATTAATTAAGTTAGCTTAATATTATCCCTTAAATAAATTTAATTATAATTAGGATAATGAATCATTTAGAAATAGAGAAATTAATTAATATATATTTTATATTATAAATTATTATTATACTTTATTTATTATTTTATAACCCTTAATTATTTATATCATATTCTTTAATTATATCTCATTTTATATTTTAATATTATTTTCATTAATTAGAAAATATATTATATAAAACTAGAATTAAAAATAAAAATCAAATTAAAAGAAAAGAAATTCAATTAACTTAAATTTAATTAATGTTTTTATTTAATTAAATGTGTTGGTGTTTTAAAGTTCGGGATCATACGCTGACTACCAAATCATTGGTGCCAATGCACCGATATCCCGAAATCGGGGGCAGTCAGGGAATATAATCATTTCCCGATCGTTTAAGTCTACGTTTTAATCCATGGGTACCGCCGAACCTTTCGAGGCGGCTCCCAATTAATTAGTCACATTTTTAATCTAATCACTTATTATCTTAGGATTTTTAATATTGGGCCTTAATTAGTTATTACTAATCCTAATTAAATTTAAATTTATTAAAGATCCATTAAACGGCCCAATAGTTTTATTTGTTTCTTAATCATGTTTAGCCTAATTTCAACTCTTGGCAGCCCAATAAATTTTCATTTTGTATAGTCACTATCAATTCAGCCCATCTACCATTATCAACGCATAGAATATCAATCAATGCAGCATCTCAATTCAAGGGGTAAAGCATTAGCTAGAGAGACATTTCTAACAATTCCCGTTTGACCATCACTTAACCAACATACAGACAGCAGCCCGGGGTGCGATTGGGTTTAGCAAAAGAGTTCAGTGTAGTATCAGTAAATATGGTCAGACAAACCAGAGTAAGAAGGAATCTAGGGACCAGAATTATCAAAACAACAAGATTATTGCAGTAGCAGTCGTAACTCAGCGTTTTTGAAACAAATTTGTCAGCAACCCAGCAATTAGAGTCATCAGGCTAATAACAACCAGAAGGGCAGTAAAAAGGAGATTAGGGCCAACATGTATAACATTTCATACCAGTAGGAAGATAAAGTTCAGTTCAGTTCCATAACAGATCAGTCAATCACCCAGGTTATGCACAAACAGAATCACACGAAACAGAAGAACATTAATCAAAATCGCACAAGGCAACATATTAGCTATAGCCAGGCAATAGAAATGTAAATTGCCCACAACCCCCAAGCATATTAGTATAGCGGCACAGGTTATTTCAAAACCGATCCAAGTGATTGGGACAAATCCTTTGCCTCACTGGTACCAGTCGGTACCAGTGTACCAAAGACAAAAATCACCACAACTCAGTCCAAAATCAGAAAACCAGAAGCAAAGCAGTATCAGAACCGAGGGCAACCAAGTCAGGGGTACCCAGACAGTATCGAAAAATAGGCAACAACAAAACATGCCCAAGCTCAATCATACCAGAAACAGCCACCCAGCAACCCCAAACCAAAGTAACAAGCCAGTAGCAGCACAAAACCAACAAAACAGTATACCAGTACCCAGAACATAACAACTTCATTGATCCCCACCCTTCGCTTCACTGGTACCGACTGGTACCAGTGTACCAAAGGTTCATTACGATGACAACCAACAAAAGGCTTCACTAATTAACCCCACCAATCAATGTCAGAACAGGTACCGTACAAAGAAGCAAACCAGCAAATAAGAAGAGGCAACAACCATGCAAAAATCACACTAGCAACAATTAATCATGCAAGTGCACGGGCTCCGCCCAGCACGAGGCCCTCACGGCCAGAGAAGAGAGAAATGATAGTACCAAATTTTAGGACAGAAACGGCAAGGTAGCAACGAGGAGGCAGCAAGGGAGGGCTTAGCCGGTTTAGCCTTGTCGAGTAGTGGCCGAGCTCGGCCAGTAGGGCAGCCGAGAGCAAGGCCGAGGCAACCGGTGGCGCAACGAAAAAAATCAAAGCTAGTTGATAGTGCTGGTGGCCCGATCACGAGTGAAACGAGAAGAAAGAGTGAGCGAGTTGAGGGATTGAGAGAGTTCTCAAGTGATTACGAGCTGGTGAGGGTGAGGGTTTTCAAGCAGCGTCGCCAGGGAGAAGAAGAAAAGGAAAACCAACGACAAGGCGGTGGCGTAAGGGGAAGGAAAAAGGAAGGAAAAGAGAAGAGGGATTTGGGAATCGATTTTCTCGCCAGACGCGAGAGAGACAGAACGCAATAGGGTATTAATGCGGGGTTTAAATGAAGAGAGAGAAAAAGAGGTGTGAGAGGTAGTGGAAAATAAATGGGTGAGAGAGAGAGAGTGTGAGTTTTAGGATTTTCTGTGGCAAAGGCTAGACGAATAACCGTGCAAATAATTTAATTTCCTAATTTCTTAATTGATCAACTCAACTTAACGGCATTCTAATTAATTAATAACTTAATGGTCTATGTGATTGTTATTCGTATTAAATTCAATTATTATATTTAAGATTTGTTAATTATTACGTTATGTTATTTCTTAATTAAAATTAAGATTTATGATTTCTAGTTTAATCGTTGTCAATATTTAAGTTTAAATCTCAAATATTAACGTTTTAGATTTACATCCGGCATTTCGTTAATTTCATTAATTTGATCTTTGGGTTTTGTTATTCGATATCAATCTCATTCCACTACTTATATTCTAACCCTGCTTAATTTATTATTTATTTAATATATATATATAATACATTAAACATTAATTTATGTTATTTACTAATTTGCGTTAAATCATTATGATTATTATCTTAATTATCATTACTTCTTAATTAAATTTCACGGTTTAACAGTTACACTTAACATCTTCTTTGATTTGTCGACTTGCAAAATAATCTTGAATTTTACAATTTGCCTTGTTGAGTTTTGTGTAGGAATTAATATGCAAATGAACTAGTGCACAAGAACCAAGACTAGTACTGGGATACAAGAGCTTAATCAAGACTGCACTAGCATTAGGTTTAGTAAAACTCAAACTATGTTGAATTGGTCAAGAGAAATTGAGCTTAAACAACAAGAAAAGTGATTCTGCCCAGTGAATCGTTATCAAGCACACAAGTCTCTCAAAAATATGTGCACCCAACTTACTACGTTTATCGGAGAGAATCCTATTCGCCGAACTAAAGCAACTTTCAGAAGGGACAGTTGACACGGGTACGGCAAATACGTCGCGGATCATCATCGCCAGCGTTGGATAGCCCCTTGTATTTCTCTTCCACCGCGTCATGATGTCAACATCTTCATTTTCGTTGAGCATCGACATATAGCTCAATAACTCATTTGTGGATGTGTGCGGTGTGCTTTCCGATTGGAAATCTGCTAACAATCCACCACTGTACTTGCGGGCGTTGTCGAACTTTGTATTTCCGTTTTCCAATACCTATGTATTAAAAATAAAATTACTTCATATATTCAAAAACAAATCTAATTACTTCACATATTCAAAAAAATAAAAATAACATATTTTCTTAACCTATTAAAAATAAATCCGAATTTAAAAATTAAAATCTAACCTATTTAAAACAAATCTAATTACTTCACATATTCAAAAAAATAAAAATAACCTATTTTCTTAACCTATTAAAAATAAATCCGAATTTAAAAATTAAAATCTAACCTATTTAAAACAAATCTAATTACTTCATATATTCAAAAAAATAAAAATAACCTATTTTCTTAACCTATTAATAATAAATCCGAATTTAAAAATTAAAATCTAACCTATTTAAAACAAATCTAATTACTTCATATATTCAAAAAAATAAAAATAACCTATTTTCTTAACATATTAATAATAAATACGAATTTAAAAATTAAAATCTAACCTATTTAAAATAAATCTAATTACTTCATATATTCAAAAAAATAAAAATAACCTATTTTCTTAACCTATTAAAAATAAATCTGAATTTAAAAATTAAAATCTAACCTATTTAAAACAAATCTAATAACTTCATATATTCAAAAAAATAAAAATAACCTATTTTCTTAACCTATTAAAAATAAATCCGAATTTAAAAATTAAAATCTAACCTATTCAAACCAAATCTAATTACTTCACATATTCAAAAAAATAAAAATAACTTATTTTCTTAACCTATTAAAAATAAATCCGAATTTAAAAATTAAAATCTAACCTATTCTAACAAATCTAATTACTTAACATTCAATAAATCTACCATAAACTAAATTTACTCTACAAAAAAATTTAATATAACATGAAATAAATATAACTTTTAAATCTCACGGAAAAATCTTGCGGGAGACGCCGAACTTCATAATTTCAATACCTTCGTAATTCCGTGATCGTATTTTTATACTATATTTTTTAGAACAATAAATTTAAAAATTGAGAATAATATTATATTGAGAGAAAAAAAGTTTGAGAGATTGAGAGAAGGTGAAAATGTTGAGAAATGAGAGGAAGAGGGGTGTTGATTTGATGTGAACCGGAGGGAAAATTTTTGAAAATTTTTAAAATTTATGAAACGTTATAACGATTTACTGAACTGTTATAACGTTTCAGCTAACCGTTATAACGATTCATAAACTGTTATAACGGTTTAAAAACCGTTATAACGGTTCATAAATCATGCAACAGGTACGCGGGCGGCGGGTAAACGGGTACATTTACAACGGGTTTTTTCCAAAAAAAAAAACTGACCAGCCCTTCTCAAACCCGTACTCGTGTACCTGTCTACCCACTATATTCGGACACAGGTATAGATACCGCGGGTACCGGACACGGATACGGATTTTACCCGACGGGTTTTAGCAAACCTCTAGATATGGTATCGGATTCGGTAGGACCGATGCAAGCGAAAGACCCATTGATGAAATAGGTTGTGCGCCCTACAGAGAAGGTATAAAAGAGCCCATTGTTGCGGAACACAAAAATAGTGTTTGTTGAAAAGAGTCCATCATCCGAATTAAATCCGTCGGAAGAGAACCCGGCCCATAGGTATTAGACACGGCCATTAGGATAGAGAAGTTCTTGAATTTCCGGTGGATAGAGAAGGCTTTTCTTGGAGCGTTTTTTTAAAAAAAAATCTTAAAAAAATATAAATTAATATTTAGAAAATTCAAAAAAAAAATTATATCCCATCATATTTTAATATAAAAAATTTATTAAGACTCATAAATTAAAATTTGAAAATGAGTTAACTATATTTTTAGTCCGTAACAAATATAATCATTAATTACGCGTAGCATTATAGTCTAACTCTTGTTATATTACTATTTTTTTCTTCTTCTTTAAGTAAGATCATTAATGGACGCAGTTTAATAAATTGTTAATATGTCATGAAATCAACGGATTGTTTATTTGAGAGACAGATTGGAAAAAATAAACAGGGCTTAAGCTGAAATTTAAATGGAACTTAAATCTTTAAATAATTTCAAAACTTCGCTGTTTGGTCAGACATTTTTTTGCAACACATGGATTGAAATGATTCTTGTTTGTAGATAAGGTTGCCAATCAAGAAGTAATTATCCGGTGTAGTCTTTTGCCCAGATTATATGTAGCCTGAGAAAAATTCTTAAACCGAATATTCGACATTACATGCCTGTTTAACGAATAATTTAAGAACCACAAAGAAAGAAAAAAGGTGGGGGTTGAGCTCTTTTTATGGTCGGGTTGGTGAACAAACAACTCATTGGAACTAGTGTTGGAGTTACTCTCCATTTTCTACTAAGAAGACTCGCCACTTTTTTGGAGCGCCATTGGAATATTGGATAGGACAGATGGCACATTTTTTCTGGAACAAGATGGATCCCATAACTAAATGCACATACTTGAAGTTTGAATTATAACCAAATGAACTTAATTAATTGAAGTTTTGAGTTACGTGCTAGAAATGAATAATTAAGTTATATATGAATCATTAAGTTGTCGTCTTAAAAAATGGCAAAAAGTGTTAAATTTATATTCAAAATTTCAAACCATGAAGTACCAATGTTATGATTTATATAACATTTATAATTACTATAACTTTTTTGGAGTGCCATTGGAATATTGGATAGGACAGATGGCACATTTCCCCTAGAACAAGATGGATCCCATCACTAAATACATTTAATTGAAGTTTGTATTATGACTAAATGAACTTATAATTGAATTTGAGTTATATATGAATCATTAAGTTTTCTTAAAAAAGTGGCACAAAGTGACAAATTTATATTCAAAGTTTCAGACCATGAAGTACCAATGTTATGATTTATATACACATTTATAATTGCAATAATTTGGTTTGGTGAATATAATTAAAACGATTTAACCTAGCAAAGATTATATATAACTTGCTCCCTTTCCTTTTTCTCAAAAAAAAAAAAAAAACTTGCTCCCTTTTCCAAAATGCACTAGTTTTAAGAAAATAAAAGAAACTTTGTACTTCAAAATATCGCTAGCTTATATAGATACGGAATATATCTAAAATAATGACAATTGTTTAAAAAAAAGTACTTTTTATTCAAATAATGTCCTGGAAATTCAACTAGTATTTTTTTTCTTTTTTAATTGAATTACTTACATTAAGTTCAAGGAGAAGCAACCGCCCAAAAAATATTTTCAACTAGAATTTTTCCAATATTCCTTGATACAAGATTATCCAACTTTAATTTGTGATAAATTCTTAAGTATAATTTTTCTAATAGCCAAAAAATACATAATTCTGCTAAAGATTTATTTTGACAAGTGATTTCCACAAGATTGTTGAAAAGTTTACGATAGCTCCCAATGTATGTTTTACTAATTAAGATTGCATGAAATGGATATGTTGGTTTACTGAAAGTTAGAAACAAATGAGAAAGATCTTACAACAGAAATGGACATGACCATTTTTCATATCAATGGATAGAAACGTAACTAATCCATTTCCAAAAGTAAGGTAACAATGTGGATAGTTTGTCAGCCTGAAAATTCATTCGTCTACGTTATCTAACATTCAGTGGGACTAGTTACAATGTGTCATTTTTTGAACACTATGTATAATACAAGGATGAAGTAGTAGTAACATGCTAATTAGGAATTACCAAAGATAATTCCTTAAGAATTAATGTGCCTCTAACATGTCTAATCACCCCAGTGGTTGTGAATTGTAATAGAGTAATATAATTTAACTTAACCAAAATATAATATTCAACACAAATTGGCTCTTTAAATTGCCTATGGACCATTGGTCCAAGAATATAAAATTAGCTGAGATATCTGAAGAATTTGTATTTTATTTATAGAAGCCATAACACTTGCATTTCTCATCAGGTGAATAAAATTGGGTTTCCAGGTGCAAATTGGCATACCAACCAGAGAAGTTTTTTATTAATGTATCATGGTACAATTAATGCATGATCTTCTACTAACAGCAACAAATTACCACGTCTGGGAGTTCAAAACATGCAATTACAAATATGTGAATCATAAACTACCCTTAATTAACATCTTATTACAACGTCATGTTACAAATGTGTTATCATTTGCTTCAAGACGTGCCATGTCCAAAAGTTCTCATCATTGTGTTGTGCGAATCATACAAGTTGGAATTCTCTAAAAAAAAATTAAGATATATGGTTGGTTTTCCAGATTTTGAATTTGAGACTGCATCTGTCTGTATTGTTGCGTCTTTTTTTTTTTTTTTTGCTTTTAGTGCTTCCTCGAATTATTTGTAGTAACTGTGAACAAGTGGCTCTTGGAAATATAAGCTTGGTCGCCGTGCAGCTTACCTAAATAATAACTATCATACACTCTATGGCTGTGTTTGTTTGTTTGTTTTTTCTCCTTTTTCTTTAGTCAATCGTTAATTAATTAATGGCACGTGTTTTATTTGCCTAAAACATCAGAAGGTTCCACTTGTGAGTTCAATATTCTTATCATTTTCCAGTAGTCACAAGTGGGGTATCAATTGATGTCTGACCGGCGTGTATTTCTGTTTCAGCTTTGGAATTAATATTATATTTGCACCCTGGAATGAGAAGATTACATTAATACCGATGTACCTGTTAATTAATATAAACTGCAAAAAATAGAGTTCAAATGAAAATCATATATACTGTCTTTTTCGTTTCCACTGTAATAACTGTGTTCAAAACTTGCGATATCAAATTTCACATGTACCCTAATAGTATGAGGAATTGTCACTTAGACCGTGTATAAATTTTGATATTGTAGGGTCAACAATGACCAATCAATTGCGATGACTAATCTTCAGACGTTTGATGAATGGCTTGTAATTTTTATTTTTTCAATAAAGAAAACAATATTGAAATATAACATGCGTAAAACATTAAAAATACGCATATCAACACCCATTTTTTGATTTTACAATCATTGAAGTGGAACCAATCAGATCTGATGCACAACACCGTACAGTGTAGCACGTGATCTTTTAGATTATTCAACGATCTATGTGTTGTACTGCACAATAATAAGAATTCAATCAGAGGTGGATTTATATATATGAGCGATTGTGCAGCGTAGCACGAACAAGAGTCGGTTGATCCCCTTTTTGAAAAAAATGCATTATTTTTGTAAAGAATGCATTCCTTCTTTAATAGAATTGAAAAGAAAGTTTAAGATTGACCCCATTCTTTAATTAATTTTTTGATCCCACTAAAAAAATAACTTCGCAAATTAATATTCAGAATGATTTCTGTGAGTTCGTTCGGGAGATTGTAACAAATAATACAATGCCATAGCAGGAATTATCTGCTCGTATCTGTGAATTAAGGGAAAACCACAATTGAAATGCATCCAGTAGCATAACTCTGTGAAAGCGCGACAAAAAGACGAGCTTTGAAATTTTAACCAGTAAAATTTCAGCTATTTAGGATAATCAAGGGAACTAGTTATATGCAAAAGAAAAAAGTGAAATTATCAATAAATCTACTAGATTTTTAATCTCTACAATACTGAAAGCAGTCTACATGAAATGCATATTTGTCCATCCAGCAGCAACAGAAAATGATATTAAGCCAAACATCAACCTTAAAACTACAAGAATGAGTAGAAAGAGAAAGTAGAAGAGGAAATTATTAGTACCCGTTCAAAGCTTTCAAGAACTACTTACCTTGATAACTATAATTACTGTAGAACCAAAGCTTTCTTTCCCTACTAAGTTCAACCCTGAAAATTCGGTATAACTATTTCAGCTACCAAAAAATATAATTGTTTACATCTGAACTTTAAAAACTATATACAATCTCAGCAAAAACAATAAAACCTTACCTGAAACTTACCTCTCGCTAAATCACCTCCTTGCAAGTCCTATATTACAATAATATCTACAAGACCTAAAATTTCCCTATGTGAGCTAAGTTAGGGTTTATAGGAACTCACCGTCATTTCATTTCTAGAACCGGCCATATGCGTTGCCATATCCATCACGGGGCCTTCGTGCAGCAGAGTAGGTATTCCCACCATCCATACCATAAAGGTACATGCTCTGTGGGCCACCACCTCCCATTGGTGGAACACTGGAAGGGCCCAAATACTGAGAGCTGTTTCTTGGATCTGTCAAATCTGGGTATGCATTTGAGGGTGGATACGAGCCCTGTGATGGACGTGGGTGGGATGGGGGTTGTCTAGCATTGCTGTGTTGCAGAAAATTGTCCCAATGCTTCGAGTGGGTGCTCCGCAATGTAGAAAGATTGTTTGTGTAATTCTGTCTCATTTCTCTTATTTTCTGGATATGAAAAATATATGATTTGGAATTATGTTTTGGTCAAAGTGGAATTTTTTTAAGGTAGTAGGCACACCCGATATTAAATTAAACCGAATAAGAGATGTTACAATCTCAATTGACACCCAATACTTATTAGACCAGAATAAAGACAAAAATTATCTAAAGTAAATCTATACTACATAAGAGAAGAATTATGTGTACTAGGTTTTAACAAATAATTTAGCATATTCATCTAAGTGCCTTATGTGACTCAAGACCACCAGTATTGCCAGTACAGCTACTGGTCCAAAGTTCTTACTACACAAAGCCTTAACTAACAAAACCACACAAAAATTAACAGCAGGTGAAAAAAGCAATCTCAAGAAAGAACAAAAACAGATATCTGGTTGGTTCAGGTACATTATAGGCAAAACCAGAGAGTACTTTTGAATATTTAATCATATTGTAAAGGCCTTCAACAAATTAAGTACCTCACGGTGCTTGTAAATTTCTTCATCTACCTCTTGGTCATGAGCTCTCATCATCTCCATTGCCTCCCTATTGAACTCCATTTCCAGTTCCTCCAAGGTTCTTGGGTACCCAGCCTTCAGATCCCGCCCTGGACCCATCTCTACTCTTTGTTGACCCCCAACATCCCATCCACTAACCTTATGGGATGGGAAAGAAGCATCACAGTTACAGTTTTGCTCTCCATACTGTCTGTTGTTATATGGATCAGAAGGATGTTGGGGATGCCTTGTTGGAGATCTTGAACGGCCTTGGGCTGAAGATCCGCCAAACTTGGGGTAATCTTCGAATGAAGGGGGAGAACAATGTGAGGAGGCCTTAGTTAATTTATAAACATATCTTTTTTAATCAAGGTTAAATAGGCAGTTCCCATTCTGACCACATAAAAGAGTCGAAAGCTTCAACTTACCTCTTGCTGAAAAGAAAAGAGATTAGTGCCATAGGTCATTTATTTGAGATACTAATCAAAAGTAAAAGAAACAATTGAATTTCCAGATTAAACAAATAAACAGAAATTCAATACTTTTAAGTCTTTAGTGTAACTAATGGCAGTCACTTCACTGGTACCTAAACAAACCAATATGATCAGAGACCAGCACAATCACTCTGCGAACTGGTGCAACAGAAATTTACCTAATTTTCTGATATTAATTTCAAAGAAATGGTTTGAACCCTTGAGTTAAGGAAACAATCTCCATTAGCTTTTGTTGTTTTTGTTTTCCATTAGCCAGGCAGTTGTACCGCAATTGGAGAGAGAGAAAGAAACAGAGACCTACCATGTGGGGACTCCCTTGCAACCCGGGATGAAACCTCACGTGCACGATCTCCAAAGGACCTCCCATCATACGATTTTGGGCGTTCATTTCTTGCACTACGCAATCTTTGAGAGTCAGATATCTCTCTTCTTGGACTGTATGATCTCCTAGGACTCACAATCCTCCCCTTTGGACTTCTATTTCTACTCCGAGGGCTCGATGCCCATCCTTTTGGACTTCTATCTCTACTCCTAGGGCTCGATCCCCTTCCTCTTGGACTTGATCCCTTCCTCACAGGGCTCAGACCCCTTCTACTAGGGCTTCTATCTCTACCCCTTGGACTCGGCATCCTACCCCTAGGGCTTGAAACCCTACCCCTAGGGCTTGAAACCCTACCCCTAGGGCTAGTAGATGGAGATCGAGCGCAAGGGATGCCATTAGTGGATTTTTCTTTGGCAGCTTGAATCATGTCATGGACATGGTCAATTCCTTTGGAAAAAAGTGAAGGTTCCTTTGCACTGACAAAGAGAAATTTCTCATTCATGGTGATCTTACAGCCAGTTTCACTTTCTATATCAGAGATGACTTTCGGAGGGAACAGAGCACGCACTAGCGGATCTCGTGCAGCAACTCGCTTAAAATATTCTGAGGTTTTTTTGCTCGCTCCCAGTGTGGATGGACAACCCTGAAATTATGTTTAGAGAGGGGGAAAAAGTTAATACTGGTTAAAGAACAACAATGTCACTGCATTTAAATATTTAATTGCCATTCTAGTCCATTCCAAGAGCTCATACAAGTAGAAAACACCCATCATTGTTTCCAGTTTTAGATCTTGAGGAGTTTTGTCAATATTTCACACAGTAACAAACTACCAATTGATCGATAACAAATTTGCAATTGCTCGCTTCAGTGACTTGACAACTCCGTTACCCAACCTCAACATCAAGGTAATACTATCAGCAACTGCATATTTTCTCGGTTTGTTTGTATTTAATTAAGGTTTTATATGGAATGCGGGATTATTGGCTATGTAACTTTTTTTTTAAAAAGTGATTCATTCACCAGTTTACATTTCTTTGTTGGAAACATCTATAAGTATCTAACTAGTCAACAAAATTAAATATCTAATCAATTTAAAAATTATATAATTATACATTTACACTTTACTGTTAGCTTTGCATTTCACTTTAACCACCAAATTATCTTCCAGAACATATCTTAAAGAAAAAAAACTCTCCAACAACAACAATATTCCAGCACTTGCCATGCATCAACAACTCAGGTTCAACCAAATGAAAAAGGGATAGGATGTCAGTACCAGATCAGGTTCCCTATTAGCATTCTAAATTAACTTATTCTCGGGGCTCAGTGCTGCAAAGGTACCTGAGTAAAGTGACCAGCATTCCCACAAAGTTTGCAAATCATCTCCTCTTGTAGCCTTTGTTTCCAATTTCTCTCAGTAGCTTTTGCCTTGGCCTCCCAAGCCCTTGAATCTCGGCTTGTGAAATCAGTCGGTATTGCATTTAGCTCCCTTGGCTCATCTTCCTCTCCAGAACCAGGACCCGGAACAGACAGTGGCCTCTTGGTCGCATTGTTGTTGCCCGTGATATTGGTAATAGGCCTGACGGGACCTGTATATGCCTTTCCATAGATATCATTGAACAGCTCATCATCTATTTCAGGACTTGATTCTCGCGCCATTAGAAATATCTGTACAAAGACAAAGAATCAATTTTTAAGATTGTTAATCTATTTTGATACATCCCTATAAACCAGAAATTACATTGTACAAATGGCCGCTCAGAAAAATCACCAATCCAAATGAACCTCCTGTTATCGTGGTTGTGAAGTTTGTTACTTAATTAGAACATTTTACCATAGCAATAGAAAATAGTCTAGTGGTGCTGCCATTTTTTGGAAAATGCATCCGCAGCTCACGATGATCCTAGGCGATTTTCCAAACCGAATGTTTCCTTTGTTAAAAAGAAAAAGAATGCTCTAATCGGCGCGGGGGTGAGAGAAAGAGAAAAAGAAAAAGAAATTACAAAGTTGTTAGAGGAGAAATGGTATCACTGTGACAGAAGAAGCCGCCACTTCTAGGGTTTCTTCGTTCCTGGATTCACGTCAAGTCGGCGGCGGGTGGAATCCCTGGGGATTCGCGTCGAACGGAGAGGATGGAGGTGGCGGAGGCACACCGGATCGGAAGAGGGCTGATCGAAAGGGGGAGGAGGAGGAGCCGCTTCGTTCTATCTCGTCTCTCCTCCAGTTTGTCGCAGTGAGAAAGATTAGACAATAGAGAGAGAGCGCTGGAGAGGACTGAGGAGAGGAGAAAAAGGTCATCAACGACTCGCGCAGATCTCAACGTGGATCCAAGTGCCCACAAAGAGAAATAAAATTCTTATTTACTTTGCAGAACATCGTAGCCATGACTTCAGGAAATCATTTGCATCGTGCAAGAAAAATATCATCTATATTTCAAGAGTTAACCTTGCACGATTAAAATGAAAAAATAATAAAATTTGAGCAAGTAATTGGCATCCGGCAATGTTATAACATAGTTTTAATTTTCCATCAACACATCGTAAATTAACAAATTTAGAAATATTATATTATTATATACTAGTAAAAATAACATCATAACATCGAGAAAAAAGAAATTATAGTGAACAGGAATAATTATACATCATCTTAACTTTCACGGCCCTCAATTTTTGTATCAAACAATTTCTTCTTATATTGAAACATAAAATGCTAGTATTTAGCTAGTAATGTAGCTAAGTTAATAAAATGGATGTCGAAGTTAACTCAGAATATATAAAATCAATTTCAAACACAACTTGTTAAAATCAATCTACTTCACATGTTCTCTTGAATGATAAATTTGTTAATTTTTAATTTAAACCCAAATGTCAAAAAAGAAGGTGAAGACTGAACACACAAAGTTACTTATAAACCTCTATTTTTTTCACTTGACTTTGTACTAAATGAATTCATTTTTTTTAGCTCTGAATGTACATATATCACTCATACAAAAAAAAATCGATTTAAATATAGGTTTGATGAATTTTGATGTGAAACTATCAAGCATCTTAGTAATATTTTAAGTACATACTAGCTTCACTCTTTTTCTCCTATGTGGAACCTAATTGTTTATTATTTAACATCAAGAAACTAAGTGCACAGTGAGAAACTAATGCCATATTATTTTTCGGTGTGGTGAAAAGACAGTCGGAGAGAGGACAAAATTTTGCCTAATTTCTCAATAAGGTGTTAAATTTTAATTAAATACATTACTTATTATATAAATGATGCTAGAAAAGATAGTAATTAGAAACAACAAAAAGAACCCGTAGCATTTGCCTGCTCCGTCTCATATTAATATTTTCTTTATAAAATAATTCGACATTTCTTACAGTATTTTTTTTTCCTTTCCAAGTGGCTACAGGCTAATACAATGTCTATTAATTCAGTATTCTATTCATCTAAACACCTTATCACCTAATCATCTAGTTGACATTTACAATTATAAGGTGAATAAGACTGCTAACATAGCCGTAAACTGTACGGCTATATTCCATTGACGGTTGAGTGAATGCTTGCTTGTCATGGACAAAATTTGCTCCACTGTTGTACTTCCATTCAGGTACACGTTACCATGTATTTTTATTTCGTGCAGTGTATTAGCTCATCTAATTTATTAATTATTAATTTTAATATTCTAGTGACATATACTTACATCTCGACCCCTCTATACAAAAATCTGGATCTACCCTCTCCATTGTTGTCCATGTAGCAGCAATCCCATTGGCGTGTACACTCCCTGAATGATCTTCTATTACGTTATTTCCATAAATTCCAAATAGAAGCTACGCAAATTGCATCCCAGATACTTTTCTTCGGTTCAGCAGTGGAATCTCGCAGGTTGAACCATGTCTCTTGAACCGTATTACCTAGTGATGTTGGCGGCATATTGAAATTGCTCCTTATATGCTGCCAGAATGAGGATGCTACGTGGCATTGTGAGAATAGGCGCTCCCCTGATTCTAGTACCGCATTATCACATAAGTAACATTTATAAGGCACTACCAAACCTCTGTGTTGTAGTCTCTGTTGCGTGAGTAACCTATCTTGCAGCAGTAACCAAAAAAAGATGCTTGCCTTGCATGGTGCCTTGATCTTCCAAATTATATGGTAATAGGGTGAAACTACTCTCATGCCAGCCATGCTTTGATAAGCCGCGGCCACTGCGAACACTCCATTCGGACTCCATTTTCAAATGTTGTTTGAACAGGATATTTGAAAAAAAAGGTAGCAATGGTAGCAGTGATTTAGTAAAGTTAGAAATATGTGCAACTTGAATATTCCTTATGTCATTTGTGTCATAAACCGTGAAGATCACCTCTGCCCATAGTCCTTGTTGCTCCCCTTGTTCTTACAGTAATTGTATAATCTTAATATTACTTTGAAATATATTAAATTTAGGAATTAAATTCTTAATATTTATTCCTCAAATTACAAATCAATATATATTTATTGTATGACTTATATATGTATGACATACAATGTCTAAAATTAGACAAGACGTGAACAGAAAACAGAAACAGTATAATACTGCTACAAAGGTATATATAAATATAAATAGTACAATTTACGAACCGGCATTTTCTAAATTAGGTATGGTAAAAAACTAATTAACAAGTCTAAACCAATACAAACGAGGTTGTGGATAGTGGAATGTTAGCATCATAAAAAATAAAGGACACTACAGGTCTACGGCTAACATCCCATATTGCGAGGAGATATGATACACTATTCGAGTAAAAAATAAAAATAAAAATTTTGAAAGAGTTGACAGAGGCTGCCAACATGTACAACGTAAAACAAAACTTAGATCATCAAATAAAATACCAAAGAAAACTAAAACGGCCTGACTCTACCCTGTGTGTACCTACTCTATCCATCTAATGACACCCGTATACATCACCAAGGCTAAGTAACAAGAGCAAGAACATGAACCACAACAAAAATAAAAGCAACAACAATCACAAGCATCTTTCCTTGGCAATGTTTGAGCCATAACTCCGCTTCCTCGATGATCTTGCTTACTAAAACCTGGGCCGACACGCACTTGTTATGAAAAATACGCATATTACGCTCCCGCCAGTATCATTGACGTCCAATGTTTGAAATCTGCTCGCGTGGCAGTCTTCATAGCCCGATCAATGATAGTCACAATATCCGAATCAGTACTTATTCATTAGTAAAAAAAACATTTGAACACTGTAAATAAATGACATTCATACTTATTCACTGGTCCATCCCAAAATTCGAACTTCAAACGCTACCTGACTCAGATGCTTTAGTCTTGCGCTTTCAGAGAACACGTTGCACTAACAGGCTAACAGGTTTCATCAACTTAAAGCAATAAACTCTTAAAAATATAAAGGTGCCCAACCACGTCACTGAATCATAATTATCACGAGTACATTGTCAAATTATAGCAATTGATATAATCCCAACATAAAACAGCAATTTCAGCAGAATAAAATTTATCCCACTATGACAGACAAAAAGGTGTCGGAAAACCTAGTCTATGAACTGAAACAAATAATATTCTTCAAATTACAATGAGCATAAATAAAACAGTAAAATACAGACATTACAACAACAGAAGACTACAATTGGGAAATGCAAAACCCACGTTAAAACCTAAAAACAAACCAAACCATATATCCTTGCCTCACAAGAAACTGCAACATTTTCTCCACTCATGCTATACATGCGGCAACGAGAAAAATAACATCTTAAAAATTCTATATCTTTGACATTGTTCAATAATAATATAACATTACCTAGGACACTATAACTGAGGCCTTACCAAATCCAACACTAAAATAACAAGAGATGGTGAACAGAACGTCTTCTCAATCAAAATTAAACTTCCACATTTTCCCTTCAAAAACAAATTTTATTTGACCATAGAGGACTTCACCCACATGCACATAACAGGACTGGACCAGATCAGACCAACTCAATGCAACAAAATAATAGCAAGAGAAACCCAAACTCGACTCAGACATCACTCCTTGACCCTTACACAAATGTTTGTCTTCCGGCAAGCATGTCACCTGATTGAAGTCAACATAAAATTAGTCAGAAAAATTATGCATCCCAGATTGACAACCCCTGTTTATAACTGCAGTATTTTCAAGATTGAATGAAAAAAGGCAATCCTTTCTTTCTAAGCTTTGCAAGAACCTTAGCCAAAGTTGAACCCGCCAGTAGGCACGTTATTGTTTGCAAGCTGGAATCCTTCTGCCTGAGCTGCTTCCCCAGCTGCCATGGCCTCATCCTCCTCCTCAAGCCAGTAAGTCTCCAGGATCTTCACTGCCTTCTCATAGATCTCATTGTTATCATGGCTCTGCAAGTTCTCAATCTTCTCCAGTCCCTCTGCCTCATCAACCAGCTGAGCATATTGGTTCACGCCTCCGGTCGTTCCAAGATTCTTCTCAGACTCGCCAACCTTGAGGATGTTCTCAAGACCCTCAAGGCAGACGGTGACAATGCGAGGATCAGGGCAGACAAGAAGGTCACACAAAGGCTTTATGCATCCTTGAGATGCCAAAAATCTGTTTAAAAATAAATCAATAAACAGTTTGGACTTCATTTATGTGAAATTACATTTCAGGACAGTAAAAGAAGTAAAAATTAAAACCCTGGTGATAAAGGTAAAAAATCTCCTAGCAAAATTATTTAAGTAACAAGACATTCACTCGATGAAAATCTTACTTGATCTGATCATGGGTGCCACCAGAGGTGGCATTAGAGATGGCCCAGGCAGCCTCCTTCTTGATATCAAATTCAGCAGTTTTCATTAAATTCACCAATGGAGCAATGATACCAGCAGCAATCACAGCCTGAAATTCCAAATTTTCATATAATATCAGTTAAAAATCTGATACTTGACCTCTTACAAGAAAAATGAAAAAGAAAAAGGTAGATCAGTTAAAAAATATGGTACTTGACCTCTTACAGAAAAAATGAAAAAGAAAATGGTAGCACCTAGGGGATTATATTATGATGGTAGCCATTAAATTCAGTAAATACTGGTAATACTGGTTTACTCTACTTCCATCAAGTATGTCCACCTTTGAAGAGGATTTGCGTTCAGATCCCAACACTGTGCTCCAGAAGAGGGTAGAGGGGAAAGAAGGGGAGAACAATGCTGCCGGGTAAAATTTTACCTACCCAAACAATTTTACTTGCTCCACAACTATTAAAATTGAAGGGGGAGGGGAAGAAAGAATCTTCTACATAAATTTTACCAAACTTGTACCTCCCAAATCGGGGTGTAAAAGTTTATATCCATAAATGGCACGCAAACAGTTTCTCTTTTTAGACATGTTAGCATTTTAATAATACTTGTAGATGGCCTTTACTCATGGAGGAGTACAATTATAAACTACCACTTCTGCTTATGTAATCATATTCCACAAAACCAATGTAAGCAAAATATAAACCATGCACCAGTTATGATAAAACATGTTTTTGTAGGACCTGAATCTGATCTTTGTTGCCAGCTGTAATATTGGAAATGGTCCAGCACGCTTCCTTCTTGATGCTCTTTTTATGGTTTGTTGTGAGCAAGCTCAGCAGGCGAGGGAGAGCTTGGTGCTCAATGATACACTAAAGAGAATCAAAAGAACCAAATTAGTATGAACAGATGATATTTTCAGAGCCTATAGAAACATTTGTTCTGAAGGACTGGATAAGCACAATTCAAGTTATGCAAACTTATCTTAGTAAGACTAGTGCATTGTACCTGGGTCTGAATATCATCTCCAGTAACGATGTTTCCAACAGTACGTAAAGCGGGTATGAGCACTGAGGGTGAAGGATGACTGTAAAAGAAACCAAGATAAATGGATAATAGATCGTTTACAATGATAAACATTAACAGAGACACTAAAATAACTGGAGATGAAGGAATAAATAATTAACTCACAACTTACAACTGAGTAAGAGTATGTATGACTATGAAAAAACAAATGAATAAAAACGTATATATCTATATTTTGCTTGAATAAAAAACAGAGCAAATACAAAAAAATTCCCTAAAACAGGAATGGACATTCACCTTCTATAATAATAACTAACCAACCAACAAAAGCTGTAATGTAGATGAAAAATCCATATTGAATTTTGAAAGGGGGAAGGCAAGAGATGGAGGCTTACAGGAGTAGTTCCACAAGGCGGGGGCAGACACCTGCTTCAATAACAGCTTGGATCTTGTCATTGGTACCATCAGACAGGTACGACAGCGCCCAACATGCATCAGTAAGGACCTCCTCATCATTTGAATGGATGAGACGCGCCAGAGAAGGAAGAGCTGGTTTTGTCTAATCAAAAGTCAACAAAACACTAAGTTATATATTATAGATAGTTAAATAAAATACATACTGTTTCAGATATAACAAGACAATATTACTCAATATTATTAAACTCGCACCTGCCTAAACCAAACAATACTCGACCAACAAATAAAATAGTCCTGTAAGCCTCTCAAACACATCACGCACACAAGCCAGTAATTTATCCAGTTCTACCACAAATATGAAATGATGCCCGTATTACAAATTTGGCATCCACTACCACATTTCTCCTAATTGTGCAACAGTACTCAAAGTAACTGACAGGAATTGATTATTGAAGTATGTGGATTAAGCATTTGACTGGTCTTGTATATATCAACCAAAATAAATATAAATCACCAGTTCTTCCCTAATAAGAAACATAAGCTTAGACAGGTGTAAGGCACATGCATATACCTGTTCAAAAGCAGGTTGAGGCTTGCCACGGAAGAAGTTCGATAGTGTCCAGGTGGCATTCCTCAGCATGGACAACTTGGCATGCTCGTTCAGCTGTGCAAGCAGAGGAACGAGTGCTCCATTGGCAAGTACAAGGTCACGGCACCGAGGTGAGTCTCCTGCTACATTCCCCAAGGCCCATACTGCCTATCAATTTTCATATTTAAAAGCAAAAACAAAAAAAATACTGGGTCAGATATCGTGCCAGTATTCATACAATGGATTTCAATATCAATAAATAAACAAATAAATACATAATAGTTTAAATTTGTATTATGCAAAATCATACATCTTGCTAGCACAGGATTTTACATATTCAAATTTTTAGCATCAGAAATTGTCATATTAGCTTCAAGAGAATGCAAAAAGGTACATGAAAACAACAGGCCCGTTATATAAAAACAACTGTGCCCATAATTCCCAATTTTGTCAGTACCTGTTCGCGCACATCGTCACTTGGAGAACCCAGAAGTTTAACAAAAATAGGAACAGCCCCATGGTCGATGACAACCTTAGTGTTTTCAGATGTACCAGATGCAATATTTGTAAGAGCCCATGCTGCTTCAAACTGTATGTTTAAATAAGGATAGTCAGTAATCTATAGAATGACAAAACAAAAGAGAAGTATGGACATGAGCATGACAGATACATGCATTATGATTAATAATAGGAAAACGCATGATAATTTACAACTGGAAACACGCATGACGACTTACAATTGGGAACACATGATAATTTACAATTGGAAACATGCATGATCGTTTACAATTGGAAATGTGTGATCATTTACAATTTCAAAACTTTAAGAAAGTAATAGAATTCAAGACACGTGTCGCAAGTTTTAACATTCCTTTGAATATAGAATGATACAGCATTCTTTGATGAATACAAGAAACAACACCATGCTACTCTAATGAATAACTCCTATTAGCACACATCAGAAGATGAAGGAGAACATTAAGAGGTCACACAATCAAGAATTATCCAAATGTACAAGAACTACACAAAACCTGGAGTTGGGGGAAATCTTCTCTGGTAAGGAACTGGACAAAACGAGGCACCACGCCTGACTTGATGACCTCCTCGATCGGGGGGCTCCTCTCTATGGTAAAGAAAATAAACCAAATATACAATGGAAGTGTTTGATCAGCATAATACACACACCTACAAAAAATAAATGCAAACAGACAATGAAGAATACCTATTGATAACAATTTCCTGAATTGTGTGGTGGCCTCAAGCTGAAGGTTTGGATCTTCCGAATATACCCCTGCCACCATCCCTGGTAAGCTTTCCAGCTGTCAAAAATAATTGCAAATTGAATTAAGGGAACATGACATCAACCATCGCCACCCCTAATACCCAGAAAAGTAAAATAAAAAATATAATTTGTCAACAAAACGACAGAAGTGCTTTATAGTTGGGTGACGACATAAAACGATATATTTCTCGATGAAGCAAAATCCACAGACCCACCAGTAACCTAGCAATGCATGTACCCACCAATGAACAGAAAGACGCTTGGCTGATACTAAGTGGCTAGGTTTAACTAAATTTAATAGCAAGCTGGAAAAGAACACGAGTTTTAGTAGTGAACCAAGGAGCATATGATTGCATTTCCTAACAGTCGTAGATTCAGACGTGCAACTTTATGTCAAATTTATTCACTCAAAAAACCTTTTAGAATTGTAAATAGCAATCAGCTCTGAAGTATGATCTAATCAGCCAAAACCCTAAAAGCAAACAGATCCTAGAAAATCAGAAATGATCGAAGCTGATATAGGTTAAAACACCATCATCTCACCTTCTTCTCCACTACGGATGAAGAGTGAGTCATTTCATCGGTTAAAGAAAAAGGCATATATTGTTGCGCCTGAGTCATGCCTTCACGTCTCTTTTTTTGGAGACTCTCCTCGCGTCGAGACTTGCGGAGCTCGACCATGTTATCCTCTCTTCTCCGCCGCCCCTCCTCCGCGTCCACGGCCACCTTAAAGCGGTTGCGGCGCACCTCAACCCTCTCGCTCGGCCTCAGCGACATCTTGATCGAGTTCTTACACCGATCGAGGGATGATGGATTAAGGGATTTCTACTAGAAATGACACGAGAGAACACGAGGAAAACCCTAGGAGAGAGAGGGGAGGAGAGAAACGAGTGCGAAAGAGGGAGCGGAGAAAAGAAACCCTAGTAGAAGAGAGAGATTCGATAGACGATGGTCCGGGTCTAACGGACCATGAAGTGAATGGACGATGGGTCCCGGAGTTGTATATATATATAGCGAGATCTTGCGAATAAATTCGGTGTATGTTATATATGTATTGATTTGAGAAGGGATTTTAATTTTCAAGCTAAGCAAATTAATTGAGATGGGCCGTCGCCAGTCGGAAAAAGAGTGAGACAAGTCCCACTCAGTTTGTGCTTTGTGGACCATTCATAAGACGGCGCCTGTGTTGTTACAGCCTCGGCGCAATCAAATGAAATGCACACAGCACAGAAATGACTCAACATTCGCTGGCGGCTGGCGCAGAATGGTGGTAAACTGGTAAAAGTAGGTCAGTCATACATTGTGCAATTTATGGGCCATCAATTAAAAATTTTCCATATTTATTTATAGATATTTCTTTTAAAAGTTGATAGTATTTGAAATTTTGAATCGCTCATTTTTCCAAATCATGAAGCTTATGCATCTTCTACTGTAACAACGTAATGTCTAGAGATAACAAGATAGCTACATTTTCTAGCATTCAAAACAATTCCCTAGAATTTTGTACCCTAATTAATCGTAACAATTTTATTCAAAAAATTTAAATCGTAAAAGCAACTTCGACGTATAAACAATTTCCTAATCCTAGATCTTTGTACACTAGTTGTGACAATTTTATTCAAATTTTTTAAATCAGAAAAGTAAGTTTGACATATAAAATTGTTATATGCACTAATTTCATGACAAATAGGAAATTTAACATGTAAATTTCTAAGCTTAATAGTCACATACATTGCAGGGACGGAGGGAAGAGGATTCGGAAGGCCGTGGCCCTCCTACGGAATATACGAGATTGTCCCCCCAAATTGTTATGTCTCTAAAAAATATACTCTTTTTTGAATTATTGAATTATTTCATAATAAATATATTTTTTTTTAATCCATAAAAATGACAATAATGATTATTAACACTGCTAAAACACAATAATCCTCAATTAATGTACAAAATTGACAATGATTGTTTGGTCTTTTATATAATAATCTTCAAATGTTTACTTTTCATTTTAGTTGTGGGCTTTCTCTAAAAATAAGGCATGCTAAAATATGCATCTACTTGAATTTGTGGTAATAAATTGATGACGATATTTGGTAGGAAAAAGTTCAATTAAAGATTAATTCCGAGAATTATTTACAAGATACGTATGTCTCTCGGAACTTATATTAGAATTTTATTTAATTTATTGTGTTTTAATTTAATCCCGTAAACATCAATATATTACAATTAATAATTTATTTATTCGTTCCTTCACCAATGTTTACAACATCTCCATTAGTTGAAATATTATGATTGTGACATCTAGTATTAGCGGTTGGCAACTTGGCCTATTAATTTCATGACATATACGAGGCATTACGAGAAATTATAAAATTTGGCAAATAATTTGCAACACCCCCCCACACACACAACAACACACAAAGAAACAAAATTTGGCAAATAATTTGCAACACCCCACTCCCCCCACACACACACAACACACACAAAGAAACAGAAAATAATTCAATGGTTAAAATATCAGCCTCTCATCTCTATCTTTACTTTTTATTAAACACATAAGTGTATTGATTCTACAACGGTCTAGAATTTTTTTATTGAATATGTAGAGCTAATAGCAGTCATCGATTTGAGTTATTCATCAAATAATGTTACTATCTTTATGATCATTTGTGTTGGAGTTATAATTTTCTCTTAATTTTGATTGTTACACGATATGCTATATAATTTAGGAGTATAATTATTTTATTTTGTTTCTTTTTTTTCTTAGATTACTATCAGTATGAAATTTTAATTTTTTTAATTCTAAATGTCATTGTTTTCTCAATTTTGTATTTATTTTATATTTATTATGTATTCATGATTGAAATTCATATTAATTATTAATCTTTATTTTTTATTTTCTTTCTTTTCACATGAAGATATGAATTTTTATATTTTTAAAAAATATCACTGCAACGACGCATAGGCAAAATACTAATATATAGTTAAAAATCCATCTCTCCATGTCAAGAATATATAAACTCTTACATATCTTTATCTATTCTTTATTAAGTACATAAGTGTTCTGATCTTGCAATGATTCATATTTTTTATTGAATTTTTAGAGTTATATCAATCATCGGATTGAGCGATTCATCAAACAATGTTACTATCTCTATGGTCATTTGTTTTGAATTTATAATTTTCTCTCAATATTGATTGTTACATGAAATACTGCATTGTTTAAGAGTACAATTACTCTAATTTGTTTCTTTTTTCTTAGATTACTATCAATTATGAATATCAATTTTTCTTTAAATTATATATTTATTTTACATTAATTATGTGTTCAAGTTATATTAATTGCTAAATTATCTTCATTTTTATTTCTTTTTTTCTCATCAAAATATAAATTTTATATTTTTATAAGATATCATTGTAGCAATGCACGGATAAAATACTAGGGAAAGATAAATGAACTCACAGCCTCGCACAGATCATAATATATAATTTAATTCAATAACAACCCCACCTCCTCCTCACTGAAAAAAAAAGAAAAAAAAAATTAGAAACAAATTCATAAACGGCGGAAGAAGAAAAAACAGAACTCCGGGCATATCCCGAATATTCCGAGTGCTGGTCTTTATTTCTCCTGGTCCTTTCCAACTACTACCAGTTCGGGTGCGTCCGTGTGGCGAAAGCGAGATTGAGAGTAGGGGACACGGTCAGTAATTACTAATTCAGCATCCCTCATCGCTCGGGGGCGTTTCCCATTCGGATGTGGTAATTTTCGTGTGATTGTTTGCAAGTTCCCTCGTTGCTATTCTCTGAAATCCATTTAGGAAAATTTTATGAGAACAAATATCAAATAGGTATTGGGCACCTTGGAATTTTTTAACCTTAACCAGTGATAATATTTTATACACCTTTAAACCTTTCCTTGCGAACTTATGGTGGTTATTTTTTCCTTCTAATCAGCATGTTATTCAACAGTTAATATTACAAATCATAAAAATTTGACTAATCTAAAACAAAAGTAACAATAATTTACGTCAGATTTAATAGAAACTTTATTTTTGGAAAAAAAATCTAAAAACAAAGGTAACAATCTAAAACATAATTCAATATTATTTCTTTCATTATGTATAAAAATATGAATGTCATTTTCAGTTTCATTAAGAGATATATATAATCAGATGACAGTCACTAGAAAAAGAATATAATCATAAAAAAAAAATCTATTCTCTTTAATGAATGCTCTCCAATATAATCATAATCTCATATATAAAAAATGAATCAGTTTAGTTTAGATGAAACAAAGTTATTTTAAATAATGTTTTTATTAGTTTATAATATTATCCTGCAATCTTAAGTCATTACGATATGAATTTAAGCACAACAATAAACATAAATGTATTAAAATAATTTTTCAGATAGTTTATTTGAGTTTATATCATTGTTTATCATATTTATGCATATAATATCATCAAAATACACAATTATTTAGAATGATATCTTCTATTGATTTATATTATTATCCCTATAGACTCGTACCTTATGATAAGAATTGCACACAACTATTATTGCCTTAAAATAACACTTCACTTAGTCTATTTGAATTTTATATTTTTTTTTTCATTCATGTACATAATATTATAAAAATACAATGACTTATTTTGACTTTTAAGTGATGTCTTATATCGTTTTATAAATTTATCCCTACAAACACAAGCCAATATGACATGAATTGCGCACAATAATAAACACACATTAAAATAATATTTTAATTACTCTGTTTATATTATAATTATTATATTCTCAAACCATTATGATACGAATAGCGTTGAAAGATTAACATATATGTATTAAAATAATATTTTAGTTTATTCATATTTTATATCAATTTGTAGTCTCATTTTAACATACATGATCACCAAAATACACACATATATTTTAAATGATGTATTCTATATGTTTATATTATAATCATTGTGTGCTTATGATAGTAATTATGCACAAAAATGAATATAAATGCGTTAAAAATTATGCATCTTTCATTAGTTTATTTAAATTTTTGATCATTTATAGCATCATTCCAACACATAAAATAATTAAAATGCATAAAGTTATTTTGAATGGTGTACCTGTTCATTTATATTATAATCACCGTGTGTCTCAAACTTTTATGATACAAATAGAGGATTAACACAAATACACTAAAATAATATTTCAGTTTATTTGAGTTTTATATCATTTTTAGTCTCAATTTGATATATATGATTGTCAAAATACATAAAGATATTTTGAATGATGTATTCCATGGGTTTATATTATTTTTTTTATATTCTAGAATTGTTAGTATAGAAATTACGCTCAAGAAAATGAATGCATTAAATACTAGACATGTTAGTTTATTCAAGTTTTCTATCATTTGTAGCCACATTTTAACACATAAAATTATCAAAATATACAAAGTTATTTTTAATGATATCTCCTAATTGTTTGTATTATAAGCATTATATTCTCGAATATTTATGCAATGAATAGCACCGAAAGATTAACACAAATACAATTAAAAATGTATTTCATTTTATTCGAGTATAGTTTTATTTGTAGCCTCATTTCAAAAGATAAAATCATCAAAATACATAATGATGTGTTTAAATAATGTATTATATGGGTCTATATTATAATATTTACGTGCTCGAGCTGTTAGAATGTGACTTATGCACAAAGATCAATACAATGCATGAAACGCTGCACTTCTTTCGTTAGTTTATTCATATTTTCTATCATTTCTAGCCTCATTTAAACACACAAAATCGTCAAAATGCAGAAAATTATTTCGAATGGTTCCTTCAGTCCGATTATATTATAATCATTGTGTTATCGAACCTTTATGATACAAACAACGGCTAAAGATTAACACAAATGCACAAAAATAATATTTTCAGTTTATTTGAATTTTATATCAATTTAAGTCTCATTTCAACATATATAGTCACTAAAAAATATAAAAATATTTTAAATGATTTATTATATGAATTTATATTATAATCTTTGTGTGCTCGAACCGTTGGGACACAAATTACGCACAAAAATGAATTGAGATGCATTAAAAACAAAACATCTTTTATTATTTTATTCTTTTTTTTCTATCATTTGTAGTCTCATTTCAACACATAAAATCATCAAAATGCATAAAATTATTTTAAACGATGTTCCTTCATTTATATTATAATCATTGCATTATCGAACCTTTATGACACGAACAACATTGAAACATTAACAAAAATGCATTAAAACTGTCTGTCAATTTATTTGAGTTTTATTTCTTTTGTAGTCTCATTTTAACATATATAATCACAAAAATACACAATGACGTTTTAAATGATATTTTCTTTGGGTCTATATTATAATTTTTCCATGCTCAAGACGTTAGGACACAAATTACACAATAATATGAATACAATGCATTAAAACTGAGTCTTTTTTCATTAGTTCATTCAAGTTTTCTATAATTCTTTTTTCATTGTTAAAACATGAATTACGCACAAAGAAGAATACAAATGCATTGAAAATTACACATCTTCCGTAAGTTTGTTCATATTTTCTTTCATTTCTAGTCTCATATCAACACATCAAATCCCAAAAATACATAAATTTGCTTTTAATGATGTCCCCTATTCTTTTATTTTATAATCATTGTATTTTGGAACCCCTATGATATGAATAACATTAAAAGATTAACACAAATATATTAAAATAATATTTTAGTTTACTCGAGTTTTATTTCATTTTTAGTGTCATTTCAACACATATAATCACCGAAATGCACAATGATTTTAAAAATAATGTATTCTACGGGTCTATATTATAATCATTGCATGCTCGAGCCATTAGGACACGAATTACACAAAAAAATGAAAATATATGCATTAAGTATGATATTTTTTTGTTAGTTTATTCAAGTTTACTATCATTTGGTCTCATTTCAACACATAAAATTATAAAAATACACAAATTTATTTTAAATGGTGTCGTTTATTCGTTTATATTGTAATCATTATGTTCTCGAATCTTTATGGTATAAATAGAGTTGAAAGATTAACACAAATGAACTAAAATAATATTTTAGTTTATTCGAGTTTTATATCATTTGCAGTCTCATTTCAACAAATATAATCACCAAAATACACAAATATGATTTGAATAATGTATTTATGGGTTTATAATATAATATTTTTGTGCCTAAACCATTAGGACATAAATTACGAACAAAAAATACATATGCATTAAATACTATACTTCTTTTGAAGCATTAGGGACCACTCCCAGCTCAGTCATGAACTTCTTGATGCACACACCTTCCTTAGCTGCCTCCGAGGCGGCTATGTATTCAGACTCGGTGGTTGAGTCTGCTGTAGTCTCCTATTTGGAACTCTTCCAGCTCACAACACCATCATTGAGCACGAACACAAATCCTGATTGTAATCTCAGATCATCGTGATCGGTCTGAAAACTAGCATCGGTGTAACCCCTCACAACGAGCTCAGTTTCACCTCCATAGACAAGAAACATATTCTTAGTCCTTCTCAAATACTTTAGGATAGTTTTTACCACAGTCCAATATGCGATATCTGGATTGGCTTGGTGCCTACTTGTCACACTCAAAGCGTATGACACGTCTAGGCAAGTACAAATCATATCATACATGATATATCCAATTGCTGAAGCATATGGTATCTTTTTCATGGTCTTAACCTCAGAATTCATCTAAAGACAATGCTTCTTGCCGAGATTAATGCCATGTGACATGGGCAAGTTTCCTTTCTTGGAATCCCGTATGTTGAATATCTCCAACATCTTGTCAATATATGTACCCTGACTTAATCATATAAGTTTTTTAGATCTATCCCTATAGATCTTGATGCCTAAAATAAAGGTTGTCACGTCTAAGTATTTCATTGAGAATATTTTCTTCAATGATGACTTAACCTCATCCAAGGTGAAAATGTCATTACCGATTAGTAATATGTTATCCACATATAGAATGAGAAATATAATAATACTCTCACTGAATCTCTTGTATACACAAGGCTCTTCATCACATTTGATGAAGCCAAACTCTTTGATTTCCTTATCAAAACGTTTGTTCCAACACCTTGATGCTTGCTTTAGTCCATAAATAGATATCTTCAGCTTGCATACTTTACTAGCATTATTAGGATTTTCAAAACTCATCGGTTGTGTCATGTACACATCCTCTTCTAAATCTCCATTTAGAAAGAAAATTATGACATCCATTTGTCATATTTCATAATCATGAAAAGCGACAATTGCTAACAAGATTCGAATTGATTTAAACATGGTCACTGGTGAGAAAGTCTCATCATAATCAATTCTTTGAATCTGTTTAAAACCTTTCGTAACTAGCCGTGCCTTGTATGTAGTCAAATTACTTCAAATAATTGTAGCCCCATTTCAACATATAAAATGATCAAAATGCACAAAATTATTTTAGATGGTGTTGTTCATTTATATTATAACCATTGTGTTCTTGAACCTTTATGATACAACTAGTGTTGAAATATTAACACTATGTACTATAATGCACAAATTAATTTTGAAGGCATCTCTATCTGTTTATATATGATAATTGTGTTCTCAAACCATTATGATACAAATAGCGTTCAAAAATTAACACAAATGCATTAAAATAATATTTTAGTTTATAGTCTCATTTTAACATACATAATCACCGATACACAAAGATATTTTAAACGATGTATTCTATGGGTTTATATTATTGTGCGACAATTTTTCGTGCCTTTCACCGCTAGGAAAAGAAACATTATGATGAATTACGGAAGAAGGACACGGAGATCCCTCTAAGTGTGCATTAGGATATATTTATATGAATTTAAAATGCACATTTTAAGGTTTTTTAGTGATTGTGGGGTCTTTAAGATTCCAGTGGGCGCAAGCCCCCACTGTTAATTACCCTTGGGCTTTGAGCCTGAGGAACCTTTGATTAAGAAAGAAAAAACAAATAGAATAGCTAAATAATTTTAAGTGGTTGCTATAAGGACATGGAAGATATGGATTTTTCAAGGTAGTCTACACCTTGTGAACCTCAATTAATGGCAGTTCAGACCATGATACTCGATTAATGGCAACTCGGACCATATGAATGTCAGTACGTAAGATGTGAGCTTGAAGTGTTGTGTCAACTCAGCATGAATGACTGATTATCAGAAAAACGAAGAAGATTTGATCGTCTTTAACAAATTTTCTAGATCATGAACGTGAAGCGTTATGCCAGCTCATGGACCTAGGCATTCAGATATCTCGATGATCCTTATAGCGATACTGAATGGTTCTCGAGATATGATATATTGAGTTAACGCTCCTTACCAACTCAAATATCAAGAACATGATGAATCTTTCGATATACAAGATGTGAACACAAACGCTCTACTCACTCAACATCAAGATCTGATGAATTAGGAATATGAGATTTGACCTTTTTCTTGGTCTTTACTAATCTTCTAGATTATGAATCTAGAGCGTTACGCCAATTCATAGATCTACAAATTCAAAGTCTTGATGATCCATATAAATACTTCAATGATTTTTTAGAAATGAGACATTGAGTTAAGGCTTCATACCAACTCAAATATCAAGATCAAAAATTGATTTTTTTATTTCAGGTTGAGTTTGATTTATTTTTATTTGATAAAATGACGTAGTCTTTTATTTATTATTATTATTTATATATTTTATACTTGTGTTTTTTTTCTTTATTTATTTGATATTTGAATTTATTTAGTCTTGAATGTTGAGAGTTGTAAAAAAAAATTAGATATTTATTTTGGGTAAAGACTAATTTAATTTTGAAACTAAATTTCTTTTTATTTGAAAAGAATAATGAAGTTTTTCATTTTTTTAATTGTGTTTTCTATTTATTAATATATTTGAATTTATTTAATTCTAAAGATAAAGAGGTATTATTTTTTTAAGTGAAATTTGATTTAATTTTGAAGAAGAATAAAATATTTTTTATTTTATTTTTTATTTCATTTATTGATATTTAAATTTATTTAATCTCAATCAACGAGAGTTAATTTTTAATTTTCTATTTTAGATGAATATTACTTATGTTTTGAGTAATTATATTAATTTATAAGAAATTATGTGCTGTCATGCATCAAATTTTTTTGAAAAACTCAAATAACTTATTTAAACTGCTATTTTTAATGCATCTTACTTATGTTTTGTGCAAAATTAGTGTCGTAGAATATTCATATCGAAATTTTAATTAGAAGATCTTATAATATGTTTGCTCAGGAGTAAATATATTAATTTATAAGAAATTATGTTTAATTATGTGGCCCAAAATTTAGAAAAACTCAAACAATTGTTTTTTAATGTGTCCTTGTGCAAAATTAGTGTCGTACAATGTTCATATCGGAGTGTTAATTGGCTAATATTTTAATAGTCATAATTAGGAGTAATTATATTTATTTTTACGAAATTATATGTAGTTTTGAGGCCAAAAATGTTGAAAAACTTAACTTTTTTAAATAGCAGTTTGAAATTCATCTTGCTTATATTTTGAGGAGAAATAGTGCCCTAAAATATTCATTTTGAAGTGTTAATTGAACAATCTTATAATAGACATAATTAGGAGTAATTATATTAATTTGCACCAAATTATGTGTAGTCATGCGGTCAAAATTTCTCATAAAGCCCAACGACTTGTTTAAACAATGACTTTTAACATCTTACTTTTTGTTTTGTGCAATATTAGCGTTATAGAATATTCATATCGAAGTTTTAGTTGGACAATTTTATAACAGGCATAATTAGGGGTAATTGTATTAATTTGCATGAAATTACATGCAGTTATGCGGCCAAAAATTATGAAAAACTCAAACAACTTGTTTAAACAATGCTTTCAATGCATCTTACTTATGTTTTTCGCAAAATTAGCGTCATGAAATATTCATATCGAAGTTTTCATAGGACAATCTTATAATAGGCATAATAAGGAGTAATTATTTTAATTTGCACGGAAGTATGTGTAGTTGTGCGGCAAAAACTTTTCATAAAGCCAAACAACTCATTTAAACAGCAGTTTTTAACGCATCTTACTTATGTTTTTTTTTGCAAAATTAGCGTTATAGAATATTCATATCGAAGTTTTAATTGGACAACTTTATAATAGGCATAATTAGGAGTAGTTAGATTAATTTCCACGAAATTATGTGTAGTTATGAGGGCAAAAATGTTGAAAACTCAAATAACTTTTTTAAATAGCAGTTTCTAATGCATCTTAATTATGTTTTGTGAAAAAATAGTATCGTAGACAATTCATGTCGAAGTGTTAATTGAAAAATCTTATAAAAGATGTAATTAGGAGTAATTATATTAATTTGTACGAAATTATGTGCAGTTATGCCGCCAAAAAATTTCAAAAGATCAAACAACTTGTTCAAACAACAGTTTTTAATTCATCTTACTTATGATTTGTGCAGAATTAGGGTTGTAGAATGTTCACATTGAAGTGTTAATTAGATAATCTTTTAGTAGGCATAATTAGGAGCGATAATATTAATTTTCACTAAATTATGTGTCGTTATGGGGCAAAAAATTTGAACTTTTTTAAATAGCTGTTTCTAATGCATCTTACTTATGTTTTTGGGGAAAATAGTGCCGTAGAATATTCATATCGAAGTGTTAATTGAACAATCTTATAACAGGCATAATCAGGAGTAATTATATTAATTTGCATGAAATTACGTGTATTTATGTGGCCAAAAAAGAGAGTCAAACAACTTATTTAAAAAAGCAGTTTTTAATGCATCTTACTTATGTTTTGTGCGAAATTAGCGACGTAGAATATTCACATCGAAGTTTTTAATTAGATAATCTTATAATAGATATAATTAGGAGTAATTATATTAATTTTCACGAAATTATACGTAGTTATGCAGCAAAAACATTAAAAAAACTCAATCAACTAGTTGAAACTGCTGTTTTTTTAATTCATCTTACTTTTGTTTTGTTGCAAACTTAGTGTCGTGGAATATTCATATCGAAGTATTAATTGGATAATCTTCTAACAGGCATAATTAGGAGTAATTATATTAATTTTGACGAAATTATATGTAGTTACGAGACGATAAATTTTGAAAATCTTAAATAACTTGTTTAAACAGCAGTTTGTAATGTAGCTTATTTATTTTTTATGAAAAATTACCGTTATAGGATATTCATACTGGAATGTTTATTGGACAATCATATAATAGGCATAATTAGGAGTAATTATATTATTTTGCGTGAAATTGTGTGCAGTTATGCAGCCAAAAATTTAAAAAACTCAAACAACTTCTTTAAACAGCTGTTTTTAATGCATCTTACTTTACTTTTTATGCAAAATTCGTGTCGTAGAATGTTCATATCGAAATATTAATTGGGCAATCTTCTAGTAGGCATAATTAGGACTAATTATATTAATTTTCACGAAATTATGTGTCGTTACGAGGCAATAAATGTTAAAAATGTGAAACAACTTGTTTAAACAGCAATTTCTAATGTATCTTGCTCGTGTTTTATGAAAAATTAGTGTCCTATGATATTCATATCGAAGTGTTATCTTGACAATCTTACAATAGACATAGTTAGGAGTAATAACATTAATTCGCTCGAAATTTGTGTAGAAAATGTTGAAAATCTAAAACAACTTGTTTAAACAACGGTTTCTAATGCATCCTACTTATATTTTGTGCACAATTAGCGTCATAGAATATTCATATCTAAGTTTTAATTGGACAATCATATAATAGGCATAATTAGGAGTAATTATACCGATTTTCATGACATTATATGTAGTTATGCGCCCAACAGTTTTCAAAACGTCAAACAACTTGTTTAAACAACTGTTTTTAATGCATCTTATTTATGTTTTGTGCAAAATTTGTGTCGTGCAATGTTCATTTCGAAGTGTCAATAGGATAATATTCTAATAGGTATAATTAGGAGTAATTATAATAATTTTCATGAAATTATGTGTAGTTATGAGTAAAAAAATGTTAAAAATCTTAAACAACTTGTTTAAACAACGGTTTCTAATATATCTTACTTATGTTTTATGAAAAATTAGTGTCGTAGGATATTCATATCGAAATGCTAATTGGACAAACTTATAATAGACATAATTAGGAGTAATTATATTAATTTCATGAAATTATGTGTACTTATGCGGCCAAAATTTTTGAAAAACACAAATAACTTGTTCAAACAGATGTTTTTAATGCGTCCTTGTGCAAAATTAGTGTCGTAGAATGCTCATATCGGAGTGTTAATTGGCTAATATTTTAATAGTCATAATTAGGAGTAATTATATTTATTTTCACGAAATTATATGTAGTTTTGAGGCCAAAAATGTTGAAAAACTTAACTTTTTTAAATAGCAGTTTGAAATTCATCTTGCTTATATTTTGAGGAGAAATAGTGCCCTAAAATATTCATTTTGAAGTGTTAATTGAACAATCTTATAATAGACATAATTAGGAGTAATTATATTAATTTGCACCAAATTATGTGTAGTCATGCGGTCAAAATTTCTCATAAAGCCCAACGACTTGTTTAAACAGCAGCTTTTAACATCTTACTTTTGTTTTGTGCAATATTAGCGTTATAGAATATTCATATCGAAGTTTTAGTTGGACAATTTTATAACAGGCATAATTAGGGGTAATTGTATTAATTTGCATGAAATTACATGCAGTTATGCGGCCAAAAATTATGAAAAACTCAAACAACTTGTTTAAACAGCGGCTTTCAATGCATCTTACTTATGTTTTTCGCAAAATTAGCGTCATGAAATATTCATATCGAAGTTTTCATAGGACAATCTTATAATAGGCGTAATAAGGAGTACTTATTTTAATTTGCACGGAAGTATGTGTAGTTGTGCGGCAAAAACTTTTCATAAAGCCAAACAACTCATTTAAACAGCAGTTTTTAACGCATCTTACTTATGTTTTTTTTTGCAAAATTAGCGTTATAGAATATTCATATCGAAGTTTTAATTGGACAACTTTATAATAGGCATAATTAGGAGTAGTTAGATTAATTTCCACGAAATTATGTGTAGTTATGAGGGCAAAAATGTTGAAAACTCAAATAACTTTTTTAAATAGCAGTTTCTAATGCATCTTAATTATGTTTTGTGAAAAAATAGTATCGTAGACAATTCATGTCGAAGTGTTAATTGAAAAATCTTATAAAAGATGTAATTAGGAGTAATTATATTAATTTGTACGAAATTATGTGCAGTTATGCCGCCAAAAAATTTCAAAAGATCAAACAACTTGTTCAAACAGCAGTTTTTAATGCATCTTACTTATGATTTGTGCAAAATTAGTTTTGTCGAATATTCATATCGAAGTTTTGATTGGAAAATCTTACAATAGACATATTTAGGAGTAATTATATTAATTTATAAGAAATTATGTGCTGTCATGCCGCCATATTTTTTAAAAACTCAAATAACTTGTTTAAACAGCGGGTTTTAATGCATCTCACTTATATTTTGTGCAGAATTAGTGTCGTAGAATATTCATATCGAAATTTTAATTAGAAGACCTTATAATAGGTTTTCTCAGGAGTAACTATATTAATTTATAAGAAATTATGTGTAATTATGCGGCCAAAAAATTTCAAAAGATCAAACAACTTGTTCAAACAACAGTTTTTAAAGCCTCCTACTTATGTTTTGTGCAGAATTAGGGTTGTAGAATGTTCACATTGAAGTGTTAATTAGATAATCTTTTAGTAGGCATAATTAGGAGCGATAATATTAATTTTCACTAAATTATGTGTCGTTATGGGGCAAAAAATTTGAACTTTTTTAAATAGCTGTTTCTAATGCATCTTACTTATGTTTTTGGGGAAAATAGTGCCGTAGAATATTCATATCGAAGTGTTAATTGAACAATCTTATAACAGGCATAATCAGGAGTAATTATATTAATTTGCATGAAATTACGTGTATTTATGTGGCCAAAAAAGAGAGTCAAACAACTTATTTAAAAAACAGTTTTTAATGCATCTTACTTATGTTTTGTGCGAAATTAGCGACGTAGAATATTCACATCGAAGTTTTTAATTAGATAATCTTATAATAGACATAATTAGGAGTAATTATATTAATTTGCACGAAATTATACGTAGTTATGCAGCAAAAACATTAAAAAAACTCAATCAACTAGTTGAAACTGCTGTTTTTTTAATTCATCTTACTTTTGTTTTGTTGCAAACTTAGTGTCGTGGAATATTCATATCGAAGTATTAATTGGATAATCTTCTAACAGGCATAATTAGGAGTAATTATATTAATTTTGACGAAATTATATGTAGTTACGAGACGATAAATTTTGAAAATCTTAAATAACTTGTTTAAACAGCAGTTTGTAATGTAGCTTATTTATTTTTTATGAAAAATTACCGTTATAGGATATTCATACTGGAATGTTTATTGGACAATCATATAATAGGCATAATTAGGAGTAATTATATTATTTTGCGTGAAATTGTGTGCAGTTATGCAGCCAAAAATTTAAAAAACTCAAACAACTTCTTTAAACAGCTGTTTTTAATGCATCTTACTTTACTTTTTATGCAAAATTCGTGTCGTAGAATGTTCATATCGAAATGTTAATTGGGCAATCTTCTAGTAGGCATAATTAGGACTAATTATATTAATTTTCACGAAATTATGTGTCGTTACGAGGCAATAAATGTTAAAAATGTGAAACAACTTGTTTAAACAGCAATTTCTAATGTATCTTGCTCGTGTTTTATGAAAAATTAGTGTCCTATGATATTCATATCGAAGTGTTATCTTGACAATCTTACAATAGACATAGTTAGGAGTAATAACATTAATTCGCTCGAAATTTTGTGTAGAAAATGTTGAAAATCTAAAACAACTTGTTTAAACAACGGTTTCTAATGCATCCTACTTATATTTTGTGCACAATTAGCGTCATAGAATATTCATATCTAAGTTTTAATTGGACAATCATATAATAGGCATAATTAGGAGTAATTATACCGATTTTCATGACATTATATGTAGTTATGCGCCCAACAGTTTTCAAAAAGTCAAACAACTTGTTTAAACAACTGTTTTTAATGCATCTTATTTATGTTTTGTGCAAAATTTGTGTCGTGCAATGTTCATTTCGAAGTGTCAATAGGATAATCTTCTAATAGGTATAATTAGGAGTAATTATAATAATTTTCATGAAATTATGTGTAGTTATGAGTAAAAAAATGTTAAAAATCTTAAACAACTTGTTTAAACAACGGTTTCTAATATATCTTACTTATGTTTTATGAAAAATTAGTGTCGTAGGATATTCATATCGAAATGCTAATCGGACAAACTTATAATAGACATAATTAGGAGTAATTATATTAATTTCATGAAATTATGTGTACTTATGCGGCCAAAATTTTTGAAAAACACAAACAACTTGTTCAAACAGCTGTTTTTAATGCGTCCTTGTGCAAAATTAGTGTCGTAGAATGCTCATATCGGAGTGTTAATTGGCTAATATTTTAATAGTCATAATTAGGAGTAATTATATTTATTTTCACGAAATTATATGTAGTTTTGAGGCCAAAAATGTTGAAAAACTTAACTTTTTTAAATAGCAGTTTGAAATTCATCTTGCTTATATTTTGAGGAGAAATAGTGCCCTAAAATATTCATTTTGAAGTGTTAATTGAACAATCTTATAATAGACATAATTAGGAGTAATTATATTAATTTGCATCAAATTATGTGTAGTCATGCGGTCAAAATTTCTCATAAAGCCCAACGACTTGTTTAAACAGCAGCTTTTAACATCTTACTTTTGTTTTGTGCAATATTAGCGTTATAGAATATTCATATCGAAGTTTTAGTTGGACAATTTTATAACAGGCATAATTAGGGGTAATTGTATTAATTTGCATGAAATTACATGCAGTTATGCGGCCAAAAATTATGAAAAACTCAAACAACTTGTTTAAACAGCGGCTTTCAATGCATCTTACTTGTGTTTTTCGCAAAATTAGCGTCATGAAATATTCATATCGAAGTTTTCATAGGACAATCTTATAATAGGCGTAATAAGGAGTACTTATTTTAATTTGCACGGAAGTATGTGTAGTTGTGCGGCAAAAACTTTTCATAAAGCCAAACAACTCATTTAAACAGCAGTTTTTAACGCATCTTACTTATGTTTTTTTTTGCAAAATTAGCGTTATAGAATATTCATATCGAAGTTTTAATTGGACAACTTTATAATAGGCATAATTAGGAGTAGTTAGATTAATTTTCACGAAATTATGTGTAGTTATGAGGGCAAAAATGTTGAAAACTCAAATAACTTTTTTAAATAGCAGTTTCTAATGCATCTTAATTATGTTTTGTGAAAAAATAGTATCGTAGACAATTCATGTCGAAGTGTTAATTGAAAAATCTTATAAAAGATGTAATTAGGAGTAATTATATTAATTTGTACGAAATTATGTGCAGTTATGCCGCCAAAAAATTTCAAAAGATCAAACAACTTGTTCAAACAGCAGTTTTTAATGCATCTTACTTATGATTTGTGCAAAATTAGTTTTGTCGAATATTCATATCGAAGTTTTGATTGGAAAATCTTACAATAGACATATTTAGGAGTAATTATATTAATTTATAAGAAATTATGTGCTGTCATGCCGCCATATTTTTTAAAAACTCAAATAACTTGTTTAAACAGCGGGTTTTAATGCATCTCACTTATATTTTGTGCAGAATTAGTGTCGTAGAATATTCATATCGAAATTTTAATTAGAAGACCTTATAATAGGTTTTCTCAGGAGTAACTATATTAATTTATAAGAAATTATGTGTAATTATGCGGCCAAAAAATTTCAAAAGATCAAACAACTTGTTCAAACAACAGTTTTTAAAGCCTCCTACTTATGTTTTGTGCAGAATTAGGGTTGTAGAATGTTCACATTGAAGTGTTAATTAGATAATCTTTTAGTAGGCATAATTAGGAGCGATAATATTAATTTTCACTAAATTATGTGTCGTTATGGGGCAAAAAATTTGAACTTTTTTAAATAGCTGTTTCTAATGCATCTTACTTATGTTTTTGGGGAAAATAGTGCCGTAGAATATTCATATCGAAGTGTTAATTGAACAATCTTATAACAGGCATAATCAGGAGTAATTATATTAATTTGCATGAAATTACGTGTATTTATGTGGCCAAAAAAGAGAGTCAAACAACTTATTTAAAAACAGTTTTTAATGCATCTTACTTATGTTTTGTGCGAAATTAGCGACGTAGAATATTCACATCGAAGTTTTTAATTAGATAATCTTATAATAGACATAATTAGGAGTAATTATATTAATTTGCACGAAATTATACGTAGTTATGCAGCAAAAACATTAAAAAAACTCAATCAACTAGTTGAAACTGCTGTTTTTTAATTCATCTTACTTTTGTTTTGTTGCAAACTTAGTGTCGTGGAATATTCATATCGAAGTATTAATTGGATAATCTTCTAACAGGCATAATTAGGAGTAATTATATTAATTTTGACGAAATTATATGTAGTTACGAGACGATAAATTTTGAAAATCTTAAATAACTTGTTTAAACAGCAGTTTGTAATGTAGCTTATTTATTTTTTATGAAAAATTACCGTTATAGGATATTCATACTGGAATGTTTATTGGACAATCATATAATAGGCATAATTAGGAGTAATTATATTATTTTGCGTGAAATTGTGTGCAGTTATGCAGCCAAAAATTTAAAAAACTCAAACAACTTCTTTAAACAGCTGTTTTTAATGCATCTTACTTTACTTTTTATGCAAAATTCGTGTCGTAGAATGTTCATATCGAAATGTTAATTGGGCAATCTTCTAGTAGGCATAATTAGGACTAATTATATTAATTTTCACGAAATTATGTGTCGTTACGAGGCAATAAATGTTAAAAATGTGAAACAACTTGTTTAAACAGCAATTTCTAATGTATCTTGCTCGTGTTTTATGAAAAATTAGTGTCCTATGATATTCATATCGAAGTGTTATCTTGACAATCTTACAATAGACATAGTTAGGAGTAATAACATTAATTCGCTCGAAATTCTGTGTAGAAAATGTTGAAAATCTAAAACAACTTGTTTAAACAACGGTTTCTAATGCATCCTACTTATATTTTGTGCACAATTAGCGTCATAGAATATTCATATCTAAGTTTTAATTGGACAATCATATAATAGGCATAATTAGGAGTAATTATACCGATTTTCATGACATTATATGTAGTTATGCGCCCAACAGTTTTCAAAAAGTCAAACAACTTGTTTAAACAACTGTTTTTAATGCATCTTATTTATGTTTTGTGCAAAATTTGTGTCGTGCAATGTTCATTTCGAAGTGTCAATAGGATAATCTTCTAATAGGTATAATTAGGAGTAATTATAATAATTTTCATGAAATTATGTGTAGTTATGAGTAAAAAAATGTTAAAAATCTTAAACAACTTGTTTAAACAACGGTTTCTAATATATCTTACTTATGTTTTATGAAAAATTAGTGTCGTAGGATATTCATATCGAAATGCTAATCGGACAAACTTATAATAGACATAATTAGGAGTAATTATATTAATTTCATGAAATTATGTGTACTTATGCGGCCAAAATTTTTGAAAAACACAAACAACTTGTTCAAACAGCTGTTTTTAATGCGTCCTTGTGCAAAATTAGTGTCGTAGAATGCTCATATCGGAGTGTTAATTGGCTAATATTTTAATAGTCATAATTAGGAGTAATTATATTTATTTTCACGAAATTATATGTAGTTTTGAGGCCAAAAATGTTGAAAAACTTAACTTTTTTAAATAGCAGTTTGAAATTCATCTTGCTTATATTTTGAGGAGAAATAGTGCCCTAAAATATTCATTTTGAAGTGTTAATTGAACAATCTTATAATAGACATAATTAGGAGTAATTATATTAATTTGCACCAAATTATGTGTAGTCATGCGGTCAAAATTTCTCATAAAGCCCAACGACTTGTTTAAACAGCAGCTTTTAACATCTTACTTTTGTTTTGTGCAATATTAGCGTTATAGAATATTCATATCGAAGTTTTAGTTGGACAATTTTATAACAGGCATAATTAGGGGTAATTGTATTAATTTGCATGAAATTACATGCAGTTATGCGGCCAAAAATTATGAAAAACTCAAACAACTTGTTTAAACAGCGGCTTTCAATGCATCTTACTTATGTTTTTCGCAAAATTAGCGTCATGAAATATTCATATCGAAGTTTTCATAGGACAATCTTATAATAGGCGTAATAAGGAGTACTTATTTTAATTTGCACGGAAGTATGTGTAGTTGTGCGGCAAAAACTTTTCATAAAGCCAAACAACTCATTTAAACAGCAGTTTTTAACGCATCTTACTTATGTTTTTTTTTGCAAAATTAGCGTTATAGAATATTCATATCGAAGTTTTAATTGGACAACTTTATAATAGGCATAATTAGGAGTAGTTAGATTAATTTCCACGAAATTATGTGTAGTTATGAGGGCAAAAATGTTGAAAACTCAAATAACTTTTTTAAATAGCAGTTTCTAATGCATCTTAATTATGTTTTGTGAAAAAATAGTATCGTAGACAATTCATGTCGAAGTGTTAATTGAAAAATCTTATAAAAGATGTAATTAGGAGTAATTATATTAATTTGTACGAAATTATGTGCAGTTATGCCGCCAAAAAATTTCAAAAGATCAAACAACTTGTTCAAACAGCAGTTTTTAATGCATCTTGCTTATGATTTGTGCAAAATTAGTTTTGTCGAATATTCATATCGAAGTTTTGATTGGAAAATCTTACAATAGACATATTTAGGAGTAATTATATTAATTTATAAGAAATTATGTGCTGTCACGCCGCCATATTTTTTTAAAAACTCAAATAACTTGTTTAAACAGCGGGTTTTAATGCATCTCACTTATATTTTGTGCAGAATTAGTGTCGTAGAATATTCATATCGAAATTTTAATTAGAAGACCTTATAATAGGTTTTCTCAGGAGTAACTATATTAATTTATAAGAAATTATGTGTAATTATGCGGCCAAAAAATTTCAAAAGATCAAACAACTTGTTCAAACAACAGTTTTTAAAGCCTCCTACTTATGTTTTGTGCAGAATTAGGGTTGTAGAATGTTCACATTGAAGTGTTAATTAGATAATCTTTTAGTAGGCATAATTAGGAGCGATAATATTAATTTTCACTAAATTATGTGTCGTTATGGGGCAAAAAATTTGAACTTTTTTAAATAGCTGTTTCTAATGCATCTTACTTATGTTTTTGGGGAAAATAGTGCCGTAGAATATTCATATCGAAGTGTTAATTGAACAATCTTATAACAGGCATAATCAGGAGTAATTATATTAATTTGCATGAAATTACGTGTATTTATGTGGCCAAAAAAGAGAGTCAAACAACTTATTTAAAAAACAGTTTTTAATGCATCTTACTTATGTTTTGTGCGAAATTAGCGACGTAGAATATTCACATCGAAGTTTTTAATTAGATAATCTTATAATAGACATAATTAGGAGTAATTATATTAATTTGCACGAAATTATACGTAGTTATGCAGCAAAAACATTAAAAAAACTCAATCAACTAGTTGAAACTGCTGTTTTTTTAATTCATCTTACTTTTGTTTTGTTGCAAACTTAGTGTCGTGGAATATTCATATCGAAGTATTAATTGGATAATCTTCTAACAGGCATAATTAGGAGTAATTATATTAATTTTGACGAAATTATATGTAGTTACGAGACGATAAATTTTGAAAATCTTAAATAACTTGTTTAAACAGCAGTTTGTAATGTAGCTTATTTATTTTTTATGAAAAATTACCGTTATAGGATATTCATACTGGAATGTTTATTGGACAATCATATAATAGGCATAATTAGGAGTAATTATATTATTTTGCGTGAAATTGTGTGCAGTTATGCAGCCAAAAATTTAAAAAAACTCAAACAACTTCTTTAAACAGCTGTTTTTAATGCATCTTACTTTACTTTTTATGCAAAATTCGTGTCGTAGAATGTTCATATCGAAATGTTAATTGGGCAATCTTCTAGTAGGCATAATTAGGACTAATTATATTAATTTTCACGAAATTATGTGTCGTTACGAGGCAATAAATGTTAAAAATGTGAAACAACTTGTTTAAACAGCAATTTCTAATGTATCTTGCTCGTGTTTTATGAAAAATTAGTGTCCTATGATATTCATATCGAAGTGTTATCTTGACAATCTTACAATAGACATAGTTAGGAGTAATAACATTAATTCGCTCGAAATTCTGTGTAGAAAATGTTGAAAATCTAAAACAACTTGTTTAAACAACGGTTTCTAATGCATCCTACTTATATTTTGTGCACAATTAGCGTCATAGAATATTCATATCTAAGTTTTAATTGGACAATCATATAATAGGCATAATTAGGAGTAATTATACCGATTTTCATGACATTATATGTAGTTATGCGCCCAACAGTTTTCAAAAAGTCAAACAACTTGTTTAAACAACTGTTTTTAATGCATCTTATTTATGTTTTGTGCAAAATTTGTGTCGTGCAATGTTCATTTCGAAGTGTCAATAGGATAATCTTCTAATAGGTATAATTAGGAGTAATTATAATAATTTTCATGAAATTATGTGTAGTTATGAGTAAAAAAATGTTAAAAATCTTAAACAACTTGTTTAAACAACGGTTTCTAATATATCTTACTTATGTTTTATGAAAAATTAGTGTCGTAGGATATTCATATCGAAATGCTAATCGGACAAACTTATAATAGACATAATTAGGAGTAATTATATTAATTTCATGAAATTATGTGTACTTATGCGGCCAAAATTTTTGAAAAACACAAACAACTTGTTCAAACAGCTGTTTTTAATGCGTCCTTGTGCAAAATTAGTGTCGTAGAATGCTCATATCGGAGTGTTAATTGGCTAATATTTTAATAGTCATAATTAGGAGTAATTATATTTATTTTCACGAAATTATATGTAGTTTTGAGGCCAAAAATGTTGAAAAACTTAACTTTTTTAAATAGCAGTTTGAAATTCATCTTGCTTATATTTTGAGGAGAAATAGTGCCCTAAAATATTCATTTTGAAGTGTTAATTGAACAATCTTATAATAGACATAATTAGGAGTAATTATATTAATTTGCACCAAATTATGTGTAGTCATGCGGTCAAAATTTCTCATAAAGCCCAACGACTTGTTTAAACAGCAGCTTTTAACATCTTACTTTTGTTTTGTGCAATATTAGCGTTATAGAATATTCATATCGAAGTTTTAGTTGGACAATTTTATAACAGGCATAATTAGGGGTAATTGTATTAATTTGCATGAAATTACATGCAGTTATGCGGCCAAAAATTATGAAAAACTCAAACAACTTGTTTAAACAGCGGCTTTCAATGCATCTTACTTATGTTTTTCGCAAAATTAGCGTCATGAAATATTCATATCGAAGTTTTCATAGGACAATCTTATAATAGGCGTAATAAGGAGTACTTATTTTAATTTGCACGGAAGTATGTGTAGTTGTGCGGCAAAAACTTTTCATAAAGCCAAACAACTCATTTAAACAGCAGTTTTTAACGCATCTTACTTATGTTTTTTTTTGCAAAATTAGCGTTATAGAATATTCATATCGAAGTTTTAATTGGACAACTTTATAATAGGCATAATTAGGAGTAGTTAGATTAATTTCCACGAAATTATGTGTAGTTATGAGGGCAAAAATGTTGAAAACACAAATAACTTTTTTAAATAGCAGTTTCTAATGCATCTTAATTATGTTTTGTGAAAAAATAGTATCGTAGACAATTCATGTCGAAGTGTTAATTGAAAAATCTTATAAAAGATGTAATTAGGAGTAATTATATTAATTTGTACGAAATTATGTGCAGTTATGCCGCCAAAAAATTTCAAAAGATCAAACAACTTGTTCAAACAGCAGTTTTTAATGCATCTTGCTTATGATTTGTGCAAAATTAGTTTTGTCGAATATTCATATCGAAGTTTTGATTGGAAAATCTTACAATAGACATATTTAGGAGTAATTATATTAATTTATAAGAAATTATGTGCTGTCACGCCGCCATATTTTTTTAAAAACTCAAATAACTTGTTTAAACAGCGGGTTTTAATGCATCTCACTTATATTTTGTGCAGAATTAGTGTCGTAGAATATTCATATCGAAATTTTAATTAGAAGACCTTATAATAGGTTTTCTCAGGAGTAACTATATTGATTTATAAGAAATTATGTGTAATTATGCGGCCAAATTTTTTAAAAAACTCAAACAACTTGTTTAAACAGCTGTTTTTAAAGCCTCCTACTTATGTTTTGTGCAGAATTAGGGTTGTAGAATGTTCACATTGAAGTGTTAATTAGATAATCTTTTAGTAGGCATAATTAGGAGCGATAATATTAATTTTCACTAAATTATGTGTCGTTATGGGGCAAAAAATTTGAACTTTTTTAAATAGCTGTTTCTAATGCATCTTACTTATGTTTTTGGGGAAAATAGTGCCGTAGAATATTCATATCGAAGTGTTAATTGAACAATCTTATAACAGGCATAATCAGGAGTAATTATATTAATTTGCACGAAATTACGTGTATTTATGTGGCCAAAAAAGAGAGTCAAACAACTTATTTAAAAAGCAGTTTTTAATGCATCTTACTTATGTTTTGTGCGAAATTAGCGACGTAGAATATTCACATCGAAGTTTTTAATTAGATAATCTTATAATAGAAATAATTAGGAGTAATTATATTAATTTGCACGAAATTATACGTAGTTATGCAGCAAAAACATTAAAAAAACTCAATCAATTAGTTGAAACTGCTGTTTTTTAATTCATCTTACTTTTGTTTTGTTGCAAACTTAGTGTCGTGGAATATTCATATCGAAGTATTAATTGGATAATCTTCTAACAGGCATAATTAGGAGTAATTATATTAATTTTGACGAAATTATATGTAGTTACGAGACGATAAATTTTGAAAATCTTAAATAACTTGTTTAAACAGCAGTTTGTAATATAGCTTATTTATTTTTTATGAAAAATTACCGTTATAGGATATTCATACTGGAATGTTTATTGGACAATCATATAATAGGCATAATTAGGAGTAATTATATTATTTTGCGTGAAATTGTGTGCAGTTATGCAGCCAAAAATTTTAAAAAACTCAAACAACTTTCTTTAAACAGCTGTTTCTAATGCATCTTACTTTACTTTTTATGCAAAATTCGTGTCGTAGAATGTTCATATCGAAATGTTAATTGGGCAATCTTCTAGTAGGCATAATTAGGACTAATTATATTAATTTTCACGAAATTATGTGTCGTTACGAGGCAATAAATGTTAAAAATGTGAAACAACTTGTTTAAACAGCAATTTCTAATGTATCTTGCTCGTGTTTTATGAAAAATTAGTGTCCTATGATATTCATATCGAAGTGTTATCTTGACAATCTTACAATAGACATAGTTAGGAGTAATAACATTAATTCGCTCGAAATTCTGTGTAGAAAATGTTGAAAATCTAAAACAACTTGTTTAAACAACGGTTTCTAATGCATCCTACTTATATTTTGTGCACAATTAGCGTCATAGAATATTCATATCTAAGTTTTAATTGGACAATCATATAATAGGCATAATTAGGAGTAATTATACCGATTTTCATGACATTATATGTAGTTATGCGCCCAACAGTTTTCAAAAAGTCAAACAACTTGTTTAAACAACTGTTTTTAATGCATCTTATTTATGTTTTGTGCAAAATTTGTGTCGTGCAATGTTCATTTCGAAGTGTCAATAGGATAATCTTCTAATAGGTATAATTAGGAGTAATTATAATAATTTTCATGAAATTATGTGTAGTTATGAGTAAAAAAATGTTAAAAATCTTAAACAACTTGTTTAAACAACGGTTTCTAATATATCTTACTTATGTTTTATGAAAAATTAGTGTCGTAGGATATTCATATCGAAATGCTAATCGGACAAACTTATAATAGACATAATTAGGAGTAATTATATTAATTTCATGAAATTATGTGTACTTATGCGGCCAAAATTTTTGAAAAACACAAACAACTTGTTCAAACAGCTGTTTTTAATGCGTCCTTGTGCAAAATTAGTGTCGTAGAATGCTCATATCGGAGTGTTAATTGGCTAATATTTTAATAGTCATAATTAGGAGTAATTATATTTATTTTCACGAAATTATATGTAGTTTTGAGGCCAAAAATGTTGAAAAACTTAACTTTTTAAATAGCAGTTTGAAATTCATCTTGCTTATATTTTGAGGAGAAATAGTGCCCTAAAATATTCATTTTGAAGTGTTAATTGAACAATCTTATAATAGACATAATTAGGAGTAATTATATTAATTTGCACCAAATTATGTGTAGTCATGCGGTCAAAATTTCTCATAAAGCCCAACGACTTGTTTAAACAGCAGCTTTTAACATCTTACTTTTGTTTTGTGCAATATTAGCGTTATAGAATATTCATATCGAAGTTTTAGTTGGACAATTTTATAACAGGCATAATTAGGGGTAATTGTATTAATTTGCATGAAATTACATGCAGTTATGCGGCCAAAAATTATGAAAAACTCAAACAACTTGTTTAAACAGCGGCTTTCAATGCATCTTACTTATGTTTTTCGCAAAATTAGCGTCATGAAATATTCATATCGAAGTTTTCATAGGACAATCTTATAATAGGCGTAATAAGGAGTACTTATTTTAATTTGCACGGAAGTATGTGTAGTTGTGCGGCAAAAACTTTTCATAAAGCCAAACAACTCATTTAAACAGCAGTTTTTAACGCATCTTACTTATGTTTTTTTGCAAAATTAGCGTTATAGAATATTCATATCGAAGTTTTAATTGGACAACTTTATAATAGGCATAATTAGGAGTAGTTAGATTAATTTCCACGAAATTATGTGTAGTTATGAGGGCAAAAATGTTGAAAACACAAATAACTTTTTTAAATAGCAGTTTCTAATGCATCTTAATTATGTTTTGTGAAAAAATAGTATCGTAGACAATTCATGTCGAAGTGTTAATTGAAAAATCTTATAAAAGATGTAATTAGGAGTAATTATATTAATTTGTACGAAATTATGTGCAGTTATGCCGCCAAAAAATTTCAAAAGATCAAACAACTTGTTCAAACAGCAGTTTTTAATGCATCTTGCTTATGATTTGTGCAAAATTAGTTTTGTCGAATATTCATATCGAAGTTTTGATTGGAAAATCTTACAATAGACATATTTAGGAGTAATTATATTAATTTATAAGAAATTATGTGCTGTCACGCCGCCATATTTTTTTAAAAACTCAAATAACTTGTTTAAACAGCGGGTTTTAATGCATCTCACTTATATTTTGTGCAGAATTAGTGTCGTAGAATATTCATATCGAAATTTTAATTAGAAGACCTTATAATAGGTTTTCTCAGGAGTAACTATATTGATTTATAAGAAATTATGTGTAATTATGCGGCCAAATTTTTTAAAAAACTCAAACAACTTGTTTAAACAGCTGTTTTTAAAGCCTCCTACTTATGTTTTGTGCAGAATTAGGGTTGTAGAATGTTCACATTGAAGTGTTAATTAGATAATCTTTTAGTAGGCATAATTAGGAGCGATAATATTAATTTTCACTAAATTATGTGTCGTTATGGGGCAAAAAATTTGAACTTTTTAAATAGCTGTTTCTAATGCATCTTACTTATGTTTTTGGGGAAAATAGTGCCGTAGAATATTCATATCGAAGTGTTAATTGAACAATCTTATAACAGGCATAATCAGGAGTAATTATATTAATTTGCACGAAATTACGTGTATTTATGTGGCCAAAAAAGAGAGTCAAACAACTTATTTAAAAAGCAGTTTTTAATGCATCTTACTTATGTTTTGTGCGAAATTAGCGACGTAGAATATTCACATCGAAGTTTTTAATTAGATAATCTTATAATAGAAATAATTAGGAGTAATTATATTAATTTGCACGAAATTATACGTAGTTATGCAGCAAAAACATTAAAAAACTCAATCAACTAGTTGAAACTGCTGTTTTTTAATTCATCTTACTTTTGTTTTGTTGCAAACTTAGTGTCGTGGAATATTCATATCGAAGTATTAATTGGATAATCTTCTAACAGGCATAATTAGGAGTAATTATATTAATTTTGACGAAATTATATGTAGTTACGAGACGATAAATTTTGAAAATCTTAAATAACTTGTTTAAACAGCAGTTTGTAATATAGCTTATTTATTTTTTATGAAAAATTACCGTTATAGGATATTCATACTGGAATGTTTATTGGACAATCATATAATAGGCATAATTAGGAGTAATTATATTATTTTGCGTGAAATTGTGTGCAGTTATGCAGCCAAAAATTTTAAAAAACTCAAACAACTTTCTTTAAACAGCTGTTTCTAATGCATCTTACTTTACTTTTTATGCAAAATTCGTGTCGTAGAATGTTCATATCGAAATGTTAATTGGGCAATCTTCTAGTAGGCATAATTAGGACTAATTATATTAATTTTCACGAAATTATGTGTCGTTACGAGGCAATAAATGTTAAAAATGTGAAACAACTTGTTTAAACAGCAATTTCTAATGTATCTTGCTCATGTTTTATGAAAAATTAGTGTCCTATGATATTCATATCGAAGTGTTATCTTGACAATCTTACAATAGACATAGTTAGGAGTAATAACATTAATTCGCTCGAAATTCTGTGTAGAAAATGTTGAAAATCTAAAACAACTTGTTTAAACAACGGTTTCTAATGCATCCTACTTATATTTTGTGCACAATTAGCGTCATAGAATATTCATATCTAAGTTTTAATTGGACAATCATATAATAGGCATAATTAGGAGTAATTATACCGATTTTCATGACATTATATGTAGTTATGCGCCCAACAGTTTTCAAAAAGTCAAACAACTTGTTTAAACAACTGTTTTTAATGCATCTTATTTATGTTTTGTGCAAAATTTGTGTCGTGCAATGTTCATTTCGAAGTGTCAATAGGATAATCTTCTAATAGGTATAATTAGGAGTAATTATAATAATTTTCATGAAATTATGTGTAGTTATGAGTAAAAAAATGTTAAAAATCTTAAACAACTTGTTTAAACAACGGTTTCTAATATATCTTACTTATGTTTTATGAAAAATTAGTGTCGTAGGATATTCATATCGAAATGCTAATCGGACAAACTTATAATAGACATAATTAGGAGTAATTATATTAATTTCATGAAATTATGTGTACTTATGCGGCCAAAATTTTTGAAAAACACAAACAACTTGTTCAAACAGCTGTTTTTAATGCGTCCTTGTGCAAAATTAGTGTCGTAGAATGCTCATATCGGAGTGTTAATTGGCTAATATTTTAATAGTCATAATTAGGAGTAATTATATTTATTTTCACGAAATTATATGTAGTTTTGAGGCCAAAAATGTTGAAAAACTTAACTTTTTTAAATAGCAGTTTGAAATTCATCTTGCTTATATTTTGAGGAGAAATAGTGCCCTAAAATATTCATTTTGAAGTGTTAATTGAACAATCTTATAATAGACATAATTAGGAGTAATTATATTAATTTGCACCAAATTATGTGTAGTCATGCGGTCAAAATTTCTCATAAAGCCCAACGACTTGTTTAAACAGCAGCTTTTAACATCTTACTTTTGTTTTGTGCAATATTAGCGTTATAGAATATTCATATCGAAGTTTTAGTTGGACAATTTTATAACAGGCATAATTAGGGGTAATTGTATTAATTTGCATGAAATTACATGCAGTTATGCGGCCAAAAATTATGAAAAACTCAAACAACTTGTTTAAACAGCGGCTTTCAATGCATCTTACTTATGTTTTTCGCAAAATTAGCGTCATGAAATATTCATATCGAAGTTTTCATAGGACAATCTTATAATAGGCGTAATAAGGAGTACTTATTTTAATTTGCACGGAAGTATGTGTAGTTGTGCGGCAAAAACTTTTCATAAAGCCAAACAACTCATTTAAACAGCAGTTTTTAACGCATCTTACTTATGTTTTTTTGCAAAATTAGCGTTATAGAATATTCATATCGAAGTTTTAATTGGACAACTTTATAATAGGCATAATTAGGAGTAGTTAGATTAATTTCCACGAAATTATGTGTAGTTATGAGGGCAAAAATGTTGAAAACACAAATAACTTTTTTAAATAGCAGTTTCTAATGCATCTTAATTATGTTTTGTGAAAAAATAGTATCGTAGACAATTCATGTCGAAGTGTTAATTGAAAAATCTTATAAAAGATGTAATTAGGAGTAATTATATTAATTTGTACGAAATTATGTGCAGTTATGCCGCCAAAAAATTTCAAAAGATCAAACAACTTGTTCAAACAGCAGTTTTTAATGCATCTTACTTATGATTTGTGCAAAATTAGTTTTGTCGAATATTCATATCGAAGTTTTGATTGGAAAATCTTACAATAGACATATTTAGGAGTAATTATATTAATTTATAAGAAATTATGTGCTGTCATGCCGCCATATTTTTTTAAAAACTCAAATAACTTGTTTAAACAGCGGGTTTTAATGCATCTCACTTATATTTTGTGCAGAATTAGTGTCGTAGAATATTCATATCGAAATTTTAATTAGAAGACCTTATAATAGGTTTTCTCAGGAGTAACTATATTGATTTATAAGAAATTATGTGTAATTATGCGGCCAAATTTTTTAAAAAACTCAAACAACTTGTTTAAACAGCTGTTTTTAAAGCCTCCTACTTATGTTTTGTGCAGAATTAGGGTTGTAGAATGTTCACATTGAAGTGTTAATTAGATAATCTTTTAGTAGGCATAATTAGGAGCGATAATATTAATTTTCACTAAATTATGTGTCGTTATGGGGCAAAAAATTTGAACTTTTTTAAATAGCTGTTTCTAATGCATCTTACTTATGTTTTTGGGGAAAATAGTGCCGTAGAATATTCATATCGAAGTGTTAATTGAACAATCTTATAACAGGCATAATCAGGAGTAATTATATTAATTTGCACGAAATTACGTGTATTTATGTGGCCAAAAAAGAGAGTCAAACAACTTATTTAAAAAGCAGTTTTTAATGCATCTTACTTATGTTTTGTGCGAAATTAGCGACGTAGAATATTCACATCGAAGTTTTTAATTAGATAATCTTATAATAGAAATAATTAGGAGTAATTATATTAATTTGCACGAAATTATACGTAGTTATGCAGCAAAAACATTAAAAAAACTCAATCAACTAGTTGAAACTGCTGTTTTTTAATTCATCTTACTTTTGTTTTGTTGCAAACTTAGTGTCGTGGAATATTCATATCGAAGTATTAATTGGATAATCTTCTAACAGGCATAATTAGGAGTAATTATATTAATTTTGACGAAATTATATGTAGTTACGAGACGATAAATTTTGAAAATCTTAAATAACTTGTTTAAACAGCAGTTTGTAATATAGCTTATTTATTTTTTATGAAAAATTACCGTTATAGGATATTCATACTGGAATGTTTATTGGACAATCATATAATAGGCATAATTAGGAGTAATTATATTATTTTGCGTGAAATTGTGTGCAGTTATGCAGCCAAAAATTTTAAAAACTCAAACAACTTTCTTTAAACAGCTGTTTCTAATGCATCTTACTTTACTTTTTATGCAAAATTCGTGTCGTAGAATGTTCATATCGAAATGTTAATTGGGCAATCTTCTAGTAGGCATAATTAGGACTAATTATATTAATTTTCACGAAATTATGTGTCGTTACGAGGCAATAAATGTTAAAAATGTGAAACAACTTGTTTAAACAGCAATTTCTAATGTATCTTGCTCATGTTTTATGAAAAATTAGTGTCCTATGATATTCATATCGAAGTGTTATCTTGACAATCTTACAATAGACATAGTTAGGAGTAATAACATTAATTCGCTCGAAATTCTGTGTAGAAAATGTTGAAAATCTAAAACAACTTGTTTAAACAACGGTTTCTAATGCATCCTACTTATATTTTGTGCACAATTAGCGTCATAGAATATTCATATCTAAGTTTTAATTGGACAATCATATAATAGGCATAATTAGGAGTAATTATACCGATTTTCATGACATTATATGTAGTTATGCGCCCAACAGTTTTCAAAAAGTCAAACAACTTGTTTAAACAACTGTTTTTAATGCATCTTATTTATGTTTTGTGCAAAATTTGTGTCGTGCAATGTTCATTTCGAAGTGTCAATAGGATAATCTTCTAATAGGTATAATTAGGAGTAATTATAATAATTTTCATGAAATTATGTGTAGTTATGAGTAAAAAAATGTTAAAAATCTTAAACAACTTGTTTAAACAACGGTTTCTAATATATCTTACTTATGTTTTATGAAAAATTAGTGTCGTAGGATATTCATATCGAAATGCTAATCGGACAAACTTATAATAGACATAATTAGGAGTAATTATATTAATTTCATGAAATTATGTGTACTTATGCGGCCAAAATTTTTGAAAAACACAAACAACTTGTTCAAACAGCTGTTTTTAATGCGTCCTTGTGCAAAATTAGTGTCGTAGAATGCTCATATCGGAGTGTTAATTGGCTAATATTTTAATAGTCATAATTAGGAGTAATTATATTTATTTTCACGAAATTATATGTAGTTTTGAGGCCAAAAATGTTGAAAAACTTAACTTTTTTAAATAGCAGTTTGAAATTCATCTTGCTTATATTTTGAGGAGAAATAGTGCCCTAAAATATTCATTTTGAAGTGTTAATTGAACAATCTTATAATAGACATAATTAGGAGTAATTATATTAATTTGCACCAAATTATGTGTAGTCATGCGGTCAAAATTTCTCATAAAGCCCAACGACTTGTTTAAACAGCAGCTTTTAACATCTTACTTTTGTTTTGTGCAATATTAGCGTTATAGAATATTCATATCGAAGTTTTAGTTGGACAATTTTATAACAGGCATAATTAGGGGTAATTGTATTAATTTGCATGAAATTACATGCAGTTATGCGGCCAAAAATTATGAAAAACTCAAACAACTTGTTTAAACAGCGGCTTTCAATGCATCTTACTTATGTTTTTCGCAAAATTAGCGTCATGAAATATTCATATCGAAGTTTTCATAGGACAATCTTATAATAGGCGTAATAAGGAGTACTTATTTTAATTTGCACGGAAGTATGTGTAGTTGTGCGGCAAAAACTTTTCATAAAGCCAAACAACTCATTTAAACAGCAGTTTTTAACGCATCTTACTTATGTTTTTTTTTGCAAAATTAGCGTTATAGAATATTCATATCGAAGTTTTAATTGGACAACTTTATAATAGGCATAATTAGGAGTAGTTAGATTAATTTCCACGAAATTATGTGTAGTTATGAGGGCAAAAATGTTGAAAACACAAATAACTTTTTTAAATAGCAGTTTCTAATGCATCTTAATTATGTTTTGTGAAAAAATAGTATCGTAGACAATTCATGTCGAAGTGTTAATTGAAAAATCTTATAAAAGATGTAATTAGGAGTAATTATATTAATTTGTACGAAATTATGTGCAGTTATGCCGCCAAAAAATTTCAAAAGATCAAACAACTTGTTCAAACAGCAGTTTTTAATGCATCTTACTTATGATTTGTGCAAAATTAGTTTTGTCGAATATTCATATCGAAGTTTTGATTGGAAAATCTTACAATAGACATATTTAGGAGTAATTATATTAATTTATAAGAAATTATGTGCTGTCATGCCGCCATATTTTTTTAAAAACTCAAATAACTTGTTTAAACAGCGGGTTTTAATGCATCTCACTTATATTTTGTGCAGAATTAGTGTCGTAGAATATTCATATCGAAATTTTAATTAGAAGACCTTATAATAGGTTTTCTCAGGAGTAACTATATTGATTTATAAGAAATTATGTGTAATTATGCGGCCAAATTTTTTAAAAAACTCAAACAACTTGTTTAAACAGCTGTTTTTAAAGCCTCCTACTTATGTTTTGTGCAGAATTAGGGTTGTAGAATGTTCACATTGAAGTGTTAATTAGATAATCTTTTAGTAGGCATAATTAGGAGCGATAATATTAATTTTCACTAAATTATGTGTCGTTATGGGGCAAAAAATTTGAACTTTTTTAAATAGCTGTTTCTAATGCATCTTACTTATGTTTTTGGGGAAAATAGTGCCGTAGAATATTCATATCGAAGTGTTAATTGAACAATCTTATAACAGGCATAATCAGGAGTAATTATATTAATTTGCACGAAATTACGTGTATTTATGTGGCCAAAAAAGAGAGTCAAACAACTTATTTAAAAAGCAGTTTTTAATGCATCTTACTTATGTTTTGTGCGAAATTAGCGACGTAGAATATTCACATCGAAGTTTTTAATTAGATAATCTTATAATAGAAATAATTAGGAGTAATTATATTAATTTGCACGAAATTATACGTAGTTATGCAGCAAAAACATTAAAAAACTCAATCAACTAGTTGAAACTGCTGTTTTTTAATTCATCTTACTTTTGTTTTGTTGCAAACTTAGTGTCGTGGAATATTCATATCGAAGTATTAATTGGATAATCTTCTAACAGGCATAATTAGGAGTAATTATATTAATTTTGACGAAATTATATGTAGTTACGAGACGATAAATTTTGAAAATCTTAAATAACTTGTTTAAACAGCAGTTTGTAATATAGCTTATTTATTTTTTATGAAAAATTACCGTTATAGGATATTCATACTGGAATGTTTATTGGACAATCATATAATAGGCATAATTAGGAGTAATTATATTATTTTGCGTGAAATTGTGTGCAGTAGTGCAGCCAAAAATTTTAAAAAACTCAAACAACTTTCTTTAAACAGCTGTTTCTAATGCATCTTACTTTACTTTTTATGCAAAATTCGTGTCGTAGAATGTTCATATCGAAATGTTAATTGGGCAATCTTCTAGTAGGCATAATTAGGACTAATTATATTAATTTTCACGAAATTATGTGTCGTTACGAGGCAATAAATGTTAAAAATGTGAAACAACTTGTTTAAACAGCAATTTCTAATGTATCTTGCTCATGTTTTATGAAAAATTAGTGTCCTATGATATTCATATCGAAGTGTTATCTTGACAATCTTACAATAGACATAGTTAGGAGTAATAACATTAATTCGCTCGAAATTCTGTGTAGAAAATGTTGAAAATCTAAAACAACTTGTTTAAACAACGGTTTCTAATGCATCCTACTTATATTTTGTGCACAATTAGCGTCATAGAATATTCATATCTAAGTTTTAATTGGACAATCATATAATAGGCATAATTAGGAGTAATTATACCGATTTTCATGACATTATATGTAGTTATGCGCCCAACAGTTTTCAAAAAGTCAAACAACTTGTTTAAACAACTGTTTTTAATGCATCTTATTTATGTTTTGTGCAAAATTTGTGTCGTGCAATGTTCATTTCGAAGTGTCAATAGGATAATCTTCTAATAGGTATAATTAGGAGTAATTATAATAATTTTCATGAAATTATGTGTAGTTATGAGTAAAAAAATGTTAAAAATCTTAAACAACTTGTTTAAACAACGGTTTCTAATATATCTTACTTATGTTTTATGAAAAATTAGTGTCGTAGGATATTCATATCGAAATGCTAATCGGACAAACTTATAATAGACATAATTAGGAGTAATTATATTAATTTCATGAAATTATGTGTACTTATGCGGCCAAAATTTTTGAAAAACACAAACAACTTGTTCAAACAGCTGTTTTTAATGCGTCCTTGTGCAAAATTAGTGTCGTAGAATGCTCATATCGGAGTGTTAATTGGCTAATATTTTAATAGTCATAATTAGGAGTAATTATATTTATTTTCACGAAATTATATGTAGTTTTGAGGCCAAAAATGTTGAAAAACTTAACTTTTTTAAATAGCAGTTTGAAATTCATCTTGCTTATATTTTGAGGAGAAATAGTGCCCTAAAATATTCATTTTGAAGTGTTAATTGAACAATCTTATAATAGACATAATTAGGAGTAATTATATTAATTTGCACCAAATTATGTGTAGTCATGCTGTCAAAATTTCTCATAAAACCCAACGACTTGTTTAAACAGCAGCTTTTAACATCTTACTTTTGTTTTGTGCAATATTAGCGTTATAGAATATTCATATCGAAGTTTTAGTTGGACAATTTTATAACAGGCATAATTAGGGGTAATTGTATTAATTTGCATGAAATTACATGCAGTTATGCGGCCAAAAATTATGAAAAACTCAAACAACTTGTTTAAACAGCGGCTTTCAATGCATCTTACTTATGTTTTTCGCAAAATTAGCGTCATGAAATATTCATATCGAAGTTTTCATAGGACAATCTTATAATAGGCGTAATAAGGAGTACTTATTTTAATTTGCACGGAAGTATGTGTAGTTGTGCGGCAAAAACTTTTCATAAAGCCAAACAACTCATTTAAACAGCAGTTTTTAACGCATCTTACTTATGTTTTTTTTTGCAAAATTAGCGTTATAGAATATTCATATCGAAGTTTTAATTGGACAACTTTATAATAGGCATAATTAGGAGTAGTTAGATTAATTTCCACGAAATTATGTGTAGTTATGAGGGCAAAAATGTTGAAAACTCAAATAACTTTTTTAAATAGCAGTTTCTAATGCATCTTAATTATGTTTTGTGAAAAAATAGTATCGTAGACAATTCATGTCGAAGTGTTAATTGAAAAATCTTATAAAAGATGTAATTAGGAGTAATTATATTAATTTGTACGAAATTATGTGCAGTTATGCCGCCAAAAAATTTCAAAAGATCAAACAACTTGTTCAAACAGCAGTTTTTAATGCATCTTACTTATGATTTGTGCAAAATTAGTTTTGTCGAATATTCATATCGAAGTTTTGATTGGAAAATCTTACAATAGACATATTTAGGAGTAATTATATTAATTTATAAGAAATTATGTGCTGTCATGCCGCCATATTTTTTTAAAAACTCAAATAACTTGTTTAAACAGCGGGTTTTAATGCATCTCACTTATATTTTGTGCAGAATTAGTGTCGTAGAATATTCATATCGAAATTTTAATTAGAAGACCTTATAATAGGTTTTCTCAGGAGTAACTATATTGATTTATAAGAAATTATGTGTAATTATGCGGCCAAATTTTTTAAAAACTCAAACAACTTGTTTAAACAGCTGTTTTTAAAGCCTCCTACTTATGTTTTGTGCAGAATTAGGGTTGTAGAATGTTCACATTGAAGTGTTAATTAGATAATCTTTTAGTAGGCATAATTAGGAGCGATAATATTAATTTTCACTAAATTATGTGTCGTTATGGGGCAAAAAATTTGAACTTTTTAAATAGCTGTTTCTAATGCATCTTACTTATGTTTTTGGGGAAAATAGTGCCGTAGAATATTCATATCGAAGTGTTAATTGAACAATCTTATAACAGGCATAATCAGGAGTAATTATATTAATTTGCACGAAATTACGTGTATTTATGTGGCCAAAAAAGAGAGTCAAACAACTTATTTAAAAAGCAGTTTTTAATGCATCTTACTTATGTTTTGTGCGAAATTAGCGACGTAGAATATTCACATCGAAGTTTTTAATTAGATAATCTTATAATAGAAATAATTAGGAGTAATTATATTAATTTGCATGAAATTATACGTAGTTATGCAGCAAAAACATTAAAAAAACTCAATCAACTAGTTGAAACTGCTGTTTTTTAATTCATCTTACTTTTGTTTTGTTGCAAACTTAGTGTCGTGGAATATTCATATCGAAGTATTAATTGGATAATCTTCTAACAGGCATAATTAGGAGTAATTATATTAATTTTGACGAAATTATATGTAGTTACGAGACGATAAATTTTGAAAATCTTAAATAACTTGTTTAAACAGCAGTTTGTAATATAGCTTATTTATTTTTTATGAAAAATTACCGTTATAGGATATTCATACTGGAATGTTTATTGGACAATCATATAATAGGCATAATTAGGAGTAATTATATTATTTTGCGTGAAATTGTGTGCAGTTATGCAGCCAAAAATTTTAAAAAACTCAAACAACTTTCTTTAAACAGCTGTTTCTAATGCATCTTACTTTACTTTTTATGCAAAATTCGTGTCGTAGAATGTTCATATCGAAATGTTAATTGGGCAATCTTCTAGTAGGCATAATTAGGACTAATTATATTAATTTTCACGAAATTATGTGTCGTTACGAGGCAATAAATGTTAAAAATGTGAAACAACTTGTTTAAACAGCAATTTCTAATGTATCTTGCTCATGTTTTATGAAAAATTAGTGTCCTATGATATTCATATCGAAGTGTTATCTTGACAATCTTACAATAGACATAGTTAGGAGTAATAACATTAATTCGCTCGAAATTCTGTGTAGAAAATGTTGAAAATCTAAAACAACTTGTTTAAACAACGGTTTCTAATGCATCCTACTTATATTTTGTGCACAATTAGCGTCATAGAATATTCATATCTAAGTTTTAATTGGACAATCATATAATAGGCATAATTAGGAGTAATTATACCGATTTTCATGACATTATATGTAGTTATGCGCCCAACAGTTTTCAAAAAGTCAAACAACTTGTTTAAACAACTGTTTTTAATGCATCTTATTTATGTTTTGTGCAAAATTTGTGTCGTGCAATGTTCATTTCGAAGTGTCAATAGGATAATCTTCTAATAGGTATAATTAGGAGTAATTATAATAATTTTCATGAAATTATGTGTAGTTATGAGTAAAAAAATGTTAAAAATCTTAAACAACTTGTTTAAACAACGGTTTCTAATATATCTTACTTATGTTTTATGAAAAATTAGTGTCGTAGGATATTCATATCGAAATGCTAATCGGACAAACTTATAATAGACATAATTAGGAGTAATTATATTAATTTCATGAAATTATGTGTACTTATGCGGCCAAAATTTTTGAAAAACACAAACAACTTGTTCAAACAGCTGTTTTTAATGCGTCCTTGTGCAAAATTAGTGTCGTAGAATGCTCATATCGGAGTGTTAATTGGCTAATATTTTAATAGTCATAATTAGGAGTAATTATATTTATTTTCACGAAATTATATGTAGTTTTGAGGCCAAAAATGTTGAAAAACTTAACTTTTTTAAATAGCAGTTTGAAATTCATCTTGCTTATATTTTGAGGAGAAATAGTGCCCTAAAATATTCATTTTGAAGTGTTAATTGAACAATCTTATAATAGACATAATTAGGAGTAATTATATTAATTTGCACCAAATTATGTGTAGTCATGCGGTCAAAATTTCTCATAAAGCCCAACGACTTGTTTAAACAGCAGCTTTTAACATCTTACTTTTGTTTTGTGCAATATTAGCGTTATAGAATATTCATATCGAAGTTTTAGTTGGACAATTTTATAACAGGCATAATTAGGGGTAATTGTATTAATTTGCATGAAATTACATGCAGTTATGCGGCCAAAAATTATGAAAAACTCAAACAACTTGTTTAAACAGCGGCTTTCAATGCATCTTACTTATGTTTTTCGCAAAATTAGCGTCATGAAATATTCATATCGAAGTTTTCATAGGACAATCTTATAATAGGCGTAATAAGGAGTACTTATTTTAATTTGCACGGAAGTATGTGTAGTTGTGCGGCAAAAACTTTTCATAAAGCCAAACAACTCATTTAAACAGCAGTTTTTAACGCATCTTACTTATGTTTTTTTTTGCAAAATTAGCGTTATAGAATATTCATATCGAAGTTTTAATTGGACAACTTTATAATAGGCATAATTAGGAGTAGTTAGATTAATTTCCACGAAATTATGTGTAGTTATGAGGGCAAAAATGTTGAAAACTCAAATAACTTTTTTAAATAGCAGTTTCTAATGCATCTTAATTATGTTTTGTGAAAAAATAGTATCGTAGACAATTCATGTCGAAGTGTTAATTGAAAAATCTTATAAAAGATGTAATTAGGAGTAATTATATTAATTTGTACGAAATTATGTGCAGTTATGCCGCCAAAAAATTTCAAAAGATCAAACAACTTGTTCAAACAGCAGTTTTTAATGCATCTTACTTATGATTTGTGCAAAATTAGTTTTGTCGAATATTCATATCGAAGTTTTGATTGGAAAATCTTACAATAGACATATTTAGGAGTAATTATATTAATTTATAAGAAATTATGTGCTGTCATGCCGCCATATTTTTTAAAAACTCAAATAACTTGTTTAAACAGCGGGTTTTAATGCATCTCACTTATATTTTGTGCAGAATTAGTGTCGTAGAATATTCATATCGAAATTTTAATTAGAAGACCTTATAATAGGTTTTCTCAGGAGTAACTATATTGATTTATAAGAAATTATGTGTAATTATGCGGCCAAATTTTTTAAAAAACTCAAACAACTTGTTTAAACAGCTGTTTTTAAAGCCTCCTACTTGTGTTTTGTGCAGAATTAGGGTTGTAGAATGTTCACATTGAAGTGTTAATTAGATAATCTTTTAGTAGGCATAATTAGGAGCGATAATATTAATTTTCACTAAATTATGTGTCGTTATGGGGCAAAAAATTTGAACTTTTTTAAATAGCTGTTTCTAATGCATCTTACTTATGTTTTTGGGGAAAATAGTGCCGTAGAATATTCATATCGAAGTGTTAATTGAACAATCTTATAACAGGCATAATCAGGAGTAATTATATTAATTTGCACGAAATTACGTGTATTTATGTGGCCAAAAAAGAGAGTCAAACAACTTATTTAAAAAGCAGTTTTTAATGCATCTTACTTATGTTTTGTGCGAAATTAGCGACGTAGAATATTCACATCGAATCTTATAATAGAAATAATTAGGAGTAATTATATTAATTTGCACGAAATTATACGTAGTTATGCAGCAAAAACATTAAAAAAACTCAATCAACTAGTTGAAACTGCTGTTTTTTAATTCATCTTACTTTTGTTTTGTTGCAAACTTAGTGTCGTGGAATATTCATATCGAAGTATTAATTGGATAATCTTCTAACAGGCATAATTAGGAGTAATTATTTTAATTTTGACGAAATTATATGTAGTTACGAGACGATAAATTTTGAAAATCTTAAATAACTTGTTTAAACAGCAGTTTGTAATATAGCTTATTTATTTTTTATGAACAATTACCGTTATAGGATATTCATACTGGAATGTTTATTGGACAATCATATAATAGGCATAATTAGGAGTAATTATATTATTTTGCGTGAAATTGTGTGCAGTTATGCAGCCAAAAATTTAAAAAAACTCAAACAACTTCTTTAAACAGCTGTTTTTAATGCATCTTACTTTACTTTTTATGCAAAATTCGTGTCGTAGAATGTTCATATCGAAATGTTAATTGGGCAATCTTCTAGTAGGCATAATTAGGACTAATTATATTAATTTTCACGAAATTATGTGTCGTTACGAGGCAATAAATGTTAAAAATGTGAAACAACTTGTTTAAACAGCAATTTCTAATGTATCTTGCTCGTGTTTTATGAAAAATTAGTGTCCTATGATATTCATATCGAAGTGTTATCTTGACAATCTTACAATAGACATAGTTAGGAGTAATAACATTAATTCGCTCGAAATTCTGTGTAGAAAATGTTGAAAATCTAAAACAACTTGTTTAAACAACGGTTTCTAATGCATCCTACTTATATTTTGTGCACAATTAGCGTCATAGAATATTCATATCTAAGTTTTAATTGGACAATCATATAATAGACATAATTAGGAGTAATTATACCGATTTTCATGACATTATATGTAGTTATGCGCCCAACAGTTTTCAAAAAGTCAAACAACTTGTTTAAACAACTGTTTTTAATGCATCTTATTTATGTTTTGTGCAAAATTTGTGTCGTGCAATGTTCATTTCGAAGTGTCAATAGGATAATCTTCTAATAGGTATAATTAGGAGTAATTATAATAATTTTCATGAAATTATGTGTAGTTATGAGTAAAAAAATGTTAAAAATCTTAAACAACTTGTTTAAACAACGGTTTCTAATATATCTTACTTATGTTTTATGAAAAATTAGTGTCGTAGGATATTCATATCGAAATGCTAATCGGACAAACTTATAATAGACATAATTAGGAGTAATTATATTAATTTCATGAAATTATGTGTACTTATGCGGCCAAAATTTTTGAAAAACACAAACAACTTGTTCAAACAGCTGTTTTTAATGCGTCCTTGTGCAAAATTAGTGTCGTAGAATGCTCATATCGGAGTGTTAATTGGCTAATATTTTAATAGTCATAATTAGGAGTAATTATATTTATTTTCACGAAATTATATGTAGTTTTGAGGCCAAAAATGTTGAAAAACTTAACTTTTTTAAATAGCAGTTTGAAATTCATCTTGCTTATATTTTGAGGAGAAATAGTGCCCTAAAATATTCATTTTGAAGTGTTAATTGAACAATCTTATAATAGACATAATTAGGAGTAATTATATTAATTTGCACCAAATTATGTGTAGTCATGCGGTCAAAATTTCTCATAAAGCCCAACGACTTGTTTAAACAGCAGCTTTTAACATCTTACTTTTGTTTTGTGCAATATTAGCGTTATAGAATATTCATATCGAAGTTTTAGTTGGACAATTTTATAACAGGCATAATTAGGGGTAATTGTATTAATTTGCATGAAATTACATGCAGTTATGCGGCCAAAAATTATGAAAAACTCAAACAACTTGTTTAAACAGCGGCTTTCAATGCATCTTACTTATGTTTTTCGCAAAATTAGCGTCATGAAATATTCATATCGAAGTTTTCATAGGACAATCTTATAATAGGCGTAATAAGGAGTACTTATTTTAATTTGCACGGAAGTATGTGTAGTTGTGCGGCAAAAACTTTTCATAAAGCCAAACAACTCATTTAAACAGCAGTTTTTAACGCATCTTACTTATGTTTTTTTTTGCAAAATTAGCGTTATAGAATATTCATATCGAAGTTTTAATTGGACAACTTTATAATAGGCATAATTAGGAGTAGTTAGATTAATTTCCACGAAATTATGTGTAGTTATGAGGGCAAAAATGTTGAAAACACAAATAACTTTTTTAAATAGCAGTTTCTAATGCATCTTAATTATGTTTTGTGAAAAAATAGTATCGTAGACAATTCATGTCGAAGTGTTAATTGAAAAATCTTATAAAAGATGTAATTAGGAGTAATTATATTAATTTGTACGAAATTATGTGCAGTTATGCCGCCAAAAAATTTCAAAAGATCAAACAACTTGTTCAAACAGCAGTTTTTAATGCATCTTACTTATGATTTGTGCAAAATTAGTTTTGTCGAATATTCATATCGAAGTTTTGATTGGAAAATCTTACAATAGACATATTTAGGAGTAATTATATTAATTTATAAGAAATTATGTGCTGTCATGCCGCCATATTTTTTTAAAAACTCAAATAACTTGTTTAAACAGCGGGTTTTAATGCATCTCACTTATATTTTGTGCAGAATTAGTGTCGTAGAATATTCATATCGAAATTTTAATTAGAAGACCTTATAATAGGTTTTCTCAGGAGTAACTATATTGATTTATAAGAAATTATGTGTAATTATGCGGCCAAATTTTTTAAAAAACTCAAACAACTTGTTTAAACAGCTGTTTTTAAAGCCTCCTACTTATGTTTTGTGCAGAATTAGGGTTGTAGAATGTTCACATTGAAGTGTTAATTAGATAATCTTTTAGTAGGCATAATTAGGAGCGATAATATTAATTTTCACTAAATTATGTGTCGTTATGGGGCAAAAAATTTGAACTTTTTTAAATAGCATTTCTAATGCATCTTACTTATGTTTTTGGGGAAAATAGTGCCGTAGAATATTCATATCGAAGTGTTAATTGAACAATCTTATAACAGGCATAATCAGGAGTAATTATATTAATTTGCACGAAATTACGTGTATTTATGTGGCCAAAAAAGAGAGTCAAACAACTTATTTAAAAAGCAGTTTTTAATGCATCTTACTTATGTTTTGTGCGAAATTAGCGACGTAGAATATTCACATCGAAGTTTTTAATTAGATAATCTTATAATAGAAATAATTAGGAGTAATTATATTAATTTGCACGAAATTATACGTAGTTATGCAGCAAAACATTAAAAAAACTCAATCAACTAGTTGAAACTGCTGTTTTTTAATTCATCTTACTTTTGTTTTGTTGCAAACTTAGTGTCGTGGAATATTCATATCGAAGTATTAATTGGATAATCTTCTAACAGGCATAATTAGGAGTAATTATATTAATTTTGACGAAATTATATGTAGTTACGAGACGATAAATTTTGAAAATCTTAAATAACTTGTTTAAACAGCAGTTTGTAATGTAGCTTATTTATTTTTTATGAAAAATTACCGTTATAGGATATTCATACTGGAATGTTTATTGGACAATCATATAATAGGCATAATTAGGAGTAATTATATTATTTTGCGTGAAATTGTGTGCAGTTATGCAGCCAAAAATTTTAAAAAACTCAAACAACTTCTTTAAACAGCTGTTTTTAATGCATCTTACTTTACTTTTTATGCAAAATTCGTGTCGTAGAATGTTCATATCGAAATGTTAATTGGGCAATCTTCTAGTAGGCATAATTAGGACTAATTATATTAATTTTCACGAAATTATGTGTCGTTACGAGGCAATAAATGTTAAAAATGTGAAACAACTTGTTTAAACAGCAATTTCTAATGTATCTTGCTCATGTTTTATGAAAAATTAGTGTCCTATGATATTCATATCGAAGTGTTATCTTGACAATCTTACAATAGACATAGTTAGGAGTAATAACATTAATTCGCTCGAAATTCTGTGTAGAAAATGTTGAAAATCTAAAACAACTTGTTTAAACAACGGTTTCTAATGCATCCTACTTATATTTTGTGCACAATTAGCGTCATAGAATATTCATATCTAAGTTTTAATTGGACAATCATATAATAGGCATAATTAGGAGTAATTATACCGATTTTCATGACATTATATGTAGTTATGCGCCCAACAGTTTTCAAAAAGTCAAACAACTTGTTTAAACAACTGTTTTTAATGCATCTTATTTATGTTTTGTGCAAAATTTGTGTCGTGCAATGTTCATTTCGAAGTGTCAATAGGATAATCTTCTAATAGGTATAATTAGGAGTAATTATAATAATTTTCATGAAATTATGTGTAGTTATGAGTAAAAAAATGTTAAAAATCTTAAACAACTTGTTTAAACAACGGTTTCTAATATATCTTACTTATGTTTTATGAAAAATTAGTGTCGTAGGATATTCATATCGAAATGCTAATCGGACAAACTTATAATAGACATAATTAGGAGTAATTATATTAATTTCATGAAATTATGTGTACTTATGCGGCCAAAATTTTTGAAAAATACAAACAACTTGTTCAAACAGCTGTTTTTAATGCGTCCTTGTGCAAAATTAGTGTCGTAGAATACTCATATCGGAGTGTTAATTGGCTAATATTTTAATAGTCATAATTAGGAGTAATTATATTTATTTTCACGAAATTATATGTAGTTTTGAGGCCAAAAATGTTGAAAAACTTAACTTTTTTAAATAGCAGTTTGAAATTCATCTTGCTTATATTTTGAGGAGAAATTGTGCCCTAAAATATTCATTTTGAAGTGTTAATTGAACAATCTTATAATAGACATAGTTAGGAGTAATTATATTAATTTGCACCAAATTATGTGTAGTCATGCGGTCAAAATTTCTCATAAAGCCCAACGACTTGTTTAAACAGCAGCTTTTAACATCTTACTTTTGTTTTGTGCAATATTAGCGTTATAGAATATTCATATCGAAGTTTTAGTTGGACAATTTTATAACAGGCATAATTAGGGGTAATTGTATTAATTTGCATGAAATTACATGCAGTTATGCGGCCAAAAATTATGAAAAACTCAAACAACTTGTTTAAACAGCGGCTTTCAATGCATCTTACTTATGTTTTTCGCAAAATTAGCGTCATGAAATATTCATATCGAAGTTTTCATAGGACAATCTTATAATAGGCGTAATAAGGAGTACTTATTTTAATTTGCACGGAAGTATGTGTAGTTGTGCGGCAAAAACTTTTCATAAAGCCAAACAACTCATTTAAACAGCAGTTTTTAACGCATCTTACTTATATTTTTTTTTGCAAAATTAGCGTTATAGAATATTCATATCGAAGTTTTAATTGGACAACTTTATAATAGGCATAATTAGGAGTAGTTAGATTAATTTCCACGAAATTATGTGTAGTTATGAGGGCAAAAATGTTGAAAACTCAAATAACTTTTTTAAATAGCAGTTTCTAATGCATCTTAATTATGTTTTGTGAAAAAATAGTATCGTAGACAATTCATGTCGAAGTGTTAATTGAAAAATCTTATAAAAGATGTAATTAGGAGTAATTATATTAATTTGTACGAAATTATGTGCAGTTATGCCGCCAAAAAATTTCAAAAGATCAAACAACTTGTTCAAACAGCAGTTTTTAATGCATCCTACTTATGATTTGTGCAAAATTAGTTTTGTCGAATATTCATATCGAAGTTTTGATTGGAAAATCTTACAATAGACATATTTAGGAGTAATTATATTAATTTATAAGAAATTATGTGCTGTCATGCCGCCATATTTTTTTAAAAACTCAAATAACTTGTTTAAACAAGCGGGTTTTAATGCATCTCACTTATATTTTGTGCAGAATTAGTGTCGTAGAATATTCATATCGAAATTTTAATTAGAAGACCTTATAATAGGTTTTCTCAGGAGTAACTATATTGATTTATAAGAAATTATGTGTAATTATGCGGCCAAATTTTTTAAAAAACTCAAACAACTTGTTTAAACAATTGTTTTTAAAGCCTCCTACTTATGTTTTGTGCAGAATTAGGGTTGTAGAATGTTCACATTGAAGTGTTAATTAGATAATCTTTTAGTAGGCATAATTAGGAGCGATAATATTAATTTTCACTAAATTATGTGTCGTTATGGGGCAAAAAATTTGAACTTTTTTAAATAGCTGTTTCTAATGCATCTTACTTATGTTTTTGGGGAAAATAGTGCCGTAGAATATTCATATCGAAGTGTTAATTGAACAATCTTATAACAGGCATAATCGGGAGTAATTATATTAATTTGCACGAAATTACGTGTATTTATGTGGCCAAAAAAGAGAGTCAAACAACTTATTTAAAAAGCAGTTTTTAATGCATCTTACTTATGTTTTGTGCGAAATTAGCGACGTAGAATATTCACATCGAAGTTTTTAATTAGATAATCTTATAATAGAAATAATTAGGAGTAATTATATTAATTTGCACGAAATTATACGTAGTTATGCAGCAAAAACATTAAAAAACTCAATCAACTAGTTGAAACTGCTGTTTTTTAATTCATCTTACTTTTGTTTTGTTGCAAACTTAGTGTCGTGGAATATTCATATCGAAGTATTAATTGGATAATCTTCTAACAGGCATAATTAGGAGTAATTATATTAATTTTGACGAAATTATATGTAGTTACGAGACGATAAATTTTGAAAATCTTAAATAACTTGTTTAAACAAAGAGTTTGTAATATAGCTTATTTATTTTTTATGAAAAATTACCGTTATAGGATATTCATACTGGAATGTTTATTGGACAATCATATAATAGGCATAATTAGGAGTAATTATATTATTTTGCGTGAAATTGTGTGCGATTATGCAGCCAAAAATTTAAAAAACTCAAACAACTTCTTTAAACATTTGTTTTTAATGCATCTTACTTTACTTTTTATGCAAAATTCGTGTCGTAGAATGTTCATATCGAAATGTTAATTGGGCAATCTTCTAGTAGGCATAATTAGGACTAATTATATTAATTTTCACGAAATTATGTGTCGTTACGAGGCAATAAATGTTAAAAATGTGAAACAACTTGTTTAAACAAAGCAATTTCTAATGTATCTTGCTCATGTTTTATGAAAAATTAGTGTCCTATGATATTCATATCGAAGTGTTATCTTGACAATCTTACAATAGACATAGTTAGGAGTAATAACATTAATTCGCTCGAAATTCTGTGTAGAAAATGTTGAAAATCTAAAACAACTTGTTTAAACAACGGTTTCTAATGCATCCTACTTATATTTTGTGCACAATTAGCGTCATAGAATATTCATATCTAAGTTTTAATTGGACAATCATATAATGGGCATAATTAGGAGTAATTATACCGATTTTCATAACATTATATGTAGTTATGCGCCCAACAGTTTTCAAAAAGTCAAACAACTTGTTTAAACAACTGTTTTTAATGCATCTTATTTATGTTTTGTGCAAATTTTGTGTCGTGCAATGTTCATTTCGAAGTGTCAATAGGATAATCTTCTAATAGGTATAATTAGGAGTGATTATAATAATTTTCATGAAATTATGTTTAGTTATGAGTCAAAAAATGTTAAAAATCTTAAACAACTTGTTTAAACAGCGGTTTCTAATATATCTTACTTATGTTTTATGAAAAATTAGTGTCGTAGGATATTCATATCGAAATGCTAATCGGACAAACTTATAATAGACATAATTAGGAGTAATTATATTAATTTCATGAAATTATGTGTACTTATGCGGCCAAAATTTTTGAAAAATACAAACAACTTGTTCAGACAGCTGTTTTTAATGCGTCCTTGAGCAAAATTAGTGTCGTAGAATGTTCATATCGGAGTGTTAATTGGCTAATATTTTAATAGTCATAATTAGGAGTAATTATATTTATTTTCACGAAATTATATGTAGTTTTGAGGCCAAAAATGTTGAAAAACTTAACTTTTTTAAATAGCAGTTTGAAATTCATCTTGCTTATATTTTGAGGAGAAATAGTGCTCTAAAATATTCATTTTGAAGTGTTAATTGAACAATCTTATAATAGACATAATTAGGAATAATTATATTAATTTGCACCAAATTATGTGTAGTCATGCGGTCAAAATTTCTCATAAAGCCCAACGACTTGTTTAAACAGCAGCTTTTAACATCTTACTTTTGTTTTGTGCAATATTAGCGTTATAGAATATTCATATCGAAGTTTTAGTTGGACAATTTTATAACAGGCATAATTAGGGGTAATTGTATTAATTTGCATGAAATTACATGCAGTTATGCGGCCAAAAATTATGAAAAACTCAAACAACTTGTTTAAACAACGGCTTTCAATGCATCTTACTTATGTTTTTCGCAAAATTAGCGTATACCAACTTATTTAAACTGCAATTAAGCGTATACGAACTGTAATTATGCGCCAAATTTTTTAAAAAACTTAAATAACTTATTTAAACTGCTTTTTTTAAAACCTCATACTTATATTTTTTGCAGAATTAGTGTTGTAGAATTTTAATATTGAAGTGTTAATTAGATGATCTTTTAGTAGGCATAATTAGGAGTGATTATATTAATTTTCACTAAATTATGTGCAATTATGGGACAAATAATGTTGAAATACTCAAGTAACTTTTTTAAATATCCGTTTCTCATGCATCTTACTTATATTTTTAAAAAAAATAGTGTCTTAGAATATTCATATTGAAGTGTTAATTAAAAAATATTATAATAGGCATAATCAGGAGTAATTATATTAATTTTCACGAAATTATGTAAATTTATGGGGACAAAAATTAACAAAAAAATATCAAAGAACTTGTTTAAACAACACTTTTTAATGCATCTTACTTATGTTTTGTGCCAAATTAGCATCGTAGAATATTTATATCAAAGTTTTTAATTAGATAATCTTATAATAAACATAATTAGGTGTAATTATATTAATTTGCACGAAATTATATGTAGTTATGCAGCAAAAACTTTAAAAAACTCAATCAACTAGTTGAAACTACTGTTTTTTATTGCATCTTACTTTTATTTTGTGCAAACTTAATATTGTAGATTATTCATATCAAAGTATTAATTGGACAATCTTCTAATAGCAAAATTAAGAGTAATTATTTTAATTTTTACAAAATTATATGTAGTTACTAGACAATAAATTAGGAGTGTTAGTTGGTCAATCATATAATGAACATAATTAGGAGTAATTATGTGTAGTTATGCAGCATTTTTTTTTTTAAAACTCAAACAACTTTAAACGACAATTTTTAGTGCATATTACTTACTTTTTATGCAAAATTCATGTCATATAATGATCACATCGAAGTGTTAATTGAGTAATCTTCTAGTAGGTATAATTAGGACTCATTATATTAATTTCATGAAATTATGTGTCATTATGAGGCGATAAATGTGAAAAATCTTAAATAACTTGTTTAAGCAGCAATTTCTAATGTATCTTGCTCATGTCTTATGAAAAAGTAGCGTCCTATAATATTTAATATCGAAGTGTTAATTTGACAATTTTATAATAAAAAATGTTAGGAGTAATTACATCAAGATTCATCTCGAATAGTTCTCGAGCTACACATTTTCGAGCATGAGAATTACTCGGCACTCATCTCAAATATGACCGTTACTGTCATTAATTTCTCATATTTATAGCAGTTGCCCATGATTGTGGGCATGATCTAGCACAATTAATGTCATGATTTTTCTCTTAAAATATCATTAACTCACGTCAATGAAAAAAAATGAGCCACGAGATGAAAAAAGAATCAAACAAAACTCGAGCTAAGCTTTTAAAAAATAAAGCCAAACTCGAATGAGCCACAAGTCTTGAACTTTTTTTTATAGTCCTAATTTAACATATAATATTGACAAAAATACATAAGTTATTATAAATATTATCTTCTATTGATTAATATTATTATCTTTATAAATTTTAGTGTTTATGATAAAAATTATGCACAAAAATGAACACAAACACATTACAAAAATGTGAGGGATTCATTCACAATGAATTATTTTGATAATAAATTTTTAAATAAATATAAAATAAATCTTAAAAATGAAAAAGATTATAGACATGTTCTTTTACAAGGTTGTCAAAACAATCCATTGTCAAGGGATTCCTTAAAAAAATGAATTAGTGATAGGACTATGGTCCCGAGGTACCCAATTACACGATAAAGAATTTGAAAATGTCATTCTAACATATTTCGACTTTGAAGGTTAATGATAGTGCTATATTCCTGAAGACTCAATTAGCTAACTAATCAAGGATGAACATTATTAACCCTAAGACTACTTAACTAGGCCCCCGTAAGGTCTATATTTATCTAAGATTCATCTCGAATAGTTTCCGAGCTAGACATTTTCGAGCATGAGAATTACTCGGCACTCATCTCAAATATGACCGTTACTGTCATTAATTTCTCATATTTCATAGCAGTTGCCATGATTGTGGGCATGATTTAGTACAATTAATGTCATGATTTCACTCTTAAGAGATGATCTTTATTCTCACAAGCGCACATATCATATAATTCAGACTAGTTTTCGTGCACAACCAACAAACAAGCACACACTTAAACATAATTCTTACACCACATTTGCTACATATTATGCTCCTAATTCAGACGTTGTCTATTTGAATTTTATATCTTTTCTAGCCTATTGTATTCTTAATAGCGAGTTAATAGTGAGATAGTTATTCTTAAATGCTGATATCGATGGGAAAGACCAAGGATGAGTGTTGAAGATGTGCCAACTAAAGGATTCTGAATATAAATAATAGAAGATTGATTTGAGTCGGAGAATTTATGAAGAATTTCAAAGAAAGGATAATTCTACGGGTAATGAACCGCGATGAAACTCGGTGATTGATTTTTAATGGGGAAAACATATTTTCCTAATTCTTAAGTTTTGAGAGTGGTATACTGAACATCCCATCATTTTCCTCTTAAGGCCTATTTATTCTCTTCCCATGTAGTGGGAATTCACAGATTTTTTTTCCCAACTGTTAAAAATTTCCAGTACATGTCCGAATGTTACTCGTGGGACTGGATAAAAATCTCATTTCAGTGATGAAGTCATATCAAATTTGAAGCAGAGGCGAAATAAATTTGAAGCCAATAAAAATATCAGTATCTCACGGTATTTGCACTCAGCTCAGCTGGCCTTCAAATTGCGGCTGCGGCTACCAGAGTGCTGCAAATCTAGTCTCAATTTTAGGAAGAAAGAATAAGTCATGAATAAATTCATGCTGTCGGCCCAAGCCCGGTTTCATTACTAGCCTTTTAGATGTGTTGTAAAATGACCAGAATCTGCCAACAAAAATTTGACTATTTCTGATATTTGAATGATAAAATATTTGATACTTGACTATACTTGAATGATACAAATAACGTGTTGACTTCTCGTGCAGAATATTCTTTTTATCAGGACGATCAGTACACTTCTCTGACTCGCATCCCACTCGAAAGGTTCTATTTTTATCCGTTATTATATAATAATAATATCGAATGTTAATGAATAATATTAATTAGTTTTATTATTATTATTTATAAAAATATTTAAACTCATTCTTTTCGTATAAATAAATATTTATTTTATTAGTATGAAATTAAAATTAAAATATATAATATATTTCAACTTAAGTCATATCAAAATAAACAAATTAATAAACATTTTTTTATCAAAATTTTTAACTAGAAACAAAATATGTTAAATGCAAAAACAATATTTTGTTTAAAATAAAATTTTATATTGGCTCATTCTATAATTTTAAGAAGTATTATACTAAATATTAATTAAAAATTATATAAGATGGTGAAATCGAGAAGATAATAATTATAATTCATAATAATTAACTTATAAATTCGAGACAACTAATATAATAAAAAAATATTATATGAGATAATTATATTGAAAATAATATAACTTATCTTATTAATAATTAATTTTATAAAATAAATAAATATGAAATAACTTTTACTCATATTTAATAAATTAGATAAATGAATAAAAAATGTCATTAACCCTAACTCTATTAAATAAAAGAAAGCCCGCCGAGAAAAGCAAAGATAAAAAACAAAAAATTCCAATCACACCGAAAAAGAAAAAAGAAAAATAAAGAGCGAGAGAAAAAAAAAAGGAAAGAGAGCAGCAGGGGGCAGGCGCAAAAAGCAAGAGGGAGGAGAGAGGAACACAACACAGTGCATCTAACTCGAACCAAAAAGAGTAAAAGAGAGAGTACAGTGCATGGACCTTGGAGATCTCGCTTGGTCTGCTCCGGTTTGCTCCGGTTTCCCTCTTGATCTGGATTGCTTCGCTCCTGGACCCGACCAATTTGAACTATTTCTAGCGTTAACACTGGGAGGGCAGTGAGATGAGGCTGTCAGGTATCAAATTTCAAATATTTTCGCCGTTTTTGGGATTTCTGAGCACATTCTGACGAAGTGTTTCACATCTAGTGTCTCTGTAATTTGTTTCTATTTAAACAGTCTTGAAATCGACTATTATCCCTAAAATCCAGTGGTTTTATTTGCTCCGAGCTCGGAAAAAAAAACTAATTTAAGGGAAGGGATATTGGATGGGGTTTTGATGTCTAATTCACCCATTTAAAAAGCAAATTTGTATTTTCTAGGGTATAGATGCAAGTTGGAATTTCCCAATTGCATTGCTATATAATTGAATAAAAGCCTCTATATCGTCCTTTATATTTGTGGATACTTTTGTGCTTTCTGGTTTCGGTGCTTTTAGCTAAATGACAGATACCATGAACTGTTGTTGGTATTTACCACATCAAATGATAGGGAAAATTGTTGTTAGAATATATATTTTTTCCAAAATTAATTATGTTACTATTAATCATACTGGTGACATAGAATGGTAACCCACATGACAGAATCTAATCGGCCCCCAACTAAAAACATCCTGTTATTTGAAAATTTACTTCACTTCTCCCTTGGGATTATAATTCTCTTTTGAGGCTTTATTGGTTTTGTGAAAAATAAAGTTCTGTTTAGTTAATCTCATCATTACTTCAAGCTAAAATAAACAGCTAAGCTGATATGTTTTGTTTCTTCTTTATATTCTTTAATCTATCAAGATCTGAGATGTAGATGTTTTGTTTATCTACCATTCTTTGTTTGAAGGTTTGGACAACAATGTAAAAAGAAGTTTTTGGCTGAATTATTTGGGCATGTTTATTCTATTTGTCAACATTTTACCAAAGTCGATCTCTCAGTCATCAGAAGAGGTACAAGTTTCAGAGTTCTCTTCATTGCAAATATGGATGATTCAATCTGACTCCCCTTCCAAGGTATAACTATCAATTTAACCTGCACGTTGTGATAATTGCAATGGCCTGGTGTATATTGATTCAGAATGACCACCATTAACCTAAATTGAGCAACTAAAATAAAATTTAGAAAAAATAAATTGAATCGAGTTATTAGCTGGCATATGCAATGAGTATACTGGATATTGGAACAATGCTGAGCCTAAGTTTACTTGTCTATTTTTTCTACTGTTTTTTAAAAAATGTAAATTCACTCAGTGTATTCATATTTGTGTTCCTGGTATGGTTTGAGTATTTGTAAAAATGTAAAACTTAATTTTCCTCTCAATCATCGGCACCTCTAAATTGTTACTCGTTAGCACTAAAGAAGAATTGTGGCTTATGCAATCCAGCTAACAGACAAAAGGTTGGAGAGAGTAGGTCTTGTGAAAATAACACAAGGGGCATTTGACCTACAAAACATGTGTCTAGAGACAAATAGAAGTAGTTGCCTATTTGTGCAACGAGAAGTGGTACTGGAGATACTACTATCATTTGCAAATACCACTATCATGTTTTTCTCTAGGCAGGGTTAATGGCGGTACCTTTTGCAAGAAGTCTTTCCCAGTCTTCTTTTTTGTTTTTAAGCAGAATATGGTATGCAGGAAAGAATTTCTGTTTCTGGAACAAGACTAGAGGGGAGACCTTTTTTATTCAAAAATGACGCTCCACCGGTCAGTATGGGACCTGTTTCGAGCCCAAGCCATGGATCAAAACGTCTCAAACTGCTTGCTCGGAGCCTTGCTCCAAACCTATCTCCGACACCTCCTTTAGTCGCTGTCACAAGTTCTGATGCGGCCCCACCAGCTTCAAATACTGGCTCAAACACAAACTCTTCATTGGCCCCTTCTGGTCTTGTCCAGCCACCTGTATCACCCCACACTGGTAAGTTAGAATTAAATAATTTGGATTGTATTTCACATATATTTTTTTTGCAATTGACCCTTGTATTATCACATCCTACATAATAAAAGTTTGATTTGAACCAGAATCATTGGTTTATGCAACATTGACATAATTAAAAGAATATTTCTAAATTGGTTTTGAGCTGTAAGCTAATTGGAAAGAAAGGATTATTGCCTGTAACGGTACATAATATCTAGCTACGAGAAAAGAAAATCACTGGTTGTCCCATAAAGCTTTACTCTCTAATAACTGGCATTTTTTGAAAAAAAAAATGTAAATTTCATGGTGCTGTATGGATCCTTGCACAGCTTAGTTAAAATTCAACTATATAATCTTACATATCCTAAATCCGGCCAGGTTGTTGCGGGCCCAATATGGTGTTGCGTCGTACAAGGATCAGGGATTGCATTCCCAGCAACTGTGTCTATCCCATCAAGGTTGAGCTTTTCTTGCTTAATGTTTCTCTGAACTCAAACTGGAGTTCTGAGTTACTTGGAGAGCTTGCTTCACAACTTAACTTGCATGTCAGCCAGTTTGAGATTGACAACTTCTACGTAGTTGGTGCCACTGGGTTGAATATGTCAATGGATATAGTGCCTGAAAAGGAAAATAGCTTTTCTCAGATGGAGATGTACAAATTGAGAGATGCACTGACAGGTCATAAAGTTAAAATCAGTCCTGAGTTGTTTGGGGACTATCTACTTCTTAATTTCACCGGGATCAGCCCCCCAGCTCCATCACCTGGTATATTCAATTTTACTTTCTGGTGCTTTTCATATTTCTTGGCAATTAGTAGTAATAATAATCTTTCATAACCACAGAATACCCTGACACAATTTAGGATTTAGCAAGCAAACAAAACACCTAATCATAATGCCTGATTACATATATTGTTTTCCTTATTTACATTACCAGTGCACACATTTGGAGCTGGAAAATCACTAACCTAATGTGATCTTGAGAAATTATTCATCAAGTAAAAGAATCTTTTAATTCCATGTTCTTTTGGGTGAGGATTCATGACCATAGACAACAAATAACTTGACAATCATGACCATAGAAAACAGTATGTAATTTGGAAATCTGACAATTAGATCACAATGTATACATTATTCATATCATGACTTGAAAAATAAAAGTTTTATATTTAATGGCATTTGGTTGAATATTTAGAACGCCATTCAAATTGCATGAGAATTGGTACAAAACCAATCTATAAGGCAAACGACATTCTATTTTTCTTATTTGATTTGAGGGAGTCATCAAGATTATAGAATTAAGCTGTTGTCAATGGATCAGCCTTCCTTTTTTAACAAAAGTTTAACATACCTTATTATAGATTGTTTGTTCGTTTTGGTCAAATTTGTTGACCTGATTGTGCATTTAGTTTTTGTAAGACCTATAACATCTTGGAGGTACACCCTTTGAACTTTTAATGATTCAAATCTGGTTAAAAATGCATATCTATTTATGTTTGAGTCAATTTCGTTGGGCATATTTGATGTTCAAGCTTTTATTATTTTTGTTTCCCATTTGTAGATGTTTTTTTATGTGTTCTAGTTTTGAGTGAATTCAGCAAAATAGAGGTGATCATAGTTAGTAATTTTGGAAGAAACTGGATGAAATGATGAATTGTTGTGATTTTTCTGATAAAGCAGAGGTTGATGCGTATCATATTTTTGACAGGGTGCTTTTAGGTGGTGCTTGTTTGTAGAGCACTGCATTAGTTGAGGTTTCATAAGGTTACTAAAAATTATTATTCATAGTCATTGTACTTCAAAGCAATCATCACGGTTCATTTCACAAGAATAAGAACATGGTATTGCTACACTGTAATTAATTGCTTTACCCAAGTTTTAAGCACACTTTTTTTTCTTTCATAATGTGCTATATCAAAATTCCACTAGCGCAGAATGATAATCATCATCTATGTCACAATAGCAAAGTGCCCTTTTAATTCTGTTAATTCTATTTTTCTCAATTTCAGCTCCAGTTGCTGCTGTATCGCCAGTGGCTGCACCCCCGACCAAAGTGCCCCATTTGCCAGTTCCTAGCAGAAGTTCAAAAAATAGCAGTGCCCATTCAAATTTATTTACCATAATTGGAATTTGTGTTGGTGTTCTAATCATGATATTTGTAGCTGTCATAATTATTTGTGCCTGCTCTCATTGCAAGTCAAACAAGCCGCTGGCTGAAGAAGCTGAAACTTGTAAGTTTTATTTGACTATTCTGTTTTGTGCCAGTATGGAAAGTTCTGGTATCAACCTAGTTTTAATATTAATTGCTTACTGCACCATCAGTTTGTCGTATTATTTGCCAGTTCATGCCAAAATAGGATCTAGGTATTGCTGTGTTTTCTTCTCCACCTTTATTGGTATCAGATAAATTTCTTATAATAGACCAATTATAAGTGCAGGAATGCACCAAAAAGAACATAATTTGAATCAATTACCGCCAGTATAACATGTTTTTGCTATTTTTTTTTTCACTGATTATAGGCCAATAGCCTTTTGTATTAGTACACGACCCTGATGGAACAGCAGTCCGTAGTTCTTGTTTAACTGTCTTAATAATAGACCGATTATAAGTACAAGAATGCACCAAAAAAGAAGTATAATTTGAGTCAATTTACTGCCAGTTTAACATGTTCTTGCTATTTTGTGCTTTTACTGGTAATAGGCTAATAACTTTTGTATTAATATACATGGCCTTGATGGAGCAACAGTCCATAGTTCAAATGGTGGCAGTATAATTAACTAGACCAAAATTCTTTTATAAAACCTCATCACACCAAAATGTATTGATTAGGAGATAACAGCTAAAGATTTGAATCGGTTGCATATTGGGATCAATCGGATCATAGCGTTTATTAGTTGGTTCCAGTTAGTGTGATTTTAGCCATAAAATGCTGTTTCTGATATGGAGTGGCACCGTTCATTTTATCTCATCTCTCTCTCTCTCTCTGGCTGGCTTCCCCATCTCCTCCCCCTTTTGTGTTCTTCAAAGCACCTGAACTTAGGAACAACATGCAAGACAACTGATCTTTTATTTTCTCATTTTCTAAAAGTAGATAAACCAGCTTCAGCTCGAGATGCAATATCTGCATGTGGTTCGCTTCCAAGACCCACTTCGACCCGTTTCATCTCCTATGAAGAGCTTAAAGAAGCCACTGATAACTTCAATCCCTCATGCATGCTTGGTGAAGGAGGCTTCGGCCGAGTCTTCAAGGGGGTTCTAAATGATGGCACAGCTGTGGCCATAAAGAAGCTGACGAATGGGGGTCACCAGGGAGACAAGGAGTTCCTGGTTGAAGTTGAAATGCTCAGTCGGTTACACCATAGAAATTTGGTCAAGTTGATTGGGTATTATAGTAGTAGGGACTCTACGCAAAATTTACTGTGTTATGAACTCATACCGAATGGGAGCTTGGAAGCTTGGCTTCATGGTACAAAATTTTAATCCGAAATTTGATTTACTTGTATATTTTTCTTTTTTGATATAAGGGCTTTTGTTAGGCCTGACATTATTTTCTTTTCTGATGCCTCTTGCGGATTAAACCTGCATCTTTTTGTAGAGATGCAAAGCCATCACTATTTATTTCTTATGGCAGAACCAATGTTTGCTGTGCAAACTATTTCAAAAGTTTGTAACATACTGTGATTGAATACTAACAGGGCACCTGTCAGCGCCTCCCTAGCACTGACAAAACTTTTTCTGGTCCAGAAAACTGAGCCTTACTGGAATACTAGGCCACCATCTGAGATCAAATATTTTAGTCTTATTTTACCAGTATTAGTCTCTTGTACTAATAGTGAAACCTTATCCTAGTGCATGTATGTGAGAAAAAGCTTAGAGATGTTCTCCAGTCAGAAGAAGACTGATGTTCCAGCCAGGATGAGAAAGGAACACAAAGTCCTGTTTTACTATATCAAATTGAAGCTGATACTTATAATTTATTTTATCTTCATTACTTACATAATTTTGTTTTTGTTAGGTCCGTTAGGTGCAAGTTGCCCATTGGATTGGGACACAAGGATGAAGATTGCGCTGGATGCTGCGAGAGGCTTAGCATACCTGCATGAGGATTCCCAGCCTTGTGTGATACACAGAGATTTTAAATCCTCCAATATTTTGCTGGAAAATGATTTCCATGCGAAGGTCTCTGATTTTGGGCTGGCCAAGCAGGCACCTGAAGGCCAAGCCAATCATTTGTCAACACGTGTGATGGGCACTTTTGGGTAAGTAACACTTTTTTGAAGTGATATGTGGTATTTCTCATTAGTCATATGAGGTATTTATATTTTTTTTCTGTCAGAGTAATTCATATCAACTCCTTTTATCACTTCCAGCTAATTGGGGCTTTTCTCAGAAATAAATATTTTGCTCTGCAAAATAGAACTGTTGGTGCATATTCATCTAAATATCAGATATCTAGTACCCTCATGCAGCCCCTTCATTTCCTATTTTCAGTCAATTGTTCTAAATTGCCCTACTTTTTCACTTCTTAGATAGAAATAGCAAGAGAACAGTTCCTGTGGCAAAGAAGACAGCAAAAAAAATAAAAAGTAAAAGAACAGATATAATTATACCTGTGCAATGCAAGAAATATAGTCTACACCATGAGCGAACATGAAAAGGATACTTACACCTGTTCCATGTTTCTTGAAATGCTCCTAAAGGAGGATGGTTTGGTCAGATTTAGAAGAAATAAGGAGTGGTGTTGTAAGGGGACATGAATTTTTTTTTCTCCTACTAATGCTATGACAATCGTGCTCTGCTTGTGTAGGTATGTTGCTCCAGAGTATGCCATGACAGGTCATCTGCTAGTTAAAAGTGATGTGTATAGTTATGGGGTGGTTCTGCTCGAACTTCTTACTGGGAAGCGACCTGTGGATCACTTGCAACCAGTTGGCCATGAGAACCTTGCGACTTGGGTCTGCTCTCTCTCCTCACACAAAAAACACACACACACACACACACTAGCATATCATGTTTGTACTTAATGCTTGCATCTTTCTGTAGCAATTGAGCAAGATATATTAGTTTGCGTTTTTATTTACTAACTTCTGGGCTTTTCCAACTTTTAACTGTGCTAGATCTGTCGAGGTGCCTTATAATTTTTGCTCGTGGATTTGGTTCATTGTATTTCTTCACTGAGCTTCTGTCATGTGCATTCTAGTTTTAGTACTTTTCTAGAATGAGGCTCAACATACATTGCCATAACCTCAAACCCCAAAATATTTAGCTGCACAAGTGATTGATCTGTGAAAATTTGTCTATTTTTTATTTGCATAATTTGATTCTCTTATAAACCCAGGCTCGACCGATACTTCGAGACAAGGACAGGTTAAATGAGCTCGCAGATTCTAGGCTCGGGGACAATTACCCAAAAGATGATTTTCAGCGGGTATGTACAATTGCGGCTGCTTGTGTGGCGCTTGAGGCAAACCAACGGCCGACCATGGGGGAGGTGGTACAGTCCCTCAAGATGGTGCAACGCAGCTCTGCTGAGTACCAGGATACAGTGGCCACCCCATCCTCAGCACGGAAAACTAGTAATAATAACAATACTAATACTAACAATAATAACCGTACAGTAAATTATGAGTCAGATTGTACCTCCTCTATGTTTTCTTCAGGTCCATTCTCAGGTTTGAGTTTTTGTGATAATGAGAATGTAAATAGGACTGCAGTTTACTCTGAGGATTTGCATGAAGGTAGATAAGTATTTATTGTCATCTGTTTTGGAAATTTTGTTGGTACTTCAATTGTTGTTACTTCAAGGGAGATGTGATTTGTTGTATCCAAGATTTTCTTGGATCAGGATATTTTTGGGAAATTTCGGCTGGTTTTATCATCTTTTTGTAACTTTTGTCTTCATTTTCTGTACAGTTCAGTTATTTTGTTTGTATATAATTGTAATTTTAAACATACGATGTTTAGACGTTATCTTGGGCCGAAAGGAATTGAATCGAGTAACCTCAGCTAGAATTGCTGAACTAAAGAGCTTTGTAGTACAGAAAAAACATTAAGAATTAGAAGAAAAAAAAATATGAATGGGGATGAACACAAATATGCAAAAAGGTAAAAAGATAAAAAAATGGTAATCACTCTGACAAATATCCATAAACTTTTCATGCACCTTAGAATATGTACTTGCTATTGTGCTGATGCGTCCGTCTATTGTGTTCTTGCGCGCTTGCAATAGTATGAACGTATAAAATGCGGTTTGACAACTGTCTTGATCTTCCAAATTCCTTTTATTAACCCTTCGAAATGCACAATTAATATTTGCTCAATGTATGTGTGTATTACACCAATGCAAACTTACCAAGAAATTAACAAAGCGGACAATTACTGATTTCTTCAACTGACAAATTAAATTATATACAGTATATAAATCCTCAAAGTTAAAGGCTTTATGAACAGTTAAGTTAAGTTACTTGTTCTTATATCTCTCATTTCCGAATTCAAAATACTGATCTTATTATCTAAAGTGTTATTAATATTGAAATATGCTTGGAGACTGAATTTTATATTTTAAAAAAAAATAGGATAGAAAATGCATTGAATTTATGATTTTCAATAATAATGATTTTTTAACCCTAAAAAAATAAAAAATTCCAAAAAAAATATAAAGTTTGCTCTCCAAGTATATTTTAATATGAAAAACACTTTGAATGATTGAATTAATATTTTGAATTTGAAAATGACAGATACAGCATGAAGTACAAAAGATATTTTGTACTTCGTGATTAACAGTAGTATAACTCTATATATATAAGCTTAATCTTACATCGATTTAATGATTTTAATATATGATCTTATATTCTTAATATCCTAGAAAATTTGTCAAGATTAATAAAAAAATCTAAACATTTAAAATCTGTATTCTACAAATTTTTGATACAAATATATTATTGAACTATCAAAATTATAATTTTGAGCGTGAAAAAATATAAAAAATTAAACCATTAGCATTTTAATCTGAAATACAAATGGAAGCATCCTAGTAAATTTCTTAAAAAATATTAAAAAAAATCCATAATTTTCATTATAGACACTTTATATATGGAACTTTACTTTGCAAACTTATTATATAGTGCCTCAGATTATTTTGATATATATAAGAGGTTGGATAAAAAAACAATATGAACTGATGAAGCAACATTGTTTAAGAAAATATGAATATGTTGGTGCATAAAAATCGATTAACTTCAGAAAATGTTGAAGTTTATCCTTAACTTGATTAGACGGAAAATTTACACGCGAAGCTCAACTTTTAGAACGTGAGATCAGATAGTTCGAATTTGGAACACCTTCAATTAATTAAATTGAAAATTTTCGGAAGCTATTGCTGGCAGCTTACATTTAAATTTCTGATGCTATTTCCTTGTCTGTTTTATCGTGTTAATAAATATTTTGTTAAGAAAAAAATCCACAACAAGAGGGAACCGGTTAATTTTTCAATGGTTTGTGATCGAAAATTGTCCCAAGCCTTATTTAAATTATTGGATCATTTTTTTCACTAATCTCGATGTAACTCATATTTTATTTTATACTTTTTTCAATCTCAATACTAATTCAATAGTTGAAATAAAATTTAGGATAAATTTTGATCAAGTCATTGAGAAATTAATGATTCCCAACAGGAGTTCCCACGATAAGTACGATATAGGAAATATGTCGAGTATAGTGAAATGAAAAAAAAATAAAAATAAATAAAGATGCATTCGTTGAGAGTCGACGAGCATAAGACCTTCAGCTTACTAAAAGCTGAAAAAAAATAAGCTGAAAAAAATAAAATGCATTCGTTGAGCAGCGGCGCTGTTTCCAAAACATCGAATTATTGAATTGTGTGACATTTTGGTGTACTTTTTGCATCACAATTCACAAGGAACCAAATAACAATATTCAAATTATTGCATGACACTGATAAACTATTTGATCAGTTACGTCGTCCTACATTACTTCCAACCAACAGGATTTGAATTTGTTTTCCTTCCACAAACTATTTTTTCCCCTAATATTTTGGATATCTATATAGTTAATGATCAGTTTATTAATATTCTTAATTTCTTTCTTTACTTGAAGAAAAGTCTTATTGAGGTGAGTAGAATCAGAATTTGAATTTAGAGGTGTCGAGAAATTAAACAAAGTCAATTTATGAGTCCGTGATATGATAATAGATAGTCAAAGAAGAAAATAAATTATCATACGCCATCAATCAAAAGATGAAATAAATTATTGAAAATCAAATTAAAAAGTGAATATAATGAATATGTAATTAGAATGAAATATGCCTACAATTTAGATTTTTAATGATTTATATATCTAAAATAGAATTACGGAGACATTGAATAGCTAAATATATGAGTAAAAAAAATAATAACCTCTATTAAATTAAATTGCGTCCCTTCCCTCCACCCTAATATTCTTTTTCAGATGCTTTGAGAAAATTAATTGCGTCTTCATAAAGAGAAAAAATCATCATACCATCCGGGCAGGAAATTAATTTTTGTTGTTGTGGATTTTTCTTTGAAATAAAGGAGAGAGGACAGTAAATTCAAAAGTATGAAAACCACGCATTTACATGTAACAACCGATTCCATCCACATTTTTTTTAAGTCAATTTCCCTAAGCACGTAACATCACTCGCGCGACCTTTTTGTTCTGATGAAGTTCGTGCCTATAATCTATGTGATGCACAAACGCCATATATGATATTTATGCGTTATATGGTGTTTGTGCATTAAGCTTATATGGTGCTTGTGCATTGAGAGAATTAACTTTCATCTAAATTAAGAGAAAAAAGAAACTCAAATGCGCCTCTTAGGTTTCCATGAAGCACCTGGTAACTTTGGAGAAGAAGGTGACAGGGAGAAGGGATCTATATTTTGTCATACTATAAGTGGATACGTGTGCATTAAGAGACCGAGGTACTAATAGGTGATGTCTAACAACTTCCTGAAAAAGCTCCTCAAAAATAGAATTATACTTGCCTTTGGTTAATATATTATTTGCTTCTCTTATGTCCTAACAATAGATCCCTTTCAATCTCTATGAAATGAAAATGATTGAGTGCCCCCAATCAATGCCTCCAACTGCTCCACCATCTTTAAAAAAGAGCCCCTCTAAAAACTAAATCGTGTGAGCCCGTATGTAAGAGATGGTAAATGAAACAGAGGGACATAATAACTAATAAGGGGCCTTGCATGAGTGTCATTTCTAAAATTCTAAGTTGTCTGATGAACCAACTACTTTAGACACTTCTTTTCTCACCTTTTTTGGGGAGCTTGTCCTTAACATTTTTTATACTTTGGAAATTAACAAATTGGATTAGGAATAGGTTTAGATTACTCATATATCTATGCTACGATTCAGCAAATCTCAACAATCACAAATCGGTCATGGAAGCGAACAGAACAGATTTTTGTAATAAATATTACTTCTTTAATTTAAAATAATATGGAGTAAAAAAATAAATTTAAATATCTACATGATCTTTCAACTGAATTTCAAACAACTATGCAAAATTAATTGCAAATTTGTTAAATCTATCATCATAACTTTTTAAGTCCCTTAGTTTACTTTTGGGTAAATCTCTGGCCACATCTGCTTTTTGCTCCGAATCTTCCCCCACCTTCCCAAGCAGGGGATCCCCCAATTGCAAGGCAAACTTACATGTCACTTACTGCATAAAAAAAAAATATATATATATTACATTTACATGTCACCAAAATGTTGTTCGTATTATCTCCAGCATGTAGCCCTTGGGCTTTCAAATTGTAGCAGCGCGTTATGTTATTTAATTATCAATTGAAGAGAGTAAATTTTTTGCATTAACTTGATTCAATATAAGAAAAACTAAAGTGATTTTATTTATTTATTTAAAGCATGACACCCAATTCAGACACATCTCTAACCTTAATAATGTACTGGGTCAGTGTTTTTTTTATATTGTCACTTCACATTCAATATTAACGTTTCCATTTGCATCTTTATCTTTTTCTTTATCGAATATTCATATAATCTATCTATCCATTTAAAATGCGTCTGTTTTTTTCAAGGTGTTATATAACTTCTTTGTTTCTATGCAAAATTTTTTATGCTGTGTTTTGTCTTTAATTATACATATACATATTTTTTTTTCTGAAAAAATATTTATTTGTCTTCAAATTTTTCACTTGTAAATTCGTTGTTAAAAACTGTCTAATTTATTCTTTTTTTAATATTCTTTCCTCCGAAGTCTGAAAAAAATGAAAAATTATGGTTAAGATAATTTTTTTATGCTGCGCGTACTGCACATGCAAAAACCTTTTTCTCACTATATAATTTCTATTCTTTCTTTTTCATGTTTTCTCTCTGGTTTCCTGTTGTACATAATTATGACTGATTGGTAATTAATTCCTTGACATATCAAAATTAACTTCTACTCCGCATATACATAAAAACTGACTTTCATATGAATGAATGTACAATAAAAATCATCTAGCTAGTGCTAAATCTCTATATATCTAAATTTGAATTTCCTAAATTGGACCCATCTAGCTAGCTAGGTCCAATTCAAGCCGAATAAATGGCTATGGATGCATAATTGCAGATTGTGGATGTTTCACTTGGCACTCCATTTCCATCACCACTGGAGAAGAACCGACTGCTGAATCCTTGTGCATTTATTCCTCTCTTGCTCTCCCTACTGAAGTTTTCTAATTTCGACAATAAATTAAACAAAGCAGTACCTCGTATCCTTCTTTGTACTCTTGTAATAACCTTATAACCTCCTTAGTCATTCCATACCTCTCTGTCATTTACATACAATCATCACCCAATCAGACAAGCAAACTCTTTTAATTGTGACGCCATGGCTATCACTCATGAAGACATCACTCGAAGAAGAACTCAGTTTCGACATACACATGGCGGTGGCGCCGAGTTGATTGGTAGCCGTCTTGCAATGTTTTTGGTGGGCTTGTCCATTGTTTGTGCACTGATAGCTTTTGTGTTATGTTTGGCAGGAGAGGCATCTAGATCAGAGGTATGTGGTACAGTACAATACATGTTGCCAAATCATTAATTGCTATCAGCTAAATGCTTCTCTTATTTTAAATATTAAGTCGGCACAAAACTACAAATTAATTTGCCTGACACAATTCATTTGAAACTGGCACAAATCATTTAATTCTCTGGCCCCATCCTCCACATAATTTCTTATAAAAAAGCTCATTCTCTTCTCTTAATTACTTATAAGCTGCCTATGTTAACATCCATTGGTTCCGCTCTAATAACTTGCTTTAACACCTGCATTTCCTCAGGCAACATGGTATCTCTTAAGCATTGGAGGATCCAGCAACAGAATATCAGAATGCTTCTACAATGGCAGCGGCGGGACAGCACTTGCATGCGCCATATGTGCATTCCTGCTCTTGGCAGTGGCCATGTTTTCCGAACATGCATACATGTTAGTTGCGGTCGCTAGCCCTCATGTGCAACCCGGGGAGGTTGGCCAGACCTCAGCCAACGACCCCCATGTTGCTTCGGCTCCGCACACCATGACTTCTCAGACTTGCTTCCTCTTCCTTCTTACCTGGTACAGAACTAATTAATACCATCTCAATATCTCATTGTTTTCTCATTTTGATACAGACATCTTTGGTTTCAATTTCGGAAATTACATGTTGATTTAGTAAACTTGGCCCAAAATTAAGCCCAACTAAGAGCAGACGCATTGCAGGAAACCCAACCCAACTAAGAGGTCTCTTTTGGTATGTTGAAATTAGAACCGTACACAAATGTGTCTTAGGATGTCCAAATTGGAACGCAATATACTGTGCGCTTGGAAATAAATTTGAAGAATTAACTGCCAAATGGAGTTCAGTTCGTACATATAATATATCCATCATTTCTCAAAAGGAAAACAGAAAAAAAAAACAATTTCTAAATAATTGGATTATGCATGCAGGCTCTGTTTTGCAATTGCTGAGTTACTCCTGATAATTGCAATTGGCACAGAATCCGGCCATCTAACGGATTGGAGAAAGCCGAGAGCGGGATGTCGTGTACTAAGGCCAGGCGTTTTTGCTGCTGCTGGAATTCTAGGCTTAATATCGGTTTTTCTAGGCTTCATGGTATATCTTATGGCCTTACGGTCACAGAAGTTGTACCACGGAGTGGTAGCGATGCACCACGGGTCGCATAATCCGGAAGTGCGCTCGGTTCCTTCTCCGACTGCTCCTGTTGAGCCGCACCCGCCTGTTAGTCAGATGCCCCCACCTGAGGCCGACAAGATTTCTACCTCTGTTTGATTTGAATTGGCTTTGGTTGGATTTTGTACCTCCAGTTATATATTATGTATTTGGGAGAAATTTATTGAGTGGGGATTAGATGATTTCTTTTATGGTTCAAGAACATATTGGTTGTTGTAAATACCTATATGAAACTGCTAATTCTCCTTTGTTTTCTTAAAGTATAAATAATAAAAAGATTCTGGTGCCAAATTTATGTGCAAATTTTATGCTCGCTCAGGCAAATTGATTAATTTTCTCGTGCAAGTTATAGAATTACATCATGCTTTGAATATTGACTACAGATTAAACTAAAATTAGCGAGGCACCTTATTTTAAAAAAGTTATTTCTTGCACTATTGCTCATTTACTCAAGTCCCAACAAAAAATGGGAAATAAAAGAATAGCTATGAGAAATAAAAGAATAGCTATGAGAAAGAAGAAAAATAAGAAATAAAAAGAATGTGAGAGCTGTGTAAAGATGTTGCAAAACATGACGATCGATATATTGCAATTTTGTCTTACATCAATTAAAATTTGAGCAATGAGCAATGGAATTTCTGGTCTTGACAAATTGGTCGCTGATATTTTAACAAACACATCCGAACTTATGATAAAGACTCCGACAATTAATTCCCTCTTTAATATTCTATTTTAAAATATAAAAGACTTTATACTTTATATGTCTATAGCATGATAATTAACATATTTAAGTTTAAAAAAAATTAATTTACAAAAGAAAAAAAATCTTATACACCAAATTCTGCACATCACATTTGCATACATTATTAAGTATAAATACTTTTCAAAAGTATATACATGAGAACTTGAGTTAGAACTATGAATTTTTGAAAAATATTTATACTTAGCATTGTGTATAAGTATGATGCATAGATAAAGGGCACAATTATCATTCCTCTTTACGAATATCAATAACTATTTAAAAAAATATTATCACTTCAATAAAATGATCCTTACAAAAATATCAATTCTTTTTAGTATTTTTAATGATTAAAAAATGAACCTATTTGACAAACAAATATTGATACTTTTTGCTATTTTAGCGTCAATTTGTAAAAAACTTGATATTTTACAAGATTTTGATACAATAATATGTTGAATTGCTTGGATCAACTTTTGTACATAAAGCTTAAAAATACGACTAATTAGCATCTGAGCCGAAATATAAATAAAAATAAATTAGAAAAACAGTTAAAATTCAATTATTATTATTGTTTTATTGTGTAAAATTTCACACCTTAATGTTTCTAAATAGTTGATTTATTTTTACTTAGATATCTTCTAATACGTTGTTATAACTTATATGTTTCCTAATACATTGTTATAAAATATTCCTTCAAGTCATAAATAATATAAGGATGAGTACTTAGTAGAGCGACAAAAATGTAATAATAATCATTGATCTTGTTTATTGTTATTGAAGGAGAAAATTTTCTGATAAGGGCATAATTATAAATACATAACTATCGTAGGTATTCCATGAGAACCAGTATTGGCTAAACAATAAACATTTCCTTTCTCATTCTACTTTATGAAAAAAACTTATGACTATTTTTCAATATTCTCCTCGATTTACCTACTCCAAAAAAATATTATTCTTGATTTATTGCCTGATCTTTTCTTAAATTTTCTCTTCGCTAAAATGTTGTGTTGCAGCAGATTTCTGGAAAATATTATTAAAATGCTTGAGCGTTTTCTCGTCCAGTTGCTTAATCTTAGTGTCTCAGCCGGCCATCCAAAAAATTAGGAGCTCACATAAATTCATCATATGCCAATTTGTCATCATCTCAAAAAGTTGCAGTCGCAAACAAAATTGAATTGGAAAAGAAAAAAAAATATATATATATATAGGAGGCTGATAATAATTCCCAAGCAATTATCCCCACAAATATCCCCAAACTTTGACTCCCGCGAATTTAGTAGTTGAAACGCCAAAAGTCTTTCGCGATTTGACCATAATCACAGAGACAAATAAAAATTTTGAATATTCGCGAGTTGACCGTAACTGCAATCATTTGGCACAAAAAAAATCGCTATTTTTTGTGACCATAACATGCAATCTCAGCGACATCAATTAGATTCACTATTTTTTTCTATTTCTAGGCAACTGGTCGATTAATTTATAATCAACCGTTAGTTTATATTAATTGACCATAAATGTTTGGATTATTTACAACAACAATAAATTTGACACAAAAAATCAGCGCGCCATCAATTGATTTTCATTCTGACATTATTTATATCTTTAGTTGTCCCTATTTATATTTACTGTTCCAGTTACTAAAATTTTAATAACTTAAAATATTGTTATTTGATATCCATGTTATGTTGGAATTTAGTTTGAACAAGCAAGTACACGAACATGCGGAATTTTAAATTTTTCGGTGCACAATTCAAACAAGGATCTTGCATGTGATAAAACTGAACCAAAATCATAGATCTAGACTAAACTATTGTACCTTTGATGCGTGAGTCTTCGGGGAGGCTCGGGGTAGTCTCCTTCTCGCTCGATTCGCATCGGTACCCGCAAAGACACCAAGTGTAGGCGCCCTCCAAGGTATCCACCGAGGCAGGCCACTATCCGATCTCCTTCGCACTTGCTAGGATGCTAGGGAGACTCTCCTTGATCTCCTCCACACCACTGTGATTAAACTCCTTTAATCTATGTGAAAAATATGGTGGAAGATGAGTCTCAACACATGAGATACGCGGCAGAAATTCAGAGAGCCGCGCGCGTAAGTGAAAGATCGATGGGTTTCTTGGCAGCCTAGGCCTCCTTTTATAGAGCCCCAAGGCAGGAGACTCCTCTCCCATGTCCCTAGGTAGTCTCCCCACGTTCTAGAGTGGGGAACAGCCCAAAACAGCAAAAAAACTGTCGAAAAACTGCTGAAAAACTGCTGAAAACGTGGCAAAACAGCTCCCAACTTCAGCCTTGCCTTCTACCAACGTTTTGACATAACCACCCACTACTTTAGGCCATGTGCAGCCATTAGAAGGGCCCTAGTTGGGCTTCATGTGTCCAGAATAGTGAGGTGTCTTGCACTATGGGTATTTGGGCCGAATGAAAGTCGAATGGGGCTGAACCGGGCTGTTTTTACATCATTTTCATAATTTCAGCCTATTTATCAAACCATTTGATAAATATAATTAATTAGTCATTTTCTATGACTATATATATCTCATGTTTAAGACTCAATTTAATATGTCCAACATATTAAATGATCAAGGAACGAATAGAGGCACAATCATTTCACGGTGTGACCCTTTGGGACCTAAATTATTTAGCAATGAGATTAAACCCCTTAATCTCATAGATTGTGAGCGGCACCCAGCAATATGCATCACAACCCCTAAATAATTCAGATATGAGTGCGGTACTTATATCCCGGTCCTAGGCAACGACAATTGCCTCATGCTTATTCTATGTCCTATGATATCCCGAATGTTGCAAGGCAAGATCATGTCATCCATTGCAATGCATTCATATACTATGTGCACCTAGTTGGATATCATCACTCCCGTCGACAAACGAGAGAGACATCGGTCTTCTTGACTCATGCATCCCCTTCATACGAAAGACGTACACCGAGATAAAGCCCTTATGGTCGCCGATTACGGACAACGTTAGACGATATCCACAAATGCAAATCGACGTATAAGAAGATCATTTGTCTCAACCTAAGAATTAGCATCCAAATGAAATACTAATGACATCAAACACAATCTTTATAGTATTTCAACATGGGTCATGTCCAATAACATGTCCAACATGCTATTTGTGTAATTAAGCCGATAACTCCTTATCGAGTGATCTGTGAAACACGATCAACACTTAACTTACATACTAATCCATTTGTGTTAATTATTGTTCCTAGGTAATTAACGGATTAGGGACTTTTAGAGTTTTTCATTATAATCTTTATATATATATATGTTTCACATTTGAAGTCCAACTCAAAATATCAACAATGAATACTCAAGGAACAAATGAAATATCAAATATATCATCCTTTTACATGAAACTAAATACAATCATCCAATGATTGGCTACTAGATCACTACAACACTAACATGTTATTTATATCTACGTTTTTGGTAATTGTTGTATCTATTGGCATCAACTATCAATTTTATTTATATCTATTAATTTTTGCTATATACATCAACCGACTTTGGTGGTTAAATTCCACAATTTATACAAATAAATAATCACAACACTTGATATAAATAGCACAGTATAATAGATATAAGTAAATTTGATAGTTTTTGCCAAGTGCTAACTCTCTCTAATTTTCTTAAAGAGACGTCATTTCAATTTCAATTTTTTTTGAATTATTAATGTGCTATGCAGTTATAAAAATGGAAAGTCAAAAACATATAAAAAGTTAATTGAATGCTTAAAATGAAAATTTTTCGCTTGGGGACAACGAATGAGGATAAAAGGCTGGGGATGATAATAATATTCCATATATATATATATATATATCAGTCAGCGAGTAGTTGATCAGGTAGTCAGGTTGACCATTTTGACCTTTGTTATGCTGACTATAAAATTGATCTGGGCCGTCCAATCTAGATCTAGCCTTCCTCGTCTCCCACCAGTCACCACCATCTCCAAAATCAAAGCGAAAGAGAAAATTCGGCACTTCTAAGCAAACCAGCTTCACCTGGTAAGAATTAAAACGAGACCTTTGGATTAGTGTGTCTATTCTAAAGTTAACACTAATTTTGTACATTCAAACACATCCAAAATAGAATGAACTTGTTTCTATAATACATTGCGCAGATGTGGGTGTTGTATCTGATATAAATTGAGTATGGCGATATGAAAAAACTAAAAAAAAATTCAGATACAAATACGATTATATATAATATATTTATAAATGTAATATAAAAATTATGTATCATATTAATTAAAATAATTAGGTGCAGTCAAGACGCACTGAAAAATATCTTGACCGAATCCGACAGTAACACATCGATTAAAATAATTGGGTGCGCCCACCCGGTACATATTGGTACACGCTGATACACATCGATACACTAGTGCTTGTTCGACTAGACATATAAAGAATCCAGTAACATAGTTTCTGTGTAGAAACTTTGAGTATGTTACCATGTTGTCTGATTGGGAGAGAAGGAAATGCAAATAAGACTTGGATAATTACTTTCAGGCAATCATCCCGTGTGTAAAAAGGTTCGTAATTTAGCCAAATAAACTAAAATTGTGTAAGCAATTACATTAATGTGTGCAATTTTGTTATCTGAGAGTATGGAAACTGAAAGAACCAGAGGCATCGGTTACGAATACGACGGGTTTGTTAGAATTAATTATTATTAATTATAATATATATGATCTTATATGTAATAAATATATATTATATAATGAACTATCAAATTATATCCGTTATGAAGTGATCAAATTATGTATTATAAATCGGATTTAATATGTATCATAAGAATTGAGCTCTTTAATGTGTAGAATGCGTATTAATAATTTTATAATTTAGTGATGGTTTAAATTATATAAAGTTTGATAATAATACAATTATGTTATTGGTCTCTGGATAACACAACTATAGATAGTTTTCTGATTAAGCAGCGAACCCGTTAAGAGAGGATTTGAATCTGATATGGACCCGTTAAGAAATAATTATTGTCTCAGTTATGGACGTTCATTATATACAAGGATTAGAAGACAATTGGTTTTCGAGATAATTCCAATTCTTCATTTTCTGGCACCAGTTTCGTATCCAACGGATAGAATTCATATATCTCTCAAGACAGAGTTTTAGAAGAGATTAAAATTGTCTGCGCTGATCCTCTCAATCGCTCCATCGGATTAAAGGAAGATCATCGCTAGAAGGTTTAAAGAAATCCGGTAATCAACGAAATTGTGTCTCTCTGAAAATCGACAACATAAATCAAAATAATTTATTTTATAATTAAAAGTTCATTAGAGGATCAGGACTAAAAGATTATCTAACAGGGTTAGATTAAATCGGCACCAAACCCAGTTTGCTAGGGCCTGACAATCTTCAACTGAGTTCATGGCCCAATGAATAGTGCATGGAACAGAACACGCTCGTGATATTCGCAGCCATTATTCTATAGCTCATTGTAGAGTGGGTCAAAGCATGATGAATTAAAAGATGTATCTATGGCGTGGTGGGTTTTAGAGTTTATGATAACCGTGATTTAATACCGCATTGTAATAGAGATCCAGCATATTACCAAGCTTGGGCACTAGATGAAATAATTGAGCTCTCTTAGTCCACTGCTGCAAAACAAGCCTGGATTAGAAGTTTGAAAAAAATCTGACCAGATAGATTCATTCCGTGCAAACCTGCGATCCTCACTTATTTTGGATCTAGAGATGATAATGGACCGGGTAGGCGGGAAAACATCAATCTCTTGACCGGCCCATCTATCAAAATTACATACTCCGTCTTGCCTGACTCATACTTTTGGGCCTAAAAATCTCGGCCCTGACTGCGGGCAAAATTTTTATGGCTCGGCTCGCCCCGATCAGATCCGTTATGTAGTGCAATTTTTTAAAATCGGCTAAGAAACATATTTTTTTTGAGTATTTTAGATTATAAATTTGAGAAAATTTAAAATATAAAAGTTATAGATTTTATTGTTATGAATATACAAGATTTTATTCATCTTAATATAATTTTTCAGTACAAAGTCATGATTAAAAAGTATTCAGAGATCTAAAAACTTTCAGCAGCTTAACCTACATAATATAATTTTATGAGATTTATATGTTCTATTTTTAAAAGAGATAAAAATATAAAAATGATAGATATAATAGTCATGGTTTTAAAGAAATTAATTTTGTATTGATTGAATTTTCAAGTTAAAAGATATGACAAAAGATATCAATATGTTTATCAAATTACATTATTCACATTTATAAATTTCAAAAATATTAGTGATTCTATTAATATAATAATATCATAACTAAACTCACTTACCTACTACAAGATCTTAACTATCAATCTCAATCTCAATCTCAACAAACATTTACTTAACATGAAATAATCGAAAAACCCCCATCATATGTTCCAACACCGCTCTCCTCTGTGGCAGAAACTCCAAACCCAAGTGTACTGCCTTCAACAATGGAAGCCGAACCCGCGAGAAAGAGGAAGATGCCACTTGTTCCAACCTATGATGCACCTTTGTGGCATTTTTTTTTAAATTACTAAGGATGCGAGCGGTGTCTTAATCAGTGTGAAGTGCAAAGCTAAAATTATAAGATAAATTACCGATATATTAAGTCAAATAGTCTAAGTAGTTTTAAAAAATATGTTGATAAATACTTGCTAAAAAATAAGGAGCCACAAGAACACACAGACAATCATTTCGTCTAAAGTGTAATAAACTCGGATGATAGTAGAACCCACTAAAGATATGATGAAAAAATGTTAAGTGAGTTTTCCGGTATATTGTACATAAATAATAACCGATAAATATGGGTAATTATTTAAGTTTTGCTCGATTGATTATACGGGGGTGTGCCCAACCATTGTATAAAAGATTTCACCACAGAAAAATAGTTAATGAGATAAAAAAATAATATTGTGAACGTAAGAATGAATTATTAGCGATATTTGGATATGCTATAAAGTTTCCATTACCTATGATATTTGGACTGCTAGTAAATATGGTCTTGGTTACTCTTGTATTACTGCAAATTATATTGATGACAATTTATTGTTACAAAAAAGAATCCTAAGTTTCGTACCATGAATTTTTCCCACAATGCACAAATCATTTATCAATATATTATAAATGTTTTATAAGAGTATTACTTAAAAAGAGATTTAGAAAATATTTTTTTCCAATTTCATTTAATAATGCGAGTAATAATATAAAATCAATTGATTATTTTACTCGTTCACTAAATCCTATTATGGATGGAAAACTATTTCATCAAAAATGTGATTGTCATATTCTTCACCTTACCATTAAGACAGGTATTAAAACACCCGGTGTTGATCAATTAATTATGAAATTCAAAGATAGTCTTCACCATATTTATTCAAACAATGTAAGAAAATAATAATTTCATGCTTTATGTGAGCGGCTAAGCTTGAGCAAGTTAAGAGTACCATGGGATGTAGACACGATGAAATTCAATATATCAGATGTTCCATCGTTGTTTTCCTTACAAGCGTGTCATAACTGAGATCTTGAATAACTTAACCGAGGGCCCTCGATTGTTACTCTCCAAGGGAGAATGGAGCCAACTTGAGTTACTAAAAAACTTCTTGCATATTTTTTTCAATGCAATCATAAAACTTTCTTGCTCGTATACACCGTTTGCACATGAGTTGTTTCAGCATCTATATACAATTTCAAGGTAAATTATCTCTTTGAAATTTGATTAGTTTTCTAATTTATTATTTTTTCTATCTCATTTTTTTCCTCTACAAGATTTATCGTGAGATGAAAGATGTAAAAAATCTCGATCTTTTTCTTTTTCCAATCATACAAGTAATGAAAGAGAAATTCCTCAAATATTGGAAAGAAATACCGACGGTGACCATTATCACAAGTTATCTTCATCCATCATTCAAGAAGAAGTATACTGTACTGATGCTTCAAAGATACAAGAATAATCTACATCTACCTTATACTGAGGAGAAAGCTCGCATGTCTAGCATATTGGAAGATATATTCAATATTTACAACTATCAACAAAATATCAATCAAGTTTCTTCATCAGATCAAAACACTAGGTTACACATAGAAAAATTAATTAATTTATATTATTTATTACATAGTTTACTCACTCATATTATGCAGGTTTTTTTTAATCCTAATAGAAGTAATAGTGTGTCCGGATTACTAAGTGAGTTACGGACGGATGAATGTTTTGTAAGTTATTATTTGGAAAGTATGAAAGACGATGAGATTGATATTCTCAATTACTGGAAGATAAATATAATTGCCTATCCAACATTGGCGATGATGGCTCGTGATATATTTGTAGTGTTTGTGTCAACGATTTCTTCCGAATGTGTTTTAGTTTGACACATAGGATTTTGACTGACAAACGTACCAAATTGGGTGCAAATATTCTTAAGAAACTTGTGTACTTGAAAGACTGGATAGATGTCAAAGATCACATGCAACATGATATCATAATTGAGACGACAACCCGTGCAATTCCAACTCAAGAAAGTGACACTAATATGATTATAAACCCGGACGATGATTCCGATGGTGCATGTGATATCAACGTTGAAAATAGTGACTTATGATACTTGAATGACGATTACTAGATATTCGCTATATTTTTCTAAACTCTTTTAATCTTATCATCTATTTTCAAACTTTTTGATTATTCGTTAAGTTATTTTTTCAGAATATTACTAATAAAAAAAGTTAGAACCCCGTCTATGTTCTTTTTACATAGCTGGTACCAAATCTAAAATTAAGTAGGAGAGTAACTTATAATTTTTATAAATATTCATGTTCAAAATAATTATAAAAAATATATTTTATAAATTAGAATTTTTATAAATTTTAATATTTTTATAAATTTTAATATTTTAATATTTTTTTAATATTATTCATTTTTTAATAATTAAATATGTAAAATTGAATTAGATTAAATTGATTATTTAAAAAAATTATGATATAATTTTTTTCGATTTTGATAATTTTTTATATTTTTTTCTGATTTTTTAGAACTTTTTAAATTTTATTATATTTTTAAACAATTAGAATTAATAAAACCGATTTAGTAAAAAAATCTAAAATATTGTGATTAATTTTTTGAACTTCTATTATTTTTTTAAAAATATTTCTGTTTTTTTTTCTGTAATTTTCTAGAATTTTTGAGTTTTGGTGGTTTATTTATTTATTTGCGAAAAAAAACGACCAACCCCACCTGCCATGACCCACCCGGACCGGTCCTTGACCTTTCCGTCCCAACTTATGAGGGTCGTATCAGCGGGGGTCCAACACTGCTCTGGTCAGAATTTTCTAATTTTATACTGCTCAAACCCGTCCCGCCCCCTACCTGTAACCTGTGACCCGGAGGAGTTTCACTTATTCCATCTCGTCCCGTCCCGTCCCGTTCCGTTTTCAAATCTCTAACCTGCACATAACTAACATTTGCGCTATATTTCCCTGGGCTCGGAAAACAAATATGCTATTTTTAATAGTTATATTTTAAGTTCAAATCGGCACGAGCTTGTCTCTACATAGGTGTGCCCTGATAATTTAGCACAAATTGAGTGAGGCATCTATGAGGAGTTACTAATTATTTATCGGGTTCGACAAAAAAATATAACATAAATAATTATATATTTAAAATGAATTATTTTTATAAAATAACTTTTGTTAAGACATTTATGTATATATATATACATATATTTAATAATAATATTATAATTAGATACATAATAATTCATTAAAATAAAAATTATATTACTTTAAAATTTAAATTATACTTTAGAAACATGATATCATCTTTTTAAATGAAAAAAATAAAATAATAAAACCATTTGATTAAGATAAATAAAGAGAAAAACAAATCAATGATGAAAAGTATCGATGATGTGATATAACTAAAAAACTTACAAAATTAAGGAACAAATATTAATACAAAACTTGATCACATTTTCTGTTTGCGTTTTAGTTCAACAATCAACATACTTGTTTCTTTCCGGTTACAATTATTCAATGAAAAAAAAATAAAGCGGCGGGGATGAAAAATTTTCAACGAAATCACTGTGTATTTTATGATTTCATTCATAATTCATCTAAGTAAAATTTCTGAAGACTACATTATGATTTAATGATAAAAATCGACTCCAAAAAGCAAGAGGACTTACAAATTTATGCGGCATACTAAAATATTAATGCATTATGATTAAAGAATAAAGTTTTCAATATTCTGTTATGATTCTATAAATTGAAGCTTTGTCGTACATTTGAGTTAACATAAAAGTAATGATCAATATTCCATAGAACCAATAATAAAAAGTTGTTCAAAATGAGTTGTCAGTTGAGATCAGAATATCTGTTATCTTATTATAATGATAAGAAATCTAACTATGGCAAATGCATTTTTTGGGAATATGACCGAGGCTATGATGTCATATTCTATTATGGATTTTATATTAAAATTTCAATAAATAATTAAGAGCAATTCTTCGAAGGATAATTTTTTTAACAGTTATCAATTTTGAATAAATTACATAATTGATATCAACTTGATTTCTATATCTTTAATACAAATTTTTGAAAAAAATAATCGTAGCGAAATTAGCCAATAATTAAATTAGAATGTTTTAGTAGAGTATCTGTTTATTTATTATTAGTAAAAAAAAATATATGCTCCTTTTTGTCGAAACTTTTATAAAATCGTTCTGACATGCTGGGTCCATCTCTTATCAAATAACTTCAATTCAACCTGTACTTTATTTGTCAGAATTATCAAACACGGCGTGTTACATTTACTTTGGCACGGTGAATCCAGATTCGTTGTTCCTACAATATCTAAACGCGACCTGATCCTTCCGAGTTCCGACTCTCACTCGACCAAACCAAACCCTAACCCTACCTCTCGACTCTCGAGTCTCGACTCCCTCGATCCCTGACCCGCGCCTCCGATTCAAACCCAGGTCCTGATTCTAGATCCAACCCCAACCCGAACCAGATGTCCACCATTGGCGAACCCATTGTCGACCCCACCAGCGCCTACTTCAACCACGACGAAGAAGACAATACCGGATCCGATTCCAACGAGGAAACCGACCAGGATGTCGAAACCCTAACCTCCGCCGTGCCCGTCACTCCCGTTCCTCCCCCGAAGCCTAATACTAACCCCGTCCCTAATCCTAGTTTGGATAATGGTACAAGCCAGCCCTGGTCGATTGTACCGGGTTCGTCTGACGAGTCCCGAAGGCTTTTCCAGAGACTATGGACGGATGAAGAGGAGGTCAGAATTCTGCGAGGATTTCTCGAATTCACGTCCAGACGAGGTATAATTTAGAATTCTAGCTGGATTGTCTCCATTCTAGTTGCGTTAGGTTAAAATGAAGGCAATAACTACAAGTCCTTTTGGCGCGTCTTTTTTTTTCTTCTCTTATTGCTTCAGATAACATCTGACTTATACCAGTAAAACCATTTGTTAAACTCGAGTTGCACAAAAGGGATGGTCTTTTTTATTAAAATACATGACAGGTACAACGTTTGCATCACACCAGTATGATACTGGCCCATTTTATGAGGAGATAAAGAAGCAGTTCAGTTTCGATTTTTCAAAAAATCAGCTGATAGAGAAACTGAGAAGGCTGAAAAAAAAGTATAGAGTATGTGCTCTTCGAATGCAGACTGCTGGTAAAGATTTTTCCTTCAAGAGCTCGCATGAGCAGGTATACTTTAATGTGATTATCTGTACCAGCATTGAACCTGATTATTTGTAGTTGAATAGTACTTTTAATGGTACACTATGAGGGAGTTCTTTTGAAAAGTCATGATTAGCTATGATGTCCCCAAGAAATGAAACTAAAAGCCTTAAGTTAAGCTACTGTCAGTTGATCTGGTAGTGGCAGGACCGTTAAACCTCTAATGTCTAAACATACAAAAATTATGATGATAGTAGTTCTTATGTTAGATATTAGTGGGCGATGCAGCTTGAATATCTTAATTGGTGTCTAGGCTGCACACACTTGTATTGTCTATCCTCGTGAAATTTCTGATGGCAGGTCCTTTGAATAAAATTACATTTTTTTTTTTTTGCGTTGTATTGTCTATCTTTGTCAAAAGTTTCTGATGGCAGGTCCATCAAAAAATTTAGACTTATTTTTGCATGTACAGAATATTTATGATGTGGCTCGTCATATATGGCGGCCAGAGATGAAACGTGATCGTGAAAGTGATGATGAGGATGGTGACTTAAACCATATTCCTATTGGTGGTGTCAACAACAGTTTAGACCGCATGGTTGGTGTTGCAGAAGAACCAAGGTCGAAGAAACGGGTCAGGAGGAGATCTGCTGAAGCACCTGATACAGCTGCTGTATTTCCTGTTCATGGTATATACTTGGAACCAATGATTTCGAATCGTACAATGTATCGTGTATCGTAGTATTTAGTATCGTATCGTGTATCGTGTATCGTATCGAATTGTTTAAAATACACTAAGTTATTCTTGAAATTAAGTAATATAACTAGTTACAAACGAATTTCATTAAAAGAAAGTTTCAATAGCAAAATCTATCATACTTCTATGGCGCAGCGTTATGTTGTATGCTATATGACCATTAAACACTATCAAAATAAACTATTTCATTGTCAATTCTCAAAAATGCAGTTAATTTGTAAAAGAAAGTCACAGACCATAGAAGTTGAATCGTAAAATGTATCGTGTATCGTTGTATTTTGTATCGTATCATTAAGATACGCTAAACTATTTTAAAATAACAAAATAAGTTAATAGTAAGTAACTAACAAAAAAATATATTAACTAACAAAAAAAACTATCACCTTGTTCTAGTAATTAACAAAAGAACATATTATAAACTATATATTTATAAACAAATAAACTATTTAATTATAATTTATAAACAAATAAATTATGTAATTATAATTTATAAACAAATAAATTATGTAATTATAATTTATAAACAAATAAATTATGTAATTTTAATTTATAAACAAATAAATTATGTATTTATAATTTATAAACAAATAAATTATGTAATTATAATTTATAAACCTTTGCAATCTGTTTCTCGATGGCGAAGATGCAATTAAATGCCAGAAGAAGCCATTCTTCTCGATGGTGATGGCGATTCACTCAACCTGCGACGAGTTGGCTCTCCGCGATGGTGACGAGATTCACTCCCGATGGCTCTTCGCGACGGTGATGGCGACGGGTGGCTCTCCGCGACGGTGACGAGATTCACTCCTGGCGGTGATGAGATTCATTCCCAATGGCGACGATGCTCAGCGATGACGATGCTTCGCGATGACGGATCCACTCCCGTTGCTCATTTTAGAATCGTAAATACTTACGATTCGATACGATACACGTATCGCTCGTCTGTATCGTTGCGATTACGGCGATTCACCGCGCTTGCGATACATAGGTACGATTTGTCTCGTTAACCCTCCGACTCGTACCGAATCGCGCGATACGTATCTCGTATCGTACGATACTAACTTCTATGTCATTGATAAATATACAAGTTAAATATTAACACTGTAACACAGAGAAGACACATTTATACCTTGAAAAAGATAAATTATAAAATGTATAAGTTTTCTAATATGTACACACTACACAGAGAAGTCACATTTATAGTTTTATATCTTGTGAATAATTCTACGGATATTATACTAACACATTTACATGCTAACACATAATGTACAGTACATTAAATAATAAATAGTCAAATATTAATACTGTAATATCGTACCGTATCGTACGATTCGTATCGTCAACCTATAGAATCGTACTGTATCGTACGATTCGTATCGTGAATCGTAAGATACTGAAATCACTGCTTGGAACATGGATTCAGTCTTTCCTTCCTTTTTGTCGGCAGGGGCGGGGGTGCTTTAAACCAGTGTTGAACCTGTTATGTATGATATTACTTTGTAGCTGTATCTTAGTAAGCCTGTGATCGGAAAGGTTCATTAACTAAGCACACCTTGTATGTATGTTCACTGAGGAATTTTGAATTGTATCGTACTGTAACATAGATTTTGAAGCCTTTGTTTTCCAAATGTGAGGTCTGTATTTGGTCACATATGATCACAGTTTAACCTTTAGGTGCCTACGTCTGTGAAATCCCCGACTCTAGCTCTGGCTGTTTGTACTATAGTGTGATTCTAATTTATGCTGAAATTTCCACGTGCTTTAGTCTTGAGCCGTCTTGTAATTGCAGGAGGTGAGACAGAGGCTCCTGTGGCGGTCAAACTAGAAAGCTCCAATCCAGTACCAAATCACATCTCTGCTGATGCAACTAAGTCAGCTGCAATAGAAGAGACAGTCAAGACTTGCCTTTCTCCATTGTTCAAGGAGCTAATAAACACAGCCATTGATAGTGGGATGGGGGCCGGTGTCAGTAGAAGCAATGGCATTTTAGGTTCAGGATTTGGGTTGGGGTTGGGGGTGGGGGTGGGTTTGCTTAATCCTGATGGGTCAGTCCCAGTGCTTAAGGATGCGAAATGGAGGAAACAGCAGATAATGGAACTAGAGGTATATTTACGGCGAATCGAGTTGCTTCAAGATCATGTGAAGTCTACCCTGGAGGAACTAAAGTCGGTTGGTAGTTGATGCGGTGTAACGTTTGTTCTGCTGGTTAATGTTGTACTATGTGGTTAGGTGGGTAATTTAGCTGACCTCTCTATCTTCACCCAGTAAGACCTTTTATTTTGTACTATACCGAGTGATACTGGTATCGCCTTGTAGTAATTGTTTTTGAAAGTTTAAGCTTGGAGCTTAATCTATATAGATATACTTATTAATTATAATGTCGTTGTCCAAAGCAAAGCTCAGGTTTCTTTAGAGTGCTATTGTAATTAGTTGTAGCTGTTGTATGGAACCCTAAATGCCATTGAAAAAAATATGATACATATTTTATCTAAGTCATTAGATAAAATACATAGTTTTTCAAATATATTGTTTTTTCTTAAATTTTGTAGTGATGGATTAAAATATAAGCATATGAGATATTATATGGTGATCAGATTTGTTAATTTGTCGAGCGAACAATAATGGATGAGATCTCTTCTTCAATTATATTATATAATTATGTTTAGATTTAAATAATTTTTTTGGATCCGCATTATTGATTATGAACATCCAATAATATAAAGTATAAACATCCTATTCAAAAGATATAAACACACTTGATTGATAGGTAGAGTAGGGTGTGAGTGGGGATGTTAGAGAAGCAAGATGCACATTTTTCATGTGCCTTTAATGTTAAGACTTTAATTCACACATATTTAATTCGGGAATGAGGGGGTATTGGGCACGTAGGACGAACGCTCAGCACTTTTAAAAATAATTTTTTATCTACTTAAGTGTTCATATTGAAACTGAAAACTAGAATGTGTTCATACTCAAGGACAAGGAGTAAAGGATAGAAGATGTTTGAGTCAAAAGAAATTTTATTTTTCACTACATCAAAATAATTTATTTTTCAGTTGGCTAAAGGGGCGTCTGACGCCGATTGACATGCACCTTAGTTTCATATTTATTTATGTTTGTCACATGTATTTTTTAGGAGGCTTTTTGTAGGGGACAATTAGCACACCTGCGAAAGAGAAATTTGGATGACGTCAAAACCAAACACAATATTTTTGCACTAGCATCCCCAGTCCCCCGTATGTGCACCGTATGTAGCACATATATCGACACAAGTGTCGTGTCTGATATAACACGACACTACACGATATAATATTTTAAAAAAAATAAGGACATGACACAGATTGTGACCAAAATTTTGTCACGGCTTTATTTAAAAAAAATGTTTTAATGAAAAAAAAATATAAATTCAAAATATATATCCAGATTATGCATATTGTGAAAATTTTGCTAGCCTAATCTATTAATACATTGTCTTGGGATTTGAAAAATTAAGAACATAGTGAATGATTAATTAATTTAATTTGTGTTGCTTTTAACTGTAATGTATTGGATGAATTCGAGAAGTTTACAAGACATTTTCATTGCCTGGGGGGCAGCAGTTCGAATCCCACTCAATTAATTCCTTTGTGTATCGATCAAGACGATAAGGCGTAAGTTCACCAGCTCACATGGGTGCGGACCAGTGGCACTGATCCAACTTATTTCCTAAATTTGAGCGTAATTAGTAGACTAATTCAGTAGCGGAGCTTCAGCTGGATTGTAGATGGGGCCACTGACCTAGCCTGCTATCTGTCAGAACTAAGTCTTTAATTTTTTTTTTTTATGTTGAAAAAAATAATCTGCATACATATGAGGTAAGAGAGAGGACCGGTCTTTGATTTATCCTTAATAAATGCATATTATTTACTCTAATTATATTAACTTTTCAATCTAAATGGGGGCCACAACCCAATTTCAATCAAGGAAGCTCCGCCACTGGACTAATTCTCAAATATATATAATAGATTTAATTTTTTTTACTAAATTCAGACACTCATAAAATTTTATTCATATTTTTTTAATTTCACAAGAAAATTTACTACTTTTTACACATAATTCTAAAAATCGAACTCGACTACCGGTCCGAACTTGCCTTACTGTAATTCTATAATTGTACCACAAGCCTAAAGTCACCAGTTCCAACTCAATCTGTTGGAGCGTGTCCAGTTTGTGTCACTTAGTGTCCTTTTTGTGTCTATGCATTGACGGTGCTCTACGTATTTGCAGACCATATCAAAATACATGCTGAAGCGTATTATACATGTGTCAGCGCCTGACACGGATGCGACAGGTCCCTGTGTTAGTACCGAAATTGTGGCTTTGAGCATCACATTGTTGAGGTTGTGACCGCAGACATCGCACGATAGAAATGATCGCGGGCCGAGACATGGCTTCGGATGTTGTGTGGATGTTTGTATTGCGTGGCTGAGACATGACCGTGAGCATCGTGTGATCAAGATGTGGTTGCAGGTAGTAGCGGAACCAAAAATTTTTTTAAGCATCGGTTCAATTATGTAATATATTTGAAAAAAATTGTTCCTTCATATTTTGCTGAACTAAACTGAGAAGTCCGGATACCATATAATATTATATGCTAATAGTTATAGTTAAGTATGAAAAAATTTAAAAGATAATACATTTAAAAAATAAACTCGAACACCGGTTGGTATTCGTCCTACTTTAGAATCTGTCCTTGATTACGAGCATCACGTGGTAATCGACGTGGCATGACCGAGGCATGGTCATTTGCATCGTGTGGTCGAGACAAGATAGCAGGTATCATGGGGCTAGGGCTGGGAAAAAAATTGTGGTTTGTGGATCGCTCATGATTCGTTCGAGATCGATTTGCTATTACGTCACTTATTAGTGATCAAGCCGTTAACAAGTCGGCTCGTTAAGTTAATGAGTCAAGTTTAAGTTTTGTCTGGTGTAGCTCGATAAACTATTAATATTTGTTATTTATATTATAGATTTTTAGTATAGTAAGTAATTTATAGTATGATATGTATTTAAATTATTATATTAATTTTGTGTGAAATATATTATCATTGGTTATTTTATTAATTATATATATATTTTAAAAATATCATAAAAAATATGATTAGCTATTAAATAAATCTTAACGAGACAGTTCAGTTAGCTCCAGTGGCGTAACCAGAAATGATCCGTAGGGGTGCCCTAACTAATATCTTATATATATCAATTTTAATTTCTAAGGTACATGATCAAATGATAAAAAAATATACTTAACGATTATCATGATGTTTTACTTTTCTAAAAGTAAATGTTTAACAAAATAAATATTAAATTAAAGATCAAATATATACCTAAGTAAGAAATACATAATCGATCAATCATTCTTCATATCTTGAAGTCAAAATAAAACATCAAAAATAACCTACATTGATAGAATAAAATTATCAATTTTATAATGAATCCACATATCACAATCATAATGATTTAAAATTTTCAAATAGAAAGAAAACTTACCACTAATGTCTAATTTGAGATAGTTGCATCTTTCGAGTCTTCATATTTTGAAAACGCTATAAAATCCTTTCATCATCAATAGTGACAAAAATCTCTGATAAATATGAAGAAATTCTGTCACTGCCAGTTTGCCACGTAATTGGAATTCTTGGTGCCTTCACATTGAAGTGCCTTTACAGTCAACATTGCATCATTAATTGTGCTTTCTTTTGTGTCTTACTCAGTGAATCATAAGCAAAAGGATTAAAAATTTTAAATTGAAGTTAACTGGCAATGAGGAATGAGCCAAACTCAACTCAGTGACTCACCAGTCATCACTCACGTGACTCGCGGATTCACCAGAAGGGGGGTCGGGCAGCGAACCAGAGGGGGCAGCTAGCCAGAAGGGGGCGGAACCGGCGATCACTGAGGAGCGGAGTGCGTCTTGCGTCGAAACAGAGGAGCGGGGAGCGGAAGAGGTGATTAGCGAAGGGAGCAATACATTTTTTTTTTATATACGCTAGCGATGGAGGCGGCTAGGTGGGACGTGAATTTTTTTGTTGGGCTGGGCAGTGGCTGGAGTGCGGAAGTCTGGGCTGGGAGTGTGTTGATAATGGGTAGTTATGGGCTAAGGAGGTGCCAGGGCAAAGTGCAGTTAGTATGTGATTATGTGTTGGTAATGGATGATTATGTGTTGGTATGGGCTAAGCCCAGACTGGTCCAGACCCTGGTTCCGCTTCTGATTAGCTCGTTAACTTAACGAATTAATCTCAAATTAAATATTTTGACTCAGAAGTATTAAACGAGTCGGGTTCGACAAGCACAGAATTGGTCCAACTCGCCTCATTGTCAGCCCTACACGGGGCCCATTGGCGTGGCGTGGTCGAGACGTGGCCTTGCGCATCACGTAATCACGATATCGAGTAATTGTAAACGTGGCCGCGAGCATCGTGCGGTGGCGATGTGGCTATAGACATTGCATGGCTTCAACCGTCACGTGGCTTATTATCTATCTATACATGATCAAACCAAAGCAACCTAGATATAAGTATATTATTATACTATTTCAATTATTATTCAATTTTTGAAATTGATTTTAGTGATTTTCATTTTAAATGATGCCAAAATCAGCTAACAATTAGATCCATAATTTAGATCTTCTCAATTTAAAAGCATACTCTTCAGGGAGACCTTGGCTTGAATCGAAAAAAACATAATCTAGTTAATCACATAATATTAAAGAACTTAGGATTGGATGAAAAATTTCCTATACAAGCCTCTATCGGAATTAGTGGGCCATATAATATAATTTGGAAAATTAATTTTTTTCCATCCAGTTATGTTCACATTCAACTTTTCCGTTCTGATTTTTTTTTTCTTTTCCTGAAACAGAGCTCCATTTTTGTAAACTTTTATTATTTTTTAATCCATTCAATAAAAGGCCGCTACTATCCGGAGAGTACTATTTTTTGTCATTAGATTAAATGTTGGTTCTTAATAATTTTTAAATGGAAGAAAAAAAGAAAGAACAATAAATGATTATGTATTAATTAACTATAATTAATACGTTAGTCGTTATCTCTCACTTTGATCAGAATCAGAAGAAATAATTAAGAGGAAATTAAAAATCATATAAACAAATAAGTATATGATGATCCAAGTAGAATCAAATAAAATAGTAAATTGCGCGCGAACCCAGATGGAACCGAACATTATTTCCGTCCGAGTATGAAAATAGAAAATTGATCTTTGTTATTTTTTGTAAATTTCTATTTTTATATTTGTTATTAATAAATAATCGGCTATATCCTGGCCTCCATATCGGATTCCATTTAAAGGGTCAATTTTTTTTTCCCTATTTTATTGTAAGCAGCAAAGTCTTCTGTCTCGCGCTAGGGTTTCTTTTGCTCCGTAAACTTATCTTGGATAAATTGCCAGACAGGTGAACTCTCTATTGTCTTTTTTTTTTTTGATAAAGAACTCTCTATCGTTTTCTTTGAATAATATGATGAAGAAAAAGAATATAATATGCATAGGACTTGCGGTATACAGACTCCCTTTCTTTTTTTCCCCTAATTTTGATTATAAGAAATGATACCTTGTCAGTAGAATTAATTGGGAATCTACGTGTACAGGACTGGCGCATACCAACTGTTTGAGTATATTCTGCGTACAATAAGACATGGAACAACCTGAGAAACTGGGGAGAGGTGACCTGGATATGATAAGTAGTTTGCCTGACCATTTGCTTCATCTGATTATGTCTTTCTTGAATGCCCGTGCAGCTGTCAAATTATGCATACTTTCAAAGAGATGGGAGAATCTCTGGACCACTTTGCCCTTTCTCAATTTTGACATATATGAATTTTATTGTGATATGGTGTCAGATGATGGTAAATTAAAAGGTGCTGTATCAGTAGGCAATGAACAAACAAAATATATAAATGGGAGGTTCATAGGTTTTGTGGACAATATTCTACTCCGACGCGAGGTCTCTGCTTTGCATATGTTTCGTTTTTATTGCCCACCACTGTCTAGTTTCTATTATGTGGTATTCATAAAATCATGGGTTCATTATGCCCTTAAACACAACCCTCGGGTTCTTGATCTTACATTCGCCGGAATGGGTTCACTGCCTTGTGGTGTTTTTAGTTGTTCTTCTCTAGTGGATCTCTCACTTTCCCTTAATGGATTTACAAACGATGTTCAATTCATAAATCTTCCATGTCTCAGGCGATTGCATCTTCAGGATATATCTATTAATCAGGAATTTGTAGAAAAGCTTTTCAGTGGTTGTCCAATGCTTGAATTTTTCCATCTGCACAGATGCTGCATGGAATTCTCGAATATTCATTCTCAGAGCCTGAAATGTCTAAAACTAGAAGGTAACATTCGCCTGACAGTCAAAAGATTGCAATCGATCAATGCTCCTAAGCTTTTGTCCTTTTACTATAGATGTCTGAACTATCATGAATGCAAACCGCTTCTGAACATGCCATCTCTGTCAAGTGCAAGCATTTGTGTGGATTACTGTCTTGATAATCTATTTTACGATGGAAACAGTTATATTCTCAGCAGCATTTCAAGTGTCAAACATCTAAAATTAAATGGATTCGGAATACTGGTATGCACATGAAGTTCTATATCGTTAATGTTCTTTTTATATAGTTTTAATCCACTTTGCTTTCACTTTTGTACTTTTCTTGTGGATAAAAGTGGGATTTATCCACCAGTTTCATTGGAACTAGGAAGGTATACAACTATACATCGTATTAAGGCACCAAACATCTGATACCAAAAATTGCACAAGTAAACTAGTTTTTGGACAAGTTTGCTTTCACTTAATTGTTGATATTATCTTCTAATCGTTTCTTCTCATTCTGAACTTAATCTGATATGTTTACAGCTGGAATCTAATTTTTTTTTTACTCCAATTTTAAGATCAGCATAACAAGTTGACCTTGCCTGGCATGTTGTTCTTCTGTAGTACAATCTAACAGATCTACATACTTTTTTTTTATGTTATGTCTCTAAATCATTTGAAATGTGTCTTGCTCTTTTCTTATAGGACCTATTGAAAAATGAACAAAAATTTCCTAAATTTCCTGAAGTGACTGACTTACACGTGGGCACCTTTTGTTTGCATTGCCATTTCCATCTACTTGCTTCTTTCCTAGATCATTTTCCTATGCTGGAGAAGCTTTCACTACAGCATCATAATTGCTACTGTGAGGTATTAATTACTTTATTTATTTATTCTCTCTGCATGCTTATGACAAATATCCAGATACTACAATAGCAAGGGGCTGAAGCTCCAACACCTTAACTGTATAACCTGTCGTTACTTTATAAAGATACCCTTAAAAAAGTTGCATTTATTATGTGTCAAAATATTGATGTTAACGGTCAATTGACAATATAAAAAATACAATTGTTTGACAACATACAAAATACAATAAGAAAATTAGACTAGCTTGAAATGGATTGACTCTGCTGTTGCAAGACTAGCTTGAATTCAGTTAAGATGAAACTGGTGCAGCAAGATTATGATAACTATATGAAGAGTTGTAATATTTCCTTCCATTTTCTGCTGCCTTTTGTCATCCTGATATTTTGTTTTGCTTTTTTCGTAGCATGTTGTTAACTTGGCGATAGTGCATCAAATTCGAGAAAAATTAAATTTGCACCATTTCAGCACAAGGGACTGAGACGACTGAAAATAGTTGCTGAATCCTTTGATCCTTAATGGAGTCTCTACTCTGTATGAAGTACCTTCAGGATTGCCTGGAGAAGTCCCAGATAAACATGAGTATGCCCATATTTAAATTAGGGTTGCTATGTTCTTTAGTGTTGCTAATCCAGTCAGTCTGTTTTCATGTTTTTTCCCCTCATTCTAGCACTGGTAGTTTCTTAAATGTTTGGTCTCATACTATTTAAGCTTGCATTTGTTTTTCTCTCATCACAGCTAGACAGCTAATTTCTTTGAATTTCTGTTGTTCTATTGATGTTAGGAGTTCTTTTTCTTTGTTAAATGCTAGTTCATGTCTAAGGGGGAATGTACTGTTTTTTCCTCTTCGCTGGTGATGAATGTATTGCAAATTGACTTTGCTTTTGTTTTTTTGTCTGATATGAAATTTGAGTATGCTTTTCTTACATTTTCAAAGATTATGCTTTTTGTGGAGCTTCAGGTAGAAATGATTCACTGATTCATACGCATACACTGATGGAGATTAGATACAAATACATGGGAAGCCCTTCTGAGAGTATAATTAATTAATTAATTATATTATATTAAACTTTGTAACGGCTTCTATTGATTTCAAAACGGCGAACAAAGGTAATTATCAATACATCCCTTCTTTTTTAAAATAGTAAGATACTTTTAAATTAAAATATATACTTGCTTTATGTATACTATTAGGCTGAAATAATATCATTATCTTATTATCATCCTTTATAGCATTCAAATCTACGTAGTTGTGCAAATGACTTAATAGCTCAAATAATAGTTAATTAGAATGATTTCTAAGAGATCATGAGTTTAAAAAACTCTCATGAACACAAAATAAATTTATAAGCTTAAACTCTTATCTCTCTCGAAACAGCAAAAAAATCTACATAATTGTTGTATATCAACAAAAATAATCTACAACAATTTATATCTGATGCGTGAATTACCTGCAAGAAAATAACTGGAATCGATAACACACGAGCCTTAGGTAATTAATATTTTTGTTGAAAATATACCACCATTCCTTTCATTTAAACCCATAAAGCATTTACCGAATAAACCTACAAGTACCGTATAGAAGTAAATCCCCAAACTAAAAACTACGAGGGCGTAATCCAATAAAAATCCACAAATACAAGAAATCCGCAACGAGAAAGCTGCTATTAGTAGGGGCGGAGGCGGGTAGACCTTTCATAATTTATACAAATTAATAAAATTTATTAATTTTTATTTATATTAGTATGATATTTAGATATTAGACACCTCTTATAATTTTATTTTAAATATATAGACTATTTAATTAAATTCTCTGATTGAATCCTAATTCCGCCCCTAATTATTAGTTATACAAAAAAATCAGGATTGTAAAACACTGCTATTAGTTATACAGAAAAATTCAGGATTATAAAATATTTTTGTACCGTCTAAATATCGTGCCTCGAATATATCTCAAAATAATGAAGTTTATAGAAAAATAATATTTTACTTGAAAAAATAAAATAAAAAATTATAAAGCTAATAAGGAAAGTTGCTTTCTATAGATGGTATGGTCGCTTTACTAAACTCTGTAATATCTGCTATTCCAATATAGTGGATGTTTGTTTATAGGCTTCTTGTTCATGTTAGTACTGCCATTGATAAGTTAAGAAAGAAATTTTTTATAATATGGAGGTCATGTAGTAAAAAAAAAAGTATTGCTGAGTTTCTTGAAAGGTGATCTGCAAGAGTAAAAAATAAGGGAGTTTGAGATTAATTGATATTGACTTGATGAATATTTTCTTTTGGCTAAATGATTAATTAAATTTCATGACGCTTTCATAGTTGGCAACTCAAAATATATTATTCAAGCTAAATATAAAATTTTAACTATTTTTATTATGACTTCTTCTTTTTAGAAAGCTATATTATGCGATAAAGATCTTATAGAATCGTGTTTTAACAAAATTTTAGTTTCAGATAATAATACTTTATTTTAGAAAGACAGATGGTTTGATGGGTGTGCTCTCTTCAGTTCCTACCCTTTGTTAAACCTGATATTATGCATGTCCAAATGGTCTTTCGACCTTAGATTTTTAGATGACAACCTGTAGGTACCTACAAGAATAAATTCATTTGTATAAATTAGTGGGTATTATATCTTTAAATTCTATGATGCATGATATTTGTAAATGGAGATGACATCCATCTGGTGTGTTTTCAGTTCATTCTTTTTACGAGTGGCTTGAGTTTGGTGGTATTGTTAGTCATGAGTTTGATATTATTTGGAAATCAAAAATTCCCTTCAAGGTTTAATTTTTATGTAGTTAGTACGTAAGAATTTTTTTTTTAATTAAAGATCAACTCTTAAAAAGATAATTAATGCATTTTATAAATATATTGGTCAAAAAAAGTTTATAGATATGTTCTTCTATTTATAGATTGATAGTGATTTAAATTTCATGTAATTTTATTATTATTTGATATTTCATCAAAGATCATCAAAATTTTATACAATTTGCAACGGCTATAATTTGACAGTTTTTGATGGACTATCAAACAATAATAAAATTGCATGAAATTTAAATCGCCATCAATCTATAAGTAGAAGAACATATCCACATGTTTTTTTTTTATTTTTAAGATTTTTTTTATTTATTTAAAAATTTATTGTCAAAATTATTAAGATAATCATTGTCAAGTAATCCCTTCCCTTTTGGCCCCTTCTTTTTCCCTTGTTTACTATATCAACTATTCTGAAATTAGAATCTCGAGGAGGCTAAAATTTTGACCAGTATGTTTATAAAATGCATTCTTTTACATGATATTACTTGCATCCTTGATGCTTAATGGTCAATAACATAAGAAACAATTGCAACACAAGTTTTATTTAATTGTATCGTTGACTGGACAAAACTTCTATCATAAGCACCTGTGAATATTGACTAAATTTAAACATTACTGCAATATAATATTGTACATCCTAACCAGCAGCGGATGTCAACTGCAATAAATCATAATTAAGGAGGCCAACCTTTATGGTGAATAGTGATTTACATAAATTATTAATGAATTATTTAAGTTTTAAATTTAAAAGGGGTCACAACCCAAAACCATTTTTGAAGCTCCACCACTGATCCTACCTGTTATTTGCAGCAATTTACCTCTTGATTTTTTTTTTCTGTAATTTGTTTTAACTAAGTAAAAGATGGAAATCACGAATCATTATAAATAGCACCATTTAGATGCAAGCGACTTGAAACAATTGATGTCAGATTCTCTGTTCAAGGGTTTACGAACTGGAATCAACATGTCCTCTCGGTAGCCAACTAACCAGCAACTAGCACTGCTAATTTCTTTGAATTTTTCTGTCATGCAATATCTACCTGCATTTGCTTTATATTGTTAAAAAACCTAGCAAATCTCTCTCAAGAGTTAAGATATATATATTTTTCTTTATTATTATTATTATTATTTTTTTCTGGTGATCAGCATATGGCAGATTGACTGTAATTTTGTTGTAACTAGTGGCGACACCTCACCTCACGGTGCTTCGGCATATTATTATTTTTCTTTAATCTATGCTATAAATTTGCTAGAGAACGACAGAATGTGTTTTAAATGCATGGTACCAGCACATGGTTCTGCATTATGATTGTAGATATGCTAACTTAATCATGCACCGAAAAGTAAATCTTAAAAATTGAAAAAACTTTATAAACATATTTTTAACGTTGATTGTGTTTCAAGTTCCATATAGTTTGAATCGATATAATTTGATATTATGTCAAAGACCATTAAATTTAGATCGTTAAAATTTTCAGTTATTTTGATGGTCTTTAATGAAATATCAAATAATATTCAAATTATATGAAACTTAAAATATATAATCAATAAAAAATATTTTATAATTTTTTATTTTCACTTAATTTTGTGTATATCTTTCAACTCTTTCTTAATTTTTTTCTATTTCTTCTAATAAGATAATCATAAAAAATATCTTAATTTCTCCAAAATAGAAATTGCTACATTAACTGGTTACTCGTAAATTTCTTCAAAAGTAATTAATTCTAATTGCTACACTAAACCAGTTTTATCATTCTAATAGCTACAGTAAATCAATTTATCATTCTAATCACTAAGTAATTAGTAAATTGGCTGTATCATTACTGTAACAATTAAAATTAGTTATGGAGAAATTTACCGTTAATCAGTTACTATAGCAATAAATCAGTAAATGTGTTTACTGTAGCAATTCCTATTTTGGAGAAATTAATAGATAAAGGGCACTTTCATCATTTCTGTTTTAATTTAGAATTAATTATGGAGTTATAATAAGATAATCATAGTTAATTATATATGATTAACTATGATTATCTTATTATAACTATTTAATTATGAAGCTTTTAGTAAATTAATTATACAAGGTTAATTTAATGGGCAAATAATAAATCATTTAAAATAGTTGAAGGATATACACAAAATAAACAAGAGTAGAGGGAGAAATAAGAAATTAAGAAAGAGTTAAATACTATACACAAAATTAAACCTTTTATTTTTAAGATTTCTATGAATCTATATGAAGCTTATTGTCAAGATGGTCATTTGATAATTTTGGCAATTTCCAGAGAGTAAAGTCCGAAATTCGAGATTCAACCACACAACATGATGTATAGTTTCTATATTTGATGTTCATAACATATAATGAATTTTGAATTATGCTTCCTCAACTGAAATTTCTATGATGTGAGTTTAATAATCCTTACTGCATTATCAAGTAATGTCTAATTCTTAGAAAATCTCTATTTCATTTAAAAAAAAAATGCAAATGCTGTTGTGATATTTTCAATTTCAATTGGTGGGATATGAAACATTTGACAGTTTAGTATTTTTCAGGTTGGAAACGTTCTGAAAATTTGAAGCTGTTAATTGCAGATATGAAAAATAATTTAAAATTTTGTCACTTCAGTTACTTCTTAATTTAATTTATTTTTTTTGAATTTTTCTTGAACTTCCATTATTAACTTTCTTATTACCTTTATCAAATTATTCCTTCTCAAAATGAATCGAGATTTTACATAATTCATTGTTACATATCCTATCACCACTGATCTAAAAAAATAATGGATAAATTTTCTGAGAGGTCACTAAACTATATTTTAAATTCGTATTTGATCACCAAACTTTCATTTATTCTTTTTGGTCACTAAATTTTATTGTTTGCCTAAATTTGGCACTATGTTAGGTTTTCATCCAAATTTAATGAAAACTTTTTAAATATTATATGAACATATATGTTAATTATTTTTTAAGTAATATTAAAAGTTAATAGTATATATTTAAGAAATTAAAAAGTAAATTTATATTCATCATCTAATTTTATTTGTTTGAAGATTTTTTTAATTTCATATTTTATTTAGAGATATTATTATATTATAATTGAAAATTCATAATTTACAATTATAGATATCTCAATTTGTATGATTTAACTACTATATAAATAGTAACTAATATATTTAGTTAATTAATTAATTGAAAAATTACTCTAAGAACACATATTTCAAATAATATCATTGCTTCTAAGAAATAACACATGTTTGAAAATATAAAAAATTTCTATTTGTGTTTAAATTTTAGTATAGAGGTCATGTTAAATATTCTTTTATGTTTGGATGAGAAAATTAGGGGAGTGATCAAATTTAGTGACTAAAAATCGATGAATAAAAACTTAATGACTAAATATAGATTTAAAATATAGTTAAGTGACATCTCAAAGCAATTATCCAAAAATTAACCATTTCTCCGTTTCATCTATGAAGCTTTTCCTGAAAACCGTCTCCAAAGCCAATTTGTTTAGCGTTCAAGTTTTAACCGCAGTGCCCAAGTAGTGAGGTGATATAATGTGGATTGTGGAATTTAGGTTTCATATCCATTTAATTAAACTTACATGTCAAGTGGGAAAAACGTCAAAAATCAGACTTTTGAGGCCCAGGCGTCCAGCCAAGATTGAGGACGGGATTTCGCATGAGGCTTGAGAAATGACGTGTTTTCTTTTTTTAAATTAAAGAGACTAATTTTTATTTCTAAACAATAAAGAGATAATTAGAGGAATAATCTGGAATTAGAGCGAGAGTTGGGGAACAATAAATATTTTCTAAAAAAAGATAGTTTTGTCGCCGCTCTGACATGGTGGATTGTGCACAAGCATAATTAAACTGAATTCAAGATAGAAAGATATTTCATATTTGCTGATTAAGAAAAAAACTTAACTAAGAATAAAACTGATGCAGTGTAGAAACGAAAATTTGGATTGAATAGCATATTTCCAAACCATATGCGAACAAGTCCAAAAACGGATCCGGATTTGCTAATATTATTATGCGATTTGTTTCTCAGCTGAAAAGGCGCGACGATATTCCATTTTAAGGTTTTTTTTTTCTATTTTTGTTCTTGCCGCAGAGAAAATCCTTCTTCCTCCGCACTAGGGTCTAGGGTTTCTATTTGCTCGTGCATCTGAGAGTCATTTAAAACCACGTGGTTTTGAGGTTTGTTTATTCAAGAGTTTTATCTTTTGCTCCGTAAGCTTATCTCGGATAAATTGCCTGACAGGTGAATTCTCTGTTGTTTTCTTTGAATACTATGAAGAAAAAAAGAATATAATAAGCATAGGTCTTGCACTATAAAGAATCTCTCCTTTTTCTCCTAATATTGAATATAAGAAATGGTACTTTATCAGTAGAATTAATTGGGGATTTTGCCTGTGTACAGGACGTGCATGCCAACTGTTTGAGTATATTCTGGGTGCAATAGGTCATGGAACAACTTGAGAAATCGTGGAGAGGTAACAGGGACATTATAAGTAGTTTGCCTGACCACGTGCTTCATTTGATTATGTCTTCATTGAAAGCCCAAGAGGTTCTCAAATTGCGCCTACTTTCAAAGAGATGGGAGAATCTCTGGACCACTTTGCCCTTTCTGAATTTTGACATGTCCACATTTTATTCTGATATTGTGTCAAATGATTATTACATAGATGTATTTGGGAGGTTCCAACATTTTGTGAACATGTGTCTACTCCGGAGGGAAGCCTTGTCTCTGCACACTTTTTATCTTTATTGCGCACCACCGCTTGATTTCTATTATGGCATGGTCACAAAATCGTGGCTTCTTTATGCAATTCAGCATAATCCTCGGGTTCTTGATTTCACAATCACCGGAGTAGATTCACTGCCTCCTGGTGTTTTCAGCTGTTCGTCTCTAGTAGATCTCTCACTTTCCGCCTATGGATTTGTAAACAATGTTGAGTGCGTAAATCTTCCAATCCTCAGACGATTGCATCTTCAGGCTATATTTGTAAATCAGAATTTTCTAGAGAAGCTTTTCTGCGGTTGTCCGGTGCTTGAATATTTTCATCTTCAGAGATGCTTTGTGATGTTCTCGAGTATTCATTCTCAGAGCCTGAAACATCTAAAACTAGAAGCTAACATTCGCTGCACAGACAAAATAATGGACTCGATCAATGCTCCTAATCTTTTGTCTTTTTACTATGGATGTGCGAACTACGATGAATGCAAAATGCTTCTGAACATGCCATCTCTGTCAAGTGCCAGCATTTGTGTGGACTACCGTCTTGATAATCTATTTTATGATGGAAAGAGCTATATTCTCAGTGGCATTTCAAGTGTCAAACATCTTGAATTAAATGGACCCGGAATACTGGTATGTGCATGAAGTTTTCTATAGTTAATTTTTTTTATATATGTAGTTTTAATCCAGTTTATTTCACTTTATTTTTCCTTTTTAGGATAAAAGTAGGGCGCACCCACCAGTCTATTGGAACTAGAAAGGCATTACATTATTCTACAGCATCAAACATCTGATACTAAAAAAAAGAAAAAGAATGCGCCATTAAACACTAATTTTGGACCAGTTTTTTTCCCTTAATTTTTAATATTACCTTATAGATATGTTCTTATTATGAACTTATTCTGACATGGATATATAGCTAAAATCCATTTTTTTGCTCCAACTTAGGACCAGTTGTTGTACTGCAATCTAACAGACCTATATATTCTTTTTTGATGTTATGTCTCTAAATCATTGACATGTGTTTTTTTTCTTTTCTTATAGGACTTATTGCAAAATGAATTAAATTTTCCGAAATTTTCTAACGTAAATGACTTGAGTGTGGGCACCTTTTGTTTGCATTGCCATTTCCATCTACTTGCTTCGTTCTTAGATCATTTTCCTATACTGGAGAAGTTTTTACTGCAGCATCATAATTGCCACTTTGAGGTACTGATGACTTTATGCTTTCATTTATTTATTTTCTCTCTTCTTGCTTTTGTCAAATATCCAGACACTACATTAATATCAAGGATCTGAAGCCCCAACAACTTGGGCAGTATAACCTTCCATTATTTCATTAAGACACCCTTAAAGATTTTGCATGTATTACTTGTCAAATATTGATGCGTGATGGTCGATGGAGGTCAAATTATTCTGAATTGAACCATCATAATACAATTGTTTGACAGCATCAACATACAAAATGCAATAAGAAAATTTGAGTAGCTTTAGTTAGATTAGATGAAACTAGGGCAACATTTATAATGATGACCACATGAGGAGTTGTAATATTTCCTTCCATTTGCTGTTCATTTTTGTCATCCTAATATACTATTTTACTTTTTCTGTAGCATGTCGGTGACTATGTGTCAATGTATCAACTTCAAAAAAAATTGAAATCTGCATCATTTCAGTGCAAGCGACTTAAAATCAAATCCATTGATCATAATGGAGTCTCTTCTTCATATGAACTATTTTCAGGATTGCGCGAAGAAATCAACATGGGCAAACATGTTGGATCAAAAAAAAAAAAAAATGGACAAACATGAGTCTATACGAATGGCCATTACTTAAATAGAATTTCTATGACCTTTACACTTTGTTTGGATGGAGGTTAATAAAAGGAAGAGAAGGTAAAATATAGAAGGGGATGGAATGGAAGGTTAAAATATTTAACCTTTTTTTGTTTGGACAATTAATGAATAGAAAGGAAAAAGCTTTTCTTTCCCTTCTTTTTCTGTTTGTATTATTAAAACTAAAAAGAAAGTAATAAAATATTTGATACAGAGACATTTTTTTAGATAATTAATTGCACAATACCAATTTCCTCAAAATGCATTAAAAATTCTCAAATAGTTTACCTGATGGCACAAAAATAAGATGACACTATATATTAATAAAAGGTGATCAGAGGGAAGGCTTTCTCCTCAAAGATAACAATAAAAAGATAACAATAAAAATATATTAACTTACACGTAATATGCCCAAAGATTTTTTCCCTCTCCGAGCATATATATTAAAAAAAACCTTCACTAACTAGTAGTTTGACGATGGCTTGGTGGTGCTTTTAATTTGTCCAAAAGAAAATAAATCATATGTATGCACTTTGTATTTATATCTCTACTCAATAGCATCAATAACATCTATAAAGTTCAGATACACTGATGATCAGGATTATTGATTCAATTATTTATGTGCAAAAGACTATAATCATAAAAAGAACTATGATAAAAAATATTATAATTTTTTATGCGTCAAAAAACTATAAAAAAAACTATGATCAAGAGAGAGAAAATACAATAGAAGACAAACCTTATGTATGAATAATAAATAAAGGATATATCCAAAAAAATAAAAACTAACCTAGTTGCTGTGATTGAATTGCTCGGTGGAGTTTAAATTTATGTTGTTGATGAGAATTATATAGATGAGAAACTTAAAATATGAAGTGGAATATAGAATTGAGAAGGAAATCAATAAAGATGCGTGATTCATTTCTCTTCTCAGATATAACATGTAATTCAATTTATTTTCATCGTTACACTCCAAATTGGGAGGGAAATTAACTTTATTAGCAAAAATTTTATAAGATTAAATCTGTATCCTCCTTTATCCCTCACCTCCACCTTAATATTATCAACCAAACACGATTTGATATTGATTTTTCTTTCCATTCCGTTCCCTTTCTTTATTTAACCTCTATCCAAACATAGTGTTAGTGTTGCTAACTATGTTTTCATGTCTTTTTTCTTATTATAGTATTAAGTTTCTTAAATGCACGGTCCAATACTATTTATGTTTGCGGTTGTTTTTTGCTCATCATATCTAGCACAAGTTTCTTTGATATTTCTGTTGTGCTTCTGATGTTAGGATTTGTTTTGCTTTGTTGGATGCTAGTTAATGTCTGACCTTGTATTGTTTTTGCTATTCGTTGGCGATGAATGCTTCGGAAATTGACTGTGTTTTTGTTTTCTTGTCTGATATGAATGCTACTCAGTGTGGTTATGAGTCATGACGCGTGCCTTTCGTGCACTCCGATTCCTCGACTCCAAGCGCCTAAAATGATCCCACTATTATCCATCCACGTGATGAAGCGACCAAACTTTGTAATTATATGCGAATGGAATCTCTGTGGTCAAATCCGACATAAACTTGTACTAGGCTCAAAATTATTTCTATCTGTTCGATGTATGCAAACACACTGAGTAGAAAAACATATTTATAAAGGATTTTCTATTCGTAAGATTTTTTTTTTCATATTTATTTGGAAATTTATTGTTAAGATTGTCAAATAAGATCCTTCCCTTTAAGTTAATCCCTAATTAAGATTTTAATTAGCATATCATTAATATCATCATGTTCTTGGCCGTAGAAAGTGGCTGAATTATAAAATACAAGTATATTATCCATGCTTTGCTACTAGTGATTTTTTATTATAATATATCTACATCAAAATTTAAAAATATCCTATTTCAATACAAAATACGATAACAAAAAAATAAAAAAATAAAAAATATATATAATTAATCAATTATTTTTACATAGTAATCACAGTTCTTCTGAAAAATATATAATTAAATTTAAAATTTAATAAATTTTTCAACAGAATAATATCTTTTAGGAAAAATATATCATCAATTGTATAATTTTATCACCCCTGTGCTATATAGATCATTACTTCGTTTTCAAAATAAACATAAATGATCTTAACCGTTCAAAATAATTTTCATATGAAAATCTAGTTGAGGATCAAATTTTATATTTTTAAATTTTTTATTATATTTTTAGATAGTTAGAAAATCACTTCTTTTTGAATGATTCATAATAATTAAATCAAGTGATTTTCTAACTATCTAAAAAATAGTAAAAAATTCTAAAAAAAATGAAATTTGGTCTCTGACTAGATTTTTCATATAAAAATCATTTTGATTGGTTCAAATTGTTCATTTTAATTTTGAAAATGAAAAATAATTTATCGGAGACTCATACCATGTATAGTACCATTGTCCAACACTTATATTACTACAATATTTTTTTATATTTGATTTATAATTTATTTTTGTGCTATTTATGGTGACAAAAAAAATCTTATTTATATTGTCACGAACATTTTAACGATGTTTGGAGCTATTTATAGATAAGAATGACGTCATTTATAGATGTTAATGATGTTTTATATAAAATGACTATTAAAATCTACTACAAAAATCTTTTTAAACAATAGTACTAACTCTTGAGTTATCTACGGTTTTGATTTTAAGTCATTCAATTATGAATAACTATCATAAATACACTCTTTTAAAAGCATACAATGTCTAATATTAACTTATTTAAATTTTGGGTTGTTCTACTTATATTTATACAACTTGCTATCCGAATATGCATCATGCACATGTGCATACGGTAAGATTTTTCTTTATTTTTCTTTGACAAAACGAAATCGACAGACAATTTTTTGTTTAGAACTTCACATCAGAGACATACATGTGTTTCACCGCTTTGATCTCACGGGACGGCCAATAATTTTCAGTAAAAAAAGAAAAACGGAAATGAAAAATGAAAAATTTTAGTAGTTGAAAAGCAAGAGATAAACGGGATGGACAAATGGTTTTAAATAGGTAAGATTTCAATTCTGAAAAATAAATTAAATTTGAATGGACGAAATTTTCCATCCGAACTAAATTACTCTCTGGCCTAGCTCCACCCTTATAAAACTTTAAAATGGTTGATTGTAGAGCTTACAAAAAGAAAAAGAAAATCCAATAAAATCACATCGTGGAGATTGCAACACTAGTCCAACAGATGGAATTCTGCTTTGTGCATTTCATCAAAGGAAACAGAAGTAGACGAATAAAATCAATTAATGAACTTGAGCGTGCAAGATCTAGAAAAATAATTTATTTACTGTACGGTTCGTATTGCTTCGATAAGGGACCTCTACACGTAATAAGATTTCTTAAATGTGGCATGTTGATTACTCAACAATTGAACATTTTATTAAACTCTTATATCCGACACAGAACACCTAGAAAAATCCAAACATCAGGAACAACGGTATCGAATTGCGTATCTTATTTATATAATATATCAACTCTTCTCTTTCTAATTTTTATCTTACTCAATGACTCCTCTTTTATCTCTGTCCTCATTGAAAATACTACTCAACAGCTTTTTTCTTTGCTCTCCGGGTTATGTCGTTTCCATTGAAGACTCGGTCTCATTTCTAATCCCACAGTTTTTTAAGTAATAATAAGTTTTATTAAATTAATATTATTAAATAAGAGTAAGAAATGTAAAATTTCAAATATATGAATGACAGCAGTGGCGCGTTTCATTATTTTTACGAAACGCGCCATTTCGATGGTGCGTTTCATTATTTTTACCCATGCGCGTGTGGCGCGTTTGTTTCTTATATATACAAAACGCGTGCGCTCTCCATCTCACACGGGGTTTGACGAAACGCGCCACCTGGTAGTGACGTATTTCATAAAAATAATGAAACGCGCGCCACCACGGTGCATGCTTTGCCATTCGTATATTTAAAATTTTACGTTTCTCACTCTTATTTTTAATAATATTAATTTAATAAAACTTATTATTACTAAAAACTGTTAATCCCAATTGACAAATGGCTTCCAGTCCCAATTAATAGACTCTTTTTAATTCCACAAGCTCACTACCTTTTTGAGAACCCAATCTGGCAACCTCTCTTCCCCTCTCTCTTCTCTGAGTACACCTCCCAGAGCACAAAAATGGCGGTTTCACTTTAGATTCTCCCAAGCCTACATCAGCCCTGCAGACATTCACCCCTTCCTTCACAAAGCCTACCCCAGCTGCTCGTGATCTACGTTTCTCCCATCTTGCCAAATCACAACACGAAGGCCCCCAGAGCGCACCTTTCTTTGCCTTTTTCATGGTTTAGTATCTCCTGTCAGACCCGCCTCCTTTCTTGATAACCCATCGCAGCAGCTATCGGTCATACACCCGTGCACAACTAGCCAGCTTCCTGCCTCTTTCTAACAGATCTGCATCCGCCTCAACACAGGGTCATGAGAGCCAAAAGATCCCCCCAAGTCTCTTGAAGGAGCAAATTTCTTGTCTCTTCTATATTTCCGTCTTGGCCTACTGCAAAGCCTTCGTCCTCTCCCGCTTAGTTTCTCTATTTATATCATAAAAACGGCTCTTTCGTAAGTGTTCAATGAGACATGCTACCTTGTCAGTACAGTTAATTTGGGTTATTGCTGGCTACAGGACTGGTGCATGCCAAGTGTTTGGATAATTCCCTTTAAAGAAGACGATCAGGCATGATGGACGCTGCCAAAAATTTGAGTGGCAAAAGGGACACGATTAGCGCTTTGCCTGATTGTTTGCTTCATCTCATTATGTCCTTCTTGACTACCCGACAGGCTGTCCGAACATGCGTACTCTCAAAGAGGTGGAAGAATCTCTGGATCACTTTGCCCTTTCTGGATTTTAACATGTGTGAATTCGAGGATGATAATTTACCATATCAGTATGACCAAAACTTTCGGAGGTTCAGCGAATTTGTGAACAGAACTTTACTTCTTCGTGAGGCCTCTGATTTGCACAAATTTCGTCTCTGTTGTCCGGAATTTCCTGAATATTGGCATGCCAAGTTCATAAGATCATGGATTCGTTATGCCTTCAATCATAACCCTCGAGTGCTTGATATCATTATCACTGACCCACCGCGTCTTGGTGTTTTCAGTTCTTCTTCTCTAGTGAGTCTCTCACTTTCTGCGTTGTATTCTAGAAGAAACATCATTAAGCTCATAAATCTTCCATGCCTCAGGCAATTGCATCTTGAGTTTATATACGTAAATCAGGAGTTTGTGGACAAACTTTTCTGTGGTTCTCCCATGCTTCAATTTTTGCATCTGGATAATTGCTGCATGGAACTTTCTAGTGTATGTTCCCAGAGCTTGACACATCTAAAAGTCAACGGTATTTGTACACAATCAGAAAGCAATATAATAGAGTTGATCGATGCTCCTAATCTCTTGTTTTTTGAGTATGATGGATGTGTCAACTGTATTGGACACAAAATGCATCTGAACATGCGATCTCTGACCAGTGCATGCATTTGTTGTTTCAGTCCTTTTTGTCATTGTTTTCAGTACAATGGCAAGAGTAATATTTTTACTGGTATTTCAAGTGTTGAAAGACTTGAACTAAATGGACGCTGGATAAAGGTACGCACGCAAGCTCGAAAAGATTTTTGCTTCATATCACTTCTTTTAAACCATTTTACCAACTTTTAAAATTGAACGCTCATTTTAAAATTTGTTCTTTTCCTGAATATGTTTGAAATACATAGCAATAATTTGATGTTTATACATTAGCAATAATTTAATGTTTACTTAAATTTTAAGACATTTCCCTGCATGTAGTTCTTATTTTACTTGTCAAACATATATATTTTTTAGGCCTTATGCTTCTAACTGGATGCAATTTATCTTGTTCGTGCAGGACATTTTGGAAAATGAACTGCCGATATGCCCAACGTTTCAGAACGTGAAGGACTTGTCTGTGAATGGTCTTTGTTTGAGTTGTCGCTTCAATCTACTTGCTTCTTTTTTGGATCATTTCCCAAATTTGAAGAAGCTTTCATTATGTCATTCTGGTCGGTACTGTGAGGTAGATAGCTTTGTGCCCTCCTTTCCCTTGGGTAGTTCAATATACTGAAAGTCGATTCTCAAGAGGCCTAAAATTTTGGTTAGTATGTTTATAAAATGTACTATAATTATCTTTTCCATGGTATGCCTAATGTTCAATTGCGCTGCAAATTATTTTGGATTGAGCCACAACGACACTAGTTTTACACATCATAAGAGGCAATTTCTAAACAAGCTTAATTTAATTGAACCAATGATGCTGCTATCAGACTGAACAAAACTTTTACCATGAAGCACCAATGGTTAAAGATCACTCCATCTAAATATTACTGAAATATAAGATTGTGCATCTACCTTTTATTTGCATAAATTTTCTTATCTTGACATGCTCTTTTTTTCGTAATTTGTTTTTAACAAGGTGAAAGTACATGGAAATCAAGAATCATTAAAACTAGCCCCACTTAGATGCAAGCAACTTAAAACAGTTGATGTCAGATTCTCTATCCATGATAAAGATTTTCATTGGGTCATGAAATATCTACAAGATTGTACTGAAGGTCTAGGAGCTCGAATCAACACAACCTGTCTGCCAATATTTAGTTAAAAGTTAAAACATGTAGACCTATTTAAGGAACTTTTTCTTTTTCAATTTTTCTAGATATCAACATAGGGAGGAACATTGACTGTATTTTTGATGTTATGATGTGGCATATATAATCAAGCTGCATTATACGGTCTGGTGATCAGAATCCTGTTCTCCCTTTCTTTGCTTAAATGTTGCACCATTTGCTTTATTTTGTTAAATATCCTGGATGAACATCTTTCTTCATTCTGTATTTTATGATGAAGTTGAAGCAGTTTAATGTGTAATTCCTCAATTGAAGATTTTCTCTTCGAAAATGAGTGGCTTGTACTATTGGACCTTCTACAGAAGGACAGTTTGATGACTATTTCAGCTCTCTGTAGTTGGCTATAATTGAATGCCATGGGAAGACGGACCCGGATCCGTTGCCGTGCAGCGTAGCATGTGGTCCGTTCGATCACTTCGAGATTCGAGTTAGCATGAATCTCAAAGGGATTAAACAGACCACGTGCTGCGCTGCACGGTACTGTGCAGCAACGGATCTGATTCCATGGGAGCAACGGATCTGATTACATGGGAAGACTGACGGAAGAAAAAATTCAATGCGTTGAAACTTAACATACCAAGTGTTTGATTAAATTCCATTGATTATTTCCATGTTATCCTTCTACATACCTCATCATTATCATCATCAATATTATCATTCTCATTCACATTTTTATTATTATATTTTTATTACTTTCATCATCATCACCATTATTATTATCATTGATTTTTTATATTTAACATTTTTTTATCTCTATGCTTTCGAATTGGATTTTAGTTTTACCTTAAACGTTTATTGTTGTTGTTATTGTATCATTCTACATACATAATGGCAAATTGACTGAACTTTTGTTATTTGGGATTAAACGTTTATTCATCTCAGAAAAAGTCCTTTTTAAATGCTCCCAACTATTCTAGTATCATTATCTAATCATGCTTAAACTTTCCACCGTTCTCTCTACCCTTAAAATTCAATCTTTCTCCATTAATTGCAATGTACCTGCTTTACAATAATTTATCTAGAAAATGTCCTGAAATTAAGAGACGATAAAAACTGATGAATTTCTGTTCACAATTTTTTTTTCTTTCTAGTTGTGTTGCCGTCGTCTTGACTCTGTTGTGGAATTGGATATGCATATGATCCGAGCCGGTCTGTTAATTGACGCATTATAACTTTTCAATTTTTTAGAAAAAGTAAAATATATGAATTGGATATGCATATGATTCTCATAACGGCTTCTCCGATTTGAAGAAAATATTTATTGATATATTTTTTAGTATATAAATTCATAGTGATTCAAATTTTATATAATAATATTATTCTTTAATAGTCTATCAAAGGTTATTAAATTAAAACTGTTGAAACTTTTATTATATTTGATGCACTATCAAATAAAGTGAAATTTGAAACACCATAAAATTAGCTCTGATTCACTGAATGAATGTTGAATGATACATGTTACTTTGTTGGTAGAGTTAACTTGGGTTATTGATGGCTCCAGGACTTGTGCACACCAAGTGTTCGAGTAAATTCCCATTAAAACAAACAATCTGGCATGATGGAGGCTGCCAAGAATTTGAGGGGCAAAAGGGACAGGACAGGTACTTTACCCGATTGTTTGCTACATGTCATTATGTCCTTCTTGACTACTCATGAGGCTGTCCGAACATGTGTACTCTCAAAAAGATGGAAGAGTCTCTATCTGAATTTAGACCTGTGTAAATTCGCGTATGATAATTTGTCAGAAGATGGTGAATTGGCTTGTTAATACTCGTTTAATAGTTCAGAACTCCGTTGTGAACGGAACTTTAGGAGGTTCAGTGAATTTGTGAATATGACTCTACTCCTTCATGAAGCCTCCGATTTGCACAAATTTCGTCTCTCTTGTTGGGAATTTCCTGATTACTTGGATGACAAATATACAAAATCATGGATTCGTTATGCCCTCAAGCATAACCCTCATGTGCTTGACATTGATATCTGCGTAGAGGATGCGCTGCATCTTGGTGTTTTCAGTTCTTGTTCCCTAGTGAATCTCTCGCTTTCTAACTTGAATTCTAGAAGAAACAACATTTGAGGACATAAATCTTCCACGCCTCAAGCAATTGCATCTTACTTTTATATTTGTAACTCAGGATTTTGTGGAGAAGCTTTTCTGCGCTTCTCCCATGCTTGAATTTCTGCATCTGTCGAGTTGCTGCATGGAATTTTCTAGCATATGTTTCTCAGAGCTTGAAACATCTGAAAGTAGAAGGTGATAGTATAGGAATTGAGAAGGCAAATGATATAGTGGAGTCGATCGACGCTCCTAATCTCTTGTCTTTAGACTACAACGTCTTTAGAAGATGTGTCAGCCATATTGGACACAAAATGCATCTGAACATGCAATCTTTCGCTTTGGAAAAAAAATCTAATGTCTGCTTTAATTTTAAGACCTTCCCCTGCTTTAGATCGAATATGTATTTAACGACGTGTGCTTAAATCTAATTGTTGCAATTCATCGTATTCGTGCAGGACATTTTGGAAAATATACTGCCGGCATGCCCAAAATTTTCAGAATGTGAAGGACTGTCTGTGAATGGTCTTTGTTTGAGTTGTCATTTCAATCTACTTGCTTCTTTCTTGAATTACTAAAAAAATGATTAACGTCAACTTAAATAGGAAATTAATTTACTTGAACAAATAAAAGATTCGTCATGAACATACATGTGAAATGTAGGGTGAGACATCAGTATTAAAATTGTAGAACATTCTGCTCTATGCATTCACGCAGAATAACTATAAACATGAGAAAAATAATAAAAGAAGGAAAGAAATAATAAACTTCCGCTCGGAGATGGCGACCTTATCACCTGACCTCTATACAGATCAAGATTTCTTAATAGTTAATTAATACGGGCATGCTGCGTCCGACCTGTCACAATTTCACAAAATGTGCTTACCTGCATCCGATCGGACTTGACAAACTGGCACAGTGACAGCCGAACCCCGATCGGTTGCTCAAATCAAATCTGACCAGAATTTTTAAGCCCAATCGTCCCAACCGACACAGGCGATGGTAACAGTAACTCAACCGGCGTGATTTAATATCGCCTTAAACCCGCATTATTGAAATTAGGTCCAATATAGATTTAACGACGTGTGCTGACACCGCATCACTTCCTCAAAATTTAAATTACAGCTGTTTTCCCCCAGAGCCTACTCTGCATTTATTATCTTGCATAGTCCCAATACGAAAACAACTTAATAAGCGGCTCCTAGGGACCAACACCCCACAAGCGCCTGTTCGGCACAGTTACTGTGCGCGTGGGAAAAAAAATTGAGTCTGAGTGAATTTTTTTTTCCCGCACGCACAGTAAAAATCAGTTCAATTTTGCGGTAATTTTCCACGCGTGGGGAGAAAACGAACAGGCCCGGTTTTGCGGGAATTTTGCGGGAATTTCTCGAGATGATCCTTTTATCTCCCATGGTTTGTTATCTCATGTCACACCCGAGTCCTCTTGTTGGGAACCCAACGCAGCATTTTCTCTGTAATAAATACACCAGCTTTCTTGCAGGTCCGCCTCAACACAGGGTCGTGAGAGCCAATAAGATCCTCCAAGTCCCTTCAAGGAGCAAATTTCTTATTTCTCTTCTGCAAAGCCTTCCTGCTCTCCCGCAACTCCTTTTTTGATGAGGCCAGGGGTTTATTAATTTGAGGTTAGTTTCTCTATTTATTTCATAAAACATCTCTTTCGTAAGTGTTCAATGAGACATGTTACCTCGTCAGTACAGTTAATTTGGGTTATTGCGGTCTACAGGACTTGTGCACGCCAAATGTTTGAATAATTCCTTAAAGCAAACAATCAAGCAAGATGGAGGTTGCCAAGAATTTGAGGGTCAAAAGGGACAGGATTAGTACTTTGCCCGATTGTTTGCTTCACCTCATTATGTCCTTCTTGACTGCTCGAATGGCTGTCCGAACATGCGTACTCTCAAAGAGGTGGAAGAATCTCTGGACCACTTTGCCCTTTCTGGATTTTGACATGCGTGAATTCATGATGGATGATGATTTATCAGTTGACAGTGAATCAGAATACATTGATGACCGAATCTTTCAGAGGTTCAGCGATTTTGTGAACACAACGTTACTTCTTCGTGAGGCCTCTGATTTGCACAAGTTCCGTCTCTCTTTTCCAGAATTTTCTAAATACTTGCATGCCAAGTTCATAAGATCATGGATTAGTTATGCCCTCAAGCATAACCCTCGAGTGCTTGATATTAATATCTCCGTTCATGATTCACTGCGTCTTGGTGTTTTCAGTTCTTCTCTAGTGAATCTCTCACTTTCTGCCATGCATTCGGAACAAAACTTCATTGAGTTTATAAATCTTCCATGCCTCAGGCGACTGCATCTTAAAAATATATCTATAAATCAGGAGTTTGTGGACAAACTTTTCTGTGGTTCTCCCATGCTTGAATTTTTGCATCTGGGGAGGTGCCACATGGAACTTTCTAGTATACGCTCTCAGAGCTTGAAACATCTACAAGTAGATGGTGATGGTATAATTGAGTTGATTGATGCTCCTAATCTCTTGTCTTTTCACTACCACGGACGTGTCCACTCTATTGGACGCATAATGCATCTGAATGTACCATCTCTGGCCACAGCATGCATCTGGCTTATTGATTTTTCTCGTGGTCAGTACAATGTCAAGAGTAATATCTTTACTGGTATTTCAAGCATTGAAGGTCTCAAATTGAATGGATATGGGATAAAGGTATGCACATAAGATCCATAAGGTTTTGCTTCTCTTTTAATCTATTTTTTTCCCAATTTTTGAAATTTGAATGTTCTTGTTAAAAAATTATTCTTTTTCCTGAATATGTATGAATTGGATATAGCAATAATCGAATACAACAACAACAAAGCCTGCATGTAATTCTTGTTGACTTAAATTGTAAAACGACAACAAGTATTAACCTCAGCCTGCATGTAATGCTTGTTGTACTAATAAGATTCTTGCTTCGTGTCACTTCTTTTAATCCATTTTTCCATTTTTTGTAATTTGAATGTTCATGTTAAAAATTTGTTTTTTTCCTGAATATCACTGAATTGGATATATGGCAATAATCTAATGTTTATTTAAATTCTAAGACATTCCCGTGCTTGTAATACTTGTTTTACTCGTCAAACATGTACAATTTTAAGCCTTGTGCCTCTAAATGATTGTAATTTATCTTGTTCGTGTAGGTCTTTTTGGTTAATGAACTGCCGACATGCCCAACTTTTCAGAATGTGAAGGACTTGTCTGTGGACACTCTTTGTTTGAGTGGTGATTTCAATCTACTTGCCTCGTTCTTGGATCATTTCCCAAATTTGAAGAAGCTTTCATTAGTTCATGCTGAGTGTTCATGTGAGGTACTAGATTGCTCTGTGCCCCTTATTTTCCCTAGTGAATTATATCAACTATCATGAGAGTAGAATCTCGTGGGCTAATATTTTGTCCAGTATGCTTATAATGCACTATAATTATCTTTTACATGATATTTTTTTTTAGGTTGGTGGCAGAAAACCTACTATATTTTTACATGATATTATTTGCGTCCTTGATGCTTAATGGTCAATTGTGCTGCAAATTAGTTTGAATTGAGCCACAACAATACAAGTGTTACACAACATAAGAACTGCAAATGGAGATTAATTTAATTGGATTAATGATGTACCTATAGGACTGGACAACTTTTACCATAAAGCAACAGTGGATAAAGCTTGGCTCGATTAAAACATTGCTGAATTATAAGATTGTGCATCTATCTTTTATTTGCTAATTTTTCTTATCTTGACATGCTCTTTTTTTCCAAAAAAAAAAAAACTAGGGGTTAGCACCTGGAAATCAAGAATCATTAAAAATAGCTCCATTTAGATGCAAGCAACTTGAGACGGTTGATGTCAGATTCTATTATCATGATGAAAATTTTCATTGGGCTGTGAAATATCTACTGGATGGCACCAAGGATTTACGAGCTCGAATCAATATGATCCGTCACTAGGCAATTAGTCACTATCTGAATTAGTTTCTTCATGTCCTTCACAGTTGCTGCATTTATGATTGTTCTGATGCTTTTTCTCATTAAACACTGCTAATTTCTTTGAATTTTTGTGTCATGCAAATTGCAATAGATGCCTGCAGTTGCTTATTTTGTTAAAACCTGGTCGATCTCTTTTAGGATTTTTTTATTTTTATTTTTCTGGTGATTAATATATGACAAAGACTGTGCTTTTGTTGTTATGGTGTGACATTTATAATCAAGCTGCATTATATTGTCTGGTGATCAGCATACTGATAGGAAGATTTTGTTTGGTCTCACTTTGTATAAATATTGCACCATTTACTGAGAGCACGGATTTTGATTTGTTATTGTGAGGTCGCCTTACTAGCAAATTTCATGGAAAATACGACTTCCCCCCAAAAATATCCCTAATTCAGATTGAATCATTGCATGTGCCATATACAACTGCTGATCCTCATCTCTGTCCAGTGAATTTGTGCCTAAAATTTTAAAATAAACCATGCGATCCGGGAAAGCTCCTTCCGAGGAGTTGTCGAGGTATGAGTTTGGACTGCGAAAAATGATGGGAGAAACAGAAACTGTTTTGAGTATTGAATGATAAAACTTTAGCACACAAATAATCGACCTTCAGCTCAAATTCTTGTAGTTATATATTATGATGTTATCAACACTAGTAATCAACCAAAAAAATAATAATCATTCAATTTGTTAATATTATATGGAGTGCAAACACGAACATTTTGGAAAATGAACTGCCCGTATGCCCAACTTTTCGGAATGTGGACTTGTCTGTGAATGACCTTTGTTTGAGTTGTCATTTCAATCTACTTGCTTCTTTCTTGAATTACTAAACTAACAATGATTAACGTCAACTTAAATAGAAAATTAATTTACTTGAACAAGAGATCCACCATCCTAGATGTCTTAGTCGTCACTTTTAAGGGGAACATTGTTTCGAAGTTCCAGAGAGATTTAACATTTCGGAGAGCCGAATTTGAAGATATACATGTTGAACCGAAGCTCTCGAGCAAAAGATCGAGTGAGAGTTTGAATTTATTTTTTTCTTCTCTTTTTTTGGGTACTATGTGTTCTTTTACTGTTTTGAATTTTTATTATTTGCTCTTGAATATGCGTAGCTAATCACCCTTTTAGGGGTGATGGCTTGTAGTACTTGAATGTTTTTAATTAAACTGCTCGATATTTGATCTTTTTTAGCAATTTATTGTGTGATTTATCCTTTGAATTGATTGTTTGTATGCTTGAACTGTAACAAATGTTTGTTGTGTGATTTATCTTAGGAATTATAGTAGATTATGAAAATATATTGCTAGAATTCCCGACCTGAAGGGTAAAACTCATGTTTGCACTTAAGGCCTAGCGATAAGTTTGCAACTTAAGTAATTATACATAGAACTGAATCAAATATCATTTGTTAGCTTATAACTGTGTAGCGTCGGGTTTTGATAAGGTTTTAATAGTAAAGAACACAAAATGTTTGAACTCTTAGGGCGATGTACGTAACTGTGATGTCTGAATAGTTTGAATACTGTATTGACACGCGAATAGCATTCAATGAATACTTGAATTGTAATTCATACTATTGAATTATTTAAAAAGTGAAAAATGCATGTCAATGCTAAAACTTCATTTGCTAATCTCATACTATTAGAATTATTTAAAAAGTGAAGAGATCTCTCTATTGTCGAGAGTCAATTGTTAGTTAACTAAGAAGTATGATAAAAAAAAAGATAAGTTGTAACTGCCTAATATTCCTTGATAATATAAACGGGATTAGGAAAAAGAAAATGATTCATAGATGAGTGTTTTTGATCTGTTTTTCTCGCCCTAGTCGATCGAAGAGATCAACGATCGATTTTAATTTAACAATAATAAATTTTCTGTACATTAAAATTCACATTTAGATTTTTCTATAACCGTTGTAATTAATCTTTAAAAATACTTCACAGAAAAAGAACTCACAGAATGTGGAGGGCCCTTTTCAGCTGCTCTTCAATCACCCATGCCGCGTTGATGCATCCAATGAGCCAAGGCTTTGAGGTTAGTTTCCCCAATGGTTATTTGATTTTATGATTATGACTGAACTGGTGCGTTTGCCACGTCTGGCGGTGAGCACCTCCGCAAGTCCATAGCATCAATTCCTTGCTATAATCCGGCCAGACTCATCTGCTTATTCAAAGCCACCCCAATCAGGCAGTGGGACACCATGCCCCTTTGAGAAATTTGTAAGAGCCGACTATCTTCCTTTTCTTTTTCTCGCCTTAGCGCAAATCCTTCTTGCTCTCCAGCTAGGGTTTCTATTTTGTCGAACTGCTGTGTTGATCGTGCCATTGCTTTCAGATTAGTTTCGGCAATCATTTTCAATCTTTGGTTTTATTTATTTATTTTGCAGTAGGCGCTTGAATGATTTACATTGGACGTGTCACGTGTGTTTTCCACTTCTGATTAGTTTGTGCTTTATAGGGTAAAAATAGAAAAAAAAAATGAAGAGAGAAAGGTACAGTGAGCTGAGCTTTCTATTACAAAAGCAATATTTTTTTCCTGAGTGTTGATTGAGAGATGTTCCCTTGTTAATGTACTTAATTTGGTATTCTGTTGGGTGCAGGACTTGTGCAATCCAAGTGCTCGATTAAATTCCCCTCAGAGCAATCAGCGATGGAAGGAGCAGAGAACTCGAAGAGAGGCAAAAGGGACAGGATAAGTACTTTGCCCGATTGTTTGCTTCATCTCATTATGTCTTTCACGACCACCCTAGAGGCTGTCCAAACTTGCACACTCTCTAAGAGATGGAAGAATCTCTGGTCCACCTTACCATTTCTGAATTTCACCCTTGGTGAGGTTGAGATGACAGATGATGATGAAGATGGTTATCAGGAAAGAACTCAATATGAGAGTTTCAGAAATTTTGTCAGCACGACTTTACTCCGTGAACCCTCTGATGTACACACATTTCGTCTTTCTTGTGTGGACTTCCCTGGGTGCCACATGTTGGTAAACTCATGGGTTCGTTATGTCCTCAAGCATAACCTTAAAGTGCTTGACATTAAATTTTTGTCAGAAGAACTGCAAATTAATGGGGTTTTCACTTGTTCATCCTTAGAAGACGTCTCCCTGTCTTTCAGGAGATCGGAACTTTCTAATGCAGTTATTGAACTTCCCCACCTCAAAAAGTTGTACCTTGAAGACTTGCGTTTAAATCAGGATTTTGTGGAGAAGCTTTTCTGTGGTTGCCCAGTTCTTCAAAGTTTGCATCTGCGCGGATGCCTACTCAAGTGCCATACTATAAGTTCTCAGAGCCTCAAATTCCTCAATGTTGAAAATTCCTATTATTTAGTGGGCAAAACACTAGAGTTGATCAATGTTGAAAATTCTTCAATATAAGACGATTTGAAGTTCTAACAATGATATACAAAAGTTCAATAGAGATATTGGAGTTAACAAATAGAGTAAATTACATAAATGTTCCCTAAAATATCAATCTTTTATCAAACTGATCTTTAAAATATCAAAAGTATTAATTTGACCTTTACATTATCATTTTGTTATCAAATTGATCCTTAAAAGTTCTAAAAATATTAGTTTAGTCCCTAAAATTTTATTAACTTATTATTTTAGTCCTTAATTTTTTTATTTGTAACAGATTAGTCTTATCATTATCAATCCTAAAAAAATAAATATTTACATTTACATCCGTATTATATATCTTATAATTTGTGAAAAATTTATAAATATCATATGAATTATTTTATAATAATACGACATTAATGTAGTATTTTTATTATTGTATTCATACTAGTTACAATGTTAAAAATTAATTCTATGATAACTAAAAATATTACTTTTAATAAATTTTAAATAAGACTAATTTGATATAAATTAAAAACTTCAAGGATTAATATGATACATGATTTATACTTCAAACACTAACATGATATCATTGAAACTTTAAGGATCAATTTGGTAACAAAGTGATATTTTAAGGATTAAATTGTTAATTTTTTAGAATTTGAAAGACCAATTTAATAAATTGATGATATTTAAGGATCATTTATGTAATTTACTCTGACTAATAATTTGAAAGAAAAAACACTGCAGGTTCGTCATTTTGCAATAGTTTGGACGTCAAATAGGAATTCATAATAGTGCTAAAATCATTCATTTTGAAAAGCCCAATCAAAGTGTTAGTCACGTATTCAAAAGGATGATATTGTTGAAAAAAACTCGGACCTCTAAATCCCTTGGTCAGAAACGAGGACTCAACATCAGGGCTGACAAACAGAATTAAATCCATTAATCAACCGCCAAAACTAAGTTGTAGGACTAAATTCAAAATGAACTTTAGTAGAAATGTAGAATATATAATAAGATTTAGACAAATTCAGGAGTATCATTAGTTTGTGAATCAACGGTAATGATGTTTACTCACCAACCTCTTTTTTTGAGTCGCATCAAAAAGATTTATTTAACTATCAATTACTCAAAATTGAATGCAAATTCAATGGTCTAAAATTGTTTGGATCATACCAAAATTGCCCTAAGATTTATAGTCTAGTTCGACGAGCATTAATTCTTACTAGCAGCCTAAACAAACATTTATTTTAGAACTTTTAATTAAGAAAGATATTAATGTGATTTGCAAAGCACAGATTTACCAATACTTGGCTTTCACTCTAAATCTTCATTCTTTCAATTCAAAGCGAAAAGTACGAGTATCAAACAACAATAAAAGAGATGCAAAATTTATTCATTAATTAATTTGTTCCAAAGTCCAAAGACACTCAAAAACAAACTTCTTCAAACCCATGCCTGTAGTCCCTAAGTCGAGCATTCAAAAGTAAAAACTCCCAAGTGTGTACGGAGGACAAATCAGATGGCTTTCATACTTAATTAAAGTTTTTCAAATTCTAACGAAATAAATAGCATTACAACAGTTTGGCAAGGAGAATTGTTACCCAACAACATAACTGGATGGATAACAAGTTCAGAGAAAATGAAAACAAGCTAAAGAAATCCAAAGAGCTCTGTGGTTTGATAAGATAACCAGGGGGTATTTTTATCAGTCATCCGGCACTTCATTTGTACTGGCATGAAGTGCATGAAGAACCTTGAACTACTTATCAATGTATTTCGGATTCTTCACATGTATGATCTCAACCAATTGAATGTACTCACATTGTACTGGCACTTCATTTGATACTATTGTTGGTTCTACTTCCTATCAAGTTTTGTCCAAAACAAAGAAAGAAATGATGACTTCATTAACACACAGCACATCAGAATGTTTTTTTTTTTTTATATAACAATATGGTTATCAATATCTTTAAATTGTCCTGGTAAGGAATCCCCTTAACAAAACAGTGCACATTACATGCTACAAACCCTCATAACTTAATTATGGGATCTGCCCGGTGTTTCTTCATTTGGCAAATAGATGAAAGTGCATATAAGAAGAAGAAGAAGAAGAATCTAAGCTTAATGTGACCATAACACCATTGGAAAATGAGAAAATCGTGTACCGAATTTCAGAAACGGAGAGCAATATGGATGGGGCGACGTCACGACGATTTTGACACATTTAAATAGGGTTTCAACTATGACACATTATTAATTTTATTTAAATATTTTCAACTTCTTGAATTTAAAGGTTGATATAAAATATTTTTTCTCTTCTCATTTAAAATAATATGTGTAATATATATAAGATGAAAATTAACTTTTAAAATGATCCAATTTTTTTATATGATCAATTATAGATTATTATGTATTTAGTTATATTATTTATTATTATATTTATCATTATTATTTAGTATTTAAAAATATTGTGTCTAAATTTTTTTTAATGATAAATTTTATTAAATATATTTAAAATTTTATATTATTAATTATTTATTAGAGAATTATATTATCTTGACGAAATCCGAGTTACAACTCTAGTTAGAATAAAAATTGGTTATGTTTCCTGTTGTGTGCAGTGTGCTTACCTTCTTCTAATCAAATAGGTCGGCAGAAAAAATATTTTTCATTGTTTCCTAAAAGTAGTAAAAAGAACATCATTTTCGTTGAGAGAAAAAGCCAGAAGGGTTTTATCCGGACACCCTACCAAGGTATATATAGGCTTCCGAGTAAAATAAAATAAGAAATATATATAAATTTCATAAGGAAACCTTAAATAGGCCGTATTTTTTACGATCTCAATCGCAATATGGATATGAGCTGTACTGAGATCTTCAAGTTTACTTGTATTTTCTTTTCACATTGTGGGCTGAGCCCGTCTCACTTATCTTCTTTGGGCTTTTAATTAGGGATATAAAAATAAATGAAGAGAGGAACATGAATCAAATGGGATAAAATTGTCTGGAAGGAGTGAAATTGTGTAAAATTACGACAAAAATAGAGATGGAACGACAATGAAACTGAGCTGTAATTGTTGAAAAAACAAGTGAACTTGGTTTTAATTCAAATCTTTGCATTTTGCTAATTTGTGCTTGATTGTTAAATGATAGGTTCATAGTTTTGTCAATGCTCGTTTTACAAAGTACTTTCGGGAACAGGACATAATTCATTACATGTGTCGCTCTAAGAATATGGTTCGCTCTAAGAATTGCATTTATGTGAATACATGTACTAGGAAAATTGCCACGCAACATTTAAACAAAAATTAACAATGTTTGATGGACAATCAAACATAGATACACATGTCGGGATATATTTTTTTCTGTTTAGAAATTAGAAATAGACATACAATACAAAATAACAAATATAAAACTCAAATTGATAATTTTAACTTCCGTATGGCTTTAAGTATTTGGTATAGCAGTGTGACAACGAAATAGCAACTATCAATGGGTATGGGTAAACCCAACTGTCTTGTAACTGGAGGCGACTTGGAAACATGTGAGGGCATGGGAAAACTCGTGAGAAATTCGCAACTCACAAAACAAACAGTGGCATTGAGATGAAATCTCTTTGTTAGTAGGGTTTTCAGGTCGGATCATATTATTTTATTAATTTTTTTGATTCGATCTGAATCTGACCTGATTAAATTTGGGTCAAATTTTTTTAACCATATCCGACTCTATCGGGTCACAGATCGACCCGACCTGTGTAAAATAATTAAATATTTTTATATAATTTAAGTAATTAAATATTAATTAATCTTAATTAGTTTATAATTAGTGTATATGTAAGTATTAATTAGTACTAAATAATAAAATTACTTCAAAAATATAATTAATCGGATCGGGTTGGGTTGACCTGAACCGGACCCGACTCGATTCGGATCAAAAAAATAAAATTCATATCCGATCCATTTATTTTCAAATTATGTCGGATCGGGTCGGATTCGGATCGGATCAGGTCGAGAATTGACACCCTAGGTCTTTGTTTATAAGAGAAAATCGTGATATAGGTGAGAATAATCTATATCTATATTACATTATAAAGAACAAATATATTAAATTTGTCTATTATTTCACTCCCTTCTTAATGTCAGAAATATCTCTAATTGAATAGTATGGATTAATATTTTAAAAATTAATGATTAATAATATTTTATACTAAAAAAAAATTAATATAATAAAGTCTTATACATATTTTATATAATAATTTCATATAAATGAATTATAATTTATATAATACACTAAATATTTATAATAAAATAATATAAATAATGAATTTTAATAGTATAATAAACCTAATGAGCTTACTAAGTCAGATCTAACTCATAACTTGATGAATTTAATGAATGAATCAAATTCGAGTCAATTTTGAGCGAATCACGAACTATCTGATGAGCTATGATTTTTTTTCTGACCGCCCTAGTTGCATGTTAGGTGAGAACGATAATAGCCAACACCTGCAAGCTGCAAGTGCCAGGGTTTCAAAAAGGAAATAATAGCGAATAATTTGTCCTACCTTTTTGGCTGAACGGCTGAGGCCTGAGCCCTGTGGGGATGAACATTTTCATGCAAGCACTTCGATTATATATTATTATTTCTCAACTTCCAGCAAAAATCTTAATAAAAAATTAAAGATGCTAAAGAACATATAAATTGATTGGAAAACAGGTGTCAATTATTGATCCGATTCGTCGGGTTAACCCGATCTGATCCGATCCGATATGATTCGAAAATAAATGAGTCGAGTATGAATTTAATTTTTCTAATCCGAATTGGGTCGGATCGGGTTTGGTCAACCCGACCCAACCCGATTAATTATATTTTATTAAAGTAATTTTGTGATTTAGTATTAATTAAAACTTAAATATATATTAATTATACACTAATTAAAATTAATTATAAATTAATTAATATTTAATTATTTAAAATAATATAAAAATATTTAATAAATATTTTATTATTTTACATGGGTCGGATCGGATCGGGTATAAATAAAATTTTTGATTTGAATATAATCGGATCGAGTTCGGAATCGAATCAAAAATAATAAAATAATAATGACCCGAGTAATTGACAACCTAGCCAACGCCCTGTGGAAACAACGACACACGGTGTCAGTGATGTTAGTATTAGTAGCGTCACTTTAATGGCCACCGTTTTTAAGGAAATTAAATTTAATATTCCAAATGTTGTTAAAATTTATTTATCTCGTCAATAAATAAATAATAAATTCTACCAGCTGCAGTACTATATTCGTGTAAATTTAATTTCTAATAAAATCAACTTTTAATTTATTGGCTAATGGTGTCTTCTATATGAAAACTTTTAGGTTCCAATTCAAATGAGATATTCATAGATAAATATTTAAGGTCAGTGGATTGATTCTATATCCATCAAAAAAAAAAGTAACTAGCTCATATTTTGATAGGAGTTGGATTATGATGTTATGCATAGTATGAATTATTTTTGTATTATGAATCAGTTCTTTCTAATCATACAAAATGATTTTCATATGAATATTTAGATGTAGATCAAATTTTATATTTTATAGAATTGCTTTATTTTTTTTGAAGGTAGTTAGAAAATCACTTAATTTAGTTATTATGTATCATTCAAAAAAAATAACTTTTTATCTATCTTAAAAAATAATAAAATAATTCTAAAAATATAAAATTTGATCCACGTCTAGATATTTAAACGAAAATTATTTTATACGATTGGATCAATTATTTATATTTTAATAACGAAAAACTAATCATAACACAAAAACAATCCGTACTATGCATAACAACATATCTTACTCATTTGATAAAACAAACACCATCATATAAGTTAATAATAATTTAGTATCATAAGGTCCAAAATTGCAGGAATGTATGCATGAAGGCCTACTTAGATGCATGCATCCATAATCGTGCCAACGACATAATATTCAGTATAAACACGTGTTGGCTCACTTCTCCTGTCACGTGTGGCTCTTGTTAGCATTATAAATGTTAACAAAAATATTAAAACCTTTCTTCAAAAGTAAAAAAATATTAAAATTTCAACATGATAGTTCAGTATTTTTTGTGAAGCTAATATGCATCGGCATTTATGTGACCAGCCTTTTTAGTTGATAAAAAAAGTTTGCATACAAATATACAATTAATGAGTAAAAACAAGATCGAAACTAAAATTTCTCCGATGCAAAAACAGCATTACAGAAATGGGATAACCTATGGGGTACATTTTGGGTTTATCAAGGTATTTTGCCTCAGTGCCTGCGTCTCCTGCGAGGAAGAAATTCTTCCCCCACAAGACCACAAAACCCTCCACACAGCACTGATTAAAGCATCAAACCCCTGCCATTCTACTCGTTTTCTTCGTGATATGGACAAGTTAGAGCAATTCACTTGAAATCCTATCTCTCTCTCTATCTATCTCCATTCTTCCAAATTGTCCCAATCCAGTCTCGTCTTCACCTTCCGAAAAGAACTTGAGGATCACCATGGAAAGAGATCCGGGCGTGGGACCTGTGCTCAGAGGCAGACGCCAAGAAGAAGAAGACGACGATGAAGATACTGATGACGAAGAACTGTTAGTAGAAGAGCGTGAGGCTGAGATGTTCTCTTTTCTCTGCCCAGAAAAAGCTGGTAAGAGGAAAGCTTGGTTTCTCATGTCTACTGGTAATGTCTCGAAAATCACGCCTCTCGTCCCCTCAAATTACAAGAATTCCTGTACCGCCGCCATTGAAGTCCCCAAATTTCAATTCAAGGGCTGGTGCAGCTCGCCCCGCCAATGGGAGCAATGGGTTGCCAAGCTCCTGCCCAAATTCGGCCCAATCTGGAACAAAGTTGGGATATTTGATGCAATTCTGATCTCTACTTACAGAATTAGGCGGGACCCATCTTCAATCTTCGCCATAATTTCCCACTGGTGTGAAGAAACCAACACCTTCCTCTTTCCCTGGGGTGAGGTAACTATAACCCTAGAGGACATTGTAATTCTTAGCTGGTTATCTGTACTTGGAGATCCTGTGAGAGCCCCATTACCGGACAAGATGAGGGAGGTCGACTCAAGGTTAAACGAAGAAAGGCTCAAATTCAACCGAAGCACCAGCAAGAAAGCCCATCATTCAGCTTGGATGAAGGTTTTCATGGAGAGAGATAGTGATGACTTGGAGCATGCGGCATTTCTCTCTCTGTGGCTGTCTAGATTTGTGTTCCCTTGCCATCCTGTGATGACGATTAGGCCACATGTATTCCCTATTGCCATTCGTTTGAGCTATGGTCAGAGAATAGCACTTGCGCCTTCTGTCCTGGCAAGTATGTATCGTGATTTAAGAGAGATGAAAAGGTACTTACATAATAGAAGTGGGGATATTAAGGATGGGTCTCCGGTCCTTTGGGCCCCATTTCACATATTGCAAATCTGGATTTGGGAACGATTTCCTGGCCTGAGACCTGAGACCCAAAATCTGGTTAAGAATGGTGAGCCTCGTGCTGCTAGGTGGCATGATGTAGGTAAGAAACTTGATCTTGGTCTTGTACAATCAGTCTTGAGCACTCCAAACTCATTCCATTATCGACCTTATGCAATAAGCTCCTCAAACTGGTACAAGGAGGGGTGTGATGAGCTAATTAGAGATGACGAGTTGAGATCTTTCGCTCAGTGTTTGTGCACATGCGAGTTGGTTGGAGTCGATACAATTGAACAGTATTTACCAAATCGGGTTGCAATGCAATTTGGGTTTGACCAGGATTTACCTGATCCATTTTCTAGGGTTTGTAATTTTGGCTGGGAGGCTGCTTGGAGAACTTATGAAATTACTGCAGATAACATTGGCCTTTATGTCCCACCTCAGCCATTTGAACCTGGAGTTACTGCAAGTTATTTGAACTGGTGGAGAGAGTACATGTTGCCATGTTGTAATGCCGGTATTGTTGGTATAGGAGCTGGCATGCCTCAAGTGATGGTAGCAAGGGAGAATAGTAAAGGAAAGAGTAAGAGCGGGAATAAAAAAGCTGGGGTTTCCTCACCAAGTGATAAGAAGAGGAAGATTCAAGATTGTTATGAATCAACAGTGTCAGATCGGTCAGAAAGTAAAGTATGTGATATTCATGAAATTGGGACTAAACTTGTGAAAGGTATAATAGGAGCTAAAAGTCTTAATCACCATTTTTTGATTGAGGAAACAAAGGATATTGTGGGGGATGGTAGTGCATCTGCACCAGACGTGTTAAACCCAACAGTGGTAAACATGGAAAGAGGTGGTGGTTCTCCGAGCCATGTGTCTGATTCCATTGGAGATGGAAGGGGTGTTGGTTTTCTGGAGATGAAAAGTGTTACGGGAGATATTTTGAAAAAGTTTATCAAAGAAGATGCTGTCATCAAGCAAGAAAAGGTATATTATAATTCATTACTTTTGTCCTGTTCGCCAGGTTGTATTAAACTAACTCATTCGTTTTCGGCCAAGTGCCACATGTATGTTAATGTGTCTTGGTGTCTTTTACTGGTCCCAGACTAATTGATTCGTTCAAAATTGTCTGCCGCTGCTTTCATTTACTTGTACTAGATTCAAGAAGAAATGATGTTATTTGTAGGAAAATTAGTACAAGGTGGTAACATGATATTTTTCTTTATTTGATCATCTTTGTTTCTCTTGTAAAAATTATGAATGAACAAATTCTTTGCTATATATGCAAAATTGCAAGCTACTGCTTAAATGGCAAGGCATAATTCTCTCTTCAAATATAAATTGCCCTTGAAGAATTATTTAATTTTTAATCTACCATTCAAAACTTCTACATGTAAAAAGCACATGTAGTTAAGTTAGCTATGGTTAGAACTTGGATGTAATTTTTCTCATTTTAACTGATGTTAACATTTATTTGAGTAAAACATATTACCCATTTCGTGATACAGAAATTTGAATATGGATGGAGAACTTGGGTATTTAAAGGTTATGTACAAAATCTTGCTTTAATCTCTTCCTCTCTATCCCTTCAAGGTAACTGTTGAGGCTGGTGAAAGGAATCAAGAACAAGCTGTTAGTGACAGAAATGAAGGATCCCATCCCTTGCAACTGGAGACGATGACAACCCAACTTGTTAGCATGGTTACATATGGAGGACAGAAAATCATGCCTTGTCTGTCTATTTTAAGTCCACAATCTGTTAAGAGTGCAAATATGAAGGTTGATGAGAGAGTAGCGGGGGATCTGAATCTTACAACACGGCTGGAGGATACGGGGGCAATAGATCTAAATATAAAGTTGCATGGCACAGGTTCCAAGGGAGAGGCAGAAACTAAACTGACATCTATTGAGGAGAAGAATAGAGAAGAACTGGGGAAGATGGCAAGCGGTAACTTGATTCAAGTGGCAGTTGAGGGCTCATCCAGTCAATCCACGAGAATTGCTGACACGCAAGTTGAGGCAGGAAAGGAACCTTGGGGAGAAGAGAAGATAGGACTGGATGGCAGGGAGCTGGAACAGGGTTCACATCAGAATGTAGAGAAAGAAGCAATTGTCAGCGAGTCTTCAGTTTCTGAGTTAACCGAGAAGGAAGAAGAGAAACAAAGAGAGGTTGGAGAAAGCAAAATGCTTGTGCAAGATCTGGTGGCTGACAGTGAGGTCAATGAGCATAGAGAGAGAATTGCCAACCAATATCAACCTTTGTTTGAAGCTTCTGAAGAGAAAAACACCAACAATCCTGAGAACAATGTACAAAGAAATAGCTCAATTGCACTGGTGGTCCCAGCTGAGACTTCTAACACAAATGTTGCTGTGATGAATGAACAGATGGAGGGACATGTTCAATCTGATGTACAGATGCATACTTCTAGAGTGCAAGAAGATTCTAGAGAGAGAAACCCGTGTGCAGTACCTAACAATGAAAGAAAACTGCTCCCTTTACCTGCTGTGCCAGTGCAAGTGTCTAGAGAGACAATCTCAAGCAGAGAACCATCTTTTTCACCAGCTGAAGCTGCTGTACTATCATCCCAGGCAGGGGTTTCTAGAGATAGAAGTGGTATGCCCGCTGTACATGGCCGAGCAAGCATGGATCGGTACGCCACTGAGCTGTGTGCACAGAGGGCAAATAAAGAGGCGAAGGAAATGGCTGAGATCAAAAAATTGAAACAGGAAACCAATGATATGAAGCACAGTATCATGACATTGGAGGGGGGTTCTAGTCTGCCTTATCCTCTCATGTGGTGGTTTAATTAGTTCCATAGCCCAGTCAGTCACTAGCTTTCAGGTGTTTAGGAATGGTATTCAGTATCAAATGTGTGTAACATCTGTTTCTTTTTTTTTCCTTTTCTTTTTGTTTCTTTTGTTTCCCTTTTCCTTTTCCGGGGGGGAGGGCATGGTAGGTAAAATGTCAGCAGCTTTGTATATTATTAGTTTTCTTGGTTCCTACATTACTGTGTCATTTGTAGATAGATGAGTTTGTGTGGTGTGTTGTTAGGCGATCCTTGTATTACTGATGATATATGTACAATACGTTGACATGTAGTAGTATTACTAGAGAGGAGTTAATCAATCATGCATCTGATTGTGGGTTTAATATTAGAAAAAGAACGTGTTCCACGTTCCACAAGTTGTTGGATCAACTTTCAGTATTGAATTTTTTTCAGCAGGTCAGTACAGCATTTTTTTTACTGGTGCTCATCCAACAAAGAGATGGTTTCTCTTTGGCTCTTTGCACTGTTTGTCTACTGATTTTTGAATATAATAATTAGATTAACTATATTATTAATAATAATAATGAATAAAAAAAAATTTAATATTGCATTTAAAATCAATATAGTGATATTTTTTTTTCCTATCTTAAAACTAAGTTTATATAAGTTTTTATATGTCCGTGACCTTTTATCATTGTTGGAAAATTTTTCATTTTAAGTTTATCTATTTGACTTTTCATTTAGAAAGACAATGAAATGACGTCTCTTTAAGAAAATTTTAGTGATATTTTTTTTCCTATCTTAAAACTAAATTTATATAAATGGTGGGATTTAACCACCAAAGACGGTTGATGTAAAGATATAAATAATGTCATAATGATAATCAATTGATGGCGCACTGATTTTTTGTGTCAAATTTGTTGTTGCTGTAAATAATCCAAACATTTATGGTTAATTAATATAAACTAACGGTTGATTATAAATGAATCGACCAGTTGCCTAGAAACAGAAAAAAATAGTGAGTCTAATTGATGTTGTTGAGATTGCATGTTATGGTCACAAAAAATAGCGATTTTTATATGCCAAATGATTGCAGTTACGGTCAACTCGCGAAGATTCAAAATTTTTATTTGTCGCTGCGATTATGGTCAAATCGCGAAAGACTTTTGACGTTTCAACTACTAAATTCGCGGGAGTCAAAGTTTGAGGATATTTGTGGGGATAAATGCTTGGGGATTATTATCAGCCTCCTAAGTTTTATAATATAGTTACTTTTATGAGTTGGTTTTCTGTCAGTGGAGTGTGTCACTCACTCACACTGGCGTGGTTTTTTTTTTATTTTTTATAAAGCTATGAAAAATAATAAGAAAAACAATGTCACTAACGTATTTGTCATTTCTATTTTTAAAATTATTTTTATCATTATTATTAATAATAATTGAATTATTCGTATTATTAGATAGAACAAGCACTTGTCTGGTACGCTTCTATGGTTTAGAGCCAACCTGTTTTATAAAATTGAGATGATTTTGTTCTTTTTATAGGTCGTCTTGAGACGGTGAAGAGCAAAGCAGGAAAAAGGGTTTTCATTCAAAACAATCAATCTATTCAGTGCGTTGTAGTTTACATGTTACAGTATCCATGCTTTATTAAATTAAACTTTGAATCAGTAATCATGTTTCCTTGATTTTGCACCAAATTAACCTCTTACCATGTATCCAATTGTCAATTAAAAGTTAAAATCTCTTTGTCCAAGCTTTACTTCCGAAGCAAAATCTCCGTTTAAAATTAACAAAAAAACATTATAAATTATACTATATACAAGTGTTAATAGACGAATATGCATCGAAGTTCCGGGCATGTGATTAATAGATAAAAATCTTCATAACCATATCGTGGACTCATATCTTGAATTAAGCCAAGTTTAGTCTTCAGATTAATAGACGATCCCAAAATAACTAATAAATTAAATAAAGGCCATATGATGCCTGAGAAATGGATTGAAAAATGACAGTTCGCCTGCTGTATCCAAAAAGAAGAAGAAAGAAACAGAAATTCAAATGACTGGCAGTTGTTTTTTTGGCTCCTCTCCATTGTAACAGTCTCATTGATTGGTCCTAGGATGATTCAGATTAGGAAAAAGATTCGAACAGGCATTTCAGGCAAGTAAACAGGTACATAACTATTGCCAATTTGTACCGTTCGAATCCTGCTCTTTTTTCCTATTAAAAAGGATATGTAATTATGAAGTCCGTGCAAATTGAACAAAGCCGTTTCAGTTTCCTTGATAACTGGGATTATAGCGCCGAGTTGTTCTTTCGAGTGAATAATAAGCGAACAAAATTGAATGTGACTATGTGAGTTTAGAAAATAAGGAAACAAACAAAATAATGGGGACAAAAGAAGATGGGGGTGGGGGTGGGGGTGTGACGTGGCATGAAGGATGAGAGATGGGAAGTGAAGAGTCATAAATTGTCATCATTTGCCTATAGAAGGTGGTTACTTGAATACTTTCTCCCAGTCATCGAGATGCATAGATCAATATGGTATTTCTTAATTTGCATCATCTTAATTTACATAATTCTGACTTCTCTGTTCTACAATTCTTTCGTTTAGCTTTGATTTCTCTGATGCAAGAATTGTTGTGAGTGGAACTGCAATGTTTCAATAAATTTGCTATATTTTAGAGCTTAAACTTTCATGTATAAAATTCAAGTGCATGCTAATCATAACACATAATGGAACCTGACTTTCATTGCTAGAAAAGACGACTTACTACATTATCGGCTTGCTTTGGTGTTTGATATTGAACAATTACATAAAGACCGGATAAAGTTCTCCAACTCCACCAGCCCTAGAAGTTGAGAAAATTTATTTGTTGCAAGACAATGGTAATATTTAATGCCTAACTAGTAATCAATTTGAATTGCATATAAGTTGATTAATTTTGATACCTCTTTAAATATTAAGACATCTTTTGAGCAACCAGCTGCGTACAAATTATAATATGTGGTATTTGAGAGAGGTGACCGCCAAAACAATCACAACTAAATATGCTATAAAATTTCAATTGTAATTATTATATCATAGTATAATGCAAGTTCCCACATATCACCTCCTATTGTCAGAATCTTCCATTGAATCATTCCAGCAAAGGCTCCAACTCTTCTTCCAATTTGAGACTGTTGTTTCCTCCATACCATTGAAATTTGATGGATATGATAATCTCTATAGGAGTCCATCTCTCTTATTGTAAGCGCTCTTCAGCTCCTCTCTCTGTACAACAGATGTATCATGTGAAACATGGTATTCATGTATGTTCGTACATTTGTTTTGTTTGTCTTTCATTTTCTTAATCAATGGTATTTTTAGATATAGTTGGCCTGTTATTTTACCATACTGTTTTTCATTGCTTATAATACAGTTCTATATAATATATAATTAACTGAAATTATGAACTTATTTCAGACATAAAAACAAAGGAACATGAAAAGAATCAAGTTATTGGAAATTAACTTACAGCTGTGGTGTTCTGATGCGATATAGTCGTCACTTTTAGGACGAACACAAAACCAATGTCCCTGGTCGCAATTGATGAAATGGATCTGAAATGGCAAATCAAGAAAAAAAAAGTTCGTTCCCTATTATCAATATTAGATATGCAAACCATACGAAATCAGAGATAATTTTATCTTCCTTTGTTAGAATTTAGCAAATCCAATTTACTGCTTTGTTGGCTTCCTCTGCTGTCTGATATTCAACAACAGCATGAAGACCTAAAATTTTTCTTCCATAGTGGCTTCTGGGGTGCATAGAAGAGTTAAAAAAAAATAGTACAATGGTTTCTGTAGCCTACCACAATTTATTTGGGATCAAAGGCTTTGTTCTTGTTGTACAATGGTTTCTGTAATGGAAGAAATAGTATAGCTTCATATCATGTAATTACAATTTTATGGTGTGGCTTAAATAGAAGCTGTTACCTCTTTACATATCAATACATCACTGGACCTAGGAAAAATTTGGATTGCGTGGATTTCGCACCCTGATATGCTTCATTCTGTACATAGAGTTTGCATTATCATAAAGTTGAAGGCAAAATGTTTTCTTCATTGAAATGGAAATACAAAATAATTCCGGATGATAAATTCTAACCTTTCCTTAGTACTTAGATAATCTTCAAATGCTTTCAATTTATAAGTTCTCCACAATTACGGTGCAAGCATACTAGAGAAAAATCAATCTATACATCTTTCCTTCAATTATATTTTGTAAGGAAACATTGTAAAAATTATTTTATGAAAAGATCCTACTGCCAAATTTATATTCGACTAGTTTGATTTTTGGTAATTGTACCTCATCACTTTTTGTGGTACCCCGTTTTGCATTTCAGCAAAGATATATCCAATGAATTTGCCAAAAGGAAAAAAAAAACGAATTTATATGTTTAGTTTTGTAAATTAAATATAATACAAATATATAAAACCAATCGACACATTTCTCAACAAAAGGAAATGTTAACAACTAAAATAAGATACTAACCTCAATTCCAATTTCAGCTTTCATCGATGCAGGGTGCTTTACCTTTCATCTGGTGTAAATAGAAGTCATGTTAATATAAAATGAAGTTAGTTGTGAGATTGAATAACACCTTAAACCTTGTTTATGTATGAAACATCGATAAAATTTATATAAAGATATAATGGCAGGATCCATTGACAATAGGTTATTTTGACAATTTTGACAATGACTTTTTAAATAAATATAAAAAATCTTTTTTGATGTAGTACATGAAAAATTTACTATTTGATTGTATAAAAAAATATATGTAAAAAATTTAAAAATAGAAACATGTTTATAAATATGCTCTTTTACTTATCGATTGATAGTGTTTTGAATGTTATGCAATTAAATTATTATTTAATAGTTCATCAAATACCATTTAATTAGAGTTGTTACAAATTATATAAAATTTTGATGATTTTTGATGAACTATTAAACGATAATGAAATTATATAAAATTTAAAACACTATCAATCTATAACTAAAATAATATATATTTTTGTATTTATTTAAAATTTATTACTAAAATTGTCAAAATAACCAATTGTCAAGGGATCCCTCCCAAGATATAATTACCTCAACATTTTTTTTCTGTTAGCCCAGTTTTTTCGGGTGACTGAGATCCCTCACATATATGATATCAAATATTTAAGACAGTAATGCAAGATCAGGCTACATGCAATTAAGTGACTCGATTTTATACATTTTTGTGATCTATCATTGGCGAAGGTGAAAAGATTTACCAGCATGAAATTGTTTACTGTACTTGGAGATGGCCATATGAAAGACTTTCTTGAGAAAGAAAATATCCTCGAAAATGATCTTTAAAAGTTTTATTTTCTTAAAAATAGCCTAATGTCTATCTTCCTTCAGTCTGCTTTTGGAAATGTCCGAGTAAAGTTTGTAATTTTTTTTCTTATTATTAAGAAAGAGAAAACAATGATCGCATCTACAAGTTTTTGCAATACCAGCAATAAGAAGGACACTAAAAAAATGTAAAAAAAAAAAATGCAAAGTTGTGCTCATTTCCTCAATTTAGTACTTTGAGGCCTAATAGACTGCTCAATTCGGCCCAAATAGCAAATGACTCGTTTCGTATCCTCTCCATTGTGTTTAAATGGAGAGAAGCAGTTATCTCCCTTCAGGCGTCAACCGAGAGATCGAATATCTTTTTACGCCCCTCAGGCCTCAGCTCACTCTCACTATAGCCATTATCGATCCAGAAAATATAATTCATAGATTTGAAGGAGGGCGAAGAAATGCGAAATTCATTGAAGAGAGACAAAGGATCATATGTGCCTTCTCAGAAAACCCTAATTATCCTTCTCGCATTATCTCTGCTTCTCCTCGTGTTCTCCTTCCTCTACCCCACTTCAAACTCCAGCCAAACACACGAAACCTTAAATGTAAACCTGAAACTTACTAAGATCCAACCTTTCGACTGTTACGCCTCACCACAAGCCTCGCCGGTGTTCGCTAGCCTAGTCGAAGGTGTCAAATACCCATTTCTTTTCTCACTATCGGATTTGGGATCTCTACCCGATAAGCCCCATAAGAACATTCAGCGAATGCTAAAAGGGAAGCAATTTAGGAAACCAGATATATCGGGTACAGTACAGGATCTATTAGAAAGAAAGCAGAGAGATAGTGGTTTGTTTGTGGATATCGGGTCCAATGTGGGCATGGCTACATTTGCCGCGGCAGTAATGGGTTTTCAGGTGGTAGCATTCGAACCCATTTTTGAGAATTTGCAAAGGATTTGTGATGGGGTGTATCTCAACCGGGTGGCAGATAGGGTTACACTGTTTGGTGCCGCTGCTTCAGACAGGATGGGGATGTTACAATTCACAAGGTTATATCTGAATTTTTGTTAAATTAGTTATATGTTTGTGTTATTTGGTTGAAGTGGCTCACTTAATTTGAAACTTGTTCTAGAATGAACTTGGCAAATTTGTGTATGTTGTTGGGGCTTGGGGCTTGAGATCAAACTACTTTATATTTATCCTCAATCAAAGTTCATGTAGATAAAGGTTGTCAAGTAGCTGCTTTGTTTACTGGTATACTGATGGTACTACAAAAAGATAGTGTAAAAGTGTACTTCTATCAGTTCTAGTTCATTACCAGCAGACAGAATATAAGTCCAGTACAGCATGAGTGTCTGATTAGAAGTTATAACTAAATGTATGACATGCACTGCACATTCCTTTTTGTGCGACTTCTCCATTCCCATGGTCGAACAACATAATTAGATGAACTATTTGAAAAAAAATATATGCAGGTGGTTGGCCGGCTGGACAACAGTGCGATATCTCAAACAGGAGCAAAGCTAGCATTCAAATCCAACGAAGAGATAGCTGTGACTGTCCCTACAATCCCTTTGGACGAAGTAATTTCAGAGAATCAGAGGGTTTTACTGATAAAAATTGACGTGCAAGGTTGGGAATATCATGTGCTGAAAGGGGCCTCAAGGATTCTTTCCAGAAGAAAAGGGGAAGCACCATACTTGATATATGAAGAAGATGAGAGGTTGTTACAAGCGAGTAATACTACTACTGATGAAATCAGAAGTTTTCTTGGTAGTGTTGGGTACAATAGTTTTAGCAAACAAGGTACTGATGCACATTGTACAAAAGACTAATTTTTTGTTTTGCAAACATTTGATTCTTTTCTTTTCTTTTTCCGAAGTAAAGGGGTGGCACAAGTTGGATGATTACAATAGATTCTGTTTCAACTTCAGTTGGGGGTTTTATGCATATTTCTGGCAATGGGAACTTTACTCTGTAAGTTTTCTCCCATGAACATACTAAATTTTCCTGGAAACTAAGCTCAGTTAATTGATTTGTTTGTTGCCGTTAAATATCTTGTTTATTTGGGACAAAAAGTTCGTTGAGATACGTGTCGCAATTGTCATCCTTTTATCGTTTGTATATAATATGTAGAATAAAGGCACTGAAATCGTTGGTAATTATTTACCGGAACATTTTCCTACTAAAAGCACAATAAACTTCCATTTTGGCGGTCTGAACATGTGCAGTACAGGTGTCTTAAACAAAATTAGTATGGAATTGATTTTTAAAGAGAATGATAACATTGCTAATTTAGTTTGACAAAGTAAATTATTTGTGATAACAATTAGTTAACTATGATGTGGTAATTAAGTAATACTGCTTTGGCATACTATTTTCATTTATTTGTAGATGCTATAAAATATTTATGTTATAAACAACAATCAATCATAATTATTAGCGTGCTCGTAATTAAAGCAGATAGTCTAATTAAAGAACATATTTTGAAATTGTAGCCTAAACTTCCACAGTACTTTGTTAACAATTATAATTATGAGGAAAAGAGAATTTAAACACACTTTTTGCAGTTGTAATATTCATGTTTGAAAAATAGTTCAATTAGATAATAGTTTATTTGGAAAAAAATAAAATTATGTATAATTTATTTGATAAATTGGCCCACATAATTATACAACACACATGATACTATTAACTATTAGCATATCAGTTTTACATTTTTTTCCGCATGTTTTTCCTCTTAACCTTTTATAAAGGATTTTACATGAAATGAACAAAAAAATAATTTGCCCAATTATTTTATAATACTAGGCTATCTCGATAATTTTTTCCACAGCACATAATGTGCAGAAGCATTGAGATCTTTATTTTTTAGTCTTGTCCAAAATATATTAACCCAAAATTATTAGTTGGAGTACTTAAAAACTTACACAAATAATTGTATTGAAAAATCACATAAGAAACTAATTTCTAGCATGTAAAAGAATATAATACAAACACAATAAGTGCAGTTAAATTTTGGTCCCCTCCAATAACTTAATTATGAACATAATGCTGAGTTTTAAGCAAATAATATGACTACATATCATTATGCAATGATTACTATCTTTTGTATGTGAATGCAATCCAAAGATTATCTTAGTATTAGATGCAATGCGGTTTAAATAATAAAATTCTGAACTTCAAACTGGGTGTATTAAAAAAAGTTTCATTTACATGATCTTTTTAAATTGGTTGCAGCGCACAGTTTGCATTTGCTTTATTCACACAAAAAGAGGCGTATCATACAATTTTGAAATAAGGATCTATAAAAGATCATCTATTTGAACCCCAAAATTTATGACTCTCATACGGATAGCATTGTATTCGTCGAAGTACAACATATCATATGATTTTGAAATGCGAAGTTTTGTAACAAGCATGAGGAATCCGCTGAAGAATCTTAATTGAATGAAGAGCTGTTTCAACAACCTGAATTTTACCATCCCTCTTGCTCTCATGTGTGTATTTTTTTTCTTATCTTTGGGATGAAGTATGACTCTGCGCACGTAAATTATTATTATTTTTTAAACAACTTCCAAAATAAATATACGATTTAATTAAAAGAAGTTTCCCTGCCAATAAAAAAAATTGACCCGGGTTGGATTTCTAAATGTGAGAAATACTGACAACTAAACCCTATAGCAGAAAACGTCAAAGATTATGATTAGACATGAGCCATAATCTATTGGATAAGCAGCGAAGTCATGAGTCAAATATGTTGATTTTTGAAAGTTCCTTGTATTAAATTTCTTTTGCATATGTCAATTTCTTTTGTTCGTTATACACACACACACATATACATATATATATTATATATATATATATATATATATCTTATCAAGCAAATGTTATGATACAACGGAAGCAACAATACTTTGAAGCTTTTCTGACCGATATATATTTTGAACTATGAAAGAAAAAGTAAACTACATATTTTAAGATAACGATGTTATCTCTTCAATAAAACTACATCACCGTCAACAAAGAAAATAGAGGAAAGCGAATTAAGTGTTTAAAACATTTCGTACGCTATACCAACGTGAAATGCATTAGAAAACGTTCCCGCTATTTGATTGGAAAATTGAAGTGAATATCGACTACACCCTCATATCCTGATTGCACGTACGTTTATTTTCAATTCTACTACGATTTTTTCCCCTAGTGCCCGTAGGGTATTGTACTAAGCATTTACAACTTTGAAGAACGAGACAATTGACAATGCACCGAGCATTACTTTACCACAATATCCATAATGGGTACGAATATAGAGAATTGAGAATCGGGTTGGACGAGTCAGATTGGATAAGTTTAATCAAAAAATTTATCGGGTTCGGGTCAGATTTTGGGTCGAAACTAATGATGTTTTTTTTTGCCACGCTGGGTTGGGTTTATGGTTCTTATTAACTCAAATCATCTTGGATTTCAAGTCATTTGGATTCGGATTAGGTCGGGTTTCGGATTATTATATATCGGATAGTTTTTGTTTTCGGGTTGTCTTGTGTCGGGTATTTTTTATCATATTTTATTTCATGATGATTCAGATTTCAAATTGTCCGACTCTAATTTTTTTAAATATATATATTTTAGCTAATGTCAGGTCTATATTTTCTATTACGTTCTGATCAATTTATTTTCTATTACGTTCTGATCAATTTAACTTTTCAAATGATATGGATATGATTAATTAGTTTAGGCCTAGTCAAGTCTGTTTCAGTCATCATACTTTATTTATTTTATTAACAAACTAAAAACACGCTAATTCTGTTAATTCTAATTAATAAACATTAATTTTTCTAATGGTAATTTAAATTTATATCATATAAATTTTGATGAATAGACATTGTTATGCTAATTCACGATTAAATTATAATAAAAGTTATGAGCTTCAAAAATAAATATTTGATAATATTCATTATTATTATTATTATTATTACATAAGATCTATATTCATTATATAATATTTAGATATAATAAATTTAGTGGACAACATAAATAGAAATTTCAGGCACAAGAAATATTATTAATAACACTTGTATCGAAATGCAATTGTTTTTTATTTCGGTAATCATATCATTGGATACTATACTGTTAGAAATGTGCAGTGCAACGTATATTGTAGAATGATTGAGATAAGATATGTCATTTTAAATTATAATTGTAGTTTAATCATAATTAAATATTTTAAAATTAAATTAGGTTGGATTTTAGATCGTTTAGGTTTGGATCGAGTCGGGTTTTGGTTCATCGATCTTGGTTCATTTCGAGTTTTGAGTCGTCTCGGATTCGAAATCAGGTCATGCTCAGATTCTGGGTCATCTGGGTTTGGGTTGGGTCAGGTTCGGAACTGATATCCGATTGTCTTAGATTTTGGATCGTATCGGGTTCAGATTAGTTTTAATTTTATGAAAAAAACCAAATCAGATCGGGTTCGAATTAGATTTTACCACCTCTACGACTATATAACATATTTACTTCTCAAAATTATCAGTACGATTAATGTTAATTTTATCAACAACATATCAATCTACGTATGCTACAAAATCACTAATAAAAAAGTATTAATGTTTTGGATAATAAACCGAGAGATTAATTAATTAAATGGTTTTACAATATTTCATCAATATCATCAGTTTAGTTTTTAATAAATCATGTAAAAAAGGTTAATAATTTATTCAAAAGAAGCATATAGAAAAATTAACTAATAGGATTGTTATGGACTTATAGTATTTACAATCCTACTATTTAATAAGGATATATAAATTATAATCTACTAAAAATGATAAATTAGCAGTATCAAGTGAGTAACATAACGAAAAGAAAATGAATATTTTGTTTCATTTTTTATTTAATGTCCTTGAGAAAAAAAGGGGGAAAATCTTAAATTTTCTACTCCAGTTAGTGATTCAGATTGTTTTTTGTTAATTTGTTGGGGAAACTTGCTGACAGGAAACGCATATTTGAATTTCTATCATGAGTCATTACTGTTTCTAAAAGGATTCTTAAAGAGTTTTCCAATTAAAGAAGAATCACAAATTGTATAAAGAAAATTGACGAGGGCAAAGTTGTCCACCAACAAATTAAACTATCTAAAATAACGCTCCAGTACATTTATCCATAGAAAATAGGGATAATTCACTGTTGATCTTTGAACTTTCAATGAAAAATGAAGTTGGTCTCTGAAATTTTAATTGTATCAATTTGGTATTTACACTTCTTAAATAACATCAAATTGGTCCTTGAATTATTTCATAAAAAATCAAATTGATCTTAAACTTTAAGTACACCAAAATCCTTAAACTTTCAATATAAAAACTAATTTAGTTTCTAATTTAAAAAAAATAAGCTGGTTCTTGAACTTTAAATTAATATTATTTTTTGTTGGGTGATGGGTCGGGTTTTGGGTCAATCGGTATCAGTTTTTTTGAATCTCAAGTTGATCGTTATTATCCAACTCATCCAGACCCGAATCCGATCCGACTTCTCAAAAGGAAATTGATCATGTCTGATTTGGACCCGGCTGACTGAGATTAAATGACTTACAATCTAGATATGTAAAAATCAACATATATATATTTACTCGATCCTAGGTCGACCTGATCCGACCCGATTCTTCCAGAAGATCAAACTAATCTTTAATTAGTACTAAATCATAAAATTACTTCAAAAAATATAATTAATCGGGTCGGGATGGGTTGACCCGAACCCGACCCGATCCGATTCGGATCAAAAAAATTAAACTCATATCCGATCCATTTATTTTCGGATCATGTCGGATCGGATCAGATCTAGTTCGGGTCGGATCGGATTAACCCATAGAGTCTGATCGATAATTGACACCCCTAACATAACCTCACTCTCTCTCTCTTTATATATATACATGAGAAAATGATTTTGATGCATCTTATGAAACTAAACCCTCCACAGTAAACTGTCTTGACAAATCTCTTTACAACACTACGATCTCACATGGATTCATCCACAATAAATCTATATTAGTGGACATATGACACGAAAAAACATGTTTGGACACATATACTTCTGTAAAAGAGACTATAATATATTGTTTTAAAAATAAACATATTTGATAACTGTAAAACTCACAAAATTAATGTCATAAATATTAGTACACTGAATATTCTCCGTGCCAAGAATAAAACTAATCTCATCCACTTGATTTGAATATGGCATCTATGCATCAATGCTAAGGGTCCGTTTGGCAAATCAAGGAATAGATTTGGAAGAGTGATAGAATAGTTTTTTTTTTTAAGAGTGGTAGAAGAGTGGTATTCTTGACTATTCGGAAGAGCGAAAATATCGTTTGACAGTTGTTACTCATAATAGTTAAAATATGAATAATTATGATACTAATAATGATGATGATAATAATAAAAATAATAGTAAAATAATAATTATAATAGTAAGATAATAATAATAATAAAGTAATAAAAAATAATCATAATAAATAATAATATTATAATAGTAATACAATAAAAATATAAACATAATCATAATATAGTAATATAATAATAAAAAATTATAATTATAATTACAATCATAATTATAATAATATAATAATAATAAGTAATCATAATTTTAATAATATAATCATAATATAATTATAATATAATAATCATAATCATAATCATAATCATAATAATATAATCATAATCATAATCATAATAATATAATAATAAAAATAATTATAAATAATTATAATTATAATAATATAATAATAAATTAATCATAACTATAATCAACATATAATAATATAATACAACATAATAAAATAATAATAAAATAATAAAAAATAATCATAATAAATAATAATATTATAATAGTAATATAATAAAAATATAACATAATCATAATATAGTAATATAATAATAAAAAATTATAATTATAATCATAATTACAATAATATAATAATAATAAGTAATCATAATTTTAATAATATAATAATCATAATCATAATCATGATAATAATAATTATAGTCATAATTATAATAATATAACCATAATCATAATCATAATAATATAATCATAATCATAATAATATAATAATAAAAATAATTATAAATAATTATAATTATAATAATATAATAATAAATTAATCATAACTATAATCAACATATAATAATATAATACAACATCATAAAATAATAATAAGTAATCATAATCATAATCATAATCATCATAATATAATAATAAATAATCTTGATCATAATAATATAATAATAAAATAATTATATTTATATTCATAATATAATAATATAATATTAAAATCATATTTATAATAATAATAAATAATATAATAATACTAATGGTAACGATAATATAATAAAAATAATGATAATAATAATTTAATAATAATTTAATAATAATAATATAATGATAATAATAATAATAATAATAATAATAATAATAATATAATCATAAATATAATATAATAATATAATAATACTAAATCTTAATCATAATCATAATATAATAATATAATATAATATAATCAAACAATAATTGTTATTCCGACGAGAGCTAATCCGATATTCCACCTATAAGTTGGTATACCGGATTAGCACTATTCCGCACTATTCTACTTAGTCTAAAATTCTTTTGGCAAATCATTTCGTCGGAATAACAATTTTATTCTTACTTTTTGCTATTCCATATTGTACCAAACAAACCCTAAGGGTCCGTTTGGCAAATTAAGGAATAGATTTGGAAGAGTGATAGAATAGTATTTTTTTTGGAAGAGTGGTAGAAGAGTGGTATTCTTGACTATTCGGAAGAGCGAAAATATCGTTTGGCAGTTGTTACTCATAATAGTTAAAATATGAATAATTATGATACTAATAATGATGATGATAATAATAATAATAGTAAAATAATAATAAAGATAATAATAATAATAAAGTAATAAAAAATAATCATAATAAATAATAATATAATAAAAATATAAATATAATCATAATATAATAATATAATAATAAAAAAATATAATTACAATCATAATTATAATAATATAATAATAAGTAATCATAATTTTAATAATAAAATAATCATAATCATGATAATAATAATTATAGTCATAATCATAATAATATAACCATAATCATAATCATAATAATATAATAATAAAAATATAATCATAATCATAAAAATAATTATAAATAATTATAATCATAATAATATAATAATAAATTAATCATAACTATAATCAACATATAATAATATAATACAACATAATAAAATAATAATAAAATAATAAAAAATAATCATAATAAATAATAATATTATAATAGTAATATAATAAAAATATAAACATAATCATAATATAGTAAATATAATAAAACAATAATAAATAATAATAATCATAATGATAATCATCATAATATAATAATATAATAATAAATAATATAATAATTCTAATGGTAACGATAATATAATAACAATAATGATAATAATAATAATAAATAATAATCATAATATTAATATAATAATAAATTAAAATCATAAATATAATATAATAATACTAAATCTTAATCATAATCATAATATAATAATATAATATAATATAATTAAACAATAATCGCTATTCGATTTAGAGCTAATCCGGTATTCCACCTATAAGTTAGTATACCGGATTAACACTATTCCGCACTCTTCTACTTAGTTCTAAATTCGTTTGGCAAATTAATTCGTCGGAATAGCTATTCTATTCTAATTTTTTGCTATTCCATTGGATGCCAAACACTCCCTAGAAGAATATGAAACTATTGCATAGCATCTTCAAATCCAAAACGTGCATCGGTTGCAAAACAATTTTCAATGTAGGAAGGTTTGAAACATCTCCTGTCAAATGGATGATAAATTGATAATTTCACAAAATCACATTAATTAGCTTTGATTCACTAAATGAAAAATATTTGAAATATAAGTTGATTGGTTATGATTATAGAATTGGTTCAAATTGGACTTGCATAAATGGATAAATAAACAATATAATTTGCAATCACGATCGATTAGAGCAATTAAATTATGGTATTCTCCAATAACTTAATTATGAACATATTAGCGAGTTATAACTATTCAAAAAAAGATCATATTAGCGAGTTTTAACTTGACTTTTGTTGCACAATAATATTTTTCTAGGTGCATGCAATTGCTAGATGTGTTTGGGATCTATACTATTTTTCTCAGGATTATTTATGTGTCAGGTGTAAACGGCTTAAATAATAGAGGTTTGAATTTTATTTTCTCACAAGTGCCGTTCATTCATTCAAATGGCGTGCACTTGAAAAGTTTCATCTGCGGGTTTTTGTTAAGTTGGTTGCAGAGCACAGTTTGCATTTGCTTAATTCACAAAAAAACTCTTTTTTTAGGAAAAACGGAACATATTTATTTGAAATAAATATTCATATCGTTTCTGGTTCTGAACTAAAAAAATCAATTTAATTTTTAAAATTTTAATTGTATCAAATTGGTTTTTGAACTTTTATAAAACACTAAATCGGTCTTTAAACTATTTCAGAAAAATCAAATTGATCCTTCAAATTTAAAATACATCAAAGACCTCCTTAAACTTTTGATATGAAAACTAATTCAATCTCTAAACTTTTAAATAAAATTTAAATTGGTCCTTAAACTTTTAAAAAAATATTGAGTCACGGATCGATCAATATTAGTCTTTTTCGGATCTTAGGTTATTTTGAGTCGGTTTTTGCTTTCATCCGAAATCACATCATTTTATATTTCGGATGTTTTGAATTCAAATCGTGTCAGGTTTTGAATAATCTGATATTAGTTTGGATCTTAAATCGAATGGGTTCAGGACCTGAAACCCAAATAATTTGAGCTCAAAATATAACCCGAGTAGACTCCAACTGATCCGAGACCTAGAAATGATCAACATAAATCGATTTGAAACCCGAAACCTGAAAACGACCAACCAAAAAAGATATGTAGTACAATTGTTAGGAAAAGAGCACCGAAAACTAGAGGTGACAGAATCCGACCCGACCTGAGAAACTCGTCCGAATCCGAACCCGAGACAACTTGATTTTTCAAAAAAAAAGTCAAACTGATCCGACTTGATTCGACCCGACTCGATCCAAGATCAAATGACTTCAATCCAATCGAAATCTATTAAAGATATAAAAAACACAACATATAAATTGACCCGATCCGACTCTAACCCGACCCGGCCAACCTGATTTCTTTCAGAAAGTCAAACTGACCCAACCCCTCTGACCCGAATCCGAATCCGATCCGACCCGCTCGATTGCCACCTCTACCGAAAACTTACTAGGGCAAGGTTGTCAATCAACAAATTAAATGTAACATTCCATTACATATATCCATAGAATATAATTCGCAATCAGTAAAAAAAGAAAGAAAACTAATTGATTTGCTCATATATTTGTCATTTTTGGAATTTCTGCTTAAACAAATAGTAAATAAATCTACATTAATAATCTAAGAGCCAAGTTATTTACACAGATTATTTAACTAAGAGCGTGAATTGAACTCACGTCCTTTAAACTCTAATTTTCATGCTCGATAATTGACCGCACTATATAGAATTTAAAGAATGTGAGTTCAACTTACGCACTTCATTCTAAACTCAACTCACACACTTTAACTTAATTATATATAATTTTATGTTATATATGTAAATATTTTCATGAGATTTTTGGATTGTATTTAAATGTCAAAAATCAGATTTTCTATTAAAAGTAATGTCTATTTGAAGTTTGAATTATTCTTTAGTAAATTTTTAAAAGTTCTGTTACATTATTTAATTTTTACTTGAAAGACTTGAATTTTTTTTGATACCGATTAATTATATATAAAAAATATTAAATTTATTTTTAAAAATCTTAATTGTAAAAATTATTTATTGACATATATATAATTAATGTAAAATTATATTATTTAATATTTTTAATAATTAAAATTTAAAATATAATTTAAATAATTTTAAATAAATAAATAGTTTCTAAATCATACATGTTTAAATGATAGAAAGGATGAAATAATTTGAGAAATTTAGTAAATTTATTATCGAATAATTCAAAATTCAGATGAGCATAACTTTTGATTGGAAATTGTAATTTAAATGTTTAAATATATTCAGAAAGTTCATAAAAAAATTAACTCACATCCTTTAAATTTAAATTGAAAGGTGTGGGTTGAACTCATATTTTTAAACTTGATATAGTGTGATTAGTTATGAGACAAAAAAATTAGAGTTTAAATGACATAATTTTAAGACCATATGTATAAATAACTTGGTTTTTAAGCCATTTATTTAATACTAATTAATATAGATTTATTTAATACTGAAATTATTGAAGTAAAAATTTCAAATAGCAGAGTACCTTCATTCTCCGGTGAACGTGCATTCCTACTTTCCTAGGCTATATAGCCTGTATAGCCCGTAGACTTTGTAGCCGAACCTTCAGGGTTTGTTTGTCATTTGATGAAATAACAAAAAATTAGAATAAAATAGTTATTTCAATTAATTAATTTGCCAAACAAATTTTAGACTAAGTAGAAGAGTGCAGAAGAGTGCTAATTCAGTATACTAAATTATAGGTGATATATCGAATTAGCTCTCGTCGGAATATCGATTATTGTTAGATTATGTTGTATTATGATTATAATTATGATTATGATTTATTATTATTATTATTGTGATTATGATTTATTTTTATATTAATATTATGATAATTATTTATTTATTATTATTATATTATATTAATTATGATTTTAGTATTATATGATTATAAATATGATTATATTATGATTATAAATATGATTATATTATTATTATATTATTATGATTATGATTATTTATTATTATTATATCATATTATTATGATTATGAGTATAATTTTATTATTATTATATTATTATATTATGATTATGGTTATATTATTATAATTATGACTATGATTATTATTAATTATTATTTTTATTATTATATTATAATTATATTATTATGATTATAATTATTTATTATTATTATTATTATTATATTATGATTATGATTATAATTTTTCTTATTATATTGTTATGATTAATGAGAATGATATGATTATTATTATCATGAGTTTATAAGTTTTATTATTTTATTATATTATTATATTATTATATTGTATTGATTATTATTATGATTATGATTATTATATTATTTTGAATTATTATGATTATGTTTAAAATTATAATTTTTATTATTTATTATTATATTATGATTATTTTTATATTTATTTTATATTTTATTTTACTATTATTATTATCATCATCATCATTGTTAGCATCATAATTATTTATATTTTAACTATTCTGATTAACAACTGCCAAATAATATTTTTGCACTTCCAATTAGTCAAAAATACCATTCTTCCAAAAATACACTATTCTATCATCTATACTATTATATAAAGCATCTAAGAATTGAAGGTTCCATTTTTTGTCATGGTAATTTTTTATTATACCCATTTTATCCCTCAATTAGACGGATAATATTTATTTTTGGTTGATTGAACGTATGTGATCGTGTCAATTGATTCCCTCTTTCTCTCCATTTCTTTCCCTTATATACTATTATTTTCATAATATTATTTTTTTTATTCAGCAATCTTGTGCATATTTGGTAAGAAATTAATGGTGATAATATATGTTAGAATAATTTACTTTTCTTGCCATAAAAATCATGAATCATTAACTCATATTGTGCAAAAATCTCATCCAAGATTAAATATAATCTTTATTATAGGTTTTCTCTATAATTTGGTGAATTTATAATTTAATATTAGATAAATGTAAATTTTTTTATCTTATAATGTTTTAATGTTTAAATAAAAGAGTCTGCTGAAACGCGCGGGTATATAACTAGTTTTTTCAAAACTATTCTTTAATTTTCCAAACGAACCATTAAGATACTTTATTCCTTGTCGTTGATTTATTGCAGCGTAATTTGGAGTCAAACCCCTAAAGAAATTATAAATGACATAATAAATCATTACTGTACTGTTTTGTCACACTCCAGAATAATTGAATCGGATTAGGGGTGCTTAATCCCGCCACGTACGCACGACGAGACGTGCGTACGAAAGGCTAAATGAATAAACTAAAGCAATCATAGAATAAACAAAGTAATAATAATATAAGTATACATGACCATATAGTCCAGAATGAACAAAGAGAATACAAATCCTACATAGGCGGGGCTAGTTCCATCGGAATGGGCGGCAATCTCTCAAATAAAAACCCAAAAGAAAGAAATAAAACTCAAAAACCCGATGGATCCTATCCGACTACCCGGCTCACATGCAAATGCAGCGAAGCATCCCTGTCATCGCGCATGACCGTCCCTAGCACTAACTCCAGTAAAATCCCGAACCTGAAAATACCTGAATCCCACAACCACCGTGGAAACGTGAGTAATTTAAAAATTACTCAGTACGGATTTAGATCCAGCCTTAAGATTTGATCTTCTTTCCTAGACTGGACCCAAAAATCGATACCGATGTTTGAAATGCAATAAAATATTGATGAGTAAATATAATAATATTATCATGCATATTTGACCTAAATGATATGACATGATATGGTGAAGAAACCCGAATTAGAAATTCTGTGAAAATAATAATATAATATAAAATATAAGGTACGAGAGTCAAACACCCGTAATACATACCCAGATTGTAAATTTACCAGACCCATCCCGAGCGGGCACTACCAGGGCCCAACTTACTAACTCGGGCCTTGCCTAAGCGGGCACTATCAGGGCCCAACTTACTAACTTAGGACTTTATGTTTGTGCAGCGACAACGTCGCACAAACGATAATTCGGGCTCCCTAGGCGATAACGCCCTAGGAGAGTGAACGGCTATAAAGCACGTACTCTGGTCTACTGAATCTGGTAATTTAACTTACAAAAATAGAAGCAACCGGATATAGTATGTCTTCAGTTCTCATATCGTGGAAAGGAGATAACTACCCGTGAATTAACAAATCGGAAACAAATGGGAGCCTACACTGTACCAACCAAGGGTCAGAGGACCGCATCCCGTAAAAGTGTCAAAACGAAATATAAATAAATGGGAGCCTACACTGTACCCACTAAGGTCAGCGGACCGCATCCCGACTTTCTCTGTACCAACTAAGGGCCAAAGGAGAAAGCCCTTCGGATAATACTAGGATCCTAAATAAGCCGGATAAATATAATAGTATAGTATCACGAAATAGATTCCAGTCTCGGATATGACCGCCCACACTAAACACTGAAGGACATGGTATCCTATTCGCTCAAATTTGAATTTAAAAATGAAATCATATTAAGAATAATAATAAGAATATAGTATTGATCAAATTAAAACACTCTGACACAGCCGAACCCGTCAAATGACGGGATCGGTGGATAACCCGACAAACAAAAATGCGCAGTACATATACAGACCGGTGGATCCCACTGGTCAAATTACCAGATGCATATGACATGTCAGAATTAGTCTCTACAAATTTTTAGTCAGAAAATACCGTAATTCAGATTTATTTTAAAAATAGTTTTTATTTTCGGTTGGGTTTCCTATTTCTGAAGAAAGAAAATCAAATCCCAGGAAACCGTACCTGAGAATGCTGGTGAGGATCACGGAGTCGCTCTACTCCGGAGGTAGAACACCGGCCTCGGGGTCGGTGTCCGCGTACGTCTGGTCGGGAGTGACCTCGTACTCCGCGAGTGGATCCGAGTCGACTATATCACATATTTTAATTTAAATTAGATATTTATTAGTTTTAACTTGATTTACTTCACAATTAATAATTAAATTAGATTGATAATTTAATTAAGCGTTTGTTCGGGTTTATCGTCTTTTCTTGAAAATTTCGGCAGCATTTCTGCTGCATATATGCGGTGTCGGAAATTTTAGTTGCCCGCATTATAGATCCGTTAAATTGTGTTTATCGTTCTTGATCGTTTTTATACGTCCATTCTTTATTTTAAATTTTGAGTTCATGGATTTAATTATTAAATCAATTAATTTAAAATAGAGAAATTAATTAATATATATAGTATAATATTATTTTTCTTATCAATTAAAAATAGAGAAATTGATTAATAGGTATTTATATATATATATATATATATTAATTAATGCTATTCAATTATTAAAATAGAGAAATTGACTAATATATATATTATATGATAAATTATTATTATACTTTATTTATTACTTTAAAATTCCTAATTATTTATATTATATTCTGAATTATATTTTATTTTATATGTTAATGCTATTTTCATTAATTAGAAAATATATTATATAAAACTAGAATTAAAATAAAATAAAATAACAATCAATAGAAGGAAATAAAATTTAATTAAACTTAAAGTTAAATTATACATTTTTATTTATTTAAACATGTTGGTGTTTTTATGTTCGGGATCATACGCTGACTACCAAATCGTTGGTGCCAATGCACCGATATCCCGAATCGGGGGCAGTCAGGGAATATAATCATTTCCCGATCTTTATGTTTACGTTATTAATAATGGGTACCGCCTAATCTTTCAGGGCGGCTTTCAAATTAATTAGTCACTTTTAAATTTATCACTTTTATTATCTTGATACTTTTGAATAATTGGGCCTTAATTATCCTAATATTATTCCTAATTAAATTTTAAATAATTTATTAATCCGATTATCGGCCCACTGAATCCCTTTACATTTTGAAATCCTGATTATTAGAAGTTGGGCCGACTCTTAATTATATTTCATTTTATTATCCATTCGGTCCCTAATTGAATTCCATTATTCTTTAGGCCCAACCTCAGTTAATTATATATGTATATATATATAGATATATTGTCTATTTACTAATTCTCTAGCCCAATTAAATCATTAGTAAGCCACAATCAGCACAACCCGATTTCGACAGAGCAAATAAGCAGGCAACAACCCACAGGGGCAACAGGAATTGGCCCAGAACAAGAGGGTCAGGAGAGTATCCATACCAGACAAGCCAGCAAGGGCACAAACAACCCCAAATCAACCTAACAACAAACAATAATCAAGCCAACCAGTAACAACACATGCAACCTACTTAGGACGTGACAAGACTGGTAAACAACAACCCAACAGTAGCACAATTACATGGGGGAAAAGCTGGTGCCAGCTCAGGTGATGCCAGTAAGGGTACAAGGTGTACAAGGGAACCAGTCCAAACCAAATTAAGTACAAAGGTAGATAAAATATTCCCAGAAAGGCCGGTTAGCAAAAGTAGAGAATCATATCAGATGTCAAGCTAGAGCAACAGGGCCATATGTGATACCAGTACCAGTAAGCACCAGACAACCAAGGAAAAATAAACTGGTACCACACTCATGCCATAGAAAATTCACAAAGGGGCAAAGATGTGTCAGAGCCAACAATAGTGTCTAGCATAACATTGGCATTCAAACCCAGCAGGCAATCATACAATAAGGGTTACAGCAACCCTCAGCAGTATAAGGGGAAAGGGGTAAAACCAGACAACCATATTCACAGAGGCAATAAATCAAGACAGGGACCAAGTGTAGCATCAAATGAATATTATAAACAAAAAAGGCAGCTCAGGACCATAAATCAGACAGTAAGCAATAGATCAGCCCAGACAGTACAAAGCAAATCCCCATAAGTCAACAGTAAACCAACAACAGAACCACACAAGGCAGCCCGTACCAGAACCAAACCCCAGAGCAAACAAACGGTACAAGCCTGACCCGGACCATACCAAATATTTGGTAGATCTCAAGGGAATATGGGGTACCCACAGATACAAAATATCCAGGAATGCATCAACCAACAAAGAGAGCAGTACTAGAGTATAGGGTTTACCAGCAAAGAAATCGGATCAGCCAACAAGAATTAAGGAGTGTCAGGGGGTGTTAGGGCTAGCTCAAACCGAGCTCCTCCTTCTCGAGGGCGCCGACCTCTGCCTTCTTCCCCTCACAAAAAAAAGAACCCAAAGCCACTATTCAAGCAACTGTTCTTATCAGTGTTTCAATATCAAATCTCATCACATGAGCATCTACGCGAACAAGAGGAAGGGAAGAAGGGGGCCAGGCTCCCTTTTAAAAAGGGAGGAGCGGCGAGTATACAAGGCAGCAAAAGAAAAAAAAGGCAAGTGGGCTAGTACGGTCAAGGGTTTGACAGCCTAGGGTTTGATAAGACAGCCATCGCAGGCTCAGTGAGGCAAGGCGAGAGGGATCCAGGGGAAAGAGGGCGAAACCAGGATAGAGAGGAGGGGAATGATGGCGAAGGAGAAAACCGGGGAGGCAAGTGGGGGATGGAAAGGGGATCGGTGGAGTGATTGAGAGGAGAGGTTTTAATTGCGGAGACAGAGGGGTTTCGTGAGAGGGTGAGAAGAGTGAGAGAGGGGGGCGACATTAATTGAGAGATTAAATGAAGAGAGAGAGAGAGAGAGAAAACCATGGGTGTTAAGATCCTCTGTGGCAGGAAATTATGGTTATTGGTGTGGTGAGTTGTATTGAAATCGAATATTTTAACAAAATGTTCTATTAATTGCTGTTATTAATATGTATATATATACATATGTACGTTTGTTGGTTATTTCAAACTTAACGTTTATTTTTATTAAATTTTAAATTTTAGTTCCTTTAATCCAATTAGAATTTGAATTTGCATCTACTTAATTTCGTAGGTCATTAATAAATAGCAAAATAAAATTTAAAATTTATTAAAAGATTTATTTATCTATTTATTAAATATTATATATATACATATATATAATTATATCCCTTAATTATTGAATTAAATAATTTATTTATTTATGTTAATTTAATTACGATCATTATCTAAATAATTTTTTTTATTAATGTCTAATTAAAATTCACAGTTTAACAGTTTTTTACTTGCATTTTTGCGAAGGCATCCCCGTATTTGATTGAAGTCCTTCATAAGTTGTTCCTTCGTTTCTTCTTCAATTGTTCGTTCTTCTTTCATCGAATAGACAGAGGCGGAGCCAACTTTCTCACGTGCTAGAAAATTGAGTTGTTGATTTAGATCTCTAAGTACTTCAAACGAATTGAGTTATTGAGAGTTTAGGGGGTGGCAATTAAAATTTTCTATCAAAAAAACACATAAATAATATATCTTATAACAATTTATCTGGGGCGTTGGCACCCCCAGTCCACCCCCTCCCTCCGCCAATAGAAACAAGAATAATTCCTTCTTCGCATCGTTCGAACAGCTTAGGAAACAACTGTTGGAAGAAGGAGACGATATCGAACAAAGAAAGGAAGCTGAATATCACTTTATTGGTACTACATTTAGACCCCATTTTTACCTTTTACTACAGTTTTGATCCCTAATTAGTTCGGTGATAAGATGGTGAATTCTTTCCTAGTTTCTGATTAACGATCATGTAAATGATTATCAAGACATGAAATAAGGAATGAATCAAATTTGCTCATCTTTAACATCTTTTCCGGGATCTAGGCACAATATCCTCTCAATCGGGAATTAATATCCCACATGCCCCAAACCTTCAGCTTTCTTTGTTACTTATTATTTTGAACAAAAAAATGATATACTATTTTCCTTTTCATGGAAGAAAAATAAATGCTTTTCTATTAGCTTAAGGCATATTACTCGTGGCATAACATTTTTGTATCAACCATATCCTGGGATATATACTGCAGAATTGTTTTCTTTTTCTTCTGTTCCTCTTTTCATCGTACAAATATTTTTTTTAATGACCTGTCTCCTGAATTAGTTCTTTGTTACAACTTAGTGTTCAAGTATATATTCTTACGGAGATCATGACCAATTCGAGATTTCCTTAAGACTAAGAGTGGCAATATATAGGCAGTATTTTTCAGGTTTATACTGGGTTGGTTAAAATTTTGGTTCAGTTGTATCTGTTCATCATGACCTAACTTAATTTTTCATCCTAGATTGGTCAGCACTTAGATTGATGTCAGTTCAGGAGTCACTTTCTGTCGTTTCACGTTATTGTTTAACAAAATTTTCTTGAGTTGGATTAGTTTGATTTGGGTAGTCAGGATATTGTTAGGTTCAATAAGATTTTGGACGTTTTCTCTACTTAACATCATTCTGATTGTCCTTTTTGTTGACCAGATTTTGCTTCGTCACATGATCCGGTCTGCTGTGTTTGCTCATTATTTTCAGTCAGATTGCACTGATTTTTTAATCTAATAATCTGAAATTTTTTATTATTAATAATAATAATGTAAAAAATTAAATTTTAATCTAAAAATTATAGCGCGTCATTGTGAGTGACGCATAAAAAATATGTTACTTCAACTGACGTATTTAGGGAAGACGTCATTGAGAGTGACGTCTTTTTTTTGGGTTTGGCTGAGAAGAAATAAAAAGACAAATGAGTTCGTGGGTACTGTTAGGAGTACGCCACTCACACTGGCGCACATGTTTATTTTTTTTAAATGTAAAGAAAAAAATAAAGGTGTCACTTAGAGTGATGCGTTTTTAGACGCCATGCACAGTGGCTTCACTGCAATTCTTAGTATTAAAATTTGGGTTTTACGTTATTATTATTATTATTAATAGGATTTATTAAATTATTAGATTAAAAAAATCAATGGTCAGATTGGGTTCTGATCGAGTTGTACTAGAACAAGTTTGTGTTTATACTAGGGGTGTCAAATTTCGACTCGACCCGATGGGTTAACCCGACTCGACATGTCCTGAAAATAAATGAGTCAGGTATGAATTTAAATGTATAATTCTTGTTCTTCTACTGTGAATAGTCACAATTTTCCTGCATCTTAATAAATTGTCTTATAACAAAATCAAGGTCATGTAATGCTAGTTTTATTTTTCTAGTTAGTGAGTTAAGTGTGTATGTACGCTGCCGTCACAAATTTAGGATTCAGGAGTAATTTTGCAAGGTATAAGTTCGGTGTTATGAGTATAATAGTGGTATAATTCAAGAATAATAATTTCTTATAATGCCTATAAATTTACCAAATTCTGATGTTTGTAGGAGTTTTCAGAATGAATATATTCTTTGAGTTACTAGCTGACAATATGTGAAATTCATTTATTTCAATAACAATTTGCAAATAATTCAGGAATAATTTGTAAAATTTGTAAATTCCGTTTAATCATCTATTCATTTAGGATTCCTAAATTAGGAAGGTGCTCAAAATGTTAAATTTTATAATTATTTGCGAATTTTGTTACTGTAGGCACGTACACACAGATGACAGATCTTGTCCCTGCCATATACAGTAACACACAACACAAGCTCCACTTGGAATTTTTAGCTAATTAACACAGGTTATTATTCATTGTATTGCAGTTGCATATCAATACCCAGAAAACTATTACCAACAAGTCAACAACTAGGAAGACATCACTCAGTTTTTAGTAATAATAATTATTATTGAATTAATATTATTAAAAATAAGAGTGAGAACTGTAAAATTTCAAATATATGAATAACAGCGCGTCACTGGCAGCGCCTCTCCATCTCACTTGCGCGGGATTTGGACAAAACGCGCCACTGCTAGTGGCGCGTTTCATTATTTTTATGAAACGCGCCACTGATAGTTGCGCATTTCGTCCGCGCCACTGACAGTGACGCGCTGCCATTCGTATATTTAAAATTTTCCGATTCTCACTCTTATTTTTAATAATATTAATTTAATAATAATTATTATTAATAAAAACTGGACACCACTTATGCCTCGTGAAGATGACCTGACAACCTCCAAAGAAGATCTTCAATCAAGGTTGGTTCAACTGGTAAAGTTGGTGTTCTCATGTCAAGGGAGCTAGATGACCGTAGGGAGCTAGATGACCATATGAAATATTTGACTAAGGCCGAAACCTCTTCTTTGTGTTCTATGGATAAAAGAAAAGTCCAATCAAGCCCAATTTCAGTGCCATGTGGTAGTATGGCAAGGATTAATAGAAAGATGGAAAGGAGTAGCCAAGTCCCAATTTTACACTCAAATGATATCACTACAGAGAGAAGTACGAGTATGATAGTCGATAGACAAATCAAAAAAGAAGGGGCAAAATTGTAATTTTGTCCGGGTGGTAGATCTTACATGTGGTGGTAATCCAATGAGCAGCTGGTTGAGAAAACTTGTTTTCTCGAAGTTGTCAGAAACCTTTGCTTAGGTCCTATAATTATTATGGAATAGAACAACTACAATTCTAGTATAACAATAATAATGAAAAATGATTAATTCTTGCTGAATTCATGGATTGACCATACAAAGCAGCCAAACTTTATATGATAAAGTGGCACTTGAACTCATTGCCTGGGGTTACACTATTCCAGACTTGTTCTAGTACAAGGCACCTATTCTAAACCTGGATCAGCTCCTTACAATCTGGCATATTTAAATTTTTACAACCAATTCTCACTGTTCTCTGGACATGGAAATTCTCAGCTATATCCACAGCTTTACACATGCTAGGGAGAAGTTTATGGGATACATCAACCTTATTCTTCTTCTTATTTTTGGGTTTATTCTCCTTCTTGCCAAGCTTGAGAGAATTGAAGTATTCAATCTCTTGTAAAACTAAAGATGCTATGGTGCCTCTTGATCCAACCTCTGCTGGGGACAATGTTCCCATTCTCATTTTCTCTCTCTCTCTTTCTCTGAATTAGATTGGAATAGCTGGAACTACTGGTCTTGCCCTTGAATTGATTGTTTAAATAGGTCTACTATGGAGAGAGAAGATGAGTGGAGTAGGTGAGATATGTACTGCAATGCCATTTTCTATTTATTTTTATTTTAATGAAGGAATAGTTTGATTTGCGATTTTATGTGTTATCTATATTTTTCTGGCACCGTAATGAGATAATAAGGGGAGATTTGAGGCGGTTGGTGATGATAAGCGGTTTTATAATTGTAATTTAATTATTGGTTTCTGGCTTTCTGCTGCTTTACAATATACGGGTAGTTTTATTTTCAAATCAATTTAGTAATGTCCGTTTGTTTTTTCAATAGATTTATTTTTAGAAAAAATGGGTATTTATCTCTAAAAATATCAATAGCTTGGATATTTATCCGTAACTAGTATTATCCTCATAAAAATTAAATTAACAATTAATTAAAATTATAATGAAGTAAAATACCCTTTTGATGATTCAAGATATAATTCATTTATATGTAAATTTTCTTACTAATTTTCTTACTGATGCACAAAATTATTATATATTATAATTATGAAATTATTTTTATCGCTATAAATATCAATATCATTGGATAAACACTAGTTACAGTCAAGTTTGATTTGTACCAGTTTTGGATTGAGTCAGTTTCATTTCGTAGAAATTTGATACTTTTTTTGAGACTATATTTATACATAGTTGGAGATCAAGAAGAGAGAGCAAGAACAAGTAACAATATAGTAACAATACAATGCGCATAGCAAAATGAAATAATTCAATCTACCGTCGTTGATTTCGTTGCGGTGCAAATTGTATGGATGACGAAAAAATATAGAAGGGTATTTTTGTCATATTATAATTTTGATTTATTATTAATTTGATTTCTATGAGGATAATACTAGTTATGGATAAATATTTAAAGTTTTGATATTTTTTAGAGATAAATACCTAATTTTTAAATTTAAAAGGGTAAATATTCAAATTGAGATTTGTTGAGAGGTATATACTCAATTTTACCTTTATTTTTTTTGGTGCAAAAATCAGTACTGCTCTAGCACTGCCTCCATAATTTCCTAATTTATGTTTAGGATAGAACCTATTATTTTACAAGGTATTTAGGGGCTGAGACGGTGGGGAATTGGAGGGTGTCCTCTCAATTTCATGGAAATTATATATTTCAGTAAATTTTGTTATGTATTTTTATTTCATAAGATGTATCAATTCTCTTTAATTTATCAATTTTATATTCAATTAATATAAATCAATCTTTATATTAAAATTTGACTCCGCCCTGAAAATATCTGTCATGTCAATACAATACCCAATTTCTCTCTTCTCCTGATGCAATGGATAAGAATGTAACATTCATTGGATTCCTTTCTTTCTTTGGTGTTATATTTGTTGGAACTTCATTATACCTTATATATAATCTGGACTATGGAGTGCCTTGGGAGCAACTTGTGTTTGTTGGAAACGAGTGGGATCAATTTTGTTTGGATGGTTCTGTGTAGAAGAAGAATATGGTGTACGATTTACATTTCAAATTCCAGAAATCTAATGATCTTGTTTTGTAATGCTTAGGCGGTCTTAATTAAAGAGTAATCCCTCGTTGGTTTCAGTAGACACTTGATGCAAAATTGTCTAATGAAGATAAAATCACGGCAATGAAATTTTTTTAATGAAGACGAGAAATTACAGAATACATGCACTGAGAATTTTACCACTTAGTTGCTGCTATTGAGAGTTACTGACACCCTCAAATTCCGTTGCGGCCTTGAGGTGTTCCTTGTATTGTACTACAAGTCTACAGCTACTGACAAAATTGAACCATACTGAATTTGTACACAATATGATTGCTTGCATTGCGAGTTTTATTTTTTGAACAAAAATGCCAAAGGTTTAGTTGTATTCGTTATACTATAGAGGTTGGTGTGCTGAAATGTCAAAACCCAATACGAACTGAGAAACCCATTTGAGATCTTCAGATTTGAACCCGATTTAATCTAATATTTTGAAAAAATTAAATGATCCGATCTGATTTAAATCCGACTTAACTTGAAATTTTATGACATATACTCAAATCAAAATCAACATAAATTTTGAAAAAAAAAACCAACAAATAAATGAAGAGTATGGAATGTATGGTAAGCTCTACTCCCTTCTAACTGTGAAGAATATGGACTGTATGATAACAAAATAAACAAAAAGAGATTATGAATTCAAGCATGGTGTAAGTCTCGATGAAATTTGAGAGCTAGACCTCCTCAAAATAAAATAAAATAAAAATTTCTACAGAGTTCCATTCAGAACTTGTTGCGACGACACACAAAATTTTATTGGAGGTGAATCTTATATCGTGTATCAATTTTGCAATGTCATGATCTTATTGCACAGATGAAAATCGGCTTTTGAGAAATGAGAACCAATTGCCGGCCTTAAATGAGTTCATATTGGGCGATGCTACAGAGACAAGGGTTCATATGGGTTCATATTGGGGTTTCGCTGAATGCTTGTCAGAAGCATCGAGGCTTACAATTTGGATGCGATAAACCAGGAAATAAGAGAATTTTTGCATCACAATTCACAACTTAGTTGTCTAACCCACTCTGTTTTGAATCACAAAAATTGGGAGGGATGAACGGAATTCGCTACAAATTAAATATCATTTAGAAAAGTTAATTGATCACTTCCTTATATTCACACGATAATTTCTTAATTATTACAAGCATCCAATATTGTAAAAGTTCTATGAATCATAGTCTGCTTCCAAGCCTCGGGCAAGTTGAAAAAAGGACATAAAAAGGAAAGAAAAAAAAAATACAGCGAGCAGAGCCACTACGAAACATACAACTATGCGCATAAACACAAATAAAAGACCAATGACTCAGGAAAAAAAAGAACGTAAAGCACCTAATATTTTTAATAGTCATTTGATGGACACAGATTCATAGAAACAAAGTCTCCCTTTAATCCTGCTGATCAAGTCTGAAATTAACAAATGTAGGTTTTGTTAGAACATAATACATATTCCAATATCCCATACACGTCATAACCAATCAGAGCTCTAGCAACCAAAATATGCTACACTTATAACTTACCCATATAGTTAAAGAGCAATTCACGGAGCTGTAAATTATAGTATTCTTTTGGGTCCGTTTGACAAATCAAGGAATAGTTTTGGAAGAGTGGTAATTTTGGAAGAGTGATAGAATAATATTTTTTTTGGAAGAGTGGTAGAAGAGTGGTATTTTTGACTATTCGGAAGAGCGAAAATATCGTTTGGCAGTTGTTACTCAGAATAGTTAAAATATGAATAATTATGATACTAATAATGATGATAATAATAATAATAGTAAAATAATAATCATAATAGTAAGATAATAATAATAATAAAATAATAAAAAATAATCATAATAAATAATAGTATTATAATAGTAATATAATAAAAATATAAACATAATCATAATATAGTAATATAATAATAAAAAAATATAATTACAATCATAATTATAATAATATAATAATAAGTAATCATAATTTTAATAATATAATAATCATAATCATGATAATAATAATTATAGTCATAATCATAATAATATAACCATAATCATAATCATAATAATATAATAATAAAAATATAATCATAATCATAAAAATAATTAAAAATAATTATAATTATAATAATATAATAATAAATTAATCATAACTATAATCAACATATAATAATATAATACAACATAATAAAATAATAATAAAGTAACAAATAATAATCATAATTAATAATAATATTATAATAGTAATATAATAAAAATATAAACATAATCATAATATAGTAATATAATAATAAAAATTATAATTATAATCATAATTATAATAATATAATAATAATAAGTAATCATAATCATAATAATATAATAATAAAAATATAATCATAATCATAAAAATAATTATAAATAATTATAATTATAATAATATAATAATAATTAATCATCACTATAATCAACATATAATAATATAATACAAGATAATAAAATAATAATAAATAATAATAATCATAATCATAATCATCATAATATAATAATATAATAATAAGTAATCTTGATCATAATAATATAATAATAAAATAATTATATTTATATTCATAATATAATAATATATATTAAAATTATATTTATAATAATAATAAATAATAATAATACTAAATAACGATAAAATAATAACGATAATGATAATAATAAATAATAATAATAATAATATAATAATAATATAAATAATAATCATAATAATAATATAATAATAAATTATAAATAAATATAATATAATAATATAATAATACTAAATCTTAATCATAATCATAATATAATAATATAATATAATATAATCTAACAATAATCGCTATTCCGACGAGAGCTAATCCGATATTCCATCTATAAGTTGGTATACCGGATTAGCACTATTCCGCACTCTTCTACTTAGTCTAAAATTCGTTTGGCAAATTAATTCATCGGAATAGCTATTCTATTCCAACTTTTTGCTATTCCATTGGGTGCCAAATAGACCCTTGTTGGGATAACAATACACACTCTGTGCATCAAGCTGTTTGCCTAAAAGTTCTGTATTTTCCTAAATCTATATCATATATATAGAGTGGAGATAGCGTGAGTTTAAGCTCACGGAGGCCTTCCGTGAACTTAACTCAAAAAACATATTAAATCATCTCGAAATTTTAATTTATCATTCTCATTAAATTCTTTATATGAAAATCTCATGGGATGCAAAAATTTGGAGAGTTTTGAGTTTTTTAAGTCACCGTTTTTAATTTTTTAAAAATAATGTTCAAGTATTGAATATATTATTATTATTTTTAGAGCTGATTTTCAAAAATTAAAAACGATGACTTAAAAAGCTCAAAACGCTCCAAATTTTTGCATCCCATGAGATTTTCATATAAAGAATTTAATGAGAATGATAAATTAAAATTTCGAAATGATTTGATATGTTTTTTGAGTTAAACTCACGCTATCTCCACTCCATATATATATATATTATAAAGAGCATATGTATCGGAGGTGTTCAGTGTATTGGTGTCTGATAATGTGAAATATCTAAAATGCCCTTACATCCTACGACTGTGATTATTTCTTCACATAAATCAACCAAAAAAATATCTCTCATCCTCTCCAGTTTTGTTGCTAATTTTTCGCTGGCTCCGCTCTCAATCAAAACCCTCTCCTGAAATAGAAACCTAACCGCTCGCACCATCCACTACCCTCTCTTGCGTACGACTCTGCGCTGCTATGCACGCAATCATGCGCTCGCCTCGATCGCCTGTCTCCGCTTCGCCTATTTCCTCCGATCAACTCCAGAAGGCAAACCCTAACTCTAGCGAGAACGCCAACCCCAAAAGATGTGGAAGCAGCGATCACTCTCGAACAGTATGCCAGCTCAGATTGCGACGATCAAAGTGGGGCCTGTTATTGGTGGGCCCGAGTCTTGGCCTGCGTTGTCCAAGACTGCATCAATGATGGCGATTAAAACTCTCCTAGCCTCCTTCTACGGTAAGATCCATCCCCCAAAGATGGAGGGAACAAGGTAATATTTTTTCCCTAGATGGTCTGGTTGAATTATTTTGTTTGCACAATGGTTGCTCGTGATATGCTATTTTGGTTGATCTAATGAAAGCATATGTTTCTTTAAGGTTGGTGTCAATCGGTTGGGGTTTGCCTCTGGGATTGGGATATTATATTGATTTGGAAATTGGAAGGCATTGTCATTCTGATCAGTAGTTGCAACTGCTATATTAATTAAAGCATTTTTTGTCAATTCTTTTTTATTGGGAAGAACTGGTCATCAAAGCTGAAAGGGATCTTCTCATTGTGTGGATTATGAAAAATATGAATGAATTCCTTACAATATTATTTTTTGAGTGCTGGATAGTTGGGTCTATATGCATAAAAAAAATGGTAATCAAATTTCTTACGGAAAAAATTGACATTTGGTAGAAGCAACACTTTTTTTTTTATTGAAATGCATCTTTAGCTTAAATATAGGTCAGAGTCCCTAAATCCTCAAGGGGATCCAGGGATGATGGTTCAAATCAATCAAGATCCTTCATTTAGCCGATTCTTTGCATCGCTATTGCACAATATGACCACACTTTGGATCTTTTCAATGCTACGCTGCTGTTCATTATTGTACAAAAATTAATTGTTTGCAGAGATAAGACTAGAAGATTCCTAATTAATTAGAATTAGGGTTGAAGAATCTGTCTGACTACAAACTTGGACGGACCCGGCATAGGTACTACATTTTAAAATCTGTTGATGATATTTTTATATGTACATTTGTATCCAAAAAATATTCTGAAATTTTCTATGATGTGGTGATTGAATAACTGTACTCAAATCTTTCTAATTTTTCTGGTACATCGGGCACATGTTGTTTCTGATAGTGTACCCTATCAATTTATTGAAAGCTGAAATTGCATTTATCAACTTGGGTCACATAGTGCCGTGTTGATAATAAACAACACTGTAATGCATAAAAGCAAAGGGAGATAATAACAAGACCCAGATCAAAGTTGTTTGTTAGAGATAGGCATTGCTCATTCCTTTCCTATAGTCATTAGTAATTTTTGCTCCATCCCAATGCTGTTGTTGTTCTAATTTTAGACATTGCAGCTTACTAACATCTTCGTAAAATAAGCCTTGTGCATCTTTGCAAACTCAAATTGAGTTACTCCAAGATTATTTTTAATGTGAAAAATTTCCTCTCTTTTGCAGCTAGAAAGGAGAGTGAAAATAGTAGAGCTGAAGCAAATCTGCTCAAGGCCGGATGTTATTGAGGTACTATATTATGATACTTTGTGGGTTTTTAATGGTTGGTATTTAAACAATGAAGTGGATTATATTTTTGTCATAGTGTTAAATCATTAAATAATGGATCAAAAGTTGCTTCTATGGTCTTTTCAGGTCTTGTATGATGTATTTTTCAAGTATCAAACAAAGACGATGCTAACTGCACTTGGTGCCCTCTACTATTAGTGCAAGAAGTTTGATGTATCTTTCTTCTTGTAATTGACTTTAATTTGTCATGACATTTTTATTAGGAATCTTATAATCACCTATTCTGTTATCAATGATCTTGTATTCATGTAGCCATTTACCTAATTTTTTTGGTTGTTAAGTTCGGACAAGTAGGCTTTATGTTCTTATTTAAATATTATTTCTGACTTCACATTTTTGTTTAATTGCAGGTCAAGCTAAGGGAATGAAATCAGGCATGTTATCTAAAGAATTGAAGGAAGCTCTTGGCATGCCAGATGGTCTTTTCAGGTCTTGTATGATGTATTTTTCAAGTATCAAACAAAGACGAAGCTAAGCTGCACTTGGTGCCCTCTACTATTAGTGCAAGAAGTTATAAAAAACAAAAAGGAATAAAATAATAAAAAAAACAAAGAAGAATCTTAATAATAATATATATATGTGTTTTATATATATAACAAAGACTTTAACAAAGACTTTCAAATTTTTTAAAAAACTTTAATTATATATTAATTTCTAATATAAAAAAAAAAAATTATGAATTGTAAGATATTTAATTATGTATTGAACTACAAACAACTATATAATATATGATATGTGTTTCAATTTGTGTCTCATTTATAAGAAAATTTTATAGCATAAAATTTTTGAATATGTATAAAATATGTGAATTAAAAAAAAGGAAAATTAATAAAAACAATGATACAACCTTAAATTGTAGTTCAGTGGAGAATGTAAAACTCCCTTCTCAATTTCATCTTCCACGACTTGGAGACGCACACAGAAAGAGAGAGTGAAAGGAGTGAAACCCTTGATAATCAAGCCACTTTCATCTTCCTCCGCCATTTCTTCTCTCCCCCCTTTCTGCCTTACTTCCACCCGGGGTGAAGAAACCAACAACGATCTTCGTTATGGTCGATTTTCAAACAAAAATGATGACTTTGCGTTTTTGATATGAGGAATTAGCCTTTTAATGTTCTGGAGCCCGATCTCTTCCTCACACGTACTTTTCTCTGGTTTTGTAATAACTCAGCTTTGTGATTCCCTTATTATGAAGTATCATGATGTGCTTGCATCCATCTTCGATTTTTTCAGCAAGCTGCCTGACAAAGAAGTTTGTTTTTTCGATTTTTTTTTCTTTTGCTAAGACCATGATGCTGGTTTTACTGGTATAACCTTATTTACGAGTATGGATTAAGCGCAACTGTCAATTAGGAGATTACACAAAATCATACCCCTTACTCTTCTTACATAGAAATCCAACTAATCATCCATGGATTATTCTCACAAAATTTCTTGACTCCTCTCACCCCAATCCATCTTGGTCTTTCTTGCTGCTGCTTCTATTGACAGATGCTTTTTTGTGTGTGTGTGTATGATACATAAATTTCTTTCTTTGCCTGTTTTTATTGATAAGAACATATGTTGTTGGTATGAGTGCCAGCTTGTTTTCATGCTTACTGGTATTTTCGTGCATTGAGCTTTTGTACAACTCTAATCGATACTGTATCTTCTTCTGACTTGTTGCTACAATGTCCAATGGCTTTTTCTGTTGGTCCTATTGATAAGAACATATATGCTTGTTTTTTTGTGTTGTTTGATGATACAAGAATTTATTTCTTTAAATGGTTTTTATTTTTTATGCTGGTATTCTCATACCAGCTTGTTTTCTCAGGCTTACTGGTATTTCCGTGCGTTGAGCTTTTACGGCTCTAATCGCTTTTGTAGCTTATTCAGACTTGTTTTTGCTACAGTATTTTCTGGTTATATGATTTTTATTGTTGATTGTTCTTATTAGCTGTTAGGTGAAAAGATGATGATGCATTTAGAAATGACGCCGATTTCACAGGTGTTTTCTCCATTAATCTTTTGATTTAACTCCGGTTTAGATGATGATGCATATTAATAAATGATTCTATCCACCAACTAATACTAATACTGCTCCAAACTCTCACGAGGCAATACTGCTTGGGAAGTCAATCAAAAGTAGTTAGATTTGCTTACGGGACATTTTTACTAATACTAAGGTGGTCATTTTAGCTACTATTGCACAAGAACTCGACAAGTAATACTTAATAAAAGAACATTGTCAACTCAAACATTTGGTAAAAAAAAATACTTAATAAAAACAACTCAACAATTAATACATTTGCTAAAAACAACAACTCGACAAGGAGGGGGCCGGGGCGCGCGCGGTAGGGGCGAGGGGCGAGCAAGGCCCTCGCGGGGGGGGGTCGGGCGTGAGGTGGTCGGGTCGGGTCGGGTCGGGGGAGGGCGGCCCCCAGCGGGGGTTCCTCGGACCTCGCGCCCGAGGACCCCCGTGCGGCGACCCCCGCGCCGACCCCGACCCCCGACCGACCCCTTGCGCGGCCCAACCCCGACCCCACCGACCGACCCCCCGACCCCCGTTCGAGGGCGGCCGACCCGGGAACAAGGAAAAAACTAGAAGTAGATGGAAGTATACATCTCACGAGAACAAAAAAAATCATAAATCGAGTTATCACAAAACCAGACTTGTGAGGATCGTGCTCCAACAATAGAGGCTAAATTAAACCTCGGATTAGAAATGCAATCCTATCATTATTTGAAAGCCCATAATGGGAATCGTTGCTAGGTTCTTCATCCTGGTTTGAGAATAAAAAGAGGAGGGTGGATGAAAGCAAGGAAGGCAGATAAATTGAGAAGGGAGCTTTTACATTCTCCACTAAACTATAAATTTAAGGAGGGAGGAGGAGCGGATTTTATGAGAGCAGGCAACGGTCGACTGACATGTGATTTAATGTGATGGATATATTAGATGTATCTTACAACGGCTAATTGAAGAAATAAGTTATCGAGTTTGAGATTAATATCTGAAAGATCTTAAGATTTGGGAGCTTAGAGAAGAGATGGGGGAGGGAATCGGATCTACTGCCAACTTTGTTATAGGAAAATCTAAATCCATGTTATATATAGTATCCTAGTTATTTGCTTCAAATCTTTGTTCCTTACCGTGTAATTTAATTGATGATTCAGATCGTCACATATCATCTTTCTTTTTTTTATCAGCCCCATCTCTTTCCAAATTTTTCCTAAGCTGCTTTCCTTGGCATGTTCACTTCCCCAACATGTAGTTCTCTTCTTTTTCACCTAGTTATTTGCTTCAAATCCTCAAGTTTTTAAGTTCTTAAATAAATCATTACGCAATAGTTTGAACTTCAACCCAAAAGTCATTGAAATACAACTCAATCAATTTATAATGTTTATCGTTGCTACTCATCGACAATTAAATATGGTGGATGTACTTAGAAAATACATAGAAAATAATTTAGTAGATCATAAAATATATGCAAAATATATGCAGCTTCCATGTTGAAAACCATAATTGACCACAAATTAAAATCTCTCGTCACATGTTGTATGATCCAAAGATTGTTTGAGACTTGTTTTGTAATAGGAAGGCCGTCCAACCCATACCCGGCGCGTGAAGAGGTTATATTCATTGATAAAACCTGTGAGAGGAGCTCACTCTCTTGCCCATTTTGCAGTTATTTTTCAGAGCGTGATGAAGAAGGCCAATCTGCCACAGTTCAGCAATATTAAGAATTATTTAAATCTTCAAACAACTTCACAATATTTTAAAATAAAAGGCACTACAAGCAAAAAGCACCAATGAGTTAGTTACCTGATGGCAGATGTATATTTTTGCCTCCGGTCTCTTTAAGCATGGGACAATCGTGTATGTATTCGCAGACAGATTTAAGGAACCCGCTCTCAACAAATGACTGTAAGTTGGGACAGTTGATAAGAGTTACGAATGATAGAGATTTAAGATTGCTTGTTACGTCAGCTGGAAATGATTCTAAGTTTTTACATCCTGATATTTTCAATTTTACAAGGGAAGTGAGGTTTTGCAAGCAACTGGGAAGTGAGTTTTCAAGTTGACCGCATGAATGCAGTTCAAGTTGCGTAAAGGAATGTGGTAGGACCATAGATAGCATTTGGGCAGATAATTTTCGGACAATGTGAAATTTTTAGATATTTTAGGGACACGAATCGTCCAACTGATTCCACTTCACCAACTTGGCCAAAAGTTAGCTCATTGCATCCGTGGATTAGCAATTTAGTGATGGAAGTAGGTAGCTGAGAGATGGTGAAGTCATTCACCCAATTATATATGAGAAGTTCTGTTAAATTTGGGAAAGACTCTTCCCTCCACCAACTTGGCGAAAATTTTCTACCCCCATAATCACTGATTTCTAAAATTTTGAGGTTCTGAGAGGGACATAATCCTTCAAGAACATCCTCATCATGATGCTCTTTTTTTAATACAATTCTTGCATCAGAGGGACTCTTCCATTGTAAGATCAAATAATTAATTTATTTTTTGAGGTTCAGACGTGCTTCTTCAGCAGCTTGTTTGCCAGTAACATTTTTATGCCCTTCTATAGTTAGAATTCCACTAAGTTCATTCATAAAATTTAAGGATTCAATTTTCACATATTTTCCGATGCCAAGCATCAGATTAAAAACTTTAACCTGTTTTGCGAATTTTTCCATATGCCCGATCAACACGAGACGATTAGTTGGTAAAAAGAGAACGTAAATTAACCAACTGGTTGAACCCATCGGGAAAAAAACATGATGTTGGAGCACCCTTTCATGTTTAAATAAAGGAGATTATACAGGCTACAAAATGATTCTGGAAGCCTTTTAATATTTATGAAAGAAATATCCAGATACTTGAGATGCTTTAGCTCTCCGATGCTGTCAGGTAGTTCGGAGATTTGGCATTTAGAAAGAGATAACGAACGAATGCAGGTTAGTTTCTGGCACCAGCTATTGATAGTAATGCACAAATTGCTCTTAGGGCCCACCCTTAGAGAGACCAATTTGCTGTACTTGCTCAACCATTCATCTGATACATATGTTCGAAATTTCCTTGCCTATAACCTCCAATTTTGGATACTTTTTCGAGTTCTCCACTGATCCAAATGAACAAATCCTAAAGAAATCCCAGTATATATGCTCTTCTAAACCCTCCAAATTTATAACACCCCTATCCTCGATATGGTACCACGAATATCTGCACACTCAGTGGACCTAGTGGTCACCATCACTACACTTCCTTCGGATGCTACTTTCATTGGTGCCAATAAATGTTGCCAGTCCTTGCTCCAAACATCATCAAGGACTAGCAATTCTTTTGGAATTTAATATCCCTTCTAAAGTCTCTTGCAAGGTATTTAAATTATCAAGATCACATTTGATTTTCGTAACACTCTCTATTATTTCCCTAGTTAATTTTATCAAATCAAAATTATCAGAGATACAAACCCACAATTTTAAATCGAAATAGAAAGTTGCTCTTTCATCATTGCAAACCTCTTGAACTAGGGTTGTTTTCCCGACACCTCCCATGCCGACAATTGATAAAACCGAAACTTTTCCTTTATTATTTATACCACTACTACTTCCACCAGCATCTAAATTACAAATCTTCACTTTTTTGGCTCCCTTCCTTTGACTATACTCTGTAACTCCCATTCGATGTATCACTTTATCCAATCCTTTATCACGTCCGTACACTGTTATGTTACTATATGTGCTTGTACGAGGTCTAGCATTTTCGCTAAATTTGTTGGGATTTTCAGGTATGTGATAATCATCACAGGTTTCTTTCAATTGGTTATGGATATCATTAAGCCTATCAAGAGCCTTTTTTACTGAGGTTGGGAAATCGTCCATCCACTTGCTCAAAAAATTGTTACCTGGACCTAGGATGCTCTTTTCGGATTCATTCTTCAAACATTGATACTCGAATTCATCAACCATGCTTTCAGCTTCGTAAACTGCTTCCTTAAGCTGTGGAAGGAGCTCGTTGACACGCCTGTATTTAGGTAAACGCCAGCACTCAGATCTCTCAATTAGGAGGTGTGCCTTTGGCAGTGCGGCTTGAAGATCTGAGATGCTGCGGCCAACACTTGAGTTCTGCTTCCATCGGTCAACAGCAGGTTGACCTATAGCTGTTACCAAAAATTCGACAACTTTCTCCCAGATGATATTCATCGATCTTCTCTTGTTAGTTGTTACCCTTGAGAATAATAGCGGTGATATGTTAAGACGGAAGCAAAAGTCTTTTTGTCCCACCTTAATTAGCAAGAGTAAAGTAGATTGCTGCCACTGAAGAGATGATTTTTGTAGAGAGACGACAAGGAAAATCAATGTATTCTTTTTTAGATTTTCTGTACGAAGAAATATTGCTAGTATTTTTTTTTTCTACTGTGATAAGAAGGTAGTTGATATTTGAGATTTTTGACGTTATGTTTTGTGATTGAGTGTCTGATTTAATGTTTATTTTCTCAACACTAAAAATCAATTCAAATATTATATCTATGTCTATTTCTATTTTGTGGCGGAACATGCTTTAAAGACTTTACTGTTGTTGTTATTGTTGTGATAGAAAAGTTGTTTGTTTTTTATTTTATTTTATTTTTTCTTTGATGCTGAAAGGAAAGAAAAAACAATAGAACGAAGAAGTACAGGTTTCTGAATTCACAGGCCCTAGTTCGGTGAAAAAAGATATTCTGACCACTAATTTGGTATCAATAAATAGTCAACGCCATTTTGGTGAAGTTGGGAAGTCCCTTTCATTTTCGTATTTGCATATCTGTTTTTTAATGACTACTATTTTTTGAACCAACATAGAGACCATGGGCAATTTTATTAATATCAGAAACTTACAGGGTTACATTTGTAATTTCTAGATCTATTCAATGACTCAATTATGATTGATTGTGTCAGCATGACAAAGAATATTTACTTATTTGTAATTATTTTTTTATGGAATGAGCTAAATTCACTGCTTTGCTTTGTTTTCTAAATTAAATCTAAAATTCATTTTGTTGCGTATAATAACAAAATGATACACCTATAATATTTGATAACATACCAGTTTTAAGCATAGACTGTAAGATTAAAAAAGATAGCTACGAAGGGTCCGTTTGACAAATCAAGGAATAGTTTTGGAAGAGTGGTAATTTTGGAAGAGTGATAGAATAGTATTTTTTTTGGAAGAGTAGTAGAAGAGTGGTATTCTTGACTATTCGGAAAAACGAAAATATCGTTTGACAGTTGTTACTCAGAATAGTTAAAATATGAATAATTATGATACTAATAATGATGATGATAATAATAATAGTAAAATAATAATCATAATAGTAAGATAATAATAATAATAAAGTAATAAAAAATAATCATAATAAATAATAATATTATAATAGTAATATAATAAAAATATAAACATAATCATAATATAGTAATATAATAATAAAAAATTATAATTATAATCATAATTATAATAATATAATAATAAGTAATCATAATTTTAATAATATAATAATCATAATCATAATCATGATAATAATAATTATAGTCATAATCATAATAATATAACCATAATCATAATCATAATAATATAATAATAAAAATATAATCATAATCATAAAAATAATTATAAATAATTATAATTATAATAATATAATAATAAATTAATCATAACTATAATCAATATATAATAATATAATACAACATAATAAAATAATAATAAAGTAATAAAAATAATCATAATAAATAATAATATTATAATAGTAATATAATAAAAATATAAACATAATCATAATATAGTAATATAATAATAAAAAATTATAATTACAATCATAATTATAATAATATAATAATAATAAGTAATCATAATTTTAATAATATAATTATAATATAATAATCATAATCATAATCATGATAATAATAATTATAGTCATAATCATAATAATATAACCATTATCATAATCATAATAATATAATAATAAAAATATAATCATAATCATAAAAATAATTATAAATATTATAATTATAATAATATAATAATAAATTAATCATCACTATAATCAACATATAATAAAATAATAATAAATAATAATAATCATAATCATAATCATCATAATATAATAATAAATAATCTTGATCATAATAATATAATAATAAAATAATTATATTTATATTCATAATATAATAATATAATATTAAAATTATATTTATAATAATAATAAATAATATAATAATACTAATGGTAACGATAACATAATAACAATAATGATAATAAAAATTTAATAATAATAATATAATGATAATAATAATAATAATAAATAATAATCATAATATTAATATAATAATAAATTATAATCATAAATATAATATAATAATATAATAATACTAAATCTTAATCATAATATAATAATATAATATAATCAAACAATAATCGCTATTCTGACGAGCGCTAATCTAGTATTCCACCAATAAGTTGGTATACCGGATTAACACTATTCCGCACTCTTCTACTTAGTCTAAAATTCGTTTGGCAAATTAATTCATCGGAATAGCTATTATATTCTAACTTTTTGTTATTCCATTGGATGCCAAACGGACCCGAAATGAATAATAATTTAATTATAAGAGAAGGGTTCAGAATACCCATTCGATAACATCAAAATTCATGCAGAAATTTCCTTGAAAGGATTTTATAGTCATGCGAAATATTAAATTTGAATATATGATGGTATCCAAATTTGGTCGGATGAACATCAGACCTCTCCATTCCTTCCTAGTGTACATTAAAAAGAAAAGGAAATGAACATCCAAACTGGCACTAATTGGACTCATGTCATGAGTATAGTAACAAACAAACAAAAAATTGTACGGTGTTCCATTCTGAACTTATTGCAACCAAGCAAGAAATATTATTGGAGATGAATCTAATATCCCGGATTAAATTGTGCAATGTTGAAAGGAATGCCGTGATCTAGTTGCAAAGATGAAAGTTTTGATCGGCTTACAACTTGACTGCTTATCTTGGATCAAAATATCAAATCAACAAAGTGGTAGGAAATATAGAGCCCATTGATGGTTGCTACAGAGAGACTTGCAATTCACTGTCTTCACCTCACCACTAATATTATATTAACGCAAGTCTAAATTCACTGTTCAACCCATCAATTCTACGCTTGTACAGTTGTTCTGTGTACAGCTCCTAAAAAACCATAGTTTTTTTACTTCTACTAGGAATAAAAAAATTCTGTGAACTATACGTGTGAAATCATTCAATTCCATAGACATTAATTCTTGAAGCCACCATCCATTCATCTCAACCTAAGTGCCTGCCTCCTGCTCTGTTGAGTTACCTTTCACCTTGCTGTTATGCGGAATCATCTCAGCGTTCAGGTCTTCCAGCGAGATTTCTGCTTTCAGATAACGCAGAATCTGCTCAATTAAGTCAGGAGTTAGGTCTTAGAAATAATTTGAAGGCATGTTTTAGATACTGGAAATGCCAATAGACGCCTTCTATTCAGTTTAAGATGTGATAACATAACAGCTGTTTTGATATTACAGTAAGAAAATGCAGGACACCTATTACAACGGAATAACATTTGAATGGCCGCACATATATACCCAACTTTTGTACGGGGTAATTAAATTATATAGAAGAAAATTCAATTGACCTGGCCCATTCGAGGACGCTTTCTTGATGAATGTCGCACAGCAGCAGCGGCACAGTGTATTAAGCGGGTCATATCATATTCATCATAGTTGGTTTGAAGTCTTGGATCTATCAGATCTTCGTAGACTTGTTCTGTAATGGCTCGTGAAAGCAATGGCCTTGCCTGGAGAACCAACAAATTTGTTAAGGCATTTTTCATGTTAAATATATGAGGTTGGTGCATGGTTACATTGTTTGAAAGTATGTATATATAGGAATGCTAACCCAAGTAACCAAACTCTGGTCCCTGTGAGGATCAGAAGCCATAATAGGCTTTCTCCCAGTGATTAGCTCAAGAAGCATGACCCCATATGAATATACATCTGCCCTCTCTGTAAGTTTTCCGGATGTTACATACTCTGGTGCCACATATCTGAATATATATACCTCAAATGAATTTAGTAGGTAAAAGTGAAATAGATAATTATAAATGAAATTCAAAAACATATTGGTGAATTGCAAAGATGCAAACAAACAAACAAATAAATAACAATTCATGCATGAACAGAATATGAATTCTGAAGTTGGATGCTGACCCCAAAGTTCCCATTACTCGGGTAAAGACATGTGACATGTCAGTAGGCACAAACTTTGTGAATCCAAAATTAGCAACCTGCAAAATTTTGGCTTTGTTATGTTCGATCTATGTTATGTAAACTAATTCATCAACTAATTAATAAAAACAGTTGATTAAATATATAAACCTTCTCAAATAAAATATTAAGGAAAAAAATCTCACAGTGAAGACAGAAACAATTTCAAGATTGGAAAAGGCATCCAATAAAGGGGGAAAAAAAATCAAACAATAAGCCTACCTTCGGCTCAAAGTTGTAATCAAGTAATATATTCGCAGCTTTAATGTCGCGGTGAATAATTTTTGGATCGCCTAAATTAATTAGTAAAACAAGACGTGCTTAAGAAACAAAACCAAACACCAAAAATAGTGCAAGCAGGCAACAAATAGTTACTAAAAAGAAAAGAAAATTGTGTGTAACTGGGACTAACAATCCTCATGTAGATATGCTAAACCCTTAGCAGAACCCAAAGCGATCCTCCATCTTCTAGGCCAATCAAGTGTCGGCCGGCCGCTTCCTACATAAGTGCCATTCAACGTTTTGAAACTTAAAAATCACATGGAAAAAAAAAAATCTCATTTCAACTCAAAATAATTGATAGCATACCATGCAAATGAAAATCGAGTGTCTTGTTAGGCAAAAATTCATAAACCAACAATCTCTGATCCTCATGTATGCAATACCCGACCAAGAAGACCAAATTTCTGTGGTTGATCCGACTACTAATTATATCGGCCTCTGCTCTGAACTCTTTGTCTCCCTGGCCGCCACCCAAGTTCAATTTCTTAATAACAACTTGGTTTCCACTCAATGTGCCTTGATAAACAAGGTTGAACCTGCCTTGGTACAACAGATTTGACTCTGAAAACCCATTGGTAGCTAATTGAAGGTCTTCATATTTGAAGGTCCCACCTCCTGCAGCTGGTGGCAGAGGAGACGACGAGGGAGGGGTTTTGAGACCTGATCCAGATCTGCTTCCTGCACTGTCCTTGGCATTGTCTGAAGGGAAGGAAGGTAGTGGAGGTTGCGAGAGAGAGATTGTAAGTTGTACCTGGCCAACAGTGTGGCGTCCGGCTGCATTGAAAGATCAGAATTTAACCTTTAATTATAAAATTATCAATTTCCCACAACGTGACTAGAATTTTGCATCTTTGGTGCATTGAAACATCTTGATCGCATCAATTAATATAGTAGCATGCAAGATCAACCAATTATATGTAAGGAACTTTGTAAATGTAATCTACTTTAAAAAGAACTACAAAAAATCTTTAAAAGTACATATTCCTGTTTCTCTTACTGCTTAAAAAAAGGTACATGTTCCTAATTATGGAGAAAATGAGTTGCACCTGAAGGAGAAGGTGAAGGACTATGATACCAACGAAAGGGTTCATACTCGTCTCTATGCTGTGATCGTTTGTGGAATATCAGAAGCAATACAGCAATCAGCATGGCAGAGCCGATCATCGCCCCCGCAGCTATCCCTGCAGTCAGTCCTGCTGCCACTGTATTCGATGAAGACACCGATTGTGGTGGGGGCAATAAAATCTGCGGTGGAGACAACAATGGCGACCTTGGTGGAGACGGTGGGGAAGGGACCGATGGTGGAGGCAGCAAAGGGGTCGATGGTGGAGGTGGCGAGCGGGTCGAGGGAGGTGGAGGAGGAGATGAGGTCGGAGAAGTGGCTGACATGGATGGTCAGCTGCTTTGTCAATATTTATGTATGTATGTATGTATCCAGCTTGATAAATTGGTTTTCTCACCTATTTCATGTGTGTTTAAAATTAGGGAAAGTGAAAATCTAACTCAAGGAATTGAAGAGGCAAACAATCGCTGTTTCGTTGATGGGACAGGATATAGAATAATAATAAGGTGTGAGAAGGGGCCAAAATGAGGAAGCTTGTGGAAGTGCATTTTCTGGCTCTCTCTGGCAATTGGCAAATCAGCAGCAGCAGCTAGTACGATGCTTCTTAAATTAAATAAATTAAATTATAACGGTAAGAAGCCTTCGGCACGATGTTCCGTTTTCGTGTTCTGAATAGTATTACTATTATAATTTTTTTTAGTTTAATTGGTCAATATTTGTAGTTGAATCTTCTTGACAGGTTTGTTTTTGTATTTACTGTATGTTATTATTTTTTTTTGTATTTACTGTATTTTATTATTTCTTGTGATATTGGTATATTTTTAAATATATACTTGTTTATACTTTCGTGGAAATAATTCTAAGAATTCATGGCAAAAAATTGCTATTCAATTTGCACAAAACAAATTGTAAGATTTGTCAAACTACATGTAGTAAAATGTTTTACATCCGTACAAATATTATTACCATCATCACTATTTATTTTTAAAAAAAACTTAACGAAAAAATGATTTGCAAAAGGCTATACATAAAACTTGTTAGAAGCATGACAACAAAAACAGTTTACTAATAAGCATGAATATTTTTCCCCATTAAATGTATCAAGGGCCATAAAAATAATTATGATTGGTATTTCTCATCATTAAAATGATATCAATTAGTAGTACATCCCAAACAAATAATTCGTTAAAATATACGAAATGAAAATTGTTAAAATATAATAAATAGCACGAAACAAATTAAAAGAAAAGCATCACAAAAGGATCATGCAATAGTAACAATCATATTTATCAGCGCATGCAAATTATTTCGGAAAAAAAAAACGTTTCGTCTAATAATGTCAAGCTGAGCATTGTAAAAACATACTGTCATTTGGACGTACGTGTCAAGAACATTATAAAACAAATTATTTGCCGGGGAGGGATAACTTGGACAATGGATTATTTTGATAATTGACAATGAATTTTTAAATAAATATTAAAAAAATATTAAAAATAGGAAAATTTTTATAGATATATTTTTCTACTTATAGATTCAAGGTGATTCAAATTTCATGCAATTTCATTATCTTTTGATACTCTATCAAGGACCATCAAAATTTTATATAATTAGCAACGGTTATGATTTGATGGTCTTTGATGGACTATCAAACGATAATGAAATTGCATGAAATTTGAATCACTATCAATCTATAAGTAGAAAAATGTATCATAAATTTTTTTCTTTTCTTAAGATTTATTTGAAAATTCATTGTAAAATTGTCAAGATAACCATTAAGTGATCCCTCCCCTTATTTGCCTCTCTTCTGTCATCCTCTCTTTTCTACTTTTTTATAGTGATTGTTAATCTCTATTTTTAATCTCAAAAGAAAATTTTAATTCAATTGTGCTTATTTTCAAATTTATCAAAAGAAATAAAATTATTTACAACAACATTTTTTTTAATTATCGCTTTTGAATGAACTCAGTTGCCTATGACTTTTGATATTAAAAAAATAATTGACAAGTTAAGAGTTTAAATTCCTAATTTTGTCTAAAATATTTTTTTTCTAAAATCAAAAGAGGCAAGTAATTAATTGTCGGACCGAGCTCATAAATTAAAAGGGTTGACCACGTAATAGATAATTAATAATAAACTACACTAGACAATGACATATACGACCAACGTCATCGGAAAGAGATCAAACAGCATCCGATATCCATAATAAAATAAAAAAAATGAAACATTCGTTGCTGATCTGATGGCATGTAGAGGGCACGTCATTGTTGAATGAACTGTATTCTCATATGAAAGAGTACATAATTCCCGACAGAGCGAACTCACCGAGGTGTGTGTGTAGAGATTTAAAAAGCTCTCAAGAATTAACAGAGGTATATTATATATGTAGCAACCGCAACATAAATTAATTGCAAGCTTCAGCATAGGTCACAATTGTCAAATACGCGTTAACAACATCGATCAACCAAAAATTTCGATGGACTATGCTCCATCAAAATATAAAGAAAGATAAATCATGTAAAAAAAAAGGCAATCAGATTAACAGAAGACCGTATACAACAGAAACAACTTGTCAAAAAGAACAATGCTTTACCGAAGTATCAGACACCTTGTCCTTAATGCGACAGTTTTGTTGGGCTTCGAAGTCCGTTACTTTTTTGGGTCTTACTTATAAAAGTATGACGATCCAAACATAATTTAAGATTTTATTTCAGGTCATAATTTACTTTGCTTCAAGCAGTGCCCTAATGATATGGTGGTTATAATTGAGAACATAATCAAGTTCTAACTACGATCATAATAGCCTAATAGCTGCCCTTTTCAGAATAAAAATAACAATGCATCCAATATAAATTTACAATTTCAAAAAAAATGAAAATAACTATTATTCTGCTATTTCGGGTGAAAAATGAAATAACAGCTATTATCATATTTTTCATCATTTGAAACCAGTGCTATTCAATCAACATTTCTACCATTCTGAATAACATTATTTTTTATTATTCTCATATTTATCTAAAATTTACTATTTTTTTACTATTCTTATTTGTTATTCCCAATTACTCTATTCTTAATTATTCTTTGTATGATCCAAACGTAAAGCCAATCGTGGAGTTCAATTATTGCCAATTGCATCTTTGATCAGATTGTATCTGATTTAGTACATCACTGAAACGATGCATCCAATTTGTTTGATAAATGCCTCTATGTATAATTGATCTTCCAAAACATGTAATACAATTGGGGCCAATAGCATCCTTTCACTCATGTATAACTATATTATATTGCCCTAGGTAGCAAACGAATCGAATTTGATCGAACTCATTAGTGTTTGAGTTTGATTTGAAACTCTTTTGAACTAAATCGAATTCGAATTAAATCGAACTCAAATTAAATTGAAGTCGAACCAAATCGAATTCGAATTAAATCGAACTCAAATCACTACTAGAATTGTTGTTATTACCGTGGAATGAAAAACGCTTGTTCCGTGGAGTCAAGCACGGAAAAGACGTCATTTCCGTGAATTACCCACGGAAAGACTTCCACGGTATTTTCATCGCCAGAACAAATACTATTTCCGTAGAATACCACGGAGATAATCCTTTTCCGAGGAATTAAGCACGGAAATGATTCTACGGAAATAGGTTCCCATCCGAGTGCTCGGTTCTTAATTCCGTAGTAAACATTTGGCAGTTCCGAGTAATTGAGCAACGGAATAACTCATATTATTTCCATGGTTTTTACTTCCACGGAAATAACAAGTCACGGAATAACTCTACTCATCCATATTATTATTTTTCTATTATTAATTAATTTATGCAGATTTTAAGAAAAATTACAATATGTGAACCCATTATTTCTGTTAGTAAAAGCATATTTCCGACAGTAGTATGTTTGTCAAGAAATCTATTATTTATGGGAGTAACACCACTTATTCTGACAGTAAAACCCATTCCTGCACAAAATAGCATCCTTAATTTTTGTTTTATTTTCCAATTGTCAACTGATGACAAATTAAAACAATCAAGTATTAAAAATAACTTCAGAAAAATAATATAGCATATAAAAACACCAATTGAAAGTACATCAAATCAAAAAATACGGGTATTGAAGCGCAAAATATAAACCCGTATATCATTTGCTATATTGCTATAATTGAAAAATTTGTTTGTCTGCTATATTGCTATAATTGGACATTCTATTACCAAAAAATTGAAAACCGTTAACCATACCAAACCTAACTATCGTATTTGTTGATTGTCCGAGTTCGATCCCTCGTACCATCGTTCATGGTTTGCCTCGTATATTGCGGCTTGCGTTACAAGTGCTTGTATCCCTCTCATCACATTTGATTGCGACATTGAAGATAATCTCTAGTATAGAATAAAAAAAAAATACTTAGGATCTTTTACTTTAAAGCATCAGTACAATTAAACAACCTACATTTATAAAATTGGGTCCTTTGTATCTCTATTTTGAAACATGTACAATACAGTTTTTTCTTCTTGCCCTCAAGCATGACTAATATAAATTTGTAATATTTACCACTAAAGGCATGCTTAAACCCAATATTGAAAATTGATCAAACCTTAGACATAACAACAAAGTTGAATCTATATGTTTTGTTCTTACTTGGTGCAGAGGTATTTGCATTCCAATAAGTGCACTGTAAGGAAGGGTCATGTGACCCTAAGTAAATAATATGAGAAAACTTCTAAATGGTCCTGGCATGAGGTTCTAAATGGTCCTAGGATTCATTTTATCTGTTTTTTCAGTGGTGAACTCTTTTGGAACCACCGGCCACACCTCTGGCTGCTGATTTGGCGGTGTTGATTGAACTACCTTTCCAAGACCTCTTCCCTTGCGCTTACGCACTTCATTGCCTACCCCAAGTACTTCTGTGTGTGTGGAATCATGCTTCAATGCAATAGAGCTATGGACGAGGCCCTGTTGGGTGTATTTAACCCTTTTTCCCCTTGGTAGAGAAGACTTTGTACCAGCCATATGAAGAAATCTGTGTCATAAACAGCACGAAAGAGTGTTTGATTAAGGCAAAAAATAGTATATATGTGTTGTTTGAATAGAAATTAAAGTATCAAAAGTTATTTTGGGGCAAACTAGCATATATATTACCAGTACAAAGAAACAACTATTTATATAGTAATGCTAATATTTCTATGCGGCAAAGATTAGTCTCCAGGGAAACTGGATCACCTAACTCTAACTTCCCAAGGCCAGGATTTTCTCCAAATTTGTCATATCAGTTTCAATTTCAAACCCAATTTCAAAGTTCTCATTCAAACCCCAACCATTTGATCCCTCAAATTGAACAGTCAGAAGGAGTTATTGATGCAGGAAATCTAAATAAAATATTGAAAAAAATAACATGAACTATTGGATATTAACTCCATGCAGGAAAGATAATGAACCAGTTATACAATGTGGTGTTGTCTCTATCAGTTACATTTGCAAGGAGTTATTGATGATTTAAAATTTATTAAGCATGATAAATCTTATTATGGCGAAGTGCTATCATGATTTACTGTCACCAAACAACAAATGATGCCCCCAAGGCCCCAACCCCACCCATACACACACATTAAAAGTCGCATGACACTTCTCAAATTATGAAAAACACGAGATACTAAAAAGCATTTGAACTAATAAAAGACTAACACAGGTCAACATGACCTCTTGGCGATTCGGGCCGGCTCTCCAAAATCTCCCAATCTTCTTCGATTCTTTGGTTCTATATTAATGATAAGGGCTTTTGTGATTCGGAATTGCTTTCATTCTTGCTTTTATTTTATCTGGCAAAGAGATGCACTCTGCCAGCTTTTGGGGTACCTGCAGAGCAACTTCCTATTATCATATGCCCTAATTTTTGCACTTTAAAAAATTTCAACTACATGAAATACCACGCGGGACTTAATAAACTGGTTATGTAGCTCAAAACCCCTACTCTGAAAATAACGAAAAAGGAATATCTAAACATCTCTCTGAGGTCTTGCAAAAAGGATAGTGCTGGATTATGGCATACTGGTACTAGTTATATTCCTTTTTTCTTTCCCAATTTGCTTGCTCTATGCTAAATTTCCCAAATAGGGCGGGATAGAGTCGTTAAATTGAGCAATTAGGGAGAAACGAAGCCTTCTTTTAGGTAGAATTGTTCGTAATAGGAACAATTGAGGCACTTTTAAATTTAATCGTTGCATCGGGATCAACAAGGCTTAACGGTTGGGAATCACCTATCCGGGAAATGAACAAGCGATCGATTCCTTTTAGAAGTACACAAGTGCTCCATACTAATATTTGTTCTTGTTAGAAGAGCAAATATGACACCAACTGTAAAAATAAAATTAGAGTCATTATTTCTGTGAGTAATGTCAATATTCCTGTGAGTAATAATGAAAATGAAGTCAAACTGCTCAAATTCCAGAAAATAAGGTTTTCTAACAGAAGAAAAGGGGCACGAGGCTCAGTCCTTGGCATTGCGAGATGACACGCTAGGCTAGGAAAATAAAAGAAAGGGAGTACCAGAATGTCAAGGCGATGACAGGGAGCAAGGTACAAGAAGGGGAGCTTGGCCAAGATCAGCCCGAGATTGTGTCGGCGTGTCGAGGCGACCACAAGTGGGGAGGCGAATGGTGGTCGGCAAAGTGGGTAAGCCGAGGAAAAAGGTCTTTGGGATGAGCGCTCGACGACCACTAATGGGCGAGTGGCGAGGGTTTCACAAATGCGGAACCCTAACTTGGAGATGAGAATGGTGGGGAAATGAAGACAAATAAATCGAACTCATCCGGTTATATATGTTCAACCAGTGATATGGTATTATGGTGATGAGACCTGGCTTCACCCCAAAAGAGAAAGGACTTGGTCATGTTGGTGTTGAAGTTACTTGCAAAAATAAGCTGTACCAACGCAACGCGAATCAACCGATATTTGACGAGCGGGACAAATACAAATACACAACTATACAAGTAACACAATCAGATTATTAGTTAGCAGTTGCGTAGCCGTCATTGATATACCATCAGACGAGAAAGGGAACGCAACGAGAAACAGAAATTTAACTCTGAGGTTGTTATTGTGCCAAAAATTTAGATAGCTTTTAGGAGCAGAATCAGAATTTAAACTCGGGGTGTCGAGAGATAAGAGAGCCAATTTTTAAGTCTTTGATACAACGATAGGTTAATTAAAAAAAGATGTAAATTATTATTTATCAGAAGTTGAAAGAGAGAAAAAAATCAAAAATCAAATTGAGAACCAAGTAACTAAATTTAAATTTTTAATAGTCTGTATATTTGAACAGAATTATGAGGGGTACCGAGTAACTAAATACCTTACAAATATAAATTAAAAATGATAATTTCTATTAATTTGAGTAAATTATGAAGGATGTCAGCCCTCAGCACCCTTGGACGGTCAAAGGCACCCTTTTGTTTTTTTACTTAATTCATATCGTATTTGATAAGATAACTATGAGTAAAGTTTTATTTTCATTAAGATATATTATATGGATAAGAAAATATTTTCATTAACTTATCGGGTATGAATATGAATAAGGGGTTTTTGTTACCCGTTATCCATTAGATAAATTATATATATATATAATTATTTTATATTTTTAATAAATATATATAGTTAAAATATATAAAAAAATATGTTATGGTGCTTTGCAAAGTAAAAATTCCATATTGTTTTGGGCTGAGATTTAATATCCCGAGGTCATAAATGATTAATCTAAGTTGTATAATAATTTTTTCATATTAAAATCTTATGGGATTTTAAATTTCATAATTTTTTGAGTTTTCTAGATATTTTTAAAATCAACACTGAAATATACTATTTTCTTATGTTAAATAAGACTGATTTTAAAAATAATTTAATAAATAGTTAGAAATCTCAAAAAATCATGAAATTTAATATCTCACAAGATTTTGACATGAATAAATTATTGAGCAATTTAGATTGACTATTTGTGATCTCGAAATATTAAATCTTACCCCAAAACAATATGATTTTTTTACTTTACAAAGCACCACAACACATCTCTATATAAAAATATGTATATATAATAATTAGTATATATTTTTCATGATTATTGACATGAAAAATTATATATTTTTATTATATCTAAAATATTAATTATTATTTCACTTTATTAGTATATTTATTTAATGCTATTTATTTATCTAAATCATATAATTTTTTTATTAAATTATTTTTATTTTTTACCCGCTATCTACTTTGTCCGTTCGTTAACTGTAATTTTTAACGAATAAAGGTAAAATATGAATAAATTCTTTTTAATGGATATGAATAAAATAAAAATAAAAAATTTAATAAATATTGATATAAAACCGCGCCTAATGAATTACCTAGACTTGAACTCTACTTTGGTTGGAGCATAGTTAACAAGCTTTTGATTATTTCGCACGACCACACCTCGCTACGCGGTAAAGAATTTAGGGTGCTAAATGTTTTAGGGTGCTAAATGTTTTATAACCGGTGTTAAAATAATTAGTACAGACTGCATACTGTGCCGGTTATATTGGTTATAATAACCGGTTTTAATTCTTAAGTTTTAGAACCGATTTTATAAAACCAGTGCTATTTTATTCTAACAATTAAAATCGGTTATGCAAATAACCGGTTCTAATCAACTTTCCAATTAAAATCGGTTCTAATCAATAATCGGTTCTAATTCATTCAACTAATTAAAATCAGTTTCATTAAATAATCGGTTATAAATATATATTTTTTCTAAATAATTTTTTTATTTTCGGTGACCAGTCCATATACCAGCCATATATATAAACAAACACATATAGAAATATAACACAAATAAACTGATATATTTCACATAACATTTGGCAGCATTTCCCCTATGCTCCCCGAGTACGCCAACGTAAATTTTCATATACGTACGTACACATAGGAACATTAGGAAAAATACTAACCAATTTTTTTTCAAACACCAAATTGTAGCTAGTATATGTTCACTATCCTAAATGAGACAAAATATTCAAAAAACAGTCATAAATCGGGGACTATTCGGGATTAATCCCGAACGAGTATGGACCTAAATTAATAAAAATTCAGTAGTTTGGTCTTATATGACAATACTATCAATTACACATATATAATTTTATTTATATATATGTAATCAATTTATGCAATAATTATGCAAATTAATGGTTTTTAAGTTTAACAAGAATGTTAATCTATAGAAATAAGAAAATATACTTAAATTTAAATTATGTAGAGAATAATTATCTTTAAGAGATCTAAAAATATTAGTCGCAACTGTAGCTGTGATGAATATTGTGGCTGCTATTGCCTATGATTAGAAGGAACAGAGATAAGATTCTAATGGTGAATAGTGAAAATGAAGATGAAGCAGCGGCGTTGTGAGAGGAAGTGTGAGAGATTGCAAAAATAACCCTAAATTAGAGCCGATTTTTATTAACAATAAATTTACTAAAATATTATAGAGCCGGTTTTTTAAATAACCGATTTTGGGAGTTAATTTAGAACCGATTTTTGCTAAAATCGGTTTTAACATAAAAAATTTAGAACCGGTTTTAACAAAAACCGGTTCTAACATAAAAAATTTTGAACCGGTTATTTAATAATCGGTTATAATAAAAAAGTTTGTAACCGGTTATTTTACAAAATCAGTTCTAATAATTTCAATAAAATTTATAAATTTGTCACTCTGATCTTTTAGCAGCTGTTTTTTAAAAATCGATTCTAAATAGGCGATTCTAAATTCAATTTTTCTGATAGTGTGTTAAGTAAGCAAATAGTGCGCCCATGCTTCTTGTTCTTTATTGCTGGGATGACCAAAAAAGGCAGTACGGTATATTAAGGACTAGCACCTACCTGTATACCAAGGCATGCAGTGGTATGCATTTGGATAAGTATGCATTAGTTAGTGAGAAATGACTGTTCTCTTATCATCAGCACGAGATTATAGGTAAGTACAGGAAAAACATTGGCTAGAAAAAAAGGTGCATGAACAACAACTTCTACTACACACATTGAAGAGATGGGACATTAACACTCTTTGCTAGGATGAGTTTAAATAGCGAGATTTGGCAGTAGGAATAGGCTTTGAGCAGGTGACGTAGTCTATGTTCTTTATTTATCCTCACATGGCTATGTTTCTTATTTACTATACACAAGTGTTTTACATAAACAATTATTATTTTTCACTCGTCATGCTACACAAACAAGATAAACACTATAATACATATGCAAGCAGGAAGCATCTGGTCTTTGCTTTTGCTCCGGTCTTTAGTGCCATTAGTTCAAGTGCTTGACAGCTTGAGTCAGGGGATCAGTCTTCTCTTGCATCTCCGCCACAGCCTTCTCGTCCTGAGGAGGTAAAATCTAACTCCTCTGAAGTTCTTCCTTAATCTCAAGAAGCATCTAATTCTATTTATATCTTGCCTTACCCATTGACCCGCGGCACCCCTCCCTCCGTCCTGATAGCTCTCATGTTCGTGATATTGTGTATATTCGGTACACGGAGGATCTCAAAAGTGTGACAGCAACTCTCTCATTTGAATTGAATGAATCAGGTCTCCGCCCAAGGAAGATCAAAACGCCAACTGACAGCGGGGCCCAACTCACAATTTGCCGTAGATTATTTGTTAGGTCCGTAAGCAGTGGCGGATGCATAGTGTACCAGGGGGAGCAGCGGCCCCCCTGGATTTTGAAAAACAGTGCTTTTCGGTAATACTTTCGGTAGTTTGCCCCCCCTGGAAAATTTTTTTGCCCCCTCTGGATTGTCTGATTAATTTTATTGAGAAAAAAATATTTAATATCATATATAATGAAATAATTATGTAAAGATATCAAAATATAAAGTTTTATTCATGAAAATTTTCTTCATCAACTTGATTATCTATTACTTTGAGCTTTATTTTATTGTTATTTTTAATATATAAAATGTTATTATTTTAATAAATTTTTTATTAGGTAAGAATATATATTAAATTATTATTTTTTTATTTAGTACCCAATTAGTTAATGGATTTAAACCCGATAAGCTATTACAATCCGATATTTGCCCCCCCTGACTAAAATCCTATATCCGCCCATGTCCGTAAGAGCATATCTAATGCAGATTCAGTTTCTAAATATTTATATCTGATACGTTGGATATAAGAGTGAATAGTTTTTAAATTTAATCCATCCGCTCCAACTTTGAAACTGCGGTTTCTAAACTAACAGCGCCAAGTTGGAAAATATTTCGGCGGCAAACTTCCTTCGCGGGGGAAATTGGAAGCGCCAAATCCTGCATTGCCCTTCGAAGCATATATTGATAAAAGCATTTGGTCTGTATCTCAACTTTATCCTTTGGTAGGTGGGACCTCCTTCTTGGTCATATAGAAGTAATTTTTTATTGAAGCAAATGAATTAAAAAACAAATACACACAACAAATTCAACTGACATTATATAATTCATATGAAATTATACAATTTAATTATAATGAAAACAAACAAATTTACAAATGAACTAAAAAAAACAAATACACACTGCGAACTGTGTTGGTTTTAGTACTGGTCTATTGGAAATTTGATGCTGCTGTCAGTTTAAAAAATATAAAAATAATAGAAATAAATCACACAAATACATAATCACATTAATTCAACTAACATAATAAATACTCTAGTAAACAATAACTTAGCATAGTCTTAACTTCAATCCTATACTAATCTGTCACTATACAATATTCCAATAAAACTGAATTATTTCTTTCATGAGATGAAGATGTTTGGAATATGATGAATTTTGAACCAATATTTTCATGTATCCTTTTATTGCGTCTACTTCCCTAATTTCCGCTTCATATTTGTCAGGATTATCTGTTCCAGCACAACCATTGTTGCACGATAAGCATCCAGCTCAAGTATATGTGCTTATATCGTCGTACACTTGATCATACAGCCCGTCTCTTGTACCAGTACAAATGAGCTTACTGCATCACCTTTAGAATATTCAAAGATTGGATACTAGTACAACCAGCAACTTTATTCTACCATTAAATTTTTTATTTCTGGACGCTGACATACGTATATCTCCAATAGACCTCAAGTAAGAATTCACTCCAAAGAAAATAAAATTATTAACGTCAGTTACATATTTATTCATGCTTACACACTTTAAAAATAAATACCAGCAGATGGAAAAAAAATTCTAAATATGACAAATTATCTTGTTACCGGGCCGCTTGCCGTTGGAACCATCCCAGACCTCTGTTCCATCTCGGCTGTGCTGTTCTGGTTACTATCACTTGGCTCCATATAATAATTCTCACCAGTACGAGCACTGTAACCATTTCCAGAATAATAATTACTATTGTACTCTCTTCCAGTAGCCACCTCCAGCTCGAGGCATTCCTTGAGCTGTATTACAACCTCGGTCATGGTTGGCCTCGGTGCCGAAGTCTGTGCAGTGCATTTGAGAGCCACATCAGCCACTTTCCATACTGAATTGATGTCGTATTCCCCTTGCATTCTTGCATCTACCACGCTCTCTATTTCACCCCGTGCGAGCCTCTGATTCACCCATTGAATTACGTTCACGTTTCCGCTATCAGGTGATCCAGTTCCTTGGATAACTGCCGGTTGACCTGTTACTATCTGTAATAGGACCACCCCAAAACTATACACATCGCTCTTTTCAGTTAGCTGGAATGTCATGTGGTACCTGTATATTCAGATATAATTACATATACTTACCAGTATTTTTTTATCAAATTATAATGCAAGATATGACAAGTCACTTACTCAGGATCGACATATCCAGGTGTACCAACCACATGATTTGTTGATACATGTGTGTTGTTGTCACTGTTAAATGCCTTCGACATGCCAAAATCTGCTATTTTGGCCTCTAATTTTGCATTTAAAAGAATGTTGTTTGGCTTCACATCCCTGTGAATCAATGGTGGATTACAGCCCTTGTGTAGATACTCTAAGCCTGCACATCATTATTCAATTTAGTTAGAAACTGTGTTCTCAGCCCTTCAGGTTTTTACGTCTGTGCATTACCCAGCGACAGTATTTATAACTAAATAGTAGAATCTTGTATTTGCATGGGAATAAAAAAAGATACTCCATATTAGTATCAATATACTAATCAAGTATTGTAGTTATCTCCGCACCTTGTGCAGATTCAAGCACGATACGGATCCTATCTCTCCATGTCAAAGGCGAAGTACCTCCAGCTCTACCTGCTAATTTTAAAAATTTCCCCTCATCTTGTAAATTACTTTCGAATTTAAGTAAAAAATAACCACACAGGATTAACAGAACAAACTTCAAGACCTCTTAAGTGATCTTGTAAGCTTCCTTCAGACATGTATTCAAGAACTAGAACCAAATTGTTTTTTTCCTTGCAATAGCCAATCAGCGATACAAGGTTCTTATGATGAATCCGCATCAAATGCTGCGCCTGGAAAGATCATTTTATTTTTGTAAGATGACAAAGCTAGATCATAGAAAGATATAATATGGAATCATGGCGATAATGTTGCGGCTATTATTTTGACATGTAATACTTTTTGGAAGGCTAAATCAATTGGACCGTGTGAAGATCTTTCCAATTAATTTGGTAGACCTTTCCACCGTGTGAAGATATTATAGATATCTCAAATTAATTTGGTAAACTCCAGTCTCCAGTGATACTCTTTTTACAGAACCTCTCACTCTGAGTCTCACTCTTTACTGAAATAAAGAACTTTTTCTTTACCAAATTGTTGATTTTTTTGTGATTTGTTCTTGATAGAAAGCAGTGCTTAATTAGAATCAAAACAATTACTGTGCAAGGATTCTAAATTCCTTACCAGCAATTTTGAAGAACTGGTCTTAGTAAAGGATGAAAGGACAACCTAGGGACAGTCAGAATTTTCGAGGGGGTTATATCCCAATTGATAATTATAACAAAAAATTGATATCAAAATATAATAAAAAATAAATTGAAAATTAAAAACTCATTATTAGTTATAACAATGACATTATCAACATTCCTTGAGTTTTATTTTTATAATTATAGACTTTTTAAAATTTCCTGCATCATGAAATTATGTTGTGCGTGGAGTTGAACGCAACAAGGTATCACACTTTCAGTCATAATTCTTGTAGCATATTAATTATGAAATTTAATTGTATTAAATTTAAAATTCAATCAACTTGATTGTATGTTGTAACCTTCTAATTTAGAAATAAAATAGAAAATAGTTTTTGGATAAAAAAATAATTAATTAACAGGTATAACAATAGCTAAAAATATTGATAGCTTCAAGGATTTTGACTAAATTTTTGGTTCGAACATAAAATTATATATTTCTAGAATTAAATAGTTGATCAATCTAACAATATTTGGCTTAATTATCAAAAGTGAGAAGTAAATAAATATATCAAATAAGTACAATTTAATAGAAACTATTTTTTAAGACAAAAGAATGAGGAGTTTGACAGAGAGTAAAAGGTTATAGATAGGAACAATTAAAGTAGTTATGAATGAAATCTGTGTATAAATGGGGTTGTCATAGGATGTGAATCTGATCGGTCTTTTAATGGCCATGATGTCATAGTCTCATGTAATTTTTCTTCCGAATTATTATTCGGATATTCAAAAGATGTGAAATCTATAGTCATGAAATCATTATTACCACACGTGTTGTCAGTTAGAGTTGTATCTTGGCTTACTAACTTCTCAACCCGTTCCTCTGGATTAATGTCATCCAATTTAATATTAAATTCTAAATCCTCAATATTATTTTCTTCTTATGGGACCGATTGATTTCTATTTGTACCAAACAATGCATCGGACATTGTACTTGATATTGGTCAACATATACGTTTGGGGTTTCTTGTCCCCGACTACCACTCGCAAAATCTTCGTTTGGTGTATTCCAACGGACTTTAAGCTCAACATACAATTCAAGCATTGTAAAAGTATCTGGTTGGACCGAATAGTTAACCATAAGTCTCCAAGTATCATTACTCAAAAGTTATAACTCGGTATTAAACATTATCAGAGGAGTGAGTTGTAATCTGGCATTGAAACTCGCCGATATCTCTAAACCATGTGTTGAACTAAAAATTCTCATCCACCGATAGAGCTTGGTCTCCAATTCAGCGAGTGTTATGTCGGTATGCACTGTAAAATTATCGGTATCTTTTTTCGAGTAATGAACACAATGCGGCCAATTTTGGATAGATCCTCCGATATAAAAATTAACAAACATTGTGTATGTGAGTTTTTAGGGGAGCAATGTAAAATTAGGGTTTAGAGTTTGTGGAGAGAAAGGATAAAAAGTGGAGGTGAGTTGAGAGAGAAGGGTAGAAATAGAGTTTTCTAGGGAATGTGGGGCCCACAAGTCATGGGTTGGAATCCCTTAGGGGCGCAACTATTACTTACGTCCCTAAGGTTGGTCAACGACTGATGGACCCCACAACTGCAAAAGTTGGCAAGGTACGCCTTGGAATGAGTGAAACTCTTAAAAGTGCAAGTATTACTTACGTTCTTGACCCTTTGTGAAATTTTTAGGGTGTGATTGACCCTCTCTGTTAAAAAAATAAATTTTTTGGCCCTTTATGAAAATTTTCCCACCATAGCATAATATATATATATATATATATATATATATATATATATATATATATATATATGGCTTTTTAAATTTTGACGGTAGATGTTGCTTCTTTGGTCCACTCCAGTTGAGCTAAATCATAACAGTAAGAGGTTCTTTTTGCAGATTTAAATTAGGGTAGGGATCAATTGATAATGGGTTATCTTAACAATCTTCATAATGAAATAAATACAAAAAAAATCATAAAAATGGAAAAAAAAAATTTATAGATATGTTCTTCTATTGGTCATTTAAATTTCATACAATTTCATTATTATTTAATAATCCATCAAAGGCCATTAGATTTTCATATAATTTATAATGATTTTGATTTAACAATATTTTATGGACTATCAAACTATAATAAAATTGCATGAAATTTGAAATCTATGACTAGAAGAACATATCCATATTTTTTTATTTTTAGATATTTTTTATATTTATTAAGAAGTTCATTATCAAAGTTGTCAAAATAACTCATTGTCAACTGATTCCCACCCGTTTAAATTGATACTTTCATTATTCCCAGATTACAATCAATGCTTTCATGTATTTGCTTGAAGTTCAGCAAGCGATTATACCTTTATGTTAATTCAGCTTTTTAAAGAAGGGGGGGGGGATTCACTTCTATAAACTGTTCTTTTTGTTAATATTTAACCTCCCACAAAATTGGAGAGAGTGTTTAATTCATTTTTTCTCCCAGCAGTCATTACAATTGACAGAATTAGCTTCATGATATATAAATTTATGGAAATGTTTTGTTTATTTGTGATTGCAGAAATTTGGCTATTATTTTGGATTTGTAGAAATTTACATTAAGCTGCTATTTCCTTTTTAGATTCTTATTGTTATTTTTGCTTTGGTTTCAACTTCCTTAACAAGGTTTATATATTGATATCATTTAGGAATCTCATCTAGGAGTCCGAGGCTATCAAGAAGTGATCTCTCATATGAGAGAATTGCTCAACCAAGAAAAATGGTGAGTTAACAAGAATGAATTTGCTTCTTCTCATGGCTTTATGAGGTAGGCTTTTACCATGAAATTTTTTTAAGTGGGTAAATTGATCTCATGGTATCAATTACACATATGCTTTTTATTATTAGTATATTTGTTTTTTGAAATTAAGTAGGGTTCCCATAAATCCTAACATATATTAATTTTCATGTCTCTCGAAATTTGAATCTGCGCTACTCTATAGAGGAGTGAGATTTATTACCATCTGTATTAGACTTGTGGTTCTTATTATTAGTATCTCAATTGACTAAATTTTCTTTTGCTCAAGTTTTATTTTTTTTTTCTTTTATGTACTCAAGTCTGACCACGTGCAACTGCATGTTATTTTCAAAACTTATGGATCTTTGTGTGGAAGCTGATTGTAGATCCTGAGGTGTTTATCTTCTAGCATTAATCTATCTTTTCTTTTCAGTTTCTAATTTCTTACATTGTTTATCATCAGTGGATAATGGGTCTTTAAATCAGGTTCTAGCTATACATGTGTAAGTTCAGAGAAGAGCCTATATGATAATCTCAATTCTCAGATCAATTCATAGAATAACTTCATAGCTTAAATCTCACTAGAATTTTAATGTTTTAGCAGTTCAGTTCTTAGTAACTAACTATGCTTATATATACTTGAGGTGGACTCTTAAGTTCCTACTGGCTCAATGATGCAAATGCCAGTTATAATCAGATAAACCTAATCTGTTTGTAACTTCGTATCATGTGATCCTAATTGATGACAAACCAGCAATTACGTGTATCATTTGCATACATTTAGGGTTAGAGGCATATAGGTAATTGGTTTTATCGGGGGGGTTAAGAACTTACCTGTTTGATTTGCATAAATATAAGCCTATGCACATATACATGCTTTGATTTGATGATTTCACATATGCTCCGTATAATTGCGTTTCTCTAAAAGCATATATTATCCTAATTATTGTATTATACATTATAATGCCCATTACAAACTATTTACTATCACGTGTCCTAAATAAACATTAAACTTTTAAAAATCGGCATAATAAAATCAGTATAACCCTTCAATTACATATAGAATTTTTAAATTAGAATTATCACGTGCATGTGTGCATGTGAGGCCGCATTTCAAAAGACACTACTGAATGGTAGCATAAAGAAAGTTCCATACCTCGACCATAAATTCCTTAACTCCTTTTGTTGATGCGTGGGGCCGCATTTTGACTGCGACTTGGGTTCCATCGACCAAGAACCCATTATACACAATCCCAAATCCGCCTCTGCCGATCTCCTGCTGGAAGTTATTTGTGATTATCTCTAAGTCCTTGTATGTGAATTGGCGGTTCTCTAACCGTATAGAAGTATCCATCGTACTTGTTGAATCTGAGTATCCTGTATTTTGAGGATTTATCATAGCTTTGTGATTAAAAGAAACAACAGTTTAAATCGGCTATTAGTTCGATGCTAGTACATGTGTTACTGAAGCAGTAAAGGAACAAATCTCGCTTGTACATTTTTGTTCTGTTAAAATATAAACAAAACAATTAACCGTACTATTCATTTTTAACAATCAACTATATATAAATTCATAAAAAAATGTTAAAAATAAAATAATATATTATTATTTATTTCGTACCTCGCCGTCTTTTAAGTTTGTAAATGATCACAGTGCTTACTGCAGCTAAGATCACCACCACAACTATCGGCAAGATAATAGCAATGACTATTATAGAACTACTGCTCTTCTTATTTGATAGTTTGCAAGAGGTCCCACCAGAACAAAGTATTGCATTATCTCCAACTCTAATTGTAAAAAAATTATTAGTCTAAAGAAAGTTTTATATAATAGCTAGTTATTTATTTATAGAAGTTTGAAACAAACCTCAAGATAAGTGAACCATCTTCTGATCTTCTGAGGAGACTAGATGGAATTGTCCCATTTAGTTGGTTGCCCGTTAAATCTCTAAAAAGAAACGGGTTAAATCATATCTTCAGACTTGAAAGAATCGAGAAACAAAAAGAAAACGTCAGTTCGGGTTGGGCTGGTTTGACCAATGAAGACTTTTGGACAATTCATCAATGGCGAATAGACTTTTGTCGGCGGGTACGGACCGGGTACATCCGTGACGGGCGGCGGGTAGAGCTGGCACGGACACGACAGGTAGATGGGTATGGCGGGCACGGATAGACGTTTTTTTTTTAAACCGTACCCTACCCGTTTCATATCCGTGTCCTTCGCGAGTACACGGGTACCATGGGTACGGATACGGAGGTACTCGGGCACGGGTACGGGAACGGGATTTTTTTTTGTTGTTTTTGTTTTACAAATATATTTTTTATTTTGCAATGTCGTAAAATCTGAATAATATTATCTCGGATAAGTACAAATCTAAACGTTCATTTTAAAAGAATAATATCTTTTCTAAACATTCATTTTTTTTTTGAATTATTTTAAAATAATAGATTAAATAAAAAAATAGATCAAAAATTGAAAATGAACGTTTAAAAATCAATTAATTTAAAATGAATGTTTAAAATATAAATAAAAATATTTTAAATCAATTAATTTAAAACAGTAAAATATAAATAAAAAATTATTAAATCAATTACTTTTTTGAATTTTCAAATTTTTGGCGGGTCACGAGTACGGGTAGGGGGTAGACGGGTACGGGCAGGCGAGTACGGGTAGGCAGGTAGACGGATACGGGCGGCGGGTAGGCGGGTACGGGTACGACGGGTTTTTTCCGAAAAAACGCTGACCGGGCCATCTCATGCCCGTACTCGCCTATATACCCGGACACAAATACGGATACCCCGAATAACAGATACGGATAGACGGGTAAGGATTGTACTCGTGGGTATAAGCAAACCACTACTGGCGAAGCATATAAGGGTCAAAGGGGCCATGCCCCCTACAATTTAAAAAATTATACAGCACTTGTATATTTTTTATGTTAAGTATCGCTTGAGCCGATGTATTATTTGTCATCTTTTGTGAATAGAACGAATGAAAAATAAGGAAAAATGTTTGGATCGAACTGGGCTTTTATTTGCTGAAATAAGTATTCAGTTTTATATTTATTGCTTAATTCTTCTATTTTTTTTTTCTTTTTATTTATCCGTTGAAATGTTTTTAGTTATAACCAACTTAAGCTTATATAAATCACTCTAAGATTTAATGTAATCTGCAATTAGTTTTATCTGACTTTCTAATTAGATTTCAATGCTTCAATTTTTTATAGCAGTAGTTTAGGATTGCAAGCTATTTTTATTTTTGTTAACACTATTTATTTTATATTTTTTCCTATAATGAAATAAGCCAACATCATATTTATAATATTTTTTTAGTTATAACTCATTATTTTTAATTTTTAAGTGTTTAATATTATATTTCATTTTTATATTGTTTGTCATTGATTATCAATTGAAATATATTTATTTCGAAATTAAAAGCTGAACGGTCATTGTTATTAGTATAACAATGTTAGATCGGTACATATTGTCATCTATTAACACAATAATTTTTTTTTCTATTAATATAAATTAAAATATGTGGTTTCTCCCTTCCTAAATCTGTGTTCAAGCTCTGCTACTAATTCATGTCAGGTGGGCTCGAAGTCGGGGTCGGGCGGTTGAGCATGTTTGACGGGTTAAGGTTAATTTTTCCATAATAACATGATAATTGAGTTGGTAGGTCGGGTCTGTGGTCAATTCGAGTTGAATTGAGTCGAATTTTAGGTGTCTGTTGTCATCTTTTTCGGGTTTGGGGTCAATATGGATTGAGTTAAGTCAGGTTCAGATCAGTTTGATATTTCTAAAAAAATCAGATTGGATTAGATTCAAATAGAGACGAGTAAAGCATGTTTGTCGGACTGGATCAAAATTTCCATGCCACCTCCAAGTTTTTAGTAATAATAAGTTTTATTAAATTAACATTATTAAAAAATAAGAGAGAGAACCGTTAAATTTCAAATATACGGACGGCAGCGCGCCAATGCCAGTGGCGCGGACAAAACGCGCCACTGGCAGTGGCGCGTTTCGTCCAAACCCTGCGCGCGCAAGTGAGATGGAGAGCGTTGCGCATTTTGTATATATAAAAAGCAAACGCGCTACTGACAGTGGCGTATTTCGAAAAAATAATGAAACGCGCCACTTTCGTAAAAATAATGAAACGCGTCACTGACAGTGGCGCGCTGCCATTCGTATATTTGAAATTTTACATTTCTCACTCTTATTTTTAATAATATTAATTTAATAAAACTTATTATTACTAAAAATTGTGCCACCTCTAGTTTAAAAAAATATAAGAAACTTACAGAAGAGTAAGTGATGACAATAGAGAAAGAACATCGGGAATTGACCCTGTCAAACCATTATGAGATAAATCCCTGAAAAAGGAAACCATGAAAAAAAAAATGTTATTACTATATAAACTTGTTAATCACAAGTTGCCGAATATAAGAATTATTATTTGAACTCTTGAAAAGAAAAAATCCTTTGAAGCCAATATACATATTTTGTACTTACAAAGTCTGAAGCTCCTTCAGATTTGCAAAGGAATTTGTTATTTCACCCGTCAATCCACTTGATGCTAGATTCCTATCAAAAATAGTAATTTCTAGAAACCATAGGTTTTCTTCAACTGAGCAACTATTTTGCGAACTAAGGCTTAATTGAGCTATTAATATTCTGAATTTTGTGCACATGATTTTGATGAAATAAAATTTGGCAATGAATAATGTTTAATCGTGAAATTGGATGTACATTTGGGACTGTAGTTAAAATCTTTGGGAGTCATGAGGAAGATGAACAGCACTTATAGCAATATTAAAAAATTAAAGGAGGAACGAGAACTCACAGAATTGTGATCCTTGGAGAGTCAGAGACAACATAACTACAATTCAAGCCATCCCATTCATAGGTCTTGGGAGCACATGGATCCCCATTCCAATTTCTCTTTATCCCATATTTTGACTTGATTGCACTTATGGCATTTACTTGTTTTCATTAAGCACAAGTGTTAGTCAACTGTATTTTTTTTCCTAAAAAATGGAAATCGAATTGGTAAGAAAACTAAGAACCTTACCATCCCCACTGTCAGTTGGGATGTCAGTAACTGACATCGCAATAAACAACTCAAACGCATTGAGAATCGGTGGTAGAGTAGAGTTAGCAGTGGCTATCAGCATGACATTGTACTGCTTGGACCCACGTTTTGGCATAACACTATAAGTCGCATCTGAGTATAGATAATCTGGAGAAAACGGTTTATCCCACATGGCATTGTTTAGTGTAATATAAAACTCGCGTTTTTCATTCTTGGCGAGGTTCAGGAGCTCGGAGAAGTGGAGGTTGCCCAGGTACCCAGGGTCTTTGGTAAGCGGGTCGGTATCCCAGTAAAACTTGAGTTCTGACGAATTGACAGGTGTCACAGCTGTCTGCAAGACAGCAGAAGGTACATCAAAGAGATCGCTGTCAAAGTTTTGGATGCTTGAGGTAGTAGTGACCTCTGCCCAAAATAAGGGGTTGTAGCTCCATGCCTTCCACATCCGGTCATATGGGTCGTCCGGATACCTGGTCAAGTATTTTTCCTTGAGATACATTTTTCATAGGCATATTTTTGTTGGATATTTTTAAAATGCTTTTGATATGTATGGTTTGATGGATTGCACTTAATTAATCACATGAAGATAAACACTATGATTTCTTAAAAGTTTACAGTCTTTTCTTTTTATTTTCAATCTTAATTCTTAACTATGACTGCTATTTTCTTCTTGCAGATGGAATTACAAGCAGTTGGCAAGATAAACATATTAATTAATTGATATCATCTGGATCAAAAGTTCAGAGTTATGAGGCTTTTTACTATATATACCTTATGATCGTCGCATCTTTCGGCCCAGCATTAAGGCGGCTTACAAGAGAGAGATACTGGCTTGAGTTTGCAGCAGGGTAAAGACTGTTTTTCATCGGCCTTAAATCCAATGAAGAAATGAATGGCGTTCCTTGACCGCTGTTCACCAAGCAAACTTGGATATAATCAACAAAAGGGACAAACAATACTTCAGCAATAATTGGTCTTTCAAAATCAGAGATCTTAACCGTCTTCCAGTAGTTAACCCCAATGTGAAGGTCAAATATGACACCCTTGTTAAGCCCGTCATAATTTCCGTACATGAATGTCGCTCTCACCAGGTACTTCTGGCGTGCCCCCAAGGATTTTATTGTATAGCAATTTCGGATACCAGTATCAAAGCTTCTGACGTTCAAATAATTTGGTGACAGCGTTGGTGTTGCATATTCTCCAGAAATATTATAGTTGGTTCCAGTATCGATATATTGCGCATCAGAGATGTATGTGAGCGTGCTGCTGGGATCTATATAACTAGTGTTTCCAGCTAATCCACAGTCGATGCTCACAAATCCTGCAAAAAGAAAAGAGCAACGTACAGTTATTTTGTAAGGAATTTGCTGCGATGAGGTTCTCAACTTAAATTAACGTGATTAACAGAGAAGCGCAGCCAGCACATTGAGAAAGGAAAGATTGATGAAGTAATGGAAAAGGATGGATAATTGTGCAGGATCCGATCTAATTTTTTTAAAAAAATAAATTGATTCAATCCAGGGACGATACTCAGGAGATTCTACAACGATATTCTGGCGATTCTCCGATGACTCTCCGGCGATATTCAGGCGACTCTCCAGTGCTATGAATGAAGTAGAGGCAAAACCCTAGAAGAAGAAAAATGGGGAATTTGAATGTAGCGCTACTTGACATTAACGCAGATCAACGAATCTCAGTGCTCGACTCTCTCCTCCACAGTATATCCTCTGCAATCAAGGCTATGGATGCGGAGGTCACTCCCCAAATTTCGAAGAACGATCTGCTTCAACTTCTCCAATCAACCGCGAAATTGATCTCAGAATTGACAATCTTGATGAAATTGCAAATCGATACTAATCAGTTTGTGAAACAAACCTCCAATTCGCACAATTCACGCCTTCGATAGGTGAGATCGGATCTGAGGGCACCAATGAATGGATGTGACCTGGTGCGAGAGAGATTAGAGGAGATGAAACGTGCTTCTTCTCCATCCAATCCAGTGTGCTTCAAATGTGGCGGCATAGGTCATCTAGCGCGATCTTGACAACATGCACCTTTGTGTTATGCTTGCAATCGTCTAGGGCATCGGTCGTTCCAATACAAATCTCAAACTCAGGTTACTCCCCTTCCCGATATATCCTCGCACCAGATAACTGTGAACACAAATGGAGTGATACTTTCATCAGAGGCACCGTCTCCACCACCACAAACAACAGCAGGGGAAAGACAAGCCCCAGGGATCAGTACAAACCAAATAGTTACTAGTATGGTAGACACAGGAGGCCTATATAATGGAGATACATCCATCATTGCAGAGATAAGGCAGATATCAGGTATACAATGGAGGATACTCATGAACAACCTAATGGAGGACACAAGAGGCCTATACAAGAGAGGGTGGCCGCACCTAACATCTTGTGTAATGTGCAAAATGAGCACTATCGAAACAACAAACCATTTATTTCTACACTGCACAGTTGCACGCAACATTTGGGTGCCAAGGGCACCTCAGCCAGATGCTTCTGCATATCAGCACTGGTACACAAAAAGACCACAATTGTCTTCGGATCTTGCTCGTAAGAATTGGAATTGTGAATGTATGGCTACATATTGGAACATTTGGAAAGAGCGAAATAGACGTATCTTTCAATTAAAAGAGATGCCGCTGCAGGAAATCAAAGGCCTCATATTGGGAGATATTGCAAAATGGAGGGACAATGGGTAGCTAAAAGCATTTATGGGTTGTTTCATATCGCATGTAACTTGCACCCCTAGGATTGCTCAGTTTTTCATTTTTCAGTTTTCCTAACCATAGCAATCAGCACAATGTAAATGTAAGGCTTTTCAGTTTTTTAATAAAAATATAAGTAGGTTAAGCCTACTTCATAAAAAAAAAGAACAACCTAACTTGTCTATCAGTACTAGTACCAGTGAAGGTATGGAGAGATTTGAGGAGTATCAACAACAGAAACCAACCATTGATACTAATACACAGAGGGAGATGATTGAGGAAGAATATATCTCTTCGAAGATGAGAAATTTATGTGGGTTGAGGCTAAACCATCTCAGAATACTGCTGATGCAATTTCTAAAACTGTTGAGACTAGTGTACAGTCAGCAAGGGAAAAAAAGGAAGATGAGGAAGAAATCAACCAATATGCCAAGAAGCGTCAGGATTACGCACAAAAGTGCCCAGTCTAGAGTCACATGTCCAACTGTGGGGGCTAGAAGTGGACATGGAAGCTGATATCATTAGAGAGGGTGAGCAAAGTATAGTTGAACAGAAATGCTGATGTTTAGTATATGGTTCAGTGGTGGCTGCTTGGGGGTAATTGTTGGATTTTCAAGGAAGATAAAGCATTCATAAGATCATTCCTCTTCACATGAGTTCATGTTTGAAGTGGGCAAAGAAATTGTCAGTGAGTTTAGTAGTTTAGTTTTTGTATATTATTTGATGTAAATAAGTGAAGTAGGTATATGATTGGTTGCGAGCAGTATGTGTCACTGCTTTAGTTTCTTGTTAGTAACTGATGCACAATATTGACGTTGCTTTGTTTTGATTTGGGATTGGAAGTAGATGTGATGAATAATTGGTATTTTGGGTAGTTTGTTTTCTATTAGCTTGGGGTTTTGAGGTGGAGTATTGTAATGTTAAAGTTTTTGTAATGAAACGAGCTCAATAGCCTTTTTTTTTCAAAAAAAAATGGAAAAGGATGAATTTGAAGAAATTATAACTTTCAAAGCCTTACCAGCATTATCAGCCTGGCCGCTCACTCTTACATTATTCAGAAAAGAAGAAGCAAGAAATGCAAACAAAAGCGCCATTTCTCTCAGATTATTGTTGTTCTTCATTGTCATAGCTAGCAAACTCTCGTGAGACAGAAAACCTTAAAAATATAAGAACAATGAATACTGATTGCATATATGCCCGGGTTTGATCACATGAAAACCCATAGAATGGCTTGTACTATATTTATAGAAAAATATATAACAAACCTCAAGGATCATGCGTCGTCTTAGATGTCACGTCAGCAATGCGCATTGTCCTTTCAGAAAAAGGCGTGATCTGCTGTGTAGAGACTAGAGAGTTTATTAGGTATATTAAGGAAAAAAAAATGTGTGAGGCGTGTTTAAAGACGGGTGAAATAACTATGTTATATCACATTAGTGCTCATAAAATTAAATATTAAATAACTATTATTTAAATTTTTAAATAATAAAATTAATTTTAAAAATATTTTATATATATCAACTTATATGTGTACATAATAAATGGGCAATTTTATATTTTGCCCTTCTTTCAAAAATTTTAAAATAAAATACCCTCCCCTCTAAATTGTTCAACAAAATGCCCTTGTGTACCTTATTTTTCTATTTTTTTTCTTTTCCACTCCATTACTATGCTTTATTTATTTTTTTCATTTAGTTTCTTTCATTTAACATATATTTTCATATGTAATTTTTTTTTCATATGATATAGATTTATATTCATGGAATTTTTAACAATATTATGTATTTAAAAATAATTACAATTTGTGTTTATTTTTATTCTAGTATGTTTGTAATCATTAATTATATATTTTTAAAATGATCCCTAGATTATTGAATATATTTCAAAATAAATAATAATACTGTTGTTCTAAATATAACAAAGTAATATAAAATAAATGTTCTTCTTTATAAATCTTGTAAAATAATAACAGATATAAAAATTGCATTTGAAACATATATTAAATCATTAAGTAAATAAAATAATATATATTAATGTTAAATTCATGTTGTTAAATAAAATTTATTTTTTATTTTATCACTCATCATATAGCATTAGACTAGGATGACTCAAACGAGCAATTTTATGTTTTGCTCTTCTTTCAAAAACATTAAAATAAAATGTTTTCTTCTCTAAATTATTCAATAAAATGTCCTTATGGATAGTTTTTTTCTCTTTCATCTCCAATATTATGCTTTATTTATTTTCTCTTTCATCTCCATTATTATGCTTTATTTATTTTTTCATTTAGTTTCTTTCATTTACACACATTTTTTCATATAAAATAATTAACAACATGTATTGTTTATTTTTTTAATTTATTCTTTTTCTTTTATACACTCAAATTTTCATAAAATCTTCATTTATGAAATTTTTAATGATATTATAAATTTATTCAAAAATACATATAATTTGAGTCATCCTAGCCTAATGTTATATGATGAGTGATAAAATAAAAAATAAAATTTATTTAACAAAAATAATTTAACATTTAATGTATATTATTTTATTTACTTAATGATTTAATATATATTTAAAATGCAATTTTTATATCTGTTATTATTTTGCAAGATTTATAAAGAAGTACATTTATTTTATATTACTTTGTTATATTTAGAACAACAATATTATTATTTATTTTGAAATATATTCAATGATCTAGGGATTATTTTGAAAATATATAATTAATGAATACAAACATACTAGAATAAAATAAACACAAATTGTAATTATTTTTAAATATATAATATTTTTAAAAATTTTATGAATATAAATCCATATCATATGAAAATATATGTTAAATGAAAAAAATAAATAAAGCATTGTAATGGAGATGAAAAAGAAAAAAATAGAAAAATAAGGTACATAAGGGCATTTTGTTGAACAATTTAGAAGGGAGGGTATTTTGTTTCAAAAATTTTGGATGAAGGGCAAAATATAAAATTGCCCCATAATAAATTATATAATTTTAACATTATTTATGTATGTATCAAATGTTAATAAAAATTAACGGATCAATTTATGATTTAATATTTTTACTTGATGGCTATTGAAATTAACTTAAAGTTTTATAATTTTTCGTGTGTGTATATATAATTGAGATGATGTAAAATATATTCAGTAATTTATATTTATAAATTTATACTTAGATAAGTAAATAAATACAACATGAGATGATGTAGAATACCGACTTGACTTTGAAGTCGGAATAGTCAATCAACGAGCCAATTATATACAGATTTACTTAGAGATGACAATGACAATCCTATGACCCGACACATCCTTCAAAATTGTACATTCATCCTACCCAGCACATTCTATCCACCTAACATTGTTTTATCCGTATACCATTTGGTCCCAACCCAATCTCATCATTCTCGATCCAACAATTTATTTTCAATAAAAAATTAGTGTCTCAATGAAGTATTTTTTATTTTTAGAAATATAATTTTTTGTATCGGAATCTCGTATGAGTATCATTTTTCCGATCGACTACAAAGGATGTAAATAAAATCTCAAATCCTAATCCCTTTTTCTTTTCTGCTTAGAGACCATAATAATATCTCGGTTCCAACCTTTTCTGATTTTCAGCGGACCGAGTCCCTTCTCTTTTTCTTTTTTCTTTTTGCAATTTCTATGACGCAGGCTGCTATTCGTTGGTTAATGTTGTATCAATTATTTGTTACAATTTATTTGTGGTCGTGATTTTGTAGTGAAATCTCTAATTATAAATGAGATTATTTTGACCGGCGCAGATAATTTCTTCTCTTCTGGAACTCTATCTTAGAGAGAGATGGATTCTGTTAGAAAATAAAAATGTATCAGAAAATTAGAGAATGAGAAAATTGATTTCGAAAGCCAACAGTCTCACTGTATATAATGGACGTCCATAACTGAGAGCAGTTATTTCTTATCGGGTCTATATCAAATTCAATTCTCTCTTAACGGGTTCGTTGTTTAATCAGAAAACTGTCTATAGTTGTGTTCTCCAGGGATCAATAGCATAATTATATTATTATCAAACTTTATATAATTTAGACCATCACTAAATCATAAAGTTATTAATACGTATTCTACACATTAAATGACCAACTTCTCATTACATATATTAAACCCAATTAATAATACATAATTTGATCATTTCATAACGGATATAATTTGAGTCCATTATATAATATATATTTATTACATATTGTGCGACCCTTTTTCGCGCGCTCCGCCGCCGCCGCCGGCGATGGGTTGCGGAAGAAGGACACGGAGATCCCTCCCGAGCGTGCATCTCGCCGGGTGTCGGCCGATTCCGCCGTTTAGAGATATTTGGATGCACATTCGGGGGTTTTTAGTGATTGTGAGTTCTTGTAGATTCGGTGGGCGCAAGCCCCCACCGTTAATTACCCCGGGTTACGAACCTCGAGGCACCTCTCGGATCTTTGAAAGAGAGAAGCAAATAGTATAGTTAAAAGATGGTCAAGTGGTCGTCTAGGTTTATAAAACGGGGTCTACGGAAGATGAACCTACAAACAGATCGGTTCAATCTATGGAAGACAAACCTACAAACAGATCGGTTTTGTCCTATGGGGGACGAACCTACAAACAGATCGGTTCAGTCCATGCCACCTCGAGATGTAACCTTACCGACGAGACCAGTTAATCTCTTCATAGGGGCTTGAGGTGAGTCTACATACTGGGCCATCGACTCGACCTCTCGTTGATCTAGAAGATAAACCTACAAACAGACCAGGTTCAATCTTAACTAGTCAACAACCAATCACACAAAATACAACTCGAAGCACCGAGCCGGTTGATCTTGAGGTTGGTGAATCAGGAGAAGGGTGGATATGGCCCACGTGTTTCTTCTCACCGATCTTCTAGATCATGAATTCGTAGCACTAAGCCGATTCATAAACCTAGGAAACACAATTGCACACAATATTAAACCCGAAGCGCCGGGCCGATTCAACATTGAGGCATGTGTTAGTGAAGGAACCTACCTACGAACGGTTCACATTCACCGTTTTGTGGATGAATCTACCAACAGGACCGATTCAATCTCACGAGTCTCGGGAAATGAGTCAGAGACAAACTCGTCGACGGACGAGTTCGATCTTGCCGGCTCAAATGGTCATGAATTACTTGTTCATGACACCGAGTCATTAAGATGTCATTTCGCTCGGACATCGTAATGTTCTTCTTCTTCAAAGTCGACATATCTCTCCATGCCGATGTCGTAGCTTTGGTCATTCTTCGACGAGCGTCGAGATGTTCTTGTCTCAACTAATCATTCTACATGTTGCATCGCTTGTGCAAAATTACTATGTTGCCCTACACCCCTTGTGTGAGCGTATTCAATCATGAGTTACTTGCTCATGGCGCGAGTCATTAAGATATCACCTATCTAGGACATCATAATGTTCTTCTTCTTCGAGTCAACGTACATCTCCATGTTAATATCGCAGCCTCTCGGTTACTCTTCATCAAACATCAAGATGTTCCTGTCTCGACGTGTCTCTTCATGCTGCTATCGAAGCCTTAATCTTCTCACGTCAAGATGTTCTTGTCTCAACGTATCTTCTTCACATTGCTATCGAAGCCTTAATCATCCTACGTCAAGATGTTCCTGTCTCAACGTACCTCCTTTATATTGCTATCAAAGCCTTAATCATCCTACGCCAAGGTTTTCTCGTCTTGACTAATGTGTGCAAATATTCTCATGTGGCTCTACACTCCTTATGTGAGCATATTTATTCATTTCTAAAATGCACAGAGTCTATTATATAATATCTTCCATTATTATGAAGATGCATTTATTATTATTATTATTATTATTATTATTATTATTATTATTATCATTATTATTGTTATTTTTATATTCTTATTACTATTATTATTTTTATTATTATTATTTTTATTTCTTAAACTCTATTTATCTATGTAGAAAATTATTTACAAAAATAATAGAAAAAGGGGGTAGCTATTTAACTAGAGTTTCATTTATATTTTTGGGATTTTTATAATAGCTAAAGTAGTAAAATTTTATTTTTATTATTTCTAAACTCTATTCATAATAGAAAATAAAATGACTATGATTTTTTATTTGTATTTTTAAAATGTTTATAATAGTCTAAGTAATAGAACTTTATTATTATATTCTATTATATTGAAATACTATTCATTATATAAGAATCATCTACAAAATCAAAAGATGGTTAACTATATTATTTTTGTTATTATTATTATTTTTTATTATTTTTTTTATATTTTTTTTATATTTTTTTTTATATATATAATAGCTAAAAAAAATCATTACTAATATTCTATCCTATTTGTTATACTATTCATTATATCTATTTTATTATTTCTATTTATTATCTATAGAAAAGTATAAGATTTTTATTAGTCATAAGAGATGAAATTCATTATGTTTTTATTACAACTATTATTTTTATTACATTTTATTCATCAAAAGTATATTTTTGTATATTTGTATAGAAATAACAAAAGAAATACAATTCATATTATAAAACTATATTATCATTCTTTATTATAAAAGAAAATACATTTTACTATTTATTACCATGGTAGTATATTTTTGTATATTTTGTGCTATTTATTTTTATTATTCTTTTTACAGAAAATATCAATATAATATCTATTATTATTATTATTATTATATTTTTTATTTATCAAAGAATATAGCTTATCTTATCATTTATTATGGTATATTACTATCATCATTATTATTTCATGGAAAATCACTTGAAAAATCACTAAAATATATCTAGTTATTATTTATGATTTTTATTTATATTTTTGGAATTTTTATAGTATTTAAAATGACAAGTCAAAGCTAGGTCAACTATATCAATATATGTAATGTATTTTGCTTTTAAATTGTTTTATCATGATTATATTTTTAAAACTGGAATATTATTGTATAGAAAAATAGTATGAAAAATAAGAAAATTTTAGAAACAAATTTGAGTCAATTTGGAGTTCAATAGCATTTTCAAATTATTTATTTACTCCATATTATCACTATTCTGTTATTATTTAATTAATGGGCCTAATCTGGGCCGCCAGATCTGTATCAAGATCAGTGTATATCTTTTATATAACTTTATTTCTTATTTGGGCCGACGGATATGCTTCAAGATTGGTTTATATTAGATGGACGGCCCAGATCTATATTCACATCTCTATTTAATACGGCGTTTTATTTCACGCGTTCGATCTCTTCAAGATTCACAACGCGCATCAATATCCGTGCGGCCGCGATTCTCTGACTCTCCAGTCAACATGAGTTCCAAGATTCGTGCTATTGGCAGCGCCGGCGATTGCGGCCGTCTTCCTTCGATCAGGCAACTGCCCTAGTATCGTATTGTCATGGAGAATCATTCTACAGCATCTGATCGACGATCCATCTGGTGAATCGTGATGTATACCACTGTCGGATGAGTCAATTTGGTACCAGTCGGTACCGAATTTCATATCCCATAAATTCAAAGCAATTGATCGTCTTTTACAACAATTAAGCACACAATCAGCATCGTATATACATATAAATGCTTTCTAACATGATTAGAACGATTTAAATTGGCCTATAACTCCATTACTTAGGATAGTTGTCGAAGTGCAATGGAAACAGTAAGTACCGATCACAATCCATTTCATATTCTTGTTATTTATCAACTAATATTGATATCAACCCAATCAACAATACTTATGACATCTATTTGGATTAGAATTTGCTTGAATCTATCCACTATTCCTTCTAATTTCCGATTCATAGCTCAATTCTGTTAACGTAACGCGATATTCAGTGAATTATCTTCGGATTAATCGAGTTCTCAAGTTGAAACTGAGATCAATCGATTTAAAATGGATATATAGGCATGAATTTACATGATATGCATGACAACTAAGGTAATTAAGATGTAAAAGTGAGAAATTGGGTGAAGAATTTCATTGTCATCGAGTTCTCAAGTATAATACTGAGATCAATCGGATTGACAGTGTAATTCATCGTGTTTCATATGAAATTAATCAAAGAAAATGAAAGATACATTCTTACTGACCTTGTAACCTATAAAAGAAAGAAGAAAATCCAAAGAAAATCAATAGAAATTGAAGAAATTCAGCATACAGCACAATATTGTGCTGATATTCAAAATCCAACTGTAATTACATCATTCTTTCATAATCTCTAAAAATTGGACTTACTAACCTCTAATTAACCGAGATTGAAGCATAGAATTTACCTTTAAGCAAACAATTGAAGCAAATAGATCGAGTTCTCAAGTTAAAACTGAGATCAATCGATCTTATCGAAATTCTCTTCTGGATTCTTGCTTCTTCTTGCTCTTTCTCTCTCTTTAAACTCTATATTCAATCTAAAATCTCTTTTCTCTCTCTTGCTTGCTGTCTTCTTCTTTCTGGCACGATGATTTAGGGGTTTATATAGCAATTAAAGGGTGTATCAAAGGGGTTAGTGCTGTACACCACTCATGCACCAGCAATTGGACTCCCTTGGCCTATGAACATGGTCTTTTGATTCTGTTATCCATTCTGTTGCGATGTGGGTCCCACTCAAAGAATCCAAAGCTTACTCCTTTCACTGTTGACTAAGTTTGACTCACATCTCATATGTTGCTAGAACCTTTTAGAACATCTAAACATACTATATATACTCACTCTAATGTATCTCGGGGCACCCTTCTATCCTCTCGCCATTGTTATTCTCCTTCAGAGCTTGAAGCTTCATCACCCGATTCCATCTCTTGGCCAAAAGCATAGCTCCATCATCCAATTATCAATCTCCATCACTTCAACATCATCGTGAGGGTGTATAAAGGCTATAAGCATTGCCAATTCGAGTTTACAGCACAAGGTCTTAATTTTCATCAATTTGCCCGATTTCATTACTTCATCTCAATTACTTCAATTTATTCCATAATTGCTGCCCCTCTCTTCATTCACAGTGTCGCCTAAGCAAGTGGAGAAGGTTTGCATTATCAATTTTTGATTTTGAAGTAGGAATCGAAGTGCTTCATCAATTGCCCGAGGTATTCATCTCTTTCAACCACCTTATTCATTTGTTGTTTTTCAATTCTGATCAATTGCACATACTCTCCCATGTATAGGCTAGCTCTAGGTGAAAGGAATTGGAGTTGCGAGCTTTGGAGAGCTTGATCACCTCTAATGGCGCCTTCGCCTCGTCGAGAAGAAGAAAGAAGAGAGAGGAAGGAGAAGGAGAAGAAAGAGAGAGAGAGCGCGCTCGCGCGTGAGTCCACTACTAGGTGGGACCCACAATCGGAGGGCAACACGAGTGAGCCAGGTACACACCGCTTCTTTCTTTTGATTTAAATCTCTGATTAGATCTCGTGCATAGGCTAGGTGCATGATCGCTCGTATGAGCTATACATTCATAAACCCGACAAATGGGCCCCACATGTAAGTATATGAATCTCGGCCCATTAGTCCCGGTTTGTGAATTGATTAACTCTCTGCTTAAAACTAATTGATCGACTTGGCACACTCGATAGGTCCACTTGTTTAATCAATCCATTAATCATCTCGTTATAGTATTAATCCATGCGAGGTGGCTCACGTAGTGTAGTGCCGTGGCACTAGGGTGGTGAGGTGGTCTCTCTCCAGGCGTGCCATGTGGCATAGGGTTGGGTTAAGTGGACCTCGGTGTGGTGCCATGTGGCACTAGGGTGGTGAGGTGGCCCATTTGGCCGTCCGCCACGTGGCACTAAGGTGGGGCCCACCTGTCGTTGACTCATACCAGGTGGGGCCCACTCACTACGCGACATGGCCCAATGAGAGGCCGCCACGTGGCACACCCTCTCTCTTCGCTTATTTTATTCCCTCTCGTGTTTCTTGCACCCGTTTGTACCCAGTAGCTATCACCCCCAACTTGCACCCAGATCGCCTTGATCAAATCTCACCTACGATTAATCCATTTAATCGCCTTTATTTTCCTTGAATTTATTTCGATAGCTCCACTTATCCAAAAATTATGAAAATTTCACCAAAAATCCCTAAATTCATGATGATCATCCCTGTAATTTTTAATTCCATTTTTACCCCTCCTTCTCTGGATTAAAAATTCTTTTATTCATAAAACCCTATTATTCCTTATGAATTAATCCCGATCTCAATTATAGCTCGTGTCTCTCGCCAATCATCTCCTCTTGCAGAAACCACCCTAACTAAATACCAATTAGACTTATATTGATATTCATTAGGGCTTGATTTGATCAAATGCGACTACTTATCGTGATTAATACAAATCTAGACTTGATCAGGTGGTTGCTCCCAAGCTTTGGCACTTTGATCGTCTTGTGAAATTGACTTTCAATCCCTTAACATGAGGGTGACTTGGTCAAAGAACTGACTACTTATCGATAATTGACACAAATCAAAGCATGGTTAGGTGGTTGCTCGCAGCTTTGGCACCAGGTCAGCCTTGAAAGCAAAATCACATTTAGAATTTCTCATGACTAGTTGCATCAAAATGCTAGCTTGGCATTGACATCATTTCATGTAGCATAGGGATTATCTTTGCTTGCCTCCTTTCTAGGGTTAGCTTCAAAGGCAGATTTTTAGGGTTCAATTCTGACTCCTTCAATAGATCACTGAGGTGTGGGGTCCACCTGTCAGTGAAAATGGTCATATGGTGACTCATCAGATAGGCTATGTTGTTAGATTCATCCACAAGGGACTGCCAGGTGGGTCCCACTTGTCAGAGAAAATGTAATCAAATGGTGACCCATCAAGAGATTTTTCTCTCCTAAATCTCCCGAGGGTCGCCCACCTCGAATGAGTAGGAGGTGGTGGGGTATTTATATCCTCGTCATTCACCCTATTATTTCATTGTGGGATTAATGCTTAACCTCTCGTTAGGGTTGGTTAGCTTTCTTAGCAAAATAGGCTAGGTTCATGTCACTGGAGCTGCTCATAAGGGACTGCCATGTGGGTCCCACTTGTCAGAAAAGATATAATCACATGGTGACACCCAAGAGGTCTCCTCTCTCCCTCGATCTTCTTGGGTGTCACACATGCTGAGTGGATAGAGAATAGCGGGGTATTTATACTCTTCACTTTGCGCTCAGCATTCCATTGTGGGACTAATGGATTTGTTCCGGGGTTATGCAGCGACTTTTCCTGATCAGTGGGCCACCTTTCCACTGCTCTCTTTCTTCTCCCCCTTTCTTATGATTTATCATCAATTTATTTCATTTATTCGTCTATTCATCCTTGAAATTTTTCAAGGGTGAACAAAGAGCCACCCACCAAGACGAGTCTTGAACGCTCGAAAGGCTTGTCTTGGTGCATTATTCCTTATTATTCATCACTTCATTTCTCATAACGTCTTCTCTTCTTCGGGTATTGTAGTTTTATCTCATGACGCCATTCCGCGTCGCCCCTTGAGTCATTATTATTCTTTCTACGAGGATCCTAGCGATTGGACTCCTCTCGTCTCGCCCATCCGAGCGACTCCTCGTCTACCCGCGAGGCGGCGGTTTATTTTTCAGGGATGATCAGCCTCATGACATCATGCCCCTTCAGCCTTTAGGCGTTGCTTCCACGACTCCTTTGACACATCTCCGGGCAAGGAGATTATCGATGGGGAGGCTCACGGGTGGACTATCGCTCCCTTCATCACTCCCTTGGAGTGCCATGGATATCGCCTAGAGTGGACCCGTTATGTGCTCATGCGGGAGGAGTGGACTCGCTCGGGCGAGCCGGGATATATGACTCGGTTTTCTTGTCGATGTTTCATTATCATATCGACACACCCCGGCTACGGGCCTTTTGCGAGAGGTGGAACTATTCTACCAACACTCGTTCATCGACGATCGGAGAGCGACTCCGACCTCCTAGTAGAGATACGGCGGTTGACGGCCGCCGATCTTCGGCCATTTCTATGACGAGTTCATGGTCTCACCCGCCGACTCGGGGGACTTCACTCGATTTCCACCTTCTTTGCATAGGATTTATGAGGTTTATCATCATTTACGGAGGGGGCATCCCGGAGTTCCGTTCAGACATTGGATCACCTATTTCACCGATCGGGTCCATACTCGCCCTACGGGTTTGGCTTCCACCAGAGATCCATTTGGTACAGGTCGGCTCGAGATTCATCATGACGGCCTTATCCCATCTCAGGATACCCTGTGTTCACATGACGTGGATCGGGAGACTTATTTGACTGCCTTCATTTCTTGGTGGATCTGCTATTTCTTATTACCTAGCTCCCCGCATACACCATTCGGCCCTCGGTGTTCGTTATGGCGAGCCCGATCGCGCGTGGCGACAGGATTTCTTTGGCGGCTCGTACCGGCCAACATTTATAGGTGCCTCCGCGGTCCGACTTCATCTCGTAGTCCTTCACGGTGCCGCGGGAGCCGATCCCGTGGCATCTGATTAGCGGATGGCTCCATTTACACTGGTCTGGCTCATATGATCCCGGCATGGCGGTCACGCTACGAGATCGTCCGCCCTTATTGAGTGACTTAGGCCGGGGTGCGGCCGGCTTCATTGACTCCAGAGGTCGCTCGGTATAGATTCTTCGGGGAGTCGAGACCATCCGCGCTCTCTCGGAGACGGATCGGTGGCCGTGGGGCGCTAGGGTTGGCGACGGGATGGTGATTGACGGCGGGGTCCCCTCTTCTGACTCTTCTAGCATTCGAGCCAGACCTATCGATTTGGAGTACCTGATCAGTATTCGTCAGGGCTTTCTTCCTCTCAGATTGGGCGATCATATGTTCATCGAGCCCTACTCGCCACATCGATGCGCACATCAGTTTGGCTTGGACCAGGATATTCCAGCGCCTCTTCTCCGCCCTACATCATCTTTGGCGGGCGATTTGGAGGGTATCGGATGGTGCTACACTCACCTCTTCCGACTAGGCACGAGCACTCGCTATCGATGGTATCCACCTCTAGGACTTCCACCTTCACGAGGCGTTATCAGCAGTGGTATTATGAGACCATTCGCTCCTACCAGTCGTATACTCCTCCGGTGGTCGTCCGGAGTACATGTCCGCGAGATGGTCAGCCTCTATTAGATGGCACCGTTTCGCGTGATCGCAGCCCTTTCCCGGCCATTGCTGCAGAGCCTGTCGATTTTCAGGGTCTAGACAGCCGATTTTCTCACACTCCTGTTAGGACCGTTCTCACAGGTATGCTTCATTACCCTTTAGGTTATTTCTTTTCGATAAGCCTCATCTCATTTCGACCAATTCTCTTTTTGACTCAGAGTTGGCTTATGAGTATGATCACGCGGAGCCCGGGTTCTCGGTCCCTCGTCCACGAGTAGTTGGCGTTCATTCTCAGCCACATGTCGAGCCACCGGCTCCAGCTACCATGGGGAGGGATCGAGACGGCGCCTCTCAGCCATCTTCTCCATCTTCTTTTCCTTCTCCCACTCCGGGTGATTTTCTTTACTGACTCGCCTATCCTTATTCAGGCGCACTTCATTTACACCTCTGATTAGAGTTTATTTTCAGTTCACGAGACATCTCCTGTAGAGGCAGCTCAGGACGATATCATAGTAGATCTATCGGCGCTTGCGAGCACTGCTGTTCCAGGGTTTTGCACCGACCTTGCCGTCGCAGGTTCGTGTGCTTCATTTAATACTTAGTTGCCAGCATGCACTAGTATTTTCATTCTTACATGTAGATTTTACAGACCCTGATGTCGATGACATGGCATCTCCACACCGCTCGGAGTCTTTCTTCTACGACGGTCCTGCCTCACCGTCGATCTTATTGGTGCCTACCGGGGATGGTGACTCCTTTGATGTGGTTTTGGGGCCAGTACTCACTCTTGCACTACCAGAGGAGACTTCTTTAGAGCAGGGGAGTCCATTGGCTGTCGAGCCCGCAGACGACGAGCCATTACTGATCGAGGGAGGGCCATCTCATACTTCTTCATCTCCCGACGGGCAGCCTCTCATGGCCACGAGATAGCGAGTCTCTACCGAGCGAGTTGCGATCGATTATGACTCGAGTTGGATGATGAGAGCCGGCCGGTGGAGCGCCTATTCCACGACCCCGCAGAGACAGAGATTCCGGTTAGCGAGGGTCTCGCCGGGCCTCATGCTTCTTCCGGTACCTTATATTTCCTTTATCATTTGCCCGTATTTCATTTTTTTCATGTACTCATTCTTTTATTTTATTTTGTAGCCGGGTCTAGTGCACCTGAGGGTCCTCTTGAGGCGACCAATATCCCTACCCCCGATTCAGTCCCGCCGGTCTCAGGCGACGAGGCGATAGGTTAGATCTTCTCTTCCTCCTATTTCTTCTTTGGTTATAACAATTTGTCTAACCCATTTATTTTACTTGCAGATGTTTCATCGAGGGATGTGCAGCTCGCCTTGGCCGCGCTGGCGGATGCACTCCGGGATACCTTCTTCGGAGGCTATCCGCTAGATTTCGAGATCCTGGATTCTCTACTCAGTGGTTTCTCTTTTGACTGGTATGGGCTGATGCGCGATACCATCGCGCCAGCTCTACTCATTGCACCTCGTCTCGAGAGCACTTTCATTTCCAGGAGGTGTGAGGAGCTGCTCAGGGCTTACCAGGATGCGAGCTCTCTCGTATACCAGCATGAGTTAGAGATTCATGAGCTACGCAGGCATTTGGAGGCTGCTCGACTCCATTATCTTCAGCGGCTCTCTTCTTGTGCCACTCTCCGCTCTATGGGAGTCAGTGGTGGGCCCGCTCGACTGCTCGTGCAGGAGCTAGAGGACCACAAATCATCAGTGGAGGGCTTCTCTCGACATTTGGCGGGACGTCTCCCGGAGCTGCAGATTCACACGAGTGCTCGGGATAGTGCCTTCGCTCAGTTCTTGGACTTCGAGGCAGCTTCGGAGGAGGATAGGCACTCCCTCCATACTCATTTAGAGACTATTAGCACTGTGCTATTAGAGTTGGAGTCCCGCTTTTTGGGCCCATAGACTGCACTTTCATTTTTTCCTTTTCTCCTTTTCTTTTGCTATACTTGATATAGGATGCATTGACATTTATCATTTTGATCTCTTGTTGTGGATGATGCTTACTTCTATTATTATCCTTTCATCGCTTCCTCTCAGCCGCGAGGAAATATTTCATTGATTTCATGCTATGCACCTCCAATCTTATTTGCAAAAGCGCCTATTACAACCGCTTCATTCTTTCGCGCGCGTCTAAACATAATAAAGAAAAATCTTACAACATCCTATTACATTCATTCTATGTATGTTCATCTTTATTTATTACAATACAAACTCAAGTAACCGTGGTATTTTACGGATACCGAACACGTCTGTATTGACCTCTAGGCCGGGTGCAGAATAAACCCGTTTATCCCTTTATTATGCGATGGATAAACTTACCAAGTATCAATTGGATTATGGATGCAATTGATAACACCATTTTGTGGATGCTCCTTGTATATTTAGTTGACATTTATTTGTGGAAGCTCACCCACTCTCCCCTCATTTGTGCACCGTTGCGTGCTAAAGTGGAAACTCACGTTCACTCATCTCCACTCAATTTGTTTTGTGGGGGTACTACCCTCAAACATCCATCACGCATCCCTGCGAGACAGGCTTTCATCGGGTAGGTCCGCTCTCCATGACCTGAGTCACTTCTTTAAGCGAATTACTTTATTTGACACTAAATGTCGGGCAAAAGCATAAACCCTTAGTCTGCCCCCTCCATGATCTATTTTGGGATTAGAAACAGACCACCTCCTTGGGCGTGTGGTACTTTTGCGGATGAATGCACCCAACCTAGTTTTTTATATTTTAGCTACCCTCAAACATCCATCACGCATCCCTGCGAGACAGGCTTTCATCGGGTAGGTTCGCTCTCCATGACCTGAGTCACTTCTTTAAGCGAATTACTTTATTTGACACTGAATGTCGGGCAAAAGCATAAACCCTTAGTCTGACCCCTCCATGACCTATTTTGGGATTAGAAACAGATCACCTCCTTGGGCGTGTGGTACTTTTGCGGATGAATGTACCCAACCTGGTTTTTTATATTTTGGCTACCCTCAAACATCCATCACGCATCCCTGCGAGACAGGCTTTCATCGGGTAGGTCCGCTCTCCATGACCTGAGTCACTTCTTTAAGCGAGCCGCTTTGTTTAACATGAAATGTCGGGTACAAGCGTAAACCCTTAATCTGACCCCTCCATGATATGTCGTGGGATTATGACACACCATTTCTTCGGGCGTGTGGTGCTTTTACGGATGAATGCACCCAACCTGGCTTTGTATAACACTCATGGTGTCGGGGACAAAGGTGGCAACCCCTTATTGAAAAGATTTTATTATTTTTTTATTATCATTCATCATTTTTTTTTTTTTTTGAGTAGGAAAATAGATTTTTATTGTTTTACATATATATCCTTTTATTTTATTAGAAGAAGGCAGATTTTTGATTATTAGTGATACATGTTACTAATAATACGAGAGTTATTTATTTATATACCCTCAGAAGCGGCTATTTACTAGCCACCAATTTGCTCGACCTATCCCTTGGCTTGCGCCACTGGCGACCAATATGAGCAACTTTCGTCATTGGGCAACAGATAGTTTGAGGGACAAACTGCAAACCCTGCCCATTTTTATGTTTATTCTGTATTAAATGGACAAACCCAGTGGTATTTGTGTTGTGAGCCCAAACACCAAAGCTCTCGCCTTACATTCTCGCGTGGTTTTGGCGTTGTATTCTCTTATTCTATATATTTTTATTTTTATAGGGCTATACGTGTTTGTGTGGTTTTTGGATTTTTGGATGCATTCTATTTACATATGCACAAGTAGGGTTTTTGGGATTTTATGCAAAAGTGGAGGTTAGACATGGGTTTGTGTTTCGTGCACGTGTGTGTAAACGAACACTTATTCCCTCCTTATTTATTTACAATAGATACTACTCGGTTGGCCCCTCTCTCGGGCTAGGTGTAGTACTTCTTCGAGATATCGCCCATTAATCGGTGGCATGGGCCTTTCACCTTCATGGTCTATGATTTGGTATGCCGCCCCCGTATACCTTCTCAATTACGTATGGCCCTTCCCAATTCGGAGAGAATTTTGGGCCGATGTGCCGCCAATGATCGGCCTCTTGAGGACAAGAACAAGCTCCCTTGTTGAAATGCCCTAACTCGCGCCATTTTGTCATATGCCCTTGCCATTTTGCACTCGATATATTTCAAGGTTCTGTGGGCTATCGGGGTCTCTTTTCGTCCATGGCATCCAACTCGTCGAGTCTAAGTTGTTGGCATTCGTCCATGGTCATATCATTTTGCATAGCCACCCGCAATGACGGTAGTTCCACCTCAAGAGGGAGAACGGCTTCAACCCCAAAAGCCGAGAGAATACGGAGTAGCTTGCGTAGGCGTTCGGTATGTGGTCCGATAAGCCCATAATGCCTCTGTAGACGATTGTCCCGGTCTCGTTGGTTGCGTCCACGGTCTTCTTCATGATATTTATTAGGGTTTTATTAAAGGCTTCGGCCAGGCCGTTGGCTCTTGGGTTATAAATGGACGAGAATCTCCAATCGATATTAAATTGCTCCGCCAGGGCATAGACTTTGGAGCTCTTGAAGGCCGTCCCGTTATCGGATATTATCCGTTGTGGTGTGCCGAATCGGTAGAGGATGTGCGTCTTGAAGAACTTAACCACATCGGATGCTTTAACTTCTTTAAGTGGAACGGCTTCAGCCCATTTTGTAAAGTAATCTGTCGCGCCGGGATGAACCGGTGACCTCTCGACGTTGGAGGGTCTATGGCCCTACTATATCTGTGCCCCACATATTAAATGGCCAGGATGCTACCGTGGGGTGCAACGGGTTTGGCGCTTGATGTATAAAAGGGCCGTGTATCTGGCACATGCGGCACTTCCTTGCGTGCTCTTCACAATCAGCCACCATCGGGCCAATAATACCCCATTCGCTTGATTTTCAACTTCATTTTCGGCCCAGACTGATGTGCTCCGCATAGTCCGGAATGAACTTCTTTCATAACCTGCTCGGCTTCAGGCCCTGATACACATCTCAGCCACAACTGATCATAAGACCTACGGTATAGCGTATTGCCCACATATGCATACCGTAGTACCCGTTTTCTTAGTTGATCAGCTATCCTTTTATCTTTGGGGAGGGTGCCATGCCGGAAATATTCGATGAACGGTTGTCTCCAATCATCGTCTTCTTCGGTTATCATTGTTTCTTGGCATTCTATCTTTTCTAGCCCAGTATTTTCATTATTCGCATTATCTGTTGTTTGACACAATGATAATGGCCTCCTATTGCGGACGATGATGTGGATTTCCGCTCGTTGGTTCACCCAGCTCCTTGGCGAGTTTGGCCAACGCATCTGCTTCACCGTTCACTGCCCTCGTGACCTTCTCGATGGACACGTACGGGATCTTCTTCATTAATTCCATGGCCTTTCGGTGATATTGTATTAGTTCCGGCTTCAAAACCTTATATTCGCCAATTATTTGATTTATAATCAGCTGTGAATCCCCAAAGATACGCACAGCCTTGACTTCTAGCTCCAATGATAGCTCTAGTCCGGCGATGAGTGCCTCATACTCTGCTTCATTATTTGTACATGGTTCAGTTAAAGCCAGAGAATGTCGTATTATCCCGCCTTCCGGGGTTACGAAGACTAGTCCGCGCCGGCTCGCAGTTGGGACTCCCGGCCCGCGATCGGCTTGATTGACGAGGCACCATCAAAGTACATCTCCCATATAGGACTTCCTTCTTCAACATGTAGGGTTTCCTCATCGTGGAAGTCACATTTTAATGGGGAGTCATCTTGGATCGGGTGTGCGCCAGAAATCGCTAGCGCCGCCCCTTTATCGCCTTTTGCGGTGTATAGGTGATGTCGAATTCGGTGAGGATGATAGCCCACTTGGCCGACCTTCCGTCGCATTGGCCGAGTCATCGATATTTGAGAGGGTCCACCTTGGATATTAAAATGATTTTGTGGGCTAACATGTAGTGCCTCAATTTCTTCACCGCGAAGATTAGGGCTAAGCAATGCTTCTCAATCGGTGAATACCCGTGTTACGCCCCCTACCATCATGCGACTTAGGTAATATAGCGCATTTTGATTGCCATCCTGGTTTTCTTCCAATAGGGCTCCCAAGGATCCACCTAGGCGATCGTATATAGGATAAGTTCCTTCCGGGTATGGGCGCCGCCAATACCTGGAGGGTTGAGTAGATAGGCCTTGATTTCTTCAAAGGCTCGTCGGCACTCGCCATCCCACTTAAACGGGATATTCTTCTTAGTCGGTAGGGTGAAGGGTTGGATTTTACCCGATAGGTTGGCTATGAATCGCTCGATGTACGCCAATTGCCCTTGCAAAGATCGCAATTGTTTTAAATTCTTTGGCGGGGATAGTTCGGTTATTGCTTTGATCTTTCCCGGGTCTATCTCAATTCCCCTATGGCGTACTACAAACCCCAGAAATTTACCAGATGATACCATAAATGCGCATTTCAACGGGTTTAGTTTGAGCGCATGTTCTCTCAGGCGGTTAAAAACGACCTCAAGATATTGGAGGTGTTCTTCATATGACATGGCCTTGATGACTAGGTCGTCCACATAGCATTCTACTATCTTGTGGATTAGATCGTCGAATATTTTCGTCATCGCCCGTTGGTAGGTGGCACTCGCATTTTTCAGCCCAAACGGCATGACTTTGTAACAATATATGCCAATCGGCGTGCGGAATGCCGTGTGCCTCTCATCTTCTGGCGCCATTTTAATTTGATTATAGCCCGCGTAACCGTCCATGAAGGAGAAGACTTCATAAGATGATGTGTGATCAATTATGATTTCGATTCTTGGGAGCGGAAATCATCTTTAGGGCACGCCTTGTTTAAGTCCCGAAAATCCACACAAATGCGGATTTGCCCATTTTTCTTTTTAACCGGACAATGCTAGCCACCCATTCCGCGTCTCTTCTTCTCGTATGAAGCCTCGCGTCGATGAGTTTCTTCGTTTCCTCCACGACCTTTTCTTCGAGTTCTATTCTCATCCGCCTCGGCGCTTGTTTAATCGGCTTGAAGGTTGGATCAATTTTTAAGTAATGGACCGCTACGTTGGGATCTAATCCAGGCATTTCTTTATAACTCCAAGCGAAGCAGTCTATGTAGCTTTTAAGGAATGTCTTCAACCTGTCAGCCACCTCTTCTGGTAACGACGCGCTTATGAAAGTTGGTCGTGGGTCTTCTTCTGTCCCCAAATTAATTTCAGCTAACTCATCGACCGTGTTGGGTTCCTTTTCTATTTGTTTCAAAGCATTTTTCAGACCTGGGGCATTGTCCTCTTCTCGTTTCATTATCCGGCATTTCAACGAAGTCATGCAACGGCTTTCTTCCATACTGTACCGTTCGAGAGACCCTTCGAAGCATCTTTCGCGTCATCGCATTATACCCTAACCCCCGGTGTATTTTATTTTGCCATCCGGGCCCGGGACCTTATTCTCGCCGCCATTCCAGAGTTCATTGAAGCGCTTGGCCTCGGCCTTGGATATGTCTCTCAGACATTTTGCCCTCTTTGCTAGTTTATATAATTCCTTTCCAAAGGGATGAGATGCAGCGTCACCGCTCGTTGCATTCTCCAACTCTTGTTCTATCACCCACTTCTTCCAAGTGTTGTGATCAGGGTTCTTCAGAGATTGAGTTGAATCGCTCTGATAGAAAATTATAGCCTTGTGGATGATAGTTTTCCCTTTGATGCGCTCTACCTTTGCCGGCACAACAAAGGTCTTTAAGGTTTGGATGTGGTTCACTTCCCTTGGCATGAGGTCTTTAAAATGCCTTTCGGGAACCGCAGTGATCTCTAGCGCTGCCATCTCTTCTTCCATCTCAATGTTCATGACTGAGTTGGAGCGGTGGATTTCTTTGATCGGCTTACGTCTCGCAACCTTAGGTTTGCTAGGTACGGGAGTGTGCGAGATCGTATAGGCAACCCCTTTGCCTTTGTTATTCGAGTTGTGTGGAGCCGGGTCTTGTTGAAAGCTCTTCGGGAGTTGGATTGTCCCGTTTCTATGCCCTTCTTCTATTAGGTCTTTGAATACCCAACATTCTTCAATTGTATGGCCCAATATGCGATGATAAGGGCAGAATTCGCCTTCGCCGGCTCTTTCTATGTCAGCGGGTCTTTTACAGACGGGAAGTGTTAATCCGTTCTTTAGGGCTTGTTCAAATATCCGAGCTGTCTTATTTCTCAGAAAAGAGTATGGTTTACTCTTCTTGACCTTGAGAGTTTGCATGACGGTCGGTTGCTTAGCTTTCGTTTCTTCCCCCTTTGATTCATCTACTATGACGATTACCCGTTTGCCGCTATCGGGTGTTTGTCTTTCGGGGGTCCCGAAACGGGGTTCGCTCGTCACCTCCTTGAGTAGCTCGGAGTTATAGATCGCGGTTTGCATGTTTTCAATCATTATCATGATTTCATTGTGTTGCGTCTTGATATCCTGCATCACTTCCCATTGTTCAGACACCTCTCTTCTATTATTTTCAACTTGGTGCCTTATTTCATCGATCGCATTCCAGACGCGACCTTCAAAATTTTCCCGCCATGAGCGTTCTTCATTTATAGGCCTTGGCCTAACCGGTTATCCCTTCCGCTACCTAGGGTCCCGTGTTGATCATATATGACTCCTCACTTTCATTATCTGTTTGTGCCCTTTATATGGCTTCTTGAGGATGTGATAGATGATCTCTTCGTCGACTCTTCTTCCCGGGGTTGACGATCATGGCCGACTTTCTCCCGAGGCGGTATTACCCGAGTCGTTGGAATCTTCGGAATCTTCTCCCGAAGTTGCCTCTATGATCCGAATTTGAGGGGTGTTGGCGTGGCTTAAAATTGAAAATGACCTCCTCTTCGAATCACTTGCATTGATTTCGCTCGGTTTTATTTGGGCTTTATACGCGACCTTTGTTTAAAGCGGAAGGTTGCTTCTTCACCCGACTTTCTCCGGGTCTTTGGGCTCGAGCACCTCTGGGGTTTGATATTAAATTTGACCTCTTCTTCTTCTCCGACGAGGTATCAAATTTAGGGCCTTTGTTGAAGGGTTTCGACCGCTTTAGTTATAGGCGGCTTGGCGCCACGGCGGATTTAGGCGAGAAAATATTGGGCGTCATTAAATTTAATCTCATGCACCCCAAATGGCTTGACATCTCCGTCAATTCTCTTTTGCTTACCATTCTCGATATATTTCGAACCGGTGCGAGTGAGGTATGACCCGATTCTTTGTGAAGCCACGGGCGACCCAACAACGCCCGATAAGAGGTTTCAGCGTCAATGACATAGAATTTAGTAGGCGCTCTTAGGCTTCCGCATTGCAGGTTCAGAGTTATAGCTCCCAGGGCCTTTTGGGAGTTTTGATTGAAGCCATGAATGATCACCTTTCCGTCAGATAAATTCTTCACATCTAAGGTGATGGTCTTCAGAGTTTTAAGTGGCATGATATTGATCGAAGACCCTGCGTCGACCAAGATGCGGCCAATCTTCTGCCCTCCGCAGTTTCCGGTAATGTACAACGGGCGGTTGTGGTCGACGGTGCCTATTAGGAGGTCATCGTCTGTGAAATTTATACAGGCGGCCCGTTTGGCGGTGAATAGGGCTTCTTGCATATTTTGCTCTACGAAGTATGACTTGTACTTCTCGGGATCTTGCAAGGCTGGATTAGCACCTCCCTTAGGTCTTGTGACATCATCAACGCGTCAAATATGCTTAATAGCGCGGAATCTTACGCGGATGTGCCAACACATTATATTCTTCGCCGTCGACCGGTCCTTTCGGGTTCTTGCTTGGATTCTCGACCTCTTTACCTTTATTCGGACCTTGTCCTTTCCTTTATCGGAATCCTTGGGAGCCTGTCTCTCGGGTATATAAGTCCCGGACCGGAGTACAGCTTTGCATTCTTCATTTTTGGTCCCAGAGGTGCTTGCTTCTCCTTCATCATTTGGGAAGAACATCTCCTCTAATGTTGGCATATCTTCGTCGTGAGAAGAGTATACCATGTTGCATGAAGCACCCCAGATCTCTTCGCTTTCTTCTTTATTTATTTCTTCATCCACATTTTCTTTCTTTTGACCTAGGGTTAGCTTCTCCCAGTCTTCTTTGGAGATGAAATGTTGAAGGGTAATCGCCTCGGGACTGCCCTGCTCGCATTCTTCAATTTTATTCTTTCTGGACTTGTTGCTTCTATGCTTCTTTCTCTTCTTAAGAACCTGGTCTTGGCTCTGATCTACCTTATAATATACCCTGGGCTTTGGTGGGACCATTGGCGTGATATCGTCTTTCCATTTCATGCCAGGTTCTTTCTTGAGAGCTTTAAGCATTTTAATTGATTTCTTCGATAGGTGCGTAGTCCATTGTTCTTCCTGGTCTTCGCATGACTGGCCCGGGACTTTCTCTTCCTCATGAGAGATCGTGTTGGCCTGCTCATGGGCTGATGGGCTTTGCAAGAACCCTTTAGGTAAAGTAATTTCACCGTTTTTGTATGCCTTTTCGACCCAATCTTTGAAGACCCAGCAATCTTCAATTGAGTGCCCTATTATTCTGTGGTATGGGCAAAAGTTGGGTTCGTCCGATTTATCGGCATCTTCCGGGCGTTTACTGGCCGGCAGGGTTAGGCCATTCTTCAGTGCCCCTCTGAAGATTTGGGCAACTTTATCTTTTCTGAAGGAGTACGGTTTAGATTTCTTTTGTTTGAGAGATTCGAAATTCCGTGAACTCCCTCCTGGGTTGGGCCTGGGCCCCTTATTATAATTGTTGCCATTTGTGCTACTGCTGCCGCCTTGGGTGTCTGCGTTGGCAACCATCTTGTCTTTTAGCGAGGTGAATGCCACTTTGGTTTCGGCTCGAGCTCCTCGTTGCGGCCTATTATTCATAAAGCTCGGCATGGTGTGTGGTGACATTCTTTCCATGTTGGATACCGACCTGAGCAAGTCTTTAAATGTGTTGACCTTTGTCACACCAAGAAGCATGCCCATCCACCCGTCAATGTTCTTCATGATTAGGTTGACGGCCTCATCTTCGGTTAATGTGCGGTCGCATTTGATGCTGAGGTTCCGCCATCTATTGATAAAATCGTCATTGACTCCCCTTTCTTGGGTTTAGTGCTTGCCGGATCGGCTATGTTTATCTTATCGTACACCATAACAAAACGTGCCCCGAACGAGTCCGCCATCTCGTCCCAGTCCCGATCTTGTTGTTTTCCGCCGAATAATACCATTGGAAGGCGGTTCCCACTAAGCTCGAGGGAATTGTCTTAACAACGATGCATCATCATTGCGCCCGTGTTGCCGCATGAGGCTACAAAGTGGGCCAGTGTTGTTCGGGGTTCGTGTCTTTGTTGCCTTCCCGGAGAAGGTCCCGAAACGGGGATCACATACCCTTTAGGATATTCTTCTAAATCATATATGGCAGGGTATGGATGTCCACAGTTTTTAACGGGAGGGATAGCGTATCCACCTCCAGCTATTTGCATTTGCTGGGCAATCATGGCTTGAATCTCTTTCCGGGATATTCCCGTTGGTTCAGCCTCCACTTCTATGGTTCTATGTGGATGAGGTTTAGAATTGACGGGTTGTTTTTCTTTATGATTGCTCTTGGTACTGTGGACCCCTTCTTGACGGGAGCTACCAGCTTTGAAATTGGCGTCTTGTGATTCTTGCAATGACTTGACCGCCTTAATTAGTTCTTCGTTTTGTTTCAGCATGGTAGCGATTAGCTCTCGTTGCCTAATCAGCTCTTCGTCCCGTGCCTCGATGTGGCCTTTTAGTATTTCAATTTCATCGATAGGCACTTCGGGACGTGTTTCAACGTCATCTTCATTATCGAAGAAGTCAGGGTTTTCGTTGTGGTCTTCCCCTTCCCTGCTATTGCCTTCGGGGTTGACTCTCTTGGGAGGTCTCCCTTTTCTACCGTTATTCTTATTAGTATTAGTGACGTGAGCTTGATTAGGCGGAGACTGATCGTCTTGGGTCATATTCACCTCAAAGATCGTGTGTCCGGATCGTATCGTAGCTTATGCGATGGTGTTGACCGAGAAGTGCTCTTCATAGCGAGCGGTTCTTCTCTTCTTCTTTGTTTGGTCGGGGCGTTATTTTCGGGTTATTGAGTGGTATTCTCGAGCCTAATCGGTGAATACACTCTTCGACCTAGATTTGAACACGCTCTCGGGTTGAGCGTTAGATCCGCCGGCCTTCTTTGAGGTGCCGGGCTTGAGATTGGGACCTTGTTGGTGGGAACCCTTTGGGACCCACACCGCTTGGGTGCTAGGTGTTGCCTTTGGTGTAAACCTCCTCGGGTGCGGAGTTGAGACAATGGCTTGCGGCCGAGCCATGTCTTGAGATTGACGGAGCGGGAGACGTATTGTCTCGACCTAGCGTTTCTCACGCTCTTCCTCTCGCTCGAGGGCCCCGTGAGCCTTGTAGATGGCTTCTGCGGGGGCTTGAGACTTGTCCCGGCGCGCCGAGGCCTTTGAGTTGGGCGAGGTGTGGGCTTAGGCACCTCCCATGCCTGGCGGAGCTGGCTTGTGGCCGAGTTCTTGGCCACTATTCGGAGAGCTGTGAATTTGTTAGAGACTGGGATAGCTGGCCTAGCCACCAGCTGGTTCTGGTATGCATCCAGGGCCCTCTTCCTGGACGCTTGAGAGTTGCGGGTAGTTTGGGCTGCGCCGTTTGGGGCTGTCTTCTTAGACGGTCGCCTTCTCCTCTTTGGGGAGGTAGTAGGAGAGGCCATGACGTTATTTGAGATCCCCTTGGGAGTCAGGGTGATCGAGTCCTCCTCCTCGTCCGGGATGGAGATCCGGACGGTTGCGGGAGTGATCGTGGCCACTGGAGCTGGGCCATAGACAGTGAGTTCTTGCGGGATGGTCCCAAAGAACATGAAGAGTTTGCCCTCTGGGCTCTGTGCAGGAGTGACGGTGTAGGGAGCGAGGTTGAAGTTTCCAAAGTACGCCATTTCCTACAAAAACAAAAATACTTGAAAATCATTAGTCATTTTAGCACATAGAAGACCACTTGTATCTCTTAACTATTCTATTTGCCTCTCTCTTTCAGAGATAAGAGGAGAATCTAGGTCCCACCGGGCGTGCCAGATCCTGTGCGACCCTTTTTCGCGCGCTCCGCACCGCCGCCGGGCGATGGGTTGCGGAAGAAGGACACGGAGATCCCTCCCGAGCGTGCATCTGCCGGGTGTCGGCCGATTCTGGCGGTTAAGAGATATTTGGATGCACATTCGGGGGTTTTTAGTGATTGTGAGTTCTTGTAGATTCCGGTGGGCGCAAGCCCCCACCGTTAATTACCCTGGGTTACGAACCTCGAGGCACCTCTGGATCTTTGAAAGAGAGAAGTAAATAGTATAGTTAAAAGATGGTCAAGTGGTCGTCTAGGTTTATAAAACGGGGTCTACGGAAGATGAACCTACAAACAGATCGGTTCAATCTATGGAAGACAAACCTACAAACAGATCGGTTTTGTCCTATGGGGGACGAACCTACAAACAGATCGGTTCAGTCCATGCCACCTCGAGATGTAACCTTACCAACAGACCAGGTTAATCTCTTCATAGGGGGCTTGAGGTGAGTCTACATACGATCGGGCCAGACTCGACCTCTGTTGATCTAGAAGATAAACCTACAAACAGACCAGGTTCAATCTTAACTAGTCAACAACCAATCACACAAAATACAACTCGAAGCACCGAGCCCGGTTGATCTTGAGGTTGGTGAATCGGGGAGAAGGGTGGATATGGCCCACGTGTTTCTTCTCACCGATCTTCTAGATCATGAATTCGTAGCACTAAGCCGATTCATAAACCTAGGAAACACAATTGCACACAATATTAAACCTGAAGCGCTGGGCCAGTTCAACATTGAGGCATGTGTTAGTGAAGGAACCTACCTACAGAACGGTTCACATTCACTGTTTTGTGGATGAATCTACCAACAGACCGATTCAATCTCACAGTCTCGGGAAATGAGTCAGGAGACAAACTCGTCGACGGACGAGTTCAGTCTTGCCAGCTCAAATGGTCATGAATTACTTGTTCATGACACCGAGTCATTAAGATGTCATTTCGCTCGGACATCGTAATGTTCTTCTTCTTCAAAGTCGACATATCTCTCCATGCTGATGTCGTAGCTTTGGTCATTCTTCAGCGAGCGTCGAGATGTTCTTGTCTCAACTAATCATTCTACATGTTGCATCGCTTGTGCAAAATTACTATGTTGCCCTACACCCCTTGTGTGAGCGTATTCAATCATGAGTTACTTGCTCATGGCAGCGAGTCATTAAGATATCACCTATCTAGGACATCATAATGTTCTTCTTCTTCAGAGTCAACGTACATCTCCATGTTAATATCGCAGCTCTGGTTACTCTTCATCAAACATCAAGATGTTCCTGTCTCGACGTGTCTCTTCATGCTGCTATCGAAGCCTTAATCTTCTCACGTCAAGATGTTCTTGTCTCAACGTATCTTCTTCACATTGCTATCGAAGCCTTAATCATCCTACGTCAAGATGTTCCTGTCTCAACGTACCTCCTTTATATTGCTATCAAAGCCTTAATCATCCTACGCCAAGGTTTTCTCGTCTTGACTAATGTGTGCAAATATTCTCATGTGGCTCTACACTCCTTATGTGAGCATATTTATTCATTTCTAAAATGCATGAGTCTATTATATAATATCTTCCATTATTATGAAGATGCATTTATTATTATTATTATTATTATTATTATTATTATTATTATCATTATTATTGTTATTTTTATATTCTTATTACTATTATTATTTTTATTATTATTATTTTTATTTCTTAAACTCTATTTATCTATGTAGAAAATTATTTACAAAAATAATAGAAAAAGGGGGTAGCTATTTAACTAGAGTTTCATTTATATTTTTGGGATTTTTATAATAGCTAAAGTAGTAAAATTTTATTTTTATTATTTCTAAACTCTATTCATAATAGAAAATAAAATGACTATGATTTTTTATTTGTATTTTTAAAATGTTTATAATAGTCTAAGTAATAGAACTTTATTATTATATTCTATTATATTGAAATACTATTCATTATATAAGAATCATCTACAAAATCAAAAGATGGTTAACTATATTATTTTTGTTATTATTATTATTTTTTATTATTTTTTTTATATATTTTTTTTATATTTGTTTTTATATATATAATAGCTAAAAGAAATCATTACTAATATTCTATCCTATTTGTTATACTATTCATTATATCTATTTTATTATTTCTATTTATTATCTATAGAAAAGTATAAGATTTTTATTAGTCATAAGAGATGAAATTCATTATGTTTTTATTACAACTATTATTTTTATTATATTTTATTCATCAAAAGTATATTTTTGTATATTTGTATAGAAATAACAAAAGAAATACAATTCATATTATAAAACTATATTATCATTCTTTATTATAAAAGAAAATACATTTTACTATTTATTACCATGGTAGTATATTTTTGTATATTTTGTGCTATTTATTTTTATTATTCTTTTTACAGAAAATATCAATATAATATCTATTATTATTATTATTATTATATTTTTTATTTATCAAAGAATATAGCTTATCTTATCATTTATTATGGTATATTACTATCATCATTATTATTTCATGGAAAATCACTTGAAAAATCACTAAAATATATCTAGTTATTATTTATGATTTTTATTTATATTTTTGGAATTTTTATAGTATTTAAAATGACAAGTCAAAGCTAGGTCAACTATATCAATATATGTAATGTATTTTGCTTTTAAATTGTTTTATCATGATTATATTTTTAAAACTGGAATATTATTGTATAGAAAAATAGTATGAAAAATAAGAAAATTTTAGAAACAAATTTGAGTCAATTTGGAGTTCAATAGCATTTTCAAATTATTTATTTACTCCATATTATCACTATTCTGTTATTATTTAATTAATGGGCCTAATCTGGGCCGGATCTGTATCAAGATCAGTGTATATCTTTTATATAACTTTATTTCTTATTTGGGCCGGCGGATATGCTTCAAGATTGGTTTATATTAGATGGACGGCCCAGATCTATATTCACATCTCTATTTAATACGGCGTTTTATTTCACGCGTTCGATCTCTTCAAGATTCACAACGCGCATCAATATCCGTGCGGCCGCGATTCTCTGACTCTCCAGTCAACATGAGTTCCAAGATTCGTGCTATTGGCAGCGCCGGCGATTGCGGCCGTCTTCCTTCGATCAGGCAACTGCCCTAGTATCGTATTGTCATGGAGAATCATTCTATGACGATCGATCGACGATCCATCGGTGAATCGTGATGTATACCTTGTCGGATGAGTCAATTTGGTACCGATCATGGTACCGAATTTCATATCCCATAAATTCAAAGCAATTGATCGTCTTTTACAACAATTAAGCACACAATCAAGCATCGTATATACATATAAATGCTTTCTAACATGATTAGAACGATTTAAATTGGCTATAACTCCATTACTTAGGATAGTTGTCGAAGTGCAATGGAAACGATGAAAGTACCGATCACAATCCATTTCATATTCTTGTTATTTATCAACTAATATTGATATCAACCCAATCAACAATACTTATGACATCTATTTGGATTAGAATTTGCTTGAATCTATCCACTATTCCTTCTAATTTCCGATTCATAGCTCAATTTACATTAGCAACGCGATATTCGATGAATTATCTTCGGATTAATCGAGTTCTCAAGTTGAAAGCGAGATCAATCGATTTAAAATGGATATATAGGCATGAATTTACATGATATGCATGACAACTAAGGTAATTAAGATGTAAAAGTGAGAAATTGGGTGAAGAATTTCACTGTCATCGAGTTCTCAAGTATAATACTGAGATCAATCGGATTGACAGTGTAATTCATCGTGTTTCATATGAAATTAATCAAAGAAAATGAAAGATACATTCTTACTGACCTTGTAACCTATAAAAGAAAGAAGAAAATCCAAAGAAAATCAATAGAAATTGAAGAAATTGACATACTGACACAATATTGTCTTTGATATTCAAAATCCAACTGTAATTACATCATTCTTTCATAATCTCTAAAAAATTGGACTTACTAACCTCTAATTAACCGAGATTGAAGCATAGAATTTACCTTTAAGCAAACAATTGAAGCAAATAGATCGAGTTCTCAAGTTAAAGCGAGATCAATCGATCTTATCGAAATTCTCTTACGGATTCTTGCTTCTTCTTGCTCTTTCTCTCTCTTTAAACTCTATATTCAATCTAAAATCTCTTTTCTCTCTCTTGCTCTTTGTCTTCTTCTTTATGGCACGATGATTTAGGGGTTTATATAGCAATTAAAGGGTGTATCAAAGGGGTTAGTGCTGTACACCACTCATGCACCAGCAATTGGACTCCCTTGGCCTATGAACATGGTCTTTTGATTCTGTTATCCATTCTGTTGCGATGTGGGTCCCACTCAAAGAATCCAAAGCTTACTCCTTTCACTGTTGACTAAGTTTGACTCACATCTCATATGTTGCTAGAACCTTTTAGAACATCTAAACATACTATATATACTCACTCTAATGTATCTGGGGCACCCTTCTATCCTCTGCCATTGTTATTCTCCTTCAGAGCTTGAAGCTTCATCACCCGATTCCATCTCTTGGCCAAAAGCATAGCTCCATCATCCAATTATCAATCTCCATCACTTCAACATCATCGTGAGGGTGTATAAAGGCTATAAGCATTGCCAATTCGAGTTTACAGCACAAGGTCTTAATTTTCATCAATTTGCCCGATTTCATTACTTCATCTCAATTACTTCAATTTATTCCATAATTGCTGCCCCTCTCTTCATTCACAGTGTCGCCTAAGCAAGTGGAGAAGGTTTGCATTATCAATTTTTGATTTTGAAGTAGGAATCGAAGTGCTTCATCAATTGCCCGAGGTATTCATCTCTTTCAACCACCTTATTCATTTGTTGTTTTTCAATTCTGATCAATTGCACATACTCTCCCATGTATAGGCTAGCTCTAGGTGAAAGGAATTGGAGTTGCGAGCTTTGGAGAGTTGATCCCCCTTAATGGGCCCTTTCGCCTCGTCGAGAAGAAGAAAGAAGAGAGGGAGGGAGAAGGAGAAGAAAGAGAAGGGCGCGCTCGGCGCGCGAGTCCACTACTAGGTGGGACCCGCGTCGAGAGGGCAACACGAGTGAGCCGTGTACACACCGCTTCTTTCTTTTGATTTAAATCTCGATTAGATCCGTGCATAGGCTAGGTGCATGACCGCTTTGTATGAGCTATACATTCATAAACCCGACAAATGGGCCCCACATGTAAGTATATGAATCTCGGCCCATTAGTCCATTGTGAATTGATTAACTCTCTCGCTTAAAACTAATTGATCGACTTGGCACACTCGATAGGTCCACTTGTTTAATCAATCCATTAATCATCCGTTATAGTATTAATCCATGCGAGGTGGCTCTGTAGTGTAGTGCACGTGGCAGCTAGGGTGGTGAGGTGGTCTCCTCTCTGGTGTGCCATGTGGCATAGGGTTGGGTTAAGTGGACCTACGGTGTGGTGCCATGTGGCACTAGGGTGGTGAGGTGGCCCATCGGGTCGTGCCGCCACGTGGCACTAAGGTGGGGCCCACTGTCGGTGACTCATACCAGGTGGGGCCCACTCACGACATGGCCCAATGAGAGGCCGCCACGTGGCACACCCTCTCTCTTCGCTTATTTTATTCCCTCTGTGTTTCTTGCACCCGCTTTGTACCCGAGTCGCTATCACCCCCAACTTGCACCCCGATCTGCGCCGATCAAATCTCACCTACGATTAATCCATTTAATCGCCTTTATTTTCCTTGAATTTATTCTGATAGCTCCACTTATCCAAAAATTATGAAAATTTCACCAAAAATCCCTAAATTCATGATGATCATCCCTGTAATTTTTAATTCCATTTTTACCCCTCCTTCTCTGGATTAAAAATTCTTTTATTCATAAAACCCTATTATTCCTTATGAATTAATCCCTGATCTCAATTATAGCTCTGTGTCTCTGCCAATCATCTCCCTCTTGCAGAAACCACCCTAACTAAATACCAATTAGACTTATATTGATATTCATTAGGGCTTGATTTGATCAAATGCCGACTACTTATCAAGCCAATTAATACAAATCTAGACTTGATCGGTGGTTGCTCCCGACTTTGCTTTTGATCGGTCTTGTGAAATTGACTTTCAATCCCTTAACATGAGGGTGACTTGGTCAAAGAACTGACTACTTATCGTAATTGACACAAATCAAAGCATGGTTAGGTGGTTGCTCAGACTTTGGCACCAGTGTCACCTTGAAAGCAAAATCACATTTAGAATTTCTCATGACTAGTTGCATCAAAATGCTAGCTTGGCATTGACATCATTTCATGTAGCATAGGGATTATACTGCTTGGCTCCTTTCTAGGGTTAGCTTCAAAGGCTGATTTTTAGGGTTCAATTCTGACTCCTTCAATAGATCACTGAGGTGTGGGGTCCATCTGTCAGTGAAAATGGTCATATGGTGACTCATCAGATAGGCTATGTTGTTAGATTCATCCACAAGGGACTGCCAGGTGGGTCCCACTTGTCAGAGAAAATGTAATCAAATGGCTGACCCATCAAGAGATTTTTTCTCTCCTAAATCTCCGAGGGTCGGCCACCTCGAATGAGTAGGAGGTGGTGGGGTATTTATATCCTCGTCATTCACCCTATTATTTCATTGTGGGATTAATGCTTAACCTCTCGTTCGGGTTGGTTAGCTTTCTTAGCAAAATAGGCTAGGTTCATGTCACCGGAGTCGCTCATAAGGGATCGCCATGTGGGTCCCACTTGTCGAAAAGATATAATCACATGGTGACACCCAAGAGGTCTCCTCTCTCCCTCGATCTTCTTGGGTGTCACACATGCGAGTGGATAGAGAATAGCGGGGTATTTATACTCTTCACTTTGCGCTCGCATTCCATTGTGGGACTAATGGATTTGTTAGGGGTTATGCAATGACTTTTCGATCAGTGGGCCACCTTTCCACTGCTCTCTTTCTTCTCCCCCTTTCTTATGATTTATCATCAATTTATTTCATTTATTCGTCTATTCATCCTTGAAATTTTTCAAGGGTGAACACATATAAATCCATATATATTATAATTAATAATAATAAATTCCAACATTATTTTGAGTTGTCTCATTCTCTAATCTCTTTGCCTTTTGAGTTCAATTCTTTTTATTTAATATTGTACCAATATCTAAGTAATACAAGACATATTCAATAAAATATATCCTCTCGTCATCTTAATTGGAAATCAGATTCACTATATTCTATAAAAAATAGTAAAATAAACAACTGAATAAGATCTTACATGATTTGAACATAGCTTACTTTTTGGATACCGTGCTTCACTTTAACATGTGAGAACGAAAAATGAACGGGGCTGAATTTTTATCTCAGTTTATTAAAAAAAAATCAGAAAATGGATGGGACCGGATAAAAACTCAGGTCCTTCCAAGGATCAGATAGAATCGCAGATTTTATTATAAATAATTATTAATAAAATAATATTATTAATAATAAGAGTGAGAACGGGTAAATTCCAAATCTACGAACCAAACCGCGCCCTTTCGCCGGTGGCGTCTTTCTAAACGCGCCCGGCGCGATGGCGTCTTTCACCAAACGCGCCCTTTGGCGCGCGCGTTTCCTCGACCACGCCGTGCCGGTGGCGCCTATCTTTGCTATAAATACCGCCCCCGCGGTTCATTTCTCACAACCACAAAAACAACAAACATCCAATTACAACAAACATCCATTTTTCTTCAAAATGCTACGGATTTAAATTATAATCCCGATGAAGAAAATTATCCGCGAGAACAACCGAAGCGGCGATAAATTTTTTGACGGAATATTTCCAAACCAGAATGAAACCAATTCCTATCCAACCCACGATCAAATCAATTCCTATCAAACCTACGATCAAACCAATTCCTATCCAACCCACGATCAAATCAATTCCTATCAAACCTACGATCAAACCAATTCCTATCCAACCCTCGATCAAACCAATTCCTATCAAACCCACGATCAAAACAATTCATATCAAACCTACGATCAAACCAATTCCTATCAAACCTACGATCAAACCAATTCCTATCCTACCTACGATCAAACCAATTTATATCCGTATCCAGCTATTGACAGTAACAATATAATTTATCAACAACCAAACCCAGCGGTGCCACTATATAATTTTTTTGGCGGTAGTAGTAGTACTACGTATGGCTGTAATTTAGCTGATAATATTGATGACAGAAGTAGTGTTGATCCAACGATAATGGAATTAAGTGATGATCGGATGAGCAAGATGATGGCGGTCCGTATTATTCAAATGAAGAAGAAACAGGAGAGGATTACAGCGACGATCGATCGATGAATCGAAGATGAGGAAATTCGAGAGATGCGATACCACATTGTTAGTTACGGACGAACCGAGAGACACCATCCCGTAGAAGCGTTAAATAATTTTGAGATGTTTGACCGTTTAGGCGCGAATGAATATCTTTTAGGACTCGATGATGAGTTAGCTGAAAATAGAATATTTGCTTCTAAATCGGCTTTAAATTGGGTAATTTGTGATTGGAGTGTTAGGAAAAACGTTCAATGTTGGGTACAAGAAAGTTGTAAAACACGACTTATTATGAAATGCAAAGAAGGTAGTTGTCCTTGGAGGATCATCACAAATAAAAACCCCCACAACTGTAGAAGACCACCAGGAGACCGCAAACACTTACAACTCACATCTAATTTGATTGCGGGATGTGTTCGATAACATTTAAAGAAGGATCTCTCTCTAACGAGTTCAACAAATCGGTATGATTATAGAAACAAAATATCCGGTGTGGCACCGACGTACGGTAAACTTTGGCGTGGCGAGAAAGAGCAATTGAACAATTATTTGGCACTTGGGAAGGATCATATACATTGCTTCCACAGATATTGGAGGCGATTGCTCGGACTACTCCAGGTACAAAATTTAAATTATTGACGTGTGATACTTCGGATAATAATGTAAAAATGTTTAAATCCATAGTTTGGGCTTATGGACCGTGCATTGCGCGTTTAAACATTTAAGGCCCGTTATAACTATTGACGCTGGATTCTTATCGGGCCGTTATAAGGGTAGATTATTGATGGCGTGTGGATACGATGCAGAGAATAAAATCATTCCTCTAGCATTTGGAATCGTGGATGCAGAAAATGTGGACAATTGGGGTTGGTTCATGCGATGGGTCCGTAATGAAGTGATCCAATGTAATATGAAAATATGTGTTATATCCGACCGTCATAGGGGAATAAAGGGAGTTTTTGAGCGACCGCATTTGGGATGGTCTGTACAACATGGAGAGGCGGTACACCGGTATTGCATGCAACACGTCGCGAGAGAATTTATATAAGGAAGCCGAAAAAACTGGAAAGAAAGAAGATAATCTCGAGATGATTTCCGAAGAAGACTAGCGAACAAAAAGAAACCGCGTCGTTTCGTAGAAAGATGGCGAATTTTGAGGAAATCAAATAGAAAAGCTTATGATTTTTTAAAAAAAGTCGGCAGAAGATTAGAAAATGATGATAAAGAACCTCCTAATTTTGCTTCGTGGGCACAAACGTATGATGGAGGACATCGATGGGGTATAATGACCAGCAATGGTTCTGAAGCTCTGAATAGCGTCTTCAGAGTTGAACGAACTTTACCGGTTGCAGCAATTGTGGAGGGAACATGGTATAAATGTGCTAAATGGTTCGATAAGAGGGAAATGGAAGCAATGAACCTGCATAGAGCATGCAAGCAATGGCCAAAAAAAATTGATGACATCTTGGCAAAACGTGACGACAAAGCAGGTTCGTGTTGATATTATTTTACTATATTTTACAAAATTTTGAACATATCGTGATACCTTTTGTATTTGTTTCAATAATTACAGCTCGTATGAACGTAATTCCACTCGGAACTGCTCGAGGAGAATATGAGGTTCATGTGCTTGGTGAGAGGATCGAGAGTGGAGGGTATGGACCGTTCAAGTACACTGTTACAATTTCGAGTGAACGACGCACTCGAGATGACCCACAATTGCTTGGGAACCGCACCGCACGTGTGATTGTCAAAAACCTCAACTGATCTGGGATACCTGCTCTCACGTAATTCTTTGTATGCCAACATAGAAATTTTGATGTGTACGGTTTCATAGATGAGCGATACAATACACGACTCACCCATCGAATACTTGGTCAGGACAATTTCATTGTTACGGTGATCAACAAGTTTGGCCGCCATATCTTGGAGAAACTATAATACCAGATAAAGAACTGATAAAAATTGGTCGGCGTGCGAAGGTTAGACGTCGAATGGTAATAGATGAGATGGAGGGCAGGATACGGGGTCGAGGTAGAACGAGAAATATACAGTCTTCTAAAGGTGGATCATATCGAAGAGATGAAATGAGTCGTGACCTACTTCCAATGGATACATTACAATCAGGACGGCATAGGAGTAGGGCTTCAAGTCCCACAACAAACAGAAGAACCCAAACTTCTCGAAATACTTTGCAATCATCGAGACACTCAACTAGTTATGATCCAAGAGATAACAACGAATAACTCAAACTTCTCGAGATGCCTTGCAATCGCCGAGACACTCAACTAGTTATGATCCAAGAGATAACAATGAATAACTCAAACTTCTCGAGATGCCTTGCAATCAACGAGATTCTCAACTGGTCATGATCAAGAAAGAGAAGTCGTCAATGCTTCAACTAGGGGTGCTAGAAGAAATAATTTTGGAGGTAGAATCTTAAATTTTTTCGCACGGAGGAAAAAAAAATGATGTATGTTTTATTTTTGCGTACTATATGTGTGTTGTATTTAAGCAAGGTTATGTTCTATTTAAGCAGAAAATATGTTGTATTTAAGCAGAAACTTCATAATAAAATATAACCACAATAAAATAAATAATACAACAATAAAAAAATAACATAGAAAGTCCATAATAAAATAATACAAAAAAAACAATATCCATAATAAAAAAACAACATATAAAAAAACAACATATAAACTACTCCTGACGACGCCTAACATATCGACGTGCTCTCGGACGTGTCTGTAAAAATAAAGACGGTATATCAGTGAGCTGCTTTTTTTTTTAAACAATTAATATTGACTAAGTTATAGAACAAACAACTAACCACGCTAGGTGTATATCGAGGAGGTGGATGAACGTCACGCTGCTCCCGACCATGAGCAAGTGGAGTGAAATCTCGTGTCTGCGTGCAGTGCTCGCAAAGCATCATCCTGGATATGCGATGACTCTCCAGGCCCGGAAGGATAACCATACTAGGCTGGATCATAATGCTGGCCGTACTGCGGATCCCATTGCTGGTCGTACTGCGGTACATGATCCATCGGTATCTGCTAGGTCTGTGAGAAATGCTGAGTGCCGAATGGATCTGAGAACTGTGCACCCGATGGATCGGGAATCTCAACAGACAACCTAGCAATAACTTCGTTCCAATCGTAGTTCTCAGGCATCTGTTAATACAGTTTAAATCATTTAAATTATGCTATTAATACGGTTCAAATCATTGAAATCAAAGTATACAAAGATACTTACGTTGTCGAAAAGAGACGTGAAGTCGCTAGCCTCATAGGGGAAATGCGGTGGATGAGTAGTGGATGGAGTCGGTGCAGTCTCAGTATCACCCGTCGAATCCAGAATAGCATCAATATCCGTGGGTAATCCCGCCGCCGTAAGAAGCTCGTCCATCTTATGAGGCATGCCTGCATCCTCAAAATGCCCCTTGCAATCGGCGAGCGAAATCTTGCCAAATCGTCTCCATCCCCTAGTGACCGCCCATCGGACCGCCTTCAATGCACTCTTTGTAACTCTAGCGATCTGTTATACAATGATTACATACATATATTACTTATTACCGAATAGTGCATATAGATATATAAATTTTATAAATTTTAATATACCGTGCGCTGTCTGTGAGGTACGTGAGGAATGTAGCCGATGTCAGGGATCTCCGCTGCTGAAGGTATATGAGGTACGACATCACTCGGATCAAGTGGAGCGCTAGCGGCTCCATAGAAATCATACCACCGTCGATACCTCCTATAGTCCTCCGCATTCCACTCTTCTTCATCGGGTCTCGTGGAGGAAGCTCATTCCATATGTCTACATACGCCCGATGATGTTGTCTCCAGTTCATATTTTTTTCTTGAATCCAAGCGCGAGATAATTTCGATGCTCCTCCGTAAAATGCCCGTAAAATTAGTTAGTATAATTGTGCAAATAGTTAGTATAAGAAATAATACATATAAAAATTATAAATGGTAGAATACCTCGGAAAGTGGAGGCGATGCGATTGAAGTAAGCCGAATCGTCGCTTCTCACCCGATCCGGATAGTACCACTCTACTATCGGAAAGTAAATAAGTGGAAGCCGACAAGTATACGAGTCCATAGAGTCGTCTACGCATGTCGGCAATAAGTGACGAACCGACTCGTACGGCATCCAATTGACATGCGTGTCCGAAAAGATAATCGGTGATCCTCACGTACTTCACACCGACGTGTGACGGATTGAGATATCTGTTCTTATCAAGCGTCCATTTCCTATTATCGGTTCAAATTATAATTAGTGATTACACATATATTTTCATCGATTGATTGATTATTTTTAAATTAAATTATTACACCGCCAAAAGGCGCACAACTATCACGGTTCGGTGTACCCCGATCCACGAAAATGAATGCATCGAGGCGGGTAATGGACGAGCTGGGGCAAACGCGTCCCGGCTCCACAACAACAACAAAAGCCACGGACCACCAATACTCCTCGTCGTCCTTGGCATGCCACATCAAGACGCCGATATAAATAACCAAGTACCGCAGCCGACTTCAATTTCTTCTTCTACCGAATTGTAAATCTTCCTATAAATTAAATATTAGTAATAAAATTATTTAATTATGAAACATAAATTATTTTAAATTCCTTAAAATACTTACCGTCAAAATCGACGTAAGAAACGCGGTACGAGTCTCCACCGTTGTCGGGGAACATGATACACCCCGCCAACTCCAAAGCAAAACCGATCGCATATTGATTAAGACCCGATGATCGTCCGCCTCGGGAGCGTGATCAAAGTGGGACCGTAACTCTCGTAGGGAAATAGAACGTCGCAAAATTTTACATTTAGCTTAATCACGCTTTGTGAACGAAAAAATTTAAATTTTTGTACAGTTTAATAAATTACCTCCCATCTTTGCGGAACGTCGATATATCATCCTCGCCCAAATAACCGACGGATGTATCCTGAAAAATCTCCATCAAGATATCCAATCACCGCTCACCAATGGTGGATAAACCCCACGTACATGCGACGTCCTAAAAAAAATTATATTACTATACCATCTTTTTAATTTTGTAATTAAATTAATAATATTTTATTATTTACCTCTAGAGTCACGGTCATCTCGCCAAAAGTGAAGTGAAATGTATGAGTTTCGGCCTCCAAAACTCTATCAACGCGCTCAATAAACCCGTATCAATCTTTAAGTTACGGCTTCCGCTTCTTGGACATAAATCTCACGCAATACGGCGAGATGAAGAAATCCCATAACTCGCAACCTACTCGAATGTGCGAGATGTATGGTATCGTCGGACGGTGAGTGCGGAAACGAATGATATTGTTCTCTCTCTCGTAATTTTTATTTCATAATTAGCTTCTCATATATATGTATTTTATTATTATTTTTAAGAATATAATGTACCGCTCGACTATAATGTGTCCGATGTTTGTCTTCGTGGAGATAAATTATGATATTGTCATTTCGTTGCTCGCCCGCCATTATCTAGTAAAAAATTCATTTCATAATTAATTTATAATTATTGTACTTCATTTTTAATCTATCTATCATATAATTAAATAATCAATAAATTCTACAATTAAAAGCCTAATTAATCTATAATTAAATAATAAATAAATCTAGAATTAATCTTCAATTAATCTTCACATTTAAACGTACAATTAATCTTCAATTAAACGTACAATTAATCTACATAATTAAATTATAATTAATCTACATAATTAATGTACACAATTAAATTAAATTATAATTAATCTACACAATTAAATTAAATTATAATATACATAATTAAATTATAATTAATCTACATAATTTCACATTTAAATTATAATTAATCTACATAATTAATGTACACAATTAAATTAAATTATAATTAATCTACACAATTAAATTAAATTATAATTAATCTACACAATTAAATTAAATTATAATTAATCTACACAATTAAATTAAATTAAAATTAATCTACACAATTAAATTATAATTAATCTACATAATTAAATTAAATTATAATTAATCTACATAATTAAATTAAATTATAATTAATCTACATAATTAATCTACACAATTAAATTAAATTATAATTAATCTACACAATTAAATTAAATTATAATTAATCTACACAATTAAATTAAATTATAATTAATCTAGTTAATTAAATTATATTTATATAAAATTACCTTTAATTGCAAAATCCAAACACAAAACGCTCGCGTACGTTTTTTCCTCTTCTCTTCCTTTTTCTTTCCTTCTCTTCTCTTCTCTTCTCTTCTCTTCCCTCTCTCTTCCTCTCTCTTTCTCTCTTTCTCTCTTTCTTTCTCTCTCTTTCTCTCTCTTCCTTTCTCTCTTTCTCTCTCCTTCAACACCGCGCATCATACCGCGCGTTTGATATTTATATGGGTGAAACGCGCCATGCCGCTGGCGCGTTTCCTTATAATAAGGAAACGCGCCACCGGGCGTGGCGCGTTTCACCCGCCGAGCCAGGTGAGCGCGTTACGATTCGTATATTTAGAATTTAACCGTTATCAGTCTTATTATTAATAATATTATTTTATTAATTATTATTTTTAATAAAATCTGATAGAATCGAGATCCTTACTCCCAGGTGGAGTACCTGCCCTCACAAATTTACTTTATGAATAATCACTCATATATACTGTCCGCTATAGTAGTTTTGAATACTGTTATATATATTTTCTGTTCATTTTTATGTCTGAAGTGACTGTCTATTTCAGAGAAGAATATGTACTCGATCAGATAAGGAGCTGAGTTTTTATCTCGGTTTTCTTCTAGCACGTCGAAAAAAATTAATTTTTAAAAATAAGGATTATTCAATAAAGTACTTAATATATCAATTTGTATCATAACAATTTTTATATATCGTAGTACATATTATGTTTTGTTTCTGATAACACAAAACAAATATATAATTATTTTAAGTCGAAGAGCAGGCCTAATCCCATGCTCGTCCTACCTGTTCTCTATTCGGAGATGTCAGGTTGGACAGGTCCGAAGATTTACTAACCTGGTCGTAAAATCATGGAAATCATTTCACCAATTCAAGTATTCAACCGAGTTCTTTCACTAGTTTGACCGATTCTACATTTTTTAGATGATTTTTTTATGTGATAGATGCAATCAGAATTTTTTCTGTCTAATCCTAAAAAAAATAAGTTTTATAAATATATCTTACATTTCAAATTATTTACAAAAAAATATCCCAATCTTTTCACGTTCATGTCAACGGTTACAAATATGTGTAATATCCAAAAATTAAGATTTTGAAAATTATTAAAGCACTTAAAATTGATCATAGAGTCTGAACTGCATTTGAACTTGAACTGTGTGGCCTACTAGCTCAAGTGATAGTTAATTAGAATGACTTCAAAGAAATAATAAATTCAAACCTCTATGAACACAAACTAAAATTTGTGAGCTAAACTCTAATCTTTTTCAGAAGAAAAAAAAATAACGGACGAAATTTATTTTAAGGATGGGAGAATGTGACGTCCATCAGTACACGTTATAGCAATAAATAAATAAATAAATGTACAGAAAATGAACCTTGTATTATACACGCCAATTCATTTACAAAACAAAAATGTTTTGAGCACTGACCATAATATGTATCACATCTTCATCATAATATTGTGGATTTTGATAAATAAAGGTCTATTAAAAATAAGGTTCTAAATAATGATTATCGCGTCATCGCCTAACATTTTTAATAATTATCGCGTTATCGCGTCATCATAATTTTCTTTCACTTCAAGAAGTCAAATTCTACATTTCTAATAATTTTCACATCACCTAACATTTTATAGAGAAAATAAGTAAAACAAAATTGAATAAATAATTATTATATTGACATTGAAAATATAAAGTTTTAATTTCTATTTAAAAAATAACTGTTGTTTTCTATTCAAAATAATCTAAACAACAAAAAAAATATACCATTACATAAAAAAAGTCCATATTACTATAAATTCATACAAGTTTGGGCCTCTTATGTTGTATAAAATCATTTTTGAAAAGAAATAGCTAATAATAGTGAACAGCATGCTATTTTACCGATATGCACTATGTATTGTATAGGTCCTTCTGTTACCGCTATAGCAGCTATAATCTTTATTTTAGTTAGAATACGCAACATAGGACCCCTCCCCTCCCATATGCTCTTTGAGCATATGATACACTTAAAGTGCTACTTTTATCCGATTATCCAATATCGATTCGGTACTGAACTAGCACTAATTTGGATCTGATTAATTTAGATAAGTTCTAGTTTTAAAATATATCCTATTAAATTATTATTATTATAAAATTAAATTAATATCTGAAATGTTCCGGAACCGAAACCCGATAATCAAAATGGATAGGACATCGGTTTACTTTAATTGCTTGATTCAAAATCGAACCCTACCCGATACCAATAATAATATTTCTAAGATATATCATATTAATACAGATATGTATAAATAATAATTTAATTATCATAAAAATAGAGATAGAGAGCAATCGAAAACTAAGAAAAAAATATTATGATACGTGAGTCTGCGCATCTGTTTAGCAAAAAAAATATTTACAATTATTTTTGAAAAGATTTGTGATCTGTTATATTAATTGTTGTAGATGATTATATTTTTATTTAATATTATTATATAAATAATTATAATTTAAATAAATAATTATTTAATATTATTATATAAATAATTATAATTTGAACGAATAATTATTTTAATATTATTATATAAAAAAATTATCTTTTTGGAGATTCGTAAAAAAATTAAGAAACGACTGAATAAATTAAATTTCTTCAAGAAAATCATATTCATAAACAACAATAAAAAATAAATGAACAGAAATTATGGCAATTGAAGGGAGACAAGTGAGCACTGAAACTAAGGTCGTTGTTAACAATGGTTAGTAGTTAAAAATTATTGTTAAAGAATGAAATACTAATTTTTCTCTGATAGAATTGCATCAACCAATATAATTTCAGTTTTTTTGCTCCCACAAATTGATATATTTTTCAATCTAATAGTTCATTCATCCCTTGATCAAACGATTAAAAAAAAATCTAAATTTCACTGATTAGATCTCTCTTTCCTCCTTATTTTATATATAAAAAAGAGGTGAGAGACAGAGAAAAGAGAGAAAAAAAGAAAAAGAGGAAAGAATGAAAAAAAAATTAAAATAAAAATTCAACTATCTCAACTTCAAACGGTTATAATTTTTATAGAAATTTCGATTGAAGCGTTCTACACGGCCACAAAAATCTTATGATGAGATCTATAGGGTTAACTGTTTATGTCATTACGGTGATTTTTAGGACAAAAGAAACATCGTCTTGACCCTCAAAAACACATTTGAAGATTCAGAATCCATTTTAGTAATTGTATATATTTTTATATTATTATATGAGCAAGATGTATTGTTGAATAAATATTTTTTTCATTAGATGAATAATTATATTTCTTTCATATTAATTATTGAATGGATAACATATAGTAATATTTGTTCTTCTATAATTAATATGACTCTATTTTCATTGTGAATTGTTTGTTATTGAAAGAAAGTTCAAATTAATTTTTTTTAAATGACCTTTAGCAACGATTTATAACTAAAAATAGTTGTTAAAGGTCATTTTAGCAACTATTTTTAGTTAAAAATCAAAAATCTATTTAACAATCATTTTAACTAAAAAATATTCCTAAAGACTCATTTAATAACAGTTTTTAATTAAAAATTAGCTAAAGGACCCTTTAATAATGATTATTAGTAAATAACTATTGTTAAATGTTTTTCTAGAATATTTTTAACAACACGATTTAACAATTGTTGTTTATAATTTTTCTAACACCCCTTCAATAATAATTAAAGAAGTGTTATTAAATAGTCTTAAAAATTATTATTAAATCTAAAATGTGTTCTAGTGTGACGACAAGTAAGCACTGAAACTTAAGTACTAAACGTTACTTGTAGGTTCAATCTTCGCAATTGAAGAGAGACGAGAGATGCATCGAATAGAGTCTCAGAGTCTTGAGTCCTCAATTGAATCATTTTTTGAAGTTTTGCTAGCTAATGATTTATATATGGCTAATTTTATCTGATTCTCTCTCAAGTGCTTGAACGGATGCATTTTAATTTGTTGGATGAGATTTCTCTCAGAAATCTGCCAAGTGTCAAGACACATGTAACTGGGGTGTGTAACTGGGGTGTGGGTTGGGATCAGTATCATCTACGGTTAGGGTTGTTCAACGAGTGAGCCGAACTGATTTGAGTCAGTAAATTTAATTTAAGTTGTCAGTCTAACTCGTACTCAGCTCGTGTATGGCGCGAGCCAGTTCTTGAGTTTATTCAAACAGTGCCAAGAGTGTTTTACGTTTTTTTTCTCTTCAAAAAAAAAAAGTGGTTAATACCATCAATTTCATTACTGGAAAAAGAGATCAAAGTATCATACCCTTTGTATTATTTTAAAAGAGAATTGTCTTGTTTTTTTCTTCTTGATTAGGCAAAAAGAGTGAAATGTCATTTGATACATAATAATAAAAAGTAGGGTTCTGATACGCAATTATATTATCTATTTCTGCATGATTATTTTCATTCAATAGCGAAATATATTATTCAAGACACAATTGTGCAACTACATTTTATTTTTCAAGCCCTGAACAAAGTGAAATAGCTACAGGGGGATATTTATATGCGTTCAGCGTCACTTTAGAAATTTTAATTTACATCAGTGCTCATCTCTGAAAGTTTAAGTACAGGGGAGACATTATATCCCTTCACAATAAATAATATATATAATTTGAAAATAATGAAGTACTGTAAAAAAAATTTACTGCCACGCATGCATCAATGAAAAATTTGGGAGCATGAAACCTAGTGAATTGTTAAACGTGTGTATCATACGTATCACGTGTCAACACTGACGTATTCAATATGGGACGTATTGTGTGTCATGTCAATATGTGTTTACATATTTAGATTTGCGTGTTTTAATATGTCAAAATCTAAAAAACCTGAACACACACATTCAAAGCATGTGAGATGTCTAATACATCGTGTAAGACGTGTTCATGTTTACCGGTGTTTGTCACATGTCGACACTTATGTAGTACATATAAATTCAAAAAAATATTAAAAAATCTCAAAATAATCAGAAAAATATGATAAATTTCAAAAAATAAAGTAGAAAAATCATGAAGTGTAAGATATGTTCGGCGTGATAGTCATTTGTGTTTAACCGTGTCAAAGCAGATGATAAATACGCACGTTTAAAATCATGACTTGCAAATATGTCACATGTTGACACATATAGATACAAACATGTATTGTACATGTGTTTACACATGTGTGCTCATATGCAGAGGTGGAACTAGAATTTAAACTTAGTGGGACCGAGTTGTCAGGGACAAAAGAACGACAGCAAATACAAAAAGTTAATTGATCAATAATCATCTTGACAGAAATTGAAAATTAAAAATTGAAAAAACTTTCGATTCTACTTCATGATTGAAAGCTTCAGATCTATTGACTGTACAAAAAATACAGTATATGATTTAAAAAATTAAAGTAAGAAATGGCAAAACAAAGAAATGTGATATAACGAGGACCACATCATTTTATTGTGAATATCATCTGCTAGTAAAAAATCCTTTAGCAATCAATTTAAATATGATAATCAGTAACTGAGAACTAAACTAAAAAGAAAATGAAAAGTTTCGGACTTTGATTCATTAATTGGGATGGTTTGTTCAATGATGATTCACTTTGATCGACTGATTGTGATAGCTCAAAATCATAATTAATAATAATTATTTAATTTATTATCTACACTAAGAATAAGTATCTTGTTAAATAAAAAAAACAAGAAAAATAATATATACTTGACGCCTTGTAGAAATTAAGGCAAATCAGATTAGTTGATTAGAGAAGATATGTTGTGCTGTGACAATGGAGTAAATTAGAGAAGAAATTAGTAGAAGAGGTGGAATATAATCATAATAAAAATTCAAAATAGAGCAAATATTACATTGAAATTGTTAGATAGAGAAGAGAAGGATAAGGAAATGAATCATCTCAATGCGTAAGAGGAAATCAGAAAAGAGGAGTGGGTGCCTCAGAATCTGATTGGACAGGTGTATTTTTAAATTGAGCTAAATAATCTTAAAATTTAAAATTTTAGAACCCACAAACTTAATATTTGTAATAAATGTACAGTTCATATGTTTAATGTATAGGGATTAGGGGGGACAACTAATACATTTAATTAAAATATAAATCTTTTAATACTACTCTCTGCTTTTTTACGAAAATGTTAGGGGTGCCTGCCCCCCTCGTCCCCTCTCATTCCACCCCTGCTCACGTGTTAGACATGTCTGTCAGTTCTCTAATGGCATCACATATTTTTATCAAGAAAAAAAACAAAAACATTTTTTTTTTGACATTGACACTGTAAACACCTCCATTCATTAAGTAACCGGTCAAAATAGGCATTGTGTTGATGGATCGGAATTCCCCATTTGCTATATTACTTTCTACATGCGTGGTTACAGTCAATACTGTCATAAATTTGAGATAAATAGTTTGTTGTGACATAATTTTATAATGTTTTGAAGAAAATAAAATATCATAAATTTAGTTTTTATTTTTTGCTAATTTAGAAGTAGCCAAGTGATAACTTGTAATCCGTCATTGAATAAATTGCGGATATATTGAAGTTAATTTTTAGGAAGTCCAGGAAAAATATGCTTGGTGGCTTCTAATTAGCAAGAGTTTAGATTGTCTGGTTAGAAAAAAATTAGTTTACATTAGTTGCGAGAGAGGTCAATTCATTTTTAATTCATTTTATTTTGCTCCTCTTAATTATGTTTGATTGAGACATAAGTCCTCTTATTCCTCATTTATATATGGAGCCAATTTAAGGGAGTCGTAAGTGAAAATAAAAGAAAATTGTAACTATGATGGGAGCCTTCATAGGCAGTATACATTATTCCTTAAGTTAATGGAGTTAAGGGACCTGCAACTCATACTAAAATTATTATTATTACCATTATAATAAGTATTATTATTATGGTTATATTTATTATTATTTTATTATTAGTAATTTTATTTATAGAATATTTAATGATTTTTATAAACTAGCATTATAATCATAATTGTTATTCTTATAATAATGTTATTCATATATTTTTTTTGTCATCTAATATTAACTTTATTGTTGTTATCAATATCGTTATTTAATATTTATAGTTTTAATGTAATATAAATTTTGATTCTTCTTATTCATTTACTTAAAAAATAAAAATAATTTATGGTAACATTAGTACTATACATTCGGGACAAATTTTTTATTTTAGAAAAATATTTTTTGTCTGGAACTCCAATGATTTGTAGTTTTTCGCTCAACTAGAAGGAACCGAGATAAAAAAAAATCTCAGTATCTAACACATTTTTTTGCTTATAAACATTAATTTTTTCTCGGGCTCTTGAAAAAAATCTTAATCCCTGAGCTTTCTATTTTTTTTTAAATTTATAATTGAGAAAAATTAGATATATTTTGAAATTTGTATAAATTAGTTATTCATAATTGTTTATATGTTTCATTTTTTGTTGAACATAATTTTCTAATGATAATAATTATGGAAAATAATAGTAATTAATAATAAATAAGGTACATAATATTAATTAATTAAAATAAAATACATAACATAATAAAGTACACTAATTGTAATCTTCATCCACTCCTTAAACAAGGTACATAACATAATAAGGTACATTAATTAAATCTTCATCTCCACCTTCTACGTCCACACTCATGACTTTGTGACTGACTCGGAAGTCTACTGATTCGGTCCTCCATTTCATCTATTATCATTGAAAATTTTATTTTTCTCCTCATGTTATTGTTGATCTTAACTAGGTCAAGTCTAATAAGTGCACCGTGATACAGAGACCAACCTCTTTGGCTGCCAAAACTTCAAAAATACAGACTTACGTAGACACTCGGATCCAACCTTCTGAAGGAACACATAACAAACACATGATCGCAAGGAATACCAATTAATTGACATTTGGCTAGTCCTTCCCCAATTAATTCAACATCATACATAATTTCATCTTGTAGTCTGTATAAAAATATTAGAAACTATCATGAGATATAATTTGTACATACATTAAAAATAAAAGACGTACCTCATTGATGAGTCTGTTTATATTGTGAACATCATACATGTTGTAACCGCAATTCAATAATATTACTTCATAAATTCTTCATTTATCGTCGCGTTGGCGTTGCTTTATCAACTCAGTCATAGTTTACGTATATTATAGACCTCTAGATTCTCAATTTGTCATGACTCCTCGTCTTTCAATGAATCACTCAACACATTTATAAAATATTTTTTATCAATGCACATATAAGTAGTTGTCAGACAATTCTAAATACATTCTTAAGTGATTCTGAGTCATTAGATGTCATTATACCTCCACCCTGTTCAAGCCTCCATCGAGACATTGTATGTATCTTTCTTTAAGCAATTCTTCCTTTGGTACCTCTGGTTCTTGTACCTAGGGGTTTTAAATTGTCTTGATTTCTATTATTTTGGTGCCCTCTTTTATTCACTTCATTTTTTATTGGGACTCTATCGAGATTCTTTGGATTACCCCAGCTTTCATTATGTACGTGTATGCTACTGGTCTTCCACTCTTTTTTACAATAACTCTTCATACCTCTAGGGTTTCTTATACTTGATTGTCAACTTGAAAATGGTTCTTGATCTTCTATTGAAATGATGCTTGTCCAAATTTTGTGCATTATATTGTGTCCAAAAGCATAGCTTCACCCACTATCTCACATCATCCCAATTAGGGTTGTTCGAACACAAATCTGTTAGCTAGATACTTGTCTGAGATAACAATTATTTTTTATCAGATCAACAATCTCTGCTTGCAACCAATTCATAAAATAATCCCAATTTAATGTTGTCTCCTCATCAGTAATTGTAAATAAAAGGGATAGGAGATGTTGGTATGCATGATAAACATATGTCATGAATAATTTACTAGCATACCTATCTGATAAGAAATAAGAATCGATACCGATGACCGGTCCGAGATTAGACCATGCTTGTAAACACGAGTCAAATTCCCACACCACACGGTTGAAGATATTAATACCGAAACTTATTGAATGTTCACTCTTTATAAGAATTTTCATCCCCGATGTGATATTTTGTATTGAAGTTAATAATGACAGGAGCATCTCAGATGATATTTTTTAACTTTTAAAAAGATCAACAATTGCTCATTTTCATCCTTTTCAAATCTTATTGTAAGATATCTCTACTATAGGATATTGTTGCTTAACTAAACCCCTAACTTCTTTTACTGTCATCTCTAAATTCTCTCTCAATCGAGGTATAAGAAGATCTGCAATAATTTGTGAAGTCATTTAGTGCTGGTCCATTCTTATAGCACTTCCATAACATAACTGCTAAAATGGATTTGTGGCAATCACCAAAACACTTGTTGTAGTTACTTTGACATATAACCTCCGGGGATAATTCAGATCCTTATACCTGATAATATAAATATTTTTGTTGTTATTTTCAACATTCAATTTCATATTGTGTTCAAGATGGAATGAAGCAAGTTTAGTTTTAAGATGAGATTTGGAATCAAAATATTGACCTTCTTCAAATGGTCCATCCATTCTAGGTAGTTTGTAGTAAAATGGTTCATTCGCAACTGGCATCAGTTGGTTGTCACTGAACTGGTGCAATCCCCAATTATTGAATGGAATAGACATATGACATTCATTCAATACCCCATGAACGTCTACATCATCTTTTTGAATATTCTCCGCTTGGATATTATCATCTTCAATATTCAGGTGTCACTCTTCTTCTTTCTCATCTTGGACTAGGGCATGAGGTGTTAGGTCATCTTGTGTCGGAGAATGGATTGTGACCTTGGCTAAAACAAGACTATTATTTTTGAAAATGAGTCATAACCAATATGGCTTATAATAGGTTTTGATTCTACAACTAACTGTAGTGTGTAAAACCCACACACTTGATATGCGGTCGATTTTATCATTGTCAAAATTTATTAAAATTCATTCAAAATAATGTATAGAAGTAAGGACCTTGACATGGTTTGTGTTGTGTTGATTTTTGCTCTAATCGTTAGATTGAAACGATTAGGGAGCAATCTCAACTCGGTATGAATTTGTCTCTTCAAGTCATCGAGATTGATACCATCCTTGACACAACTGTACATGTGATACTAATGTTGTAATCTTTACCCCTTGAAGTGTTAAAGATTTCACCCCCGTAGTACACATTGATTAATATCACATTCATTCTCTAATAAGCCTCAATTATATACTATATTCGATTAGAGTTTTATCTCAAAAACTATGCATTTTATGTTAATTGTTTAGAATTTATTTAGTTTTTATGTCGAGTTCGAGATACTGTTGTATTTTTTATTATTTTGCAGGTCATTGAGTGTAAACAAAGATGTTAACATGAGAAATAATACTTGGAATGAGATGGGTCAGATTTACACGAAGAAATCAAGTTAAAAGCATTCCCATACAAAATTTGCGGACCGCAATTATCAATTGCGGACCGCAAATGCTCTCTGGTTCGTTCGGAAAAAAATGTAAAAATGTCGGATCGCAATTTTTGGGCTAGCAGCGCGAATTTGCAGTTTTAAAGCGGTTTTCTCATTGGAATTAATAGATTTTGACACCCTTCGTCCAAGACATCTCTCAACTGTCTAGAGAAAAGATCCCAAGCAAGAAAGAAGAGGAAGAACACCATTAGAAGGAGAATTTGAAGAAGTACTCAAGAACCGGGCGAGAAATCGTAGATCTTCTTGGTGTAGTCTTTTCTTTACTCTTTTCTCACGTTGTACTGTTGTTTAAACATGAATCTTGATACAATTTTTGACATGATTTGTGGCTAGACACCCTTCTAGGGGTCTAGGTGTAAACTCGATAACTCGAATGGTTTAATTTACTCGTTTGTTGATCTTTTAGTTCTTATTGTTTGTGATTACTATTTTGTCTAAATTGAATGCTTAGTTTTAATCAACTGCATGTTACCCTAGAAGTGAAAGCGGAAACCGAAAGGTGGAACTGAATCTTCTGACCCAAAATAGTGATTTAGGTCGTAGGCCAAGTACTTAATCGTGAAACTTATTACCTAAGGGAAAACCGAGGAAACCTTAGAAATTGTGTGAGGTACCGAAAGGCGAAGTATAAAATCTAGGTTATGCCAAAGTGACTCACTGATCTTAATGGGCTTAAACTTGTAAGGTGAGGTACTTAATCGTGAAACCCGAATTGTTTAGGTACGGTATCAAGCCACGAAAGTGTAAATTTGGTACTAAAATCTGAGATTGAATCCCCGACAAACACTAGAACATATTAAAAGATCAAATAGAGTGAATTGACCAAACGAGTGAGAGTGAAGCCGAAAGCCCCTAGAATCCTCAATCTGATAAACTTTTCAGTCATTGTTGTTAGATTTACGCACTTCTAGTTTAATACAAAACTCACTTTTGATTGTCTAGATTAGTAAAACTTGTTAGAACCGGTAATTCACCCTTGTCCTTGTGGTTCTACACCCCAACTACTACTTGACTAGGTCGTGCGCTTGCGGCTGAAATTAAGTATAAATTAGGTATTTATTAGCTTAGCAAAATCTACATCATTCTCCTGAATAAAATATCAGTAAAAATTCTAATGAAATTTTTTTTCTATTTTTAGAAAAATATATTAACGGAATGGAAAATTAAACTCACAAAAGTGATATGAGGAATAAGAGAAACAAGGATGCATTACTAATATGTTAAAACAAGAACTTTTAAAAAATAGTTCTTGTATCTATTAATGGTGGCCGGAGGAAAATGAATGAAAAAGAAAATGGAGCTGAAGGAGAAAGAAGGGTGGAGTTATATAATCAGTAAATACTAAAAAAAATATAGAATTTAATCATCAAACCCTATTAACTATAAAACAATATTTGAAACTATAAAATGCCAGAAATCTTAGGGACTGAGATAAAGTTTCAGTTCCTAAGAAAAATATTTTTTTTTGGAGGGCCCAAATTAATTTTACAGTTCCTAACGAAAAAAAATCAAGCATTTAAACTATTATGAATAATTAATTTATATCGATTTTATCAATTATCAATTTCAAAATATAAAAATTCTTTTCTCAATTAAAAATTTCAAAAATTTTCGAAAAAAATAGAAAACTAAATTATCATTCACTAAGATTTTTTTTTAGGGTCCGAATAAAAATTACAGTTCCTAAGCAAAAAAATATTAGAAATATTTTATCTCAGTTCTTTATAGTTGATCAAAAAATTCTCAATTATATGAGATTCAAATAAAATATATTTTCTAAGAATAAAAAATTTGCATTCAGAATATTTAAATTTTTTTGTCATGTACTAATGACTTAATCAAATAAATGAGCACCGGACATCTTGATGAAGCCGCACATGGTTCCGTTACCTTTATATCATTGATTTGAGGGCTCTTTAATTTATGATTCCATTCAAGCAAACTGCCAACAGTAGTTATATAGTTAAGAAGATGAATAAATTTCTTTTCAATTGTTTAATAAATATTGGGTGTCAATCTTTGACCGAAACCGACGGGTTCATTTATTTTTGTCCCATAACCTTTACTATTTTTTCATCCATATATTTTTGATATAAATTTTAATACAATTCGATATGAAATAATTTGAGAATAAATAAATTAAAAATAAATTAAGATTTTTTTATCCATCTCGGATGGACCAGGTAGGAACCCGAGATAGATACGAGAGGACTTGCTTAATTTTTTGATAAATTTTGTATATTACCAATAATTCAATTATATATATACACTAAATAGGATTAAATATATATTAATTATTATTAATCTACTTAAAATATATAAAAATAATTCATATACATTTAATTATATTATTCGGTGGGATAGGTCAAAGAAATTTGGGCCCCACTTTAAACAGATTGGATTAGAAAAATAATAAAATAATAATAATCCAACCTGAGTTTCCCGATCCATTGACAATCCTTTTTTTTTTTAAATGAACGACACCCTAGTTAATAAATTGTTTTTTATAATATCGACGACATTGTCACTAATAAAAATAAGTTTCAACAATGGTTTTCTTTGGATTTAGTAAAGAGGGTGTTGAAACAATTATTAAAAAACTATTACAATGGCCCCAACTTGAGAGAACATTCCACAACCTTTCGTAACAAATTATTATAAGAATTATTGTTAAGCCTAACTCTTTACGTTGTTAAAGATAAAAAAAATTATTGTTGAAATCTTTCTTTAAGAATAAATTTGTCAAGAAATCATTGTTAAAGGTTCATTATTATTTCTCAACATAATATCTTTAGCAACAGTTTTTCTTAAAGAATCGTCACTGAAGGTTTTTTCAGTAACATTCTTAATAAATAACTATTACCGAAGGTCCTACTTTTAAAACAAAAGTATTATTTTTTAACTTTAATTATTTTCTTTAATAATTATGAATATATAAAAAAATATTAATATATAAGAACATTCATATATAGAGTGAGGTTATGGCTCTTCGCGAAGTATAAAATCTTCCGTATGTCATATCCATATCTCTAATTTAAAAGTTCAAATAACTGTCTGAATCGTTGAACATGATTTTCATATTGAAATATTTTTGGAGATCAAAATTTATATATTTTTTAAAAAAATTTGCTAGTTTTAGATAGATGAAAAAATTCATTAGTATTAGATGGTGCAGAAATCATAGATCAACAAACTTTCTACCAATCTAAAAAAAATATATAAAATTTGATCTCCAAAGATATTTCAATATGAAAATTATGTTCAACAGTTTGGGCCAGCCATTTAGACTTTAAAATTCAAGATATAGACGCAAAATATGAGAAATTTTGTACTTCGTGAATTACTATAGTCTTACTCTTCATATATATAATTTCTAAATGTAAAAAAATAAAAATAAATAAAAATAAGATTTATTCAGTTTTGGATTTATCAAAAAGGAAAAAAAGTAGAGAAAAGTATGACTTGATGCTCAAATGAATTGAGTTAATTGAGAATTTAGAGCTTTTTTTTCAAAATCAAAATTATTTCGGTCAGTTACTTGTATAGTTTTTAGTTGCGTCAGATATGCATATATCGCTGTCTTTTTATATTAACATATATTTCCTTAATTTTTGTAGCTTATTAGTTATTATTACGCTTCCAAGTTATTGGTCACGTTATATCTTTCTTTGTATCATCTGAGCATCTGACAAACAATTATGTCATTATTAACGGATTCGAGCTGATATATATAAGCAAATATTTTACATTATAGATCAGCCACACGAAATCAATGTCTTTTTTCCAAGTTATTGCTTGTCTTTTTTTCTTTTACATTATCAGCCCACTTGATACTCTGTGAGACTTTGAATTCATTGACTTGAGAAGACTCCGAAATACATGAGAAAATAAAAAGTTAGCGATATGTACACGTATTTAAAGCGTGTTCATTGATCAGACTTATCATGGGATTTTTCTTTTGACTAGACTTATAGTGGGATTATATTCAGAGGCGGATTTACTAAGGGTGAATGGGGTCAATTGACTCCATTCATTTTTAAAATTTCAATATTAATATGAAATATTATTATAATTTTTCATTAAAATGCTACACATACTCAAAAATTGACCACCATATATTTTTTTTTAAAATTTATATATAGTTGACCCCCATTCATTTGAAAATAAAAAATATTGTGTGTATAAATTGGAGGACTATTAATATTTATCATTTGTTCTTCAAAAATTAAACTATGATCTCATTTCTCTATCCTAACCTAAAAAAATCATGATAATTTTTGTTAATACTATTATTTTAATTATTATATATTTTTTAATTATTATTATAATAAAAATTTTGACCCCCATTATTAAAGTTTCTGCATCCGCCCCTGATTATATTGGATGAACTTATATGGTAGGGACATCCGCTCTCTTGGGAGGGGTATGGGGTGGGTTGTGTTATGTTCGTGATGCTTACGAGTTCTGTTAAAAAAGAAATGAATTTTTATTGATATATGACAACCTATTACACAAAAACACCCGGGAAAAAAATTATGAAAATGTATAAATGGAAATTCTTCGGATGCATCATTAAAACAATTTTGAAATGTTCCGTATTATTTAATCTAATATTATTTTTGTATGAAATAATTATTGATAATATTTATTTTTTGCAACATTGTATCATAAAGCAATGGAACAATAATATTTAAAAATTCATGAAGACAATAATATTATCAAACCACAATGAAAATTAAACAAATAGAAATCATGACAAAAAAATCGTGTGTATTTTTTTTCCTATTTTAACAAAACCAAGAGATAAATTAAAACGGGCAACAAATTTTACCAAAATAAGAACATGTCTCTTAGATTCTTAGAACTGGATTTGTATTCTAGCAAATTCATGGAAAAACGAAAAAGGCCTGACTAACGGCCATAGAAAATATATAATTGGCTCTTCGATAAATTTTCCTAAAATTTTGCATTATTCGAGTTGTCTAAAAAGGACGTTAGTATCTCGCCTCTTTTATACTAACACAAGTATAAAACATCTGGACGCATATATATATATACTAGCTATATACCCGCGCGTTGCAAGAGACTCTTTTATTTAAACATTAAAATATTATAAGATAAAAAATTCACATTTAACTAATATTAAATTATAAATTCACCAAATTATAGAGAAAACCTATAATAAAGACTATATTTAATCTTGAATGAGATTTTTGCACAATATGAGTTAATGATTCATGATTTTTATGGCAAGCAAAGTAAATTATTCTAACATATATTATCATCATTAATTTCTTACCAAATATGCACAAGGTTGCTAAATAAAAAAAATAATATTATGAAAATAATAATATATAAGGGAAAGAAATGGAGAGAAAGAGGGGATCAATGGACGTGATCACATACGTTCGATCAACCAAAAATAAATATTATCCATCTAATTAAGGGATAAAATGGGTATAATAAAAAATTACCATGATAAAAAATGGACCCTCCAATTCTTAGATGCTTTATATAATAGTATATATATATATATATAGAGAGAGAGAGAGAGAGTGATGCTATGGTGCTTCGCGAAGCACAAAATCTTTTGTGTTTCACGTCCGTATCTCAAATTTAAAAGTTCAAATTGCCGATCCAAACCGTTGAACATCATCTTCATATTGAAATATCATTGGAGATCAAATTTTATATTTTTTTGAATTTTTTTGCTATTTTTTAGATGGGTACAAAATCGCTAGTTTTGGATGGTGCAGAAATCGTTAGATCAGCAAACTTTATACCCATTTAAAAAATAGCAAAAAATTCAAAAAAATATATAATTTGATCTCCAAGAATATTTCAATATGAAGATGATGTTCAACGGTTTGAATTGGCCATTTAAACTTTTAAATTCGAGATACGAACGCGAAACACAAAAGATTTTATACTTCACGAAACACCATAGCATCACTCACACTCTCTCTCTCTCTCTCTATATATATATATATATATATATTACTTTCTAATTCATACACGAGAAATAGCCCCACAAATCAAAGAACAAAATAATGACAATATTAATGTTAGCAACCTATTGTTGCTGCTCGTTTGCCTTTTCTTTTCCCGCAACCGGTCGCTAGATATTTGAGCCCAAAATGGATCGGCTCTGAAGATCAATTAAATGTTGCTTTGATGACAGCTTGGCAATTAATTGATGGAAAAGAAGAAGATACATTGACAAGATATAGCCGTGCCCGTGAAGTCGTGAACTACCTTACTTGAAATCAGTTGAAGTGAATGGAATCAGTTTGCTAAGTCTTTCCTCCCTAATTAATTAATTATTAGTATTTTGTCCATACCTGATGTCTTACAAAAATACAAAAATTCATATCTTCAAGTGAAAAAAAAATAAATAAAATAAAAATAATTTAATAATTAATATAAATTTTAATCATGAATATAAAATTAATGTAAAATAAATATACAATTGAGAAAAAAGTTAACATTCAGAATTTAAAGAAATTTAAAATTCATGATGTATGACATCTAAAAAAAGAAACAAAATAGAGTAATTGTAATTCTAAATTATACAGCATTCAGTGTAACAATCAAAATTGAGAGAAAAATATAAGTTCAACACAAATGATCATGAAGATTGTGACATTATTTAACGAATAATTCAATTCAATGACTGATATTAGCTCTAAAAAATCAATAAAATACTTATATCGTTGCAGAATCAGAACACTTACGTATTTAATAAGGAGTAGAGATTGTATCTAGTCGTGAGCTAGTTGAAATCCAAGTCATGTCTCCCGACTACTTAAACGATGCATTTAAGTTGTTTGGTGAGATCTAGATAAGTCTATAAGGGCTCATTTTGAACATGATCCGTCCGGCTCTTTAAAAAATTTAATTTTTATCCGACCCTTATAAATATATTAAGTTCGGAGAGTTTAATAAAAATTAAATTTCTCAAATATCAAACTCACTCCTTAAAAATTAATCTTTTTAAACTCAACTCTTTAAATTTTTTTATCAAATCTGATTTTTATGTGACCCTTTAGTAGTCGTAGACCTTGTAAATCCGGTCGGACGATATCTAGTGAGATCCCCCTCTCGAAGATCGGTCAAGCTGACTGGACTCGAAGCGAAGACTAGTCCCCGTTTTTCTTTTATTTTTGTCTGTTCCGTTCTTATAAAATTCATGCTATGATTTGATCTGACGCTTACGAGATCGTAGGAGATACATCTGGTGCGTACAGTATTGTCCCACTGAGAACAGTGTTGTCTACGGAGGATTTTTGGTCCTGTCGGCCGAGAGCATAGGCAGCTAGCTGATCGTCTGTGTCCCTTTCTGTGTGGAACCTTCTGATGCTGGACAAGTATTTACATAATAAGATTCTTTATTTTATTTTTTAATTTCATCGAGCATATATATACCACGTGCATGTGCATATATGATTCAATATGTAAATATATATTTTATAGAAATTTTTAGAATATTTGAATAGATAAAATATTTTTAAAGAATTTCAATATAAAGTAAGAAAATATAATATATTTTTTAATTTTTATACTACATATATCATATTATTAATTTTATAAAGTTAATATGATAAAAATTAAAAAATATTTTATATTATTAAATATGTGGATATATATTTTTATATATGTGAATTTCACTGAATATTCACACATACGGTCATATTTAAAAATAATACCTATAACTACAGGGTGAATGAATCAACTATCAAAATCAACTTCTGAGATAATTGCTTTTGTTTGTCTAAATTAAGAGATTGTACTTCTTATAAGCTGATTGTACCTTTTTTTCATTCAAAAAAAAAAGATAGGACCTCTCAGGCTCTCACATCGTACCATCACCCAGGACCCACCCATGTGCAACCAGAGACTTATTAACAGACCGGAGTACATGACCCTCAAAAAAAAAAAATCTCTCTGACTTCATTGACCTGAGAAGACTCCTGAAATATGAAATATCTGAGAATTTTACAATTCTTTTCTGGCAAGACACAAAATGACTAGTGCTGCCGTGCAACTTTATCCATCTTCTTAATTTGAGAAATATCAAAAGCATAAACTTTATAAGAAAATGTTTCAAATTAGTTATCTTAAGAACACCCAAATGAGAAAAAAAAATTCTTATCCCTGCACATTTTAGATCAAAGAAAAAATATTTTTTTAAAAAAATTAAAAATATGAAGTGCACAGATACGAAAAGATGTGCAACTTTAATTTGGGCTTTTAAGAAGTTAGTATCATATCTTCCCCATATAAACAGGCCCATGAATTATTTGGGCTTTTGTGAAGTTAATATTTCGCACTTCAAATCAAGGCAAGTTCTTTGGATTCCCAATCTCATACACGCAAAAGCCATCGAGATATGATTCAAGAGCTTTCCAATTCCATACAAACAAATAATTTCTTCTTTGCATTGCTTAGAAAAAAATCAACTATAACGAAATTAGAATTCTTTATGTGAAAATTATATTTATATTGACTGCGATTTTGCTTACTGTTTGTTCTCGTAAACATGGAAGCAGATCAAAATCTCTGAATTATATTCATATGAGACTACATGATGCATTGTTCCACAATTTAGATCGAGATGTGGTTCCAGCTCTCTCACTACAAAAACTGGTTATGAGAAGACCAATTATCACTAGGAAAAATAATTTGGATAATAGAATGACCCCTCCAGTTCTCGCCATCTATTAAAAAAACAATTAACTTAATCTTTAACGAAGGTATTGGTTGTTAATTAGAACAATTCTGCTATAAATAAAAAAATTAGTAGATAATGAATGACAACTATTTTATTTCAACCTAATTTATTTGAAATATAGTGCAAATTCTAAAACGTACAAATCCGTTAAAATCTACAACTCCGGTTTTCTACTATTTTGATGGGTTTGGTGGAAATGTAAATTGATGATACAAATTTCTATTTTAAAAAAAATATTCACAACAGTTTTGAAATGCTTTTAATAACGGTTCTCCAACCATCATTGAGGGAATGTTAGAAAAATTATAAACATACATTGTTAAATCGCATTGTTAAAAACTATTTTTGAAAGTTAAAGGACCTTTAGCAATAGTTTTTAACTAAATTATTAAAGATCTTTCTTTTAAAAAATATATATTTTTATCTTTAACTTTGTTTTAAACAAACATTCTTATATATTATTCATTCTATAATTAATATGAAAAAAAATATAATTATTCATTCAATAAAAATCAAACTTATTCAACAATGTATCTTATTCATTCAATGATATAAATTTTACACAATTTATCAGAAAAAAAAAACAAAATGAAATTTCAGACACGCTTCTGACGCCTTGGACGAGCTTTTTATGCCTAAAAAATTGCTGTAACGGCTAATTTTGTTAGTAAAGTAAAGTAAAAGTGGGGAAGTAAAAGACAGTATTGACAATAATTTTGTTAGAATTAAGTGCAATGATGCGTTGTGGAAAAAAGAAGTGCGACTTGATAATATTTTTTTCCCATGATTTTGTACTAGTTGGGAAGTAAAAGTGGAAAAATAAATATCATCCCACCTCATGCAAAAAAGGATATCCAACAGTGCAACAAAATATAACCCCATTTTGGTTAAAATCCCCTTCAATTCCATGGGAATTGTGTCATCCGAACGGTTCCTAAAGGATTCTATTAAGAAATTATGAGTTCAGATACCTGTTGGGCTGTTTCCACTTTCCACTTATTAATTTGCACTCTATTTTTGCACACTCCAGTTCCGGCCCAATATGAGCATATTGACAAACAACCGTAGAGGTCTTCGTTAGATTTGGTGACGAATATTCGGTAAAAATAAAGAATATTTGTTTCTCTATTTCATTTGCTGAAATTGCACGGGGGGATCCTCGATGGATGGTCTGAAACGCAAAATACTTCAATTAGAACATTATTTGCAACTCATTCATTCTCCCATTTGTTGACCAATACTCAAATTTATATGACTACACAATTTGGAAAATTTGTATAATAGCTTAAAGATACAACAAACTTTGTATAATAGCTTAAAGATACAACAAAATTTGTATAATAGCTTAAAGATACAACAAACTTTCAGGTCAGACAAGCCACAAAACAATCATATCTAACGGCATTCGACTTAATTTTTTAAACACCCGGAGGGTAGTTCGTTATATATATAGATAGGTTGATCAGCTGGCACCAAACTACAACTACAAAACAATTGTTAATTCTATGTGACAAACTGACAATTGCTATTTTAATAGCAAATATATGAAAAAAAACTATTAATTTAGTGATCAATAATTGTTTATCGCAAAAGAATATTACAGTAATAAAGATTTTTAAAATCTATTTAGAGATAATTGCTGATAATTAATATTTATACAAAAAAAAATCTTTCTATTTCAGAATGAAAACACTTCACAAGTACGTAGATATGATCTATATTCTATATGCACAACCTAGCTATGACTTGATTGTTACTTCGTCAGTCCACCTGTAGTTATTCCGTTCCTGATTTTATGTGTATGAAATTGGGTTCTTACTTTCTTTTAAAAAGATAAAGTTGGTCGCTGAAGTTTAAATTGTATCAAAATTGGTCAACTTTTAAAACATGACAAGTTGATCCTTACTTTGAAAAGATAATAAACTAGGAGCATCCAGAGTCTTTTCCCACACATGGCTGAAATCCAAGATACATATAGCAAATAACAGCCCAAAAGAATCACTCCAGTACAGATTGGTTCACAAAGGTCCCAACAACATTTCTAAGATGGTCTCTTTAAAGATTAAGGATAATAGAAGTGACAATATTCAGGGCACTGTACTAAAATATCATTCGAAGCAGAAATAAATGAAGTAATGTAACACTAATGAAATTAATCAAAATAGTTAATACATACTTTTGGAAGTATGTGGAGGCATCAGAAGCTCATCATCTTCAACTGGTACATGGACTTGAGATGGACCAGCTGTAATTGGGGCCGGAACAACTGCGAACGAATCTGGAGGTGGATGTTCCCTTGTCAATTTTAATGATACCTTGTGAGAACTGTTGATACCCAATCCTTGGACATTCTGTGAACAACAACATTTTAAAAAACTGAGGCAGCATGTACATAAAATTTGTATGATCAACTCTAGTACAATTGAATTCGAGTTTAGAATCTAGGAAAAACTTGTTTTTCTCAGTGAATTTAACAATTGGTTGTACAATGCAATATATGTGATCATGGGAAGTTATAATATCATAGCTGTTTGTGAAAACTACCATTCCAAAGGCAGGAGTTGGTTCAATTTTCCTGTCTCCAGTGAGTGAACTGGCTTCCTTCCTTTGAGCTGAGTCTTGCTGACAGAACTTGCTCATTTGCAATCCACTCCCTCGCTGCAACAATCACAGAAAACATACTTCTAATTAACAGCACAACCTTTTTTACTCGTTACTCTTTGCTGATTATAAGATACTTGAAATACCTGAATGCTCTTGGAAGCACGAATGTGACGGGATACTCCCACTGGAAAGCCATTGTATCATTATCTTGGCCTTCTATCGAAATGTACAGCCAATTTAATTTCTGGTGAAAAAAATAAAGCAAGAAATGATAAGAACTTTGAATTGACAATATATATATTAATTATGTTAAGAACAATAACAACAATAGTTACAATATAAGAATAACAATATAGAAGCATAGTTTAAGCAATTTCTAATTAGAAATCTTGCTTTAGAAATCTTGCTTTACATGTGGGGCAGACGCTGATCCGTGCGGACGAAAACTCATGGCATAGCAATTCTCCCACCGCCGTGGTTCCTCTTTTCTGAACCAGCAAGCAAAAATAAATTACAACGGCAGAAGGGCGCAAGTTCATCACTTGTAATATCTTAAACCAGAAGAGAGCTGCTCTTTAAAACGGAAAATGAAAGGGAAAGGCGAGATGGAATTAACCTGGTGCTTCAGAACAATCGAGAAAAAGGAAGCGATAGGGAAGAAATTGAAAATTCTGTAAAAACGGTATGATCACTACTGTACGCGACAACAGGAGTAGCGCTCGACCGGATCTCCCATCGTAATTATCGTAGTTGTCGCCTCGTTAGTCCCACAACGTCAGAATTTACAGGGAGTAGGCGCTTTGGAGCTTATAAAAGGAGGATGCGAGGGTGCAGCAGAAGGCACTTGTCTTGAGTCGGTACCTTCATTGTAAGAGCGCCGACCTCCATCTGCCATTTGGCAGAGTAAAAGTAATAATTTTTTTAGGGGTGGTGGTGTGAGGTCCGGGCTGCAGGGCGCCCGGCCTCGCCGGGGAGCGGGGTGTGGGGTCCGGGCTGCAGGGCGCCCGGCCTCGCCGGGGAGCGGGGTGTGGGGTCCGGGCTGCAGGGCGCCCAGCCTCGCCGGGGAGCGTGGTGTGAGGTTCGGGCTGCAGGGCGCCCGGCCTAGCCGGGGAGCGGGGAGCGGGGTGTGAGGTCCGGGCTGCAGTGCGCCCGGCCTCGCCGGGGAGCGGGGTGTGGGGTCCGGGCTGCAGTGCGCCCGGCCTCGCGGGGTGTGGGGGTCCGGTTGGCAGGGCGGCCGGCCACGCGGGGTATGGGGTTCCGGGCTGCAGGGCGCCCGGCGGGTGTGGGGGTCCGGTCGGCAGGGCGGCCGGCCTCGCGGGGTGTGAGGTTCCGGTTGCCGGCCTCGCGGGGTTTGGGGGCCGGCCTCGCGGGATGTGGGGTCCGGGCTGCAGGGCATCGGCACGCGGGGCGCTCCTGGGTGTGAGGTTAACCGAGAAATTTTCACTTCTGCTTGTGAAAATACCTAGAGTCCAGCGAGCCTTCGACGGTTCGACCCTTTTTTTAATTTTTTTTTGTCGTTGCCCCATTTTGCTTACGAGTCGGAACTATGTCGGCTCTGGAGCCTTGTAATTTTCTCTCTCTCATATTATTTTGTCAGCGACTCAGCGTAGAAGTAGAACTTATCTAGGTGAAGCCGCAGATTTCTCATGTGCTACTCCTGTCCTCTCGATATATATAAGACCATTTGGTACCATACTAATGCAACATACAAACATGGTTTTCATTTTCTTTCTTTTTTTTTGTGTAAGCGCACACATGAACGACGTGTCTATTAATGTTGAATATTTTGAGAAAGAGACACTGCCTATTAATGTTGGAATTTCAGCATAACCACAACAATTATAAAATTTTCAGTGTCGTCAGCTAATTTCGACATTCCTTATTCAACAACTATCTTTGTTGGATTTAAAAAAGATAACAGTAAAAGTGTAATAACTATTGTTGGCTTTAAAAAAAACAGTATCGACCTCATCAATGTCATTTAAATCCGAACGCCAATCCGATATTAATAATATTTTAAATACAACTCACTGGACTTAATAATATTTTTTTGTGTCTATCGCTAATAGGTTTTTTTGGATAGGTGAAGGTATAGTGAGAAATTTAAGTATTCAACTCGTCGAGCATCAATTTTACAAAAAAAATAAAATAATAATATGTTATATTGGAAACGGGTCAGGGAGGCAAAAAAAATGAAAAGGAGATGAATAGTTTTCGCATTTTAGAGGTAGATAAACTGTCTTATTCTGATCTAATGTGACTTCACCTCTGGGACATCTAGCATTAAGTTAAGTTGCTATGATTATAATTTTTAAACTTTTGAGTCTTCTATGCATCATATCTTTAATGATGTTCTAATGTTATTAATGAAAAAGTAAGAGTTTGAAAAAAATTCTTGTTTTAATGTTATTAATGCGGTGGAATCAATAAAGGAACACAATTAAAATTTGAGAAACAGGCTCCCAGTATTTTTTGACCCGCTGCATAAATAATGGCATGTTTCTGCCACGGTCAATCCAAAATAAAGTAATTAATTTTCCTTCAAATTTGGACATGCAAATTGGTCGACTTTTGTGGTAAAAGAGAACGACGGTCAATATGATGAGATGCTATTTTTTTTTGTTTAAACCTGGAATATAAGAAATAACCCTGGGACACAAAACTTCTCACGTTTCTTTCGGTGTACGCTGAATTGAACAAGCAGGCTGCCTCTATTATAATTTATACCTTCTCCCTGAAATGAATGCTCTGACGAGCTGCGCTGCGCGCGATTGGAGCTTTGTAGGGGGGTTCACCTATATGCACGGATCACCATGGAGATCTGATGGCCTCAGTTGGCTGCAGCGTAATGATGCGCGTTAGGAAAACAAGATTCCCGCCCTAATAGGGGGGAGAAACGCTGAGAGCCGGTACTCGTCGACAAATTTATTTCAGCCATTGATTTTCATTTAGATTTGCGTGTTTTGTTTTATGTTGGTTGTTTGTTCAGTTGGTTTTGTGCTATATCTACGTAGTGGGTATAGATGTGCTTCAAAACGGATAAAATGATTTCTTGTACCATCATGATGCCTGAACATTGCAAAGAGGATCATTGGTATACCGTTTGGCTCATGACCTTATAATTCTAGTGTCGAGTTCTCACTTAGTGTTTTTTAGTCCGCTGTACTAAAAGATACATAGTTCTGAGATGCATTTATGTGCCGCTCATTAATGTTTTTCATTCTTTCCTATCCTCGATTGAGTCTCTCTCACGTCCCCTCCCTCTTTGCTCGACGCTCGCCGACACGTCTCCTAGCGCTGGCTCCTCTGATTATGGCAGATGCGAATATTATGTATGATATCATCCAACGATTTAGATAATTTATGGGCTTTAATGATAACTTACTTTACTGATTGTTGGCATTTAGTTTGGGAAGATATCTTTCTTCTTGTTTGTGGCATAATTCTATATTAGTTTTTTTTCCTAAGTTTGGTGATGATTAGGGATGATGTCGGGCGAAGTTGTTTTCGACTCCTCTTTAGGCTTTCTTACCGATTTTTCAACAGCTCTTCTCACTTCTGGCATATTTAGTTTTTCTAAATTGAATTCTTATTTTTCGAAAATCCATATAGCTTAAGAATTGTGCCTTAGTGTTGTCTAATATCTCTATCAGCTCCGATTTCGAATCAAATAAGGTACAACATACAAATTTTTTTTTATAAAAACCCGTAGGTTTTCCCTTCAAGCTGCGAAGACTGTCTAAGTGCAGTTTCGTAGCCTGTAGGAATCACTTGTAGGTCAGACCCAGAGGCTATGCACCTATACCTCCCTAAGTGTACGTTTTCCTTTTTTTTCCGCTTCAATACCACGAATAATTGTAATATATATATTCTCCTTTGCTTTCTTATCCAATTTGGTCTGTAAGTGCGGTGCTACCAAAGTCTCCCTCCGATTGCTCTAGTCGGATTTCCATCCCTCCATTCCGCACCGCATCGACAATTTGCTGGACCGTCTCCCCTGCACGCCATGATGGATATTCCTCCTGCCTCCCATTCCCAATGAGACGATCGTCATTCTCCGCCATCCACACCTTACACCTTGCATTTGGACCCATTGACACGCAGTCCAGAGTCCAGACAGCTTTGGCCTCCGCTTGATAGGAATCGTGAGCAAATAACTTCTATCAAATAGTCTCTTTTTGGAGCGCAAGCGCAAGTGTGAAACACACCGAATCTCTGAACATATTAATTAAGGTATCAATCCAGGACGTCTTGTTCTCACTTGTCAGATTTTAATTTGGTATCTTATCACGTTAATCAATTTGGATCTCATTACAGGTTCTAAGAGCATTAAAATTTCAACAGACAGAAAATTCGAAATATCATAATCAAATTCACCAACTTTTTGCACTACATATCAAATACCGTACGTGCACACAACATCAAGATGCGTGATTGAGTCAATTCAATTTAAATCTGATCTGATCCGATCTGAAGTGATCTTAATTTGAGTCAAGATTTTTTGATCCGTCACGGATCAGATACGGTACGAATCGATCCGACCCATTTAATGTGCTTTTTGAATTTATTTTATGATTTAACGTTAACTAAAGATTAAATATGCACTAATTGATATTAATTATGTATTAATTATTATTAAATTACTTTAAAATAAAAAAAAATATTAAATTATTTTATTCATATTGAATCAGCCAAAAAAATATAAAGAAAAATATTAAAATAATAATGATAATAACTGAACCGACCCTTTGACAACCCTACCCATGATTAATTTATCTTTCTTCTCTTCCCCATCTCCAATCAGAGCCATTAAAAGGCATGAATTCAAATTGCTGAGGGAGCCAGGGACGAAGAGCACTCCACCTTGAAAATACACAAGTAACGGAACGAAGAGCAAGTTGAGAATGATACAGAGAATCAGAAAAATCCTCACAAATCGTTGTTGATTTCTTTCTGTGCTGTATGTGATTGTATTAGATACTGGTTTCTTTTGTTACTTAGAGCATCTTTAATAAAAATTTCTATTGAATTTCTATTCTTATGTATCACTGTATATTTTTTATTTTGGCGTTGAAAAGACAGTTTCTATATTGAAGAGTGTTAACTGTAATAAGTAATTTCTCTGATTAAATCTGATATGATGATAATAAAAAATTTAGAACCGGTTACTGCATTAAAAATGCTCTTAGTTTTCTAAAATAAGAATAAAAGATATATGCCATGTATGTAGGAAGTATTTGATAACATTGACTATAAAATTAGGTTTAGGTTCTCTCTACTAGAAATCCAACCCGATAATAAAAAGCCATTTGTATGTTCATGATCGTTGATATAAGAGCATTCACATTTTATTGTCAAATTGATTGTCAAATTTTATTTGACAATTGTCATTTAAATTTCAGAAATATAGAGACTAAATAAAATTAGATAATTGTATAAATTTTATAGTCCATTTGACAAGCTACGCCAGCATAGAATCAAAAAATTAATTACGACGGTGTCATTTTGATAATTTTATTTTATTTATGGATGTCACTCTTAAAAGAGATTATTAATTTTATGATATAACATAAAATTTTATTTTTGACAATCGTCACTAATCATACGCTCTAAGGGCCTAATATTTCTGATATCTATGCATTTTACATCAACTTTTGTGGTTTTTCCATTGTTCGGTTTAGATATTTCATATATATTCTCGGGTAAAATATTCTTCCTTCTAATATTTTTTTGTTTAACCTGCCTTGTGTAATGAATATAATTAAACAATAATTAGAAGAAATGAGTAATAAATTTAATGCCGTCAAAGTCTCCCCTAAACCTAAACCCTTGCTTAAACCGTGTTCCCTCCCGAACCCCCCCTTCTCCCTACAAAAAAATGAAAAAGAAGAAGAAATCCGAATTCGAACCAGCGAAGAAAGCTTGGTCAAAAACCTAGAAGATTTATTTTTGAAAGATAAATTTCTTTCACTCCTCATCAGTCGTTTGTAAAATTCATTATAATTGATAAACAATGAAATTGATGCAGGCTCTTTACAACTATGTCGAATCCCTTCTCAGTTATTACTTTCAACTTGTAATTGTAATAAAGAATGTTGGTACACAAGCTGTGTGAGGTTAGGATTTTTGAACACAAACTGCATGTATCTCACAAGTGCTTAGGTTTGTTGGTATTTCCACAAAGTATTTGTGCATGCAAGATGTTTCATTGGCTCCATAGAAGACTATTTAAGGCGGAAACAAATAATCTGGGCTGTATGTAGTTTGTTCATCGTGAGATGTGCATTCCATTGTTTTATTGTGTATTAGATAATGGATGTTATTTTAAATTTTTAATCCTTTAATAGAAAATTGAACAGGAGTTTTTTAAAATGGGAAAAAATGAAATTCTTCTTCAACATTTGCCTCATGCTATTCTGTTTAGCATTTGGACTGGTTTCTAAGCATCACGATAAACAGAAAATTTTAAGTTATGTTTCAAAATTTCATATCAAAACAAGTTCAAAAGGGTATGAAGAATCATATATGTATTTTAGAAGTTGGAATTAGACTTCCCTCCCTTCTCAGTTTTGAATTTGATCTATTGATTGGCTCCTGATTATATTAATTATTTCTGCTATTTCCATATTGAAGGGTCTGCTGAAGGATTTTTCTAATCGCCCAATCTTCAACAACTTGAAGAACTTGAAACTCGGGGGTTGGTGTCTGCATGAAGAATTTCAGTTGGTTGCATTTTTCCTCCGTTCACCTAATCTAGAAGGGATCACGCTATGACTGCTGCAATTAGGGATGACAATTTAGCCCGCGGTTCGGTGAACCCGTCCGGATCCGCTCCGGTCCGACATTAATCTGTCCGGCCCGACTCATAAACGGGTAGGGTTGAGTCAGGTCTTTCATGTGGGCCGGATCGGGGCAAAAAAAACATGGCCCGCATGTAGAACGGGCAGAGATTTTTCAGGCCCAGAGGTATGGACTGTACAAGACGGGTATGCGATTTTGATAGACGGACTGGTTCACGGAATTGATGTTTTACCCAACTATCTCGGCCCGTTTCCATCTCTAGCTACAATGTACTATTTCTTATATTGAAAAATAGTAATCTAGTGGTATAACTTATAAAGAAAAAAGATTGCCTCAGGTTAATCAATGGTGTAGGACGATTTGTATCAGGCAGTATGGTAATTTAAGTTAATAATAACAACTGGTAATAAATTTAGAAATTTCACTAGGTAACGTAGAAAATTTGAGTAGGATTACTTCTTCCTATTTACTCAGCCATTAATTGAAGATGCCTGCAGGGATCATCAGAGATCATATTTTGACTTCTCTAAGGCCAGACTTTGGACAGTGCATGCCAAATTGAAAACCAAAAATGTTGCAGAAATAACATATATGTACCAAATGTTAAAATTTTCTTAATATTTTTAGAAGTTTAGTACTTAAATCAATTATTTTTCCTATGTGAATAATAAATTTGTAGGTAGATTCTTTGGCTATTGAGATTTTTCCTAAATTATGGGATGAGGAGTATAATTTCCAGAACAGAGCTGCTTTGTTCCAGGCTCCAGAGCAAGTACCTCAAGATCATTGAGATTATAAAATATTCCATGCCTGATAAATGGATTGATCGGTTGGTTGAGAATTTGCGAGCGCATGTGAAGACCATTGGGGAAATTATAATACAGTGAATTTCTAGTTCCATTTTGATTTGTTCTTTCACAGTTTGGTTGACTGCACTGACCATGATAACTTCACATTTATATTTTTGGTTATTAATAAATCTATCCGTTTTTAGCATGAAAAATTATTGAATTTCGTTCTACATATCTGTTTCTTTGTAATAATTGATTATGATTCTCTTTGTGCTCAGGACGTATCAGAAACTATGATATTTTAAAGATCAGTCTAGTTGCCTATCATTTGAGTTATTAAACAATTTGTTAATTTATTAATTTTTAAATATGAATAAATGATTGAATATGTAACAAGAAATTGAGGCAGAAAATCAAATAACTAAGTTTCTTTTACAGGTACGACGCGTGACTGAGCTAAATTGGATTATGGGAGCTATAGAGAAAATACAAACGAATTTTCTATAAATGGAAAATGAGGAGCAGAGCAGAGCAGAGCAGGGGGGAGGTTGAAGCATTTCTCATCCAACGGTATAAACGGTCTCAGTTCGTTAACACGCTATTTAAAGTAAACGGAATCCTTATTAACATCCAGTGTCAAATTTCACCAAATTGTTCCATTGTATCAACCATGATGATTCATTCTCCTCCAATTGTTTTCTTGCTTCTGACATTGTTTGTTTCCTTCCCACATTTCAACAATGCCTCAGTACTTGATGCCTGTAAAGCGGCCGCTAAAAGCAGCTCAAATATCAATCTCAATTTCTGCGTGAAATCTCTCCAATCAGACCCGACGAGCATCTCCGCCGACTCCCTTGGCCTGGCCAAGATTGCAACAGAACTTGCTGCCAAAAATGCAAAGAATATCAAGACCAACATCAAAAAGTTGCTCACAAATGCTGAGTATGGAGACATGACGATCGAGATTAACACTTGTAGAAGCCTGTTCTCTCACATGATCTATAATCTTGCGGTGGCTGCCGACGCACTTAGCCATTCCAATTACGATGACGCAAAGACGTACCTCAGCGCATCGCTTGATGCGCCGTGTGACTGCGATGATGCCTTTAAGAAGCAAGAGGCTCCTCCAGTATTGGCTGACGACGATGAAACTGTAAAGCAGCTCACTGCAATTGCTCTTGCTCTTCTTAACAAGTGATTGATAATTTTGCAATTTTGTTTTGGTTTGTGTGTGTGAGGCGGATTGGGCCCTACCCACCAGTCCAAATAACGATCCACAACCTGTTTCCCATTTGTTACTTTTGTAAATTATTGCAAGTTTGAGACAAAAATGTAAAGAGTAAAATTATGCTTTGAATTTTTACAGAAGCAACCTTCCAATTTATTATTTCCATCTTGGAAATTGTATAATCGTCTTGGAAAATTTTAATCTATCTCTATGTGTCTAGCTATCTACCCACCTGAATTGATATTTCTTTTTTCAAATACTTTTATATTTTACAATAGGAATTTGATATTTCATTTATTCTTTGTATTATCGAGAAGGGACCCTAGCGAGCCAACTCGGCAGTCGGCACGAGGGTCTCTCAACCGTTATAAATTTTTTATAAGGGTTACTACAAAATATAAGCAACGATTAAATATTATCGAGGTATGATTGCAATTAAAATTATTACAATTGTTCATCGTGGTTTTCCCAAAAAATGATATTGTATAGGTAAATATTTAGATATTTAAAATGAAACATGTAAATTTTTTATTAAGTAAAATTTGAATATAAATACATGTTTTTCAAAATTATAAAATATATATGTATATCGACAAAATATTATGATTAGCTACATAATAGTTTATATAAAACAAAATAAAAAGAGTTGTATTGACTTAAAATTTAATTGTACCTTAAACCCATCACATCATCTTATGCCAAAACCATTTCACAACATTGTCTTCTCTTTCTGGGCCACAATCTTATAATTTCTGTTGGAAGCACATTGTCTTCTCTTCCAGAGTCATTTTGGTTTGCAGTGCCTTTTCAACTTGCTCTTTATTCTTAAGTTTCTTTTTTCTTCTCGTATGCGAATTTATCCACTAAACTAGAGAAACAAAAATTCTCATTTTTTTTCGAATATTCTTCACTAACTCTAACGAAGATCCATAGGAATTTTTGACGAATTATAATTTGGGCTTGAACTGGATTGTGCGAAAAAAAAGTGGAAATCGAAACTTCTAAAAAACCTTGTGCAATGTGTCAAGTGGCATGGCATGTCACCAAGCTAAAGGGAAAAAAATATATGATCAAATAATTGACATTTTTTCCCAGAGTTTAATAGATTTCAGTGAAAAAAATGAAGAAGGAACCATTTTCTAAGTAGCATTTTAATAAAATGTTGAAAGTGGAAACAGGCATCTGAACTCATAATTTCTCAATAGAAACCACCTTAATAGGATCCTTTAGGAACCGTTCGGATGACAAATTCCCATGGAATTGAATGGGGTTATATTTGTCATTCGGATATCTTTTATTGCGTAAATCATGGGAACAAATATTATCGAGTCGCACTTTTTTTTTTTTTCACAACACATCAGTAATTGTCCACAGGCTCTCTGTATCTAACAAAATTAGTGTCATTAATGTTTTTTACTTCCCCACTTGTACCTTATTTTACTAATGTTTGTTATTAATTCTTGTTAATATATTTTTTTATAAAATTCTTTGTCTTTCTTTATTTTTGTTTAGAAGTTATAAATCCTTTGTTATTTTTATCCGATTAGCAACGTTTCTTTAATACTAATAAAATGAGTATTATCTTATGGTGACATATTATTGTGGAAATACTTCTTCTGTTATACTGGTGACATACTATTTTTTTATAGTTTTTTTTTCTTTATTTTATGCGAAAAATATTGGTAAAGCCTTTTTGTCTAAATATATGGAGCTTAAAAAATTTAATATTTTATTAATTTAATTAGCTTAATCTTATAAATATTTTTAGTAAATGTTGACATGTTTTTTTTAATTCTAGTTATATAGTCTTGATACAATATTGGTACCATATTTAGCATACAATGTACGTTTGTTTTATGATTTTGGCATACATTTTCAATAGATACCTGTTCTTAATAATTAAATAAAAGCTTCCAACAATTGTTCTCATGATACAACCGGAGTCATATATATCTATCCATTTTTAACATTAACACGTGTATGGATTTCGAAAAAAAAAAACTTGTGGAACTCCATAGCCATATAATTGGGGATGCAACTGAACACGTCCTCATAATTGTGATCGTTGACACGTCCGCTGGATGTATTTTCAATTTTTGTATCTCCTGTTAGTAGTTTGATATTTGAACCAACAGTGTCATGTCCACATGCTCGCTCTAAGGATATGTTCGGAAAATATATTTTCTTAAGATTTATGATTTATGGTATACCTTCTCTGATAACGAATTATTTTGATAATTTTGCCAATAATATTAAAAAAAAAACTATCAGATTAGTCTGTTTTAGATTTTAAAAAGTTATTTTTAAACATATCCAATCCGTTCAAATTAATCCAACGATTCACATTATAAATAAGAATACTTTTTCATTTCATCACACTTCAGGGACGGAAGCAGAAGAGTGGGAAGTGCTAGACCCCGCGCACAAAAAAAGTAACAGAATTGAACGTTTCAACCTTGACAGACCACAAAAAAGTTTAGACCGAGTTCTTTTAATTCGTCTAACGTTCCTAGGGTTTTTCCAGATAGAGAGGTCTTGGTCTTATGGACCCCGCGCCGCTTTTGTCCAGAACATTCTTCCTTGTAGGGTTCCTTCTCGTCTCTCCCTCACCTGGCCATTCCAAGCCAGTGCGCCGCCAAACCCCAATCTCTGTTCCCTTTCTACTAGATTGCCTCGCTCTTTCAATTTCTAATTCTCTAAATAAAGCAAACTCACATCGCGAAGGTACAGGTGTATCGTCGGTTCTCTGTTGATGCCGAAGGTTGACAAGGTCGTTCTGAATTCTGATGTGGTGAAATCGAAGATATGATTGAGTTCCACTGGTCGGAGGTTTCTCTTACCCCACCTGCTAATTTTTGATTCAGATTTCGACCATTGTTCTCCTCCTATTCCTCGACTGCGCATATGATCGATTAATTTCAGGTAATAAATGCTAGAAAACTATATTTTTCTTAGAAGGTTCTTTATTCTGTTTTACTTCGATGGTGTGAGCATTTGGCTTATTTTCTCCTTATTTTTGAATGCTCCGAGTTCTTATAGAATTGTTGGAGTTCTGCCATTTTCTTAGATCTGATTAATAGATATTTCGTACTGAATTTTTTACACCCTTTCTAGAAATGCCGTAATTTTAAAAAATAAATGCTAATTTTGAATAATTTGCAAGAGTAAAAAATTTGTGATAAAATGACGATCGCCACTGTGCGAGTGGGAGAGAAGCCAAGAGGGCCTAATAGTCTGACCCTCAAATTAGGCATACAGCCTTATTTAAAGGAGTTCTTTAATCTTATTTTAAGAAACATGCAAAATTAGATTAAAAAAACTGAACTAAACTAGTATGAAGGAGAATTAGAGGTCTTTAGAACTGTTTATCTGCTTCCCTGAAGTTGCTATGCTCTCCAATAGTTCTTTAGTGGGCCCCTCTGGCCTCGAGGGACCATCCTTCAGTTTGATCCAGTTTAAACCTGGTAAACTAGACCCAGTCATTGGATGTTTCCTTTCTCATGCTTCACTCGGTAGAAGTTCATTGTGTTGGCTTGTCCTTCCTCTTGGATTTGTACTAAATGGAGCTCCTAATAGCAGGATTTTACTATCAATGAAATTACTGCATTTTTACAGATTTTATTTCCAATGATCTTATTGCATTTTTATACGAATATGAAGAACTTTGGGCATCCTTTGCATATTACTCTTATTTTTAAACTTTCTAATATGCTTACACGCAAGAAGATAACATTTCTTCATTATTGTAGTCATGTGACCAAACTAGCAGAAGAACTTTTGCAAAAATGGCTCCTTCCCTGAGTGAAGCAGTACTTTTATTTATCAATAGTTTCAACTTTTAATTGTTGAGGATTATTCTCAAGTATGGCTGGTACTTCTCTTGCACCACTACTTAAATAAGAGACAATGGCGGCATACCTAATGATTCTTATTTATACAATTATTTGCATAAAATGCAAATTGTGAGTATTCCTAACCACTGTTTATGTTTTCCAGCACAAGATCATACCCGATCTTGCACAAATGAACAATTTTGGCTTCTGACAGTTTTGTTGCCTGCAGATTCTGCATGCCCTTTCTTTTCTCTTTTGCTATGATATTTGAACCTAATGTTAACTAAAGCTGACTGATATTTGACAGCTGTGATAATGCTTAAAAATGGGCTTATGCTAGTAAGAATTAACATTTTTTATTTACTAAATATATTATGAAAGCACAACTATTGTTAGAGTTCTTTAATGGTTTTAATTATGTTGTAAGCAAGGCAGCCAGCATGCCAAGAAATGCTGCATTTTGCTGGACCCCACCCATACCAAGTCCTAACATGGTATTCTGAGCCTGCCTCATATCAGGCTGTACCTGCCCTGCCATACCTGCAACAGAACCATTCCCAGACATGTCATACCCTGTGGCTGCACCACTCACTGGTGGTGTCATACCACCAGACAGAACAAGACTTGAGGCAGGTATATTTGGGTTCAGGGAGGAGTTTGAGCTGGGGTTTTGATTTGAATTAGGGTTTGCCTTGTTACACTCTCCATCACTAGCCTTCTGACAATTTAGTATATTCCCTTCAAAAATGTTCACTGGCTCCTCTAGTGCCTTCCGTGCAGCTTCAGCAGTTTTGTAAACAATAAGTGCAAACCCTTTTGGTTTCCAGTCTGGGGATCAAAACCCAGTGGGCCCTCCTCTATTTCACCATAGTGCAAAGAAATTATAGAGCTGATCAACATTGAAATTTGCATGTACATTGGTCACATAAATTTTTCTGTCAATGTTGTCACTGTGCTGGGATGGCGCAGGGCTGGGAGTAGAAACTAGGGTGGTTGTTCGAATTAGCAGTTCCACCTGACGAAGCAAGTTGGCATATGGCCATGCGACTACCTACCTTCTTGTTTGGGTGGTGGAGGGCCCGCCTGGCAGAGTTCCTGTGCGAAAGAGCACAAACTTGTCCCCTTTTGAACGGCCAGTACCTTTATCACTGATCACTCAATAGTCATCAATTTGACCGTATTTTATAAAGGCAGCACAAAAGGCGTCTGAATTGGCATCCCAGCCCAAGGCCATGAACAAAGAGCTTGCGGGCTGCTTGGTCTAGATCAACCTGCCTAATCTCAGACAAGGTATTTGGGTTGTAAGCAGGCTCTTTTCGCCTGGCGAAAGAAAAGGCGATTCGCGAAAGGGAAAAAAAGAAGTGAGCAAACCTATGTGGGGGAGGTGGCACCGCTCACCTCCTCTTCTCTCCTCTCCTCATCTCTCCACCTCACCGTTTCCCCCTTTCTCCTTCGCTTCTCCTTTGCTTTTTCCTTGGGTCTTCGAAATACAAGCAATAGCTCTGGATTCAGTTCAAGCAGCCACACCCCGACACAGGGCGACCATGATGGTTGTCGCCCCTCCACTGGGTTCAAAATTAGGGCTCAGATCTAGGGTTTAGATGTGCATAGTGATGGTGATAAATCTAGGGTTTTGGGTTGTCATTGTCTCCATCGAATCTACCCCTTCATCACCTCAACCGCACCTTGTATGCCTCTCTCTCTCTGTCTCACTCTCGTTGCTGGCAGATTCGACCCAAACTGCGGTGAATCGGGTCAAGCGATGCTGGTTTCCCTCTCACCCTCCCACCCCTTCTTGGGTTAATGGTCGACATACTATCGTTGACAGATCCGTCCCCCCTCACACTCTCTTTTGGGTGATCTCATGGGTCACATGTGGCTACACGGAGTGATGCCGTGCGACGAGTCCTCCGTAAATCTGCTCCAGCATTGGAATACGAAGGACGTTGATCAAGGAAGGAACGCATCAAGACGCACCAAGACTATCCTCATTTATTTTTCTTTATTTTCCTTTTCTTTTTAGATTTTTTATTATAGGGCAATGCTTGTATTTCATTTCATTTCATCTCTTCTCTACTCTTTCATCTGTAACTCTTTTTCAATTTGTTTTAATGAAATTATATAGTAGGCTTTTCGCCTACTTCAAAAAAAAAAATGTTGCAAACTTTTTGCAACTAATTGAGTATAATAAGTTAATTAACAATTATTTTTATGTGCCAGTCCTATTAATAGAATAATTCATTTTATCTTTATAGGAAAACAAGTGGTAAAGCTGGCGACAAGGAACTCATGGTCTCTCGTATGATTATTTCTACATACCATCTGCTCCAGATTGCAGTACTATCCTTATACCAATATCAAATTGACTACAGAGTTCAAGTTTGTTCTTCTTGTTTGGTTTTCAGTTGGTTTGTTTTCTTATTATAATAATTGAGGTCAATTGTTGTTAACCATTTCAATTGCAGTTGGAGTTTCACAACTGGAGCTTAATGGAGGTATCAATCTTATACTGAAAGCTATAAGTTGTTTTTCCCCTCTTCAGTTCTCTGGCATAGATCTTTTATTATAATAGTACTCATCATAAAAGTTCTATTTTTCTTTATTTTTTTCTATTCATGTTCAACCATGAGTGAACATTTCCTAGTTTGAATTTAGCATATCCATTCTGCAAAAAGAGAGAGCTTTTGTGGAATGCTGCAATAAAGTAATTTGACTATTTTTTATGAAGCATGGGGGTAAACTACTTTCTTCCACAAGAACACAGACAACATCACACTATCATCTTAGTTTTAGAAATTTGTTTCTTATTGCTAAGATTTGGTTTTTCTAGGAAGTTATGTTCCATAATCTGAATAAAAAAATCAAAGCAACGAAAAAAAAAATGATAGAACATCTTCATGAGGTGCTGACCAACTCCAAGAGTTGCTCTTTATTTTCCATCAGTCACTAGGAACATTCAAGAGTTCACAGAGTTTCTCGGTTAAAGGTAAACTGCTCCTTTTCAATAGTACAACTATTTATCCAATAATTGGGTTGTTACCTATGAAAATCAGATGACTCTGTGTGAAAGGCGCATGCAATCCCTTGTAGTATTCATGATTGATTGGCGATCACATCTGGTTTTCCAGGATGTGTCCTGAGATTGCTCAGTTCTAGATACATACATTCTAAATTTTGACGGAAGTTGATTTCAGCATAATGCACAACTTTATGTAATTACATCAGTATGCAAATGACAGTGGTTCAACTTTTTAATTTATTTGGCCAATCATGCAAGGTGTTCCGAATAAAGCTTTATCAAGTGGTTCAACTTTATCATTTTTATTGGGATATATTGTGTAATTTCGAATGTGTTGTCAATTTTTTTTTCCCTAATGTATTAGCACCTGCACTAGGAAATTTGGATCTTTGTACGTCTCATCATATACCATTTTCTAATGCATGTTTGGGTAAATGAATATCTGAATTTCATTTGCTATTAGTATGAGCTTTACAAGCAACTTCATTTCTATTGGTTTATTTATCATTTGTGGACTTCAGAGTGAACAAATGTTTACGGACTGAGCTTGAGACATGGTCAAAGCTAATTTTTAGGACTGAAATTAAGAATATCTGTAGTAGCACTTTGACTTGTTGAAAAAAATATTTGGAGAAGTTTTTGAGTAAAAAAAAAAGTTTTTGATACAACGTTTCTCGTTGTATTGCCCACAATTGTTAAGATTTCATTTCTGATGCATGGTTCTTAAAATAAAGCCCTCGTATTTGCGTGAGGGTAAAAAAATTAACTGTCAACGGTTTAGGGTAAATTTAAGTTCATAATTACCGTCACTTACATCTAAGCAAACAAGCGCCCTGAATAAGTTTATATTGCTGTCACTTCTCTGAGTGAATTACTACTGTCGCTTTCATAATTACTCCTTTACGTCGCTTCTATATTATTGGCGTCACATACCTCTGAAAAGTTTTATAGCCGTCACTTACCTCGCAACATTCAAGCGCCCTGGACATGTTTATATTGCCGTCACATACCTCTGAAAAGTTTTATAGCCGTCACTTACCTCGCAACATTCAAGCGCCCTGGATATGTTTATATTGCCATCACTTCTCTCAGTGGATTACTACTGTCGCTTTAATAATTACCGTCACTTACGTCGCTTATATATTATTGGCGTCACATTCCTCTGAAAAGTTTTATAACCGTCACTTACCTCGCAACATTCAAGCGCCCTGGATAAGTTTATATTGCCGTCACTTCTCTCAGTGAATTACAACTGTCGCATTCATTACCGTCACTTACGTGGGTTTTATAACCGACATTTACCTCTTAGAAAAAACGCTGCCAAGTATATCTATAGCCGTCACTTACCTCTCCTAGAAAAACGCTGCCACGTAAGTTATACGGGCTTTTCATATTGCCGTCACTTACCTCGTAACAATCAAGCGCCCTGGATAAGTTTATCATTGGCATCATTTCTTGTACGATCTTTTGCGTCAATTGTTGTAAAAATTTTTGGCATCACCTAAACCTAACAATTCAACTATTGCCATCACTTACCTCCAAGAAATTAAGCGCTCTGCATAATTTTATCATTGTCGGCACTCCTCTGCCAGATATTAAGCGCAAGCGCCCTCAATAAGTTTATCATATACAGGATTTTAGCGCAAGTTAATCTAATGAGTTTCTCCTTGCACAGTTACAGTAAAAACGTTCATGCACAGACCAATACTTTTTTCTTACTACAAGTGGATCAAAACCAAACTTTACAAAATTTAGCTCAATGTTGATTTTTCAATCATGACTCCCTTCCTTTAAACAGGAGCTTGCAACAACTTTGCACAAAAAAATAGCAATATGTGCAATATGTACATATTTCAATTCAATAACGGAAAAAATTAAATTCAGAAACACAAGCTTCAAACATATGTTATCCCAATTAAACAATCATCTATGCAAAATTGTGAGCCAAATAAGGCTGGTTTTAATCTTCATTTACAAAACAACAGACTTAGTAAGGAAGCGATAGAGGCATTCTTCAGTGCATTTTGGCACTAGAGATTCTGGGCATATGGTACACATGGCATTTCTTCACACAACTAAGGAAAACATTACCTGTAATGGGTCACATAATGTAGTCTTGATGTAGTCTTCTTTTTCATCACATAATGTACCAGATCTAACTTTCAGAAATATCTTTCTTCCATGCCGATCCTCTGTAAACTGCATATAACAGAAAACCAAATGAATAAAGACCAATAGGCTTTCTCATGCAAGGTAATAAGTTGTGATCCAGTTAAAGGTACACAGGAGTAATTCATTGTACATTTGGTATTCTCACATTCAGAAGAACCAGAACTTAAAAACTAAGATGGCTTGAGATACTTTATAGTCATTCATTAAAAAAGTCAACTTAGGACATAGTCGTCCATAAATACCTTGCACATTTGTGAACTAATCCTTGTCTGCTCTTAGAAAAGATTTGAGTAAAACAAGGTTAGTTTGCAAGTTAATATTGAGAATTTCATAGTTGAAAAGTTCAGCCTGATTCTTAACTTTTCAATTACAAACATTTCCTATCAGACATGAACTTAAAAAAAAAAACCCTCAATTAACCAAAAGGTTCTACTTGTGCCAGAAAATGAAAACAATTCTGGTGTTGTCTGAAACTAACATAATGAAGCATCATAACTTAGTCTTAATTAATAATCCAATCAGCACCAACTTTGCTTCAACTTCAGTAAATATAGAATGGTAAGAGAGAAATGAAGCTACCACCTCTGACCAATAAAATATATCATCATACCATTGATGAAATTTAGTAATTTTGTTTAGGTCAAAAATTCACGAAGCACATTAAAAAGGAAACTTAAAAAAGTCCAGCCAAATAAGCACAAGAATCATCCTGGACAGGGCCAAAACCTCTCGAGACTATTACATCAAACTCTCATGTTTAAAAGAATAATTAGCACAAAGATTGAGCAAAATATAAAAAACATTTAGCTTGTTTCTCCAAATGCTTTGAGAGGCTGAAGATCATCAGGAAAATCACCACCATAACAAATATTATTTTAAAAACTATCTTAATATACTGCCACCCACCAATTCTTAGTTACAGGCAGAAAACAAACCTGATTAGCTCTTGAAGCATTGAATGCTCGACCAGGATTTGTTTATGCCTCTGTCACGACCAATGCTTCTTAGAACTGACTGCTCGACCAGGGTTTTTTTTGCACCTCTCTGACAGCTAGAATCATATGATATTTCAAATCTGAAGTATGAGCAGTGAAGCATGCACACATGCACGGTGAGACCATTGGCACCAGCCTCGTAGGTGGCAGATTGAGTCTAGGAGCTCAACTCAAAAGGTTCAATTATGGGGAAGTGTCTCGCCAAGCACACACAACCTAACATAATATTTCACATTCACTGTCATAAGGAACAGAAAAAAAACATAATAGATTTTACTTTCCCTAGCATGAATTACCCACGATTACGCAATACTACCAGAAGTGAGATTCCACCCAAAACACTATTTACATATTTTACCGTTAAGAATTTATTTACTGATAATTTTGATTAATGGCAATTCCAGAATTGAAGTGTTCTTTCAATAATGTCCACATTTCTATGCTTGGTTTGAGAAATGGGTCTTCATTTTGTCCTTCATCACCAATACCACAAGCTATAAAAACCTGCAAAAAACCCCAAGTAATATTTCCATCTCCCTATGTTTGATTCATTTGTAAAAACGCCTAACATAAACAAAAGCAACTGCCTACATGAAGAATAGGATAATCTGAAAATTAGACAAAGTAGTTTAAAAGCCAGGATGTGATAAACAAAAAATATTTTTAACACTCATACATGACAGCCAACATTAAATAAGTAAATATCAGAAGGTATGAATCATGGCATCAGTCAATGGGTGAACAACCTTCTAATAATGTTTCTTTTGAATTTAAGAAAAATTAAACCAAATTCAATGGAAACAAACTTCCATGATAATCCAATGAATGGTATGGACTTTAAATTTGGTTGAGAATCCATATAAAAATTCAGGGTAATTAAGTCATCATTTGCTCATTTAATGTTGATACTTCCACAACCAAAAATTGATTGGTCTTAACGCACACTCGATCATCAGGAAAATCACCACCATAACAAATATTATTTTAAAAACTGCCTTAATTTACTGCCGCCCACCATTTCTTAGTTACAGGCAGAAAACAAACCTGATTAGCTCTTGAAGCACATGGGTGGCAGATTGAGTCTAGGAGCTCAACTCAAAAGGTTCAATTATGGGGAAGTGTCTCACCAAGCACACACAACCTATATAATATTTCACATTCACTGTCATAAGGTACAGAGAAAAATCATAATAAATTTTACTTCCCTAGCCTGAATTACCCATGATTACACAACAATACAAGAAGTGAGATTCCACCCCAAAACATTATTTACATATTTTACTGTTAAGAATTTATTTACTGACAACTTTGATTAATGGCAACTCCAGAATTGCTATGCTGGGTTTGCGAAATGGGTCTTCAATTTGTCCTTTACCACCAATACCACAAGCTATAAAGTAATAAAGTGACCTGACAACACTATTTTCTTTTAAACATTCTATTGTGCCAAAAATATATACCTTCTCCATCACAGGCTTCTGCCGAAATTCTCCCATGATTCATCTGCCTCCCAGGCACGCTGGAGCTCCTCTAGGTGCACGCTACTGGTGCTATCTAAGAAACTATCACTGAGGCGCGAAAGAGGCACCGCGCAGGGTACCAGTGCCACCTTATTGTGATGCCATATTGTGTTTGTCCCTTCCTACATTTTTTAGAAGACAGCAAAAATGTTTTCCATTGAATAAAAGAAGTCAATTGCATTTCCTATTCTGAAGACCAGCTTTTTGGGTACTTGTTGAAGAAAGACATACTCCATGGCAAAGAAAATGCATTGCTGCCTCACCCCATGAGATGCAGTAATGTGCAGGTTTTGAAAGAATTACATGACAAACACTTACATTTAAACTAAAGGCATATGAATTTTAACTGTATTCTACTTAAATAAAAAAGATGCATTTGAAATAAGCAAGATGCATTTCAAATAAGCCTAAGATTCAAAAAATAAAAACTTGACAGCAACCTATTAAACTTAACCATTGAGGAAAGCAAAATTCTGAACTTTTAGCAACAAATCTCACCAAATATTTGTACTTGCCAGTTCTGGCTTTGATCTTAGTAGCCATATTCACTGAAAGACAAATATAAAGTTCCAAATGAATCAAATCAAATAAAATAAAGAACTTTAGTAAAATTAGATTGAAGACGAAAGAGAAGAAAACAAGTACCATTGAAATCATCAAGAGAGGAGAATTACCAGGGAAATCCCAATTGACGAATTTGCTCATTCGAACAGAAGACATTGTTTCCTCGACTATGTTATGCAGTAGGTAAAGGACAAGTCCATGGCACAAAGTTCTTCTTCCCTGCTTCCATTGCTCGATACCATTGACAAATAATTTCCATCTCATACTTAAGAGAGAACATTAAAAAAAAAAACAACAATCAGTACAAATATTTAAATTAAGTACAAATATTTAAATTATTATTTTTACCTGAAAAATTGCAAATGGTTGAGGACTTGCTTCAAGCCTTCAACTGCATCTCCAGACTTGGTCATGACTCTTTTGATGAAGACGTCATTAGAACTATAACCAATCTTCTATGAATACCATAAATATTACAATTAAGCATAAAATTGCCATGAAAATACAATATGATTCCGGTAAGGAAACTATTGAGAACAATAAGGAGATCGCATCTAACCATAGCAATGAGGAAGTTTATGACATGCTTTGTGAATGCTCGATGGATCCCAATGAAACTTGCTAGAAGCTTCTCCAAGGTTTTGATGGAGATTATTCTCTCCCTCCCACTTTCCAGAAGCTTCAACCCAATCATCACTATCATGCGTAATAATTCCGTTGGCATCTCCACCCAGTTGAAAACTGGAAGGCCCCAGATTAGCCCATGTATTGAAAAATAATTCAGGAAGTCCTCTTGTTGATGAATTCATGCCAAATAGGTTCAGGTGGACACAGATATAGAGATGTCTACACTATTTGGGGCAACACGGATTAAAAAAATTCTTAGAATAGATAGTAACAATTGAATTTAATTCTGATAATTTCCACAATACAAGAGGGGATGGTTTGAAAACAAAAATATATTACATGAACTTATCAGTTATGAATCAAATCTAGAAAATCTCAAAAAGCTCACCGAAGTATGAATTCACAAAAGACCGAAGTACAAATCTAGGATGTGAAATGTCTTCTCTTACAAAAGAATTTGTTCCAAATTGATGCTATGCAGGCTTTGCCTTGTTGCGCTGTTTCATTATTGAACCTGTCAATGCACAATTAAAGTCAGATGGCCAGACCTGTCTCACTAAGAAAAAAATCTTAATCTAATACTTCATAATTCACATCTTGGCAATTGTAGATCAACCTACTCCATTTCAGTATTCTGAATGAGTCAATACCATGCATGATAGATTTGCTAATATCAAGTAAAAGATCCATCAACTTCAAACAATTGTAATATTAGGGTCTCTGCCGGAAGATTGGAAAGGGAGAGAACCAGCAGATTCCTTTTTTCAGCACAATATCAAACAATTGTATAAATCTTAATACGCAGAAAAAGAATGATCATTGACTTCTGTTACCCAAATATTCTGTGCAATTATAGATTTTTTCAAGAGTATCAAAGGACAAATTATTATGTGCCCCTCTCTAACCACAAATGCTCATGATCAAGCTATGTTAACTCTATAACAGGGAATCTAAGCATGAGAACAAATATTCAATTAAAAAATCTATTATCAAACCAATTAAGGTATATAACGTAAACAAAGAAAGGCAATTCAAGATTTATGAGAAAAAATAGCAAATGGTGCACTCATCTGGTCACAATTTTGTGAACTTCAATTTCTCACATATCTATATTCTTCTTACCTGTTAAAACAAAGTTAACTAGTTTGTTCATTGTTGAATTGAAGGTGCACAAAGACCACAAACAAACAATATGCGAATCAGATGAGAAAAATAATATCTTTAAAATTGTAGAGCAACCAAGTAGCTTTCAGATAAGTTTAGCATTTATCATGAAATACCTAAACAAGCTACCTAAACTACTACTGCACAAACAAAATGTATGTTCAATTATCTTCAGAAAAAAAGTTCCAGAAGGTAAGGAAAATGTTCTTTTGTAAAACATGAAGAATAGAGTTGTAATTGCATAGCCAAAACCATGCTTCAGGATAAAATATCAACCTGCATGAACATAGAGATGCAGATTTACTTGTAACAAAGATTTTTTACAGGTGGAAATCAAGTTGGAAAATATCTACTAGTTCGATCTAAGAAGACGAACAACTCCAGCGTTTTTTTTAGGATTCAGAAATATATATTACAATCAAAATGAAATATTCTTCACCAATCGGAGACAAAAAGTGTAGACAAAAGCTGACGCCAGAAATAGTAAATTTACCAGTATTTATTACCTGAATCGATCCCTAGGGACTTTCGAGGAAAAGGAGAAAAGAACGAGGGTCGAAATCCAACACGGAACATGAAGCTGCTCCTAGCAGAACTGGAGGAGGGAGACATCTCCAAGGCTCCATTTGACGACCTCGTCATTGGCAACGATTCATGCCCTCAGGACCTCGTTGTCTTGCGCATCAACAGACACCGTAACCCTCGCCTCCGCCTCCGCCTCCGCCTCCGCCTTCGCCATTGTGTGTTCTGATGAATTTAATTTCAAGTTTGTGTAAAAAATCGGAAGTCGGAAGAGAATCGAAACCCTAGAACAAGAAGAGAGGACGACAGGATAGGGTCTGGCGGCGCGATAGAAAATGCCAGAGAGAAGGGTTTTATAAAAAGCACCGTAGAGCCACTTTTCATAATGCACGGGCTCAAGGGCCCAATGGTTTAATTCTAGAAACCCGTGCTGATGAAGCATCAGGCCTAAATTAAGTAGGCCCAACTTGAATGGTAGACCGTGAGAAGTGAAAAGCAGACTATAAGATCATATTGCACGCTTAACTTGAAGGTGTTTGCACTCCGTTGCACACTTGCACTGTTGGACTTGTCTTTGGATTTGATTAATTTGTAAATATGCATTATTAAAATTGTTTTCCAAAGCTTTCCATTGTATCTCGGTAGTCTTATTTCATACACTATTATTTATAATTGATCAATAACTGAACAGTTTAATTATTTAGTAGCTTAAAGCTGAAATATTGTAACATATGTAGATAGGTAACATTTGTTAGACTAATGAGAAGCTTGAACCAACTATGAGTGAAGCCATTAGCATAAGACTCAAATCTTTGCATTAATAAGAGATACCATATCATCCCATAAAAATGGGCATTACTCGCTCATAGCCCCTGACCTCCAAATCAAGCAGTGCGGGGTGTAGAGATCTTGAAATGATTTTTCATACCACAATTAAGGAGAACCAACTTCTTCAGTTTGCCAGAAGAAATCTTATAGACAATCAAATTACAATTGTGAAGCAAAAGTTCTTCAAGGATGGAACAGTCCGGATGGGTATTCTCTACAGGGATTTCAAAGATTAATCTGAATAGATATGGGGAAGTTTAAACATGAATTTTTATGCGTGGAGGGTTTATTATTTAATTATGACCGTTGATAGTGCTCCACTTTGAAAAGCTTTTTTGTGCTATAGAGGATGTCAATCAGCAGCCCAAGAAAAGCTTATACACAAAATCTTCATTCATTACTATTACACGACAGAGATGTAATGCTTTTAGGCACGGGAGGTTGGTTGAACTGGGTGTCATCATTTTGACACATGAACCTCTCAAATCTGGCTCAAACACAAGATCTTGCAGTGGTGCACAATTGAAAATGGGATCAACTTCAAAACCAAAGAGTATTTCCTTACAAACATTAAGGGACAAAATTTGGGGTTTTAACTCCATTACATGCAAGATAAACTGTTGAGAAACTCTAGAAAAAAAAAAATTCATCACCAGCAGAATAAACTATTTTGAATTTCTTCAAATATGACTGTTCTCTATTCTTTAACACGCCTTTAACAAACAGTTGGATCTTGGCCTCCATCTCCTCACAACTACTCCCTCCGATGAAATCTTAATTCTATGTTTAGAACTGGCACAGTTGGCCATGCGCTCTTCCATCTTTTGGCTAACACGTCCTAGACACAAAATTTAAGGTTTCAAATCCATTGCATGCAAGATACACACAAGTTTGATTTCAAAGAGCTCCAGAAAGAAAACATTCACGACGAGCAAACACAAACAAGTATGACTTCCTTCAAGTTTGCCACTTCTCTATTCTGCAACAATTTAGAGGTGACAGAACCTGATCCGATCCAAGAAACCCGTCTGATCCGCTCTGACCCGATACGACCAATAATCTGAAATAACCCAACACTGAATGACCCGATATCCGACCCGACCCGACCTGATACAACCCGAAATCCGAAATGACCAAATACTAGATGACCCGATACCCGACCTAACCCGACCTGATACGACCCGAAACCCGAAATGACCCGATACTTGACCCGACCCGACCTGATACGACCCAAAACCCAAAATGACCTAACACTAGATGACCCGATACCCGACCTGACCCGATACGACCTAAGACCTGAAATAACCCGACACTAGATGACCCCATACCAGACCTGACCCGACAGTAAAATTTTCATAATTGTGGTTAGAACTTGAATGAATTATGAAAACATTATCTCCAAGCTACATCTCACGCTCTTGAAGACTCAGACGTGACCTCTGTGGGCCCCGTGCAAATGTCAAATAAGTTTAATAATTTAATTATTATTATGAATATTAACTTATTTAATTTAAATAATAAAATTAATATTAATTATAATATTAACTATGATATCTATTAAATACTTTTCTATCAATAATTCAACATACCTTTCAAATGAAACTTATATTGTATAGATGACGATGAATTGAGGATTGAGGAGATAAATACAAAAAAATTTAGTTCAATTGAAATTAATGTGAAACCTGCATGATTCAAATATGCATCACTTAAAAATTGAATCTGATCTGATTCATTCGACCTGACTAAATCTAACACATAGATGGTGAAATCTGATCCGATCTGATCCAATCTAGTCTAATATGATTCAAAACCCAAAATAATCCGACACTAGATGACCCGATAACCAACCTGACCTGATACGATCCAAAACTCGAAATGACCTGACACTAGATGACTCGATAACCGACCCGACCCGACCTGAGACGACCCAAAACCCAAAATAACCCGACACTAGATGACCAGATAACCGACCCGACCTGACCTGATACGACCCGAAATCCGAAATGACCCGATAACTGCCCCGACCCGACCTGATACGACCCGAAACCTAAAACGACCAGACACTAAAAAACCCGATACCCGACTCGATCCGACCCGAACTCAAACCTGCCCAACCCGCCCGATTGCCACCTCTATGCAACATTCCTTTAACAAACACTTGGATCTTGGCCTCCCTTTCTTCACGAGTACTCCAAATGAAACAATTAATTAGGTACAATACATTCCGGTAAATAAAACAATAGGCAATTAAAAGAATGCTTAATCCATATTTTTTAGAAGATATTTTGCTCAGTTGAGAAAGTTCCATTTGATATAATCTATTCAAGGGACAGGACAATCAGTTTGAAGCACAAGTAATGTAGGTTAGATGTAGAAATGATATTACCTAATATAAAATTGGGAAGGTTAAGTCTCATTTCCAAATGGTTTCATGGTCCACTGAAAAGAATTTCATTTTGGACACAGTATGCTTACTGGAGGACAATACATTGCAAGTCTCAGACTCGTAGCATTTAAAAGGCCATAGAGAAGCTTGGGATAAGTAGCAGGGACTTTACCAGAATCCAATGATTTCGAAGAGTATAATGATGCATTAACAGGAGATGACATGTTCTCCACATAAACCCCAAACTGACGGCAAACAAATGTTTAGGTGCAGAAATTTGCAGTTTCCCTATTCCATAACAATTATGAAGAACCAATTCTCTCAGCAGGTTAGAAGAAATTCTGGAATTGTTCACATAACAATCTGAGAGCAACAACTCGGCAAGGATAGAAGCTTACTAAAAAATTGATGGTTAATTCACATAACAATCTGATACCCAGTTAAAAGCTTACTAAAAAATTCACCATCAACTTGCACACCCTCAAGATGTAATTTCCTGAGGGATGGAAGGTTGACTGAGTTGGGTGTAGTTCCTCCTGGAGTGAGGTGCCAATGAAGATCTTGTAATGATGTGCAATTGAAAATTGGATCACTGATGAAAATTTGAAGTGTAAGATTCAGAAAAACAGTACACAACACTCGAAGTTTAAACTTCAATGCTGGTGCAATACAGTTATCAACAGCTTGAGAAGTGCAGTTGCTCTTCTGCTTAGTACACCAACAAATCTGGAATTTGTCCACAGGAAATTGCTCATCTCGAAATTTCAACACATCGAAAGGGAAAGATTACGTGCTTAAATCTAAAAATTCACCAAAATTAGCTTTGCAAGCATCAATCATCTGTTATCATATACGAAATGGGAAATTTGCCTAGTTTCTTTTCCCATTTCAATCCCTAATTCACACAATGCAACTGTAAGTATTTCGATAATATACAATATATACAAAAAATACCTTCTCAAAAGAAATAAACGAAGAATGGTCCTGTCGGCGTCAGGGTTGGGCCGAGGTAGGGTCGATGCTAGTGCATATTGTGCTAAGGAGCCAGGGTTAGGATTTACGGAGTGACGAAGAGGAAGATAGTGAGACGAGGGTAAGAATTCTGGGACCGAAATCGGAGATTTTTCTCCGCAGCGCACAATTTAATTTAATCAAATGGCTAGGAGGAATGATGCACGAAAATTTATTATTATTTCCGGATGTGCCTCATAAATCAAAAAAATATAATAAAGTTTTAAAAATAAAAAAATTATAAAAGATATTTTTTATTTATAAATTGATAGTCCGTTAAATTTTATATAATTTTATTAATATTTGTTAGTTCATCAAAAATTATCAAATTTAATAGTCTTTCATTAATATTTATAATTTAAAATTATGATTACATAATTATAAACGTCTTTTTTTTAAAATGGATTTAAACTTCGTCAACAGTATTTTCACCCTTTGTAAACTTTACACAGCATATATGAATATAATTCTTGAAAGATTTAATAACGTGAACATTAATTTTATCTTTATAATTTTTTTATTTATCATTTTTAATCATTTATAAAAAGAAATTTGATGGTGACTTAGTAATACAAGTTTGTTCAAGATTGCAACCATTTTTTTAGAAAATTGTCAGAGATTTGAGTCCGAAAGGGCAAAAAATGAAAATGAACTTAATGGACCGCAGGCCCGCAGCAACCTTTTTATTTTGTCCAGGAAGAGAAAAAGAATGAAAAAGGTTCTTGTTGTCTAAACAATGCTACAAAGTACAATGAATCACCATGAGTGATTAATTGATGGAAATTGGAAAGACTAACTACAGAAGTCAGATCACACCAGTAAACAAAGCAGAAGTAATCTATATTAACGTGACATCTCCAATACAGCAGAATTGCAAAAGATACATCCAGCACAAAAATAGCAGATCAAAATACCATATACAAATTAAAAGAAAAGAAAGAAAGATCAAAAACTATATACATAGTTCAGTTGGTATAATAAGTGACATCAAGGTATTCTTGGATTCCGTTTGATATGTGTGATATATTAGATCGGAACTGTTTTCGTACAATACTTATTATTGGAACTGTAGAAACGGATGTATCACTATATTGGTATATCCATTTTTAACGCAGCGCGCTCTCCAATAATTATTATTTTTGTTCCCATTCTTTCCTTTCTTTATGACCTATTTGACTATTTCTATTGGTCCGTCATACCTTTATTACATATATTTGGAACACTGGAACCGACCTTTTCTTCCCTTATAAATAGAAGAACATCCAAACTCTAATTCCATTCTCCATCGCTCTCTGCGTCCAACGCTCATTTGCAACTTCGTCTTTCATTTCCTTCGGAGACTAGAAATCTTTTGATCAAGAAACCTTCCACAGTTTAAGCAAGGTATTACAAGATACGCAAATTCTTCATTCTTCTTTTGTTTTTATGGTTTTCATTTTCTCGGTTTGGATTTTGGTAGCGATCTTCGTATTTTGCCTTTCTTTTTCTCAATCTACTCCCTAGCTAGCCGATGTTTTCTCTTTTATTTTTTATTTTTCTTTTTGAAGTAGGGCATAACCTACAATATTTTTTTTATCACACAAACAGAGGTATACGAGAAGAGTACCTCGCTTAATCCTTCATTTATTGAAACTTGCTTTAATCAAACTTGTTTATTTTTCTTGTAAGACTTGCTTCTATTAAATTTTTTTATTTTAGTCTGATACTTTGCAATTTCACTATTGGTTTTCCCTGAAATATAATTTAGCTCTAAGAGATGATAGTTAGAAATAAATAACATGTTTTTTTTAGATAATCTTGCGTCAGAAAAGGTTCTTTATTCCTTCTCACAGAACAGTTGACATTAAGTTCTAAATGGGTAATTAATATCGAGTCCTTGAAACTTTTAGTTGAGACAAATAGGTACTACATCTAATTAAATTTTTATGTTGGTAATATTAATTAATCATATGACACTTCTGACGTGGTCGCTAAATTTTTATGTTAGTCATTCATTGTACTCTCTGTTTCGGCTCTACTGTGAGTTTGGCTTTGGCCTTAGAGTTGGTAACTTTCTTTTTAATGATATTACTAACTTTCCATAAATTGAATATCCATAGCTTATGTTTCATGTATATAATACAAAGATGTGAGGTTATCTTAGTCTTTACATAATTAAAATTTAGAACTGGAAAGTGTGTCTACTTCAAAAAAAAAATATGGAAAGTGTGACTAGCTGATTTAGTTATGCATCTATCAGCCTTGTATCATTTTTTTATTTATTTGTGGAATTATCAGTGTCGTTCTTCAAGCTCAACTAACAGCCATAATTGATATCATTTAGAAGTGACATTACTATTTATAGTACTGGCATCGTTAATTTGATGCATACTACCACCAATATATATCAGTGAATTTGTTCATATGCATTTTTTCCCAAATGACATCCTGAAACTTGAAAATTATGTACAAGGAGTTTGCTGAAATTGTACATCCCTTGTTTCCAGAAACAACATGGCAATAATTTTATTGTTTCTTATACCATATTGAGATTCGCCTACTTGCCCAAAATTGTTTCAGGACCTGATCTCCTTTTGTAGTACTGAAGAATTTTAGTAATAAAGCATTAACTACTCTCACTAATTATATATAGAAATTGCTAAGTGTGTTTCTATATCCACAATCTAATTCCTTTAATTCTTCAAGATCACAGATTCTGCATGGATAACTTCAACCCAAAAAACGATATATTCGGGCATGTAGATGAATTCCCAACTTTTACTGACGAGGAACTTGCTCTTCTGACTGAGTGTGTTGCAATAGGAAACAGTGACAACCAGGTCTTGAAAGAAATGGGTCCGACAAACTACTCTCAGTTTGGCAGGTCCAATTGCCACAATACAATAAGCAATACTTTTCAGGTTAGCAGCTGGTAATTTTTACATTGATATGCTCATTGTAAAAATAGGCTACATTCTTTTACTAGCTAGTGCACTTCTACCACATATATCTATATATCTTGTTAGTACACTAATACTTCTAGATCATTTGATTTAAAAAAAAATGTTTCTTAATATTCCAGTGTACTGGTGTATATATTCTCTACATTGGCTATTTTTTTTCCTGACTCCCTTTTGGTTATGGAAGTCTTAATCTGATATGTCTCCATGCTATTTGTATTTTCCTGACCGACCTAATATTAATTTCTTCATTGCAGAAATCAAACACTTGTATTTATCCTGGTGGTGAATTTTCACTCCCAACCTCAACTGTTCATGCGCCATACCTCTCTCCATCTAGCAGTCAAAATGTCAGGCAACTAATTCAACCACCCACTCAAGCAATGTCAGGCAAACAATTTTCACTCCCAACCATCCATTCAGAGAGAGTAACTAGGGGTACTTTGATCAATAGTTGCGTTTATCCTGGTGCTGAATTGTCACTCCCAAGCTCAACGCTTCCTGGACCTTCGTCCTTTTCTCCCTCTAGCCATCAGAATGTCAGGCAAACAATTCAATCATCCACTTGTCTTTCAGAGAGAGCATCTAGGAGTACATTGAGCAACAATTGCATTTATCCTGGCCATGAAATTTCACTCCCAGGCTCAACGGTTCATGGACCATTCTTCTCTACCTCTAGCTGTCACAATGCCAGGCAAATAATTCAACCATCCAGTTATCTTTCAGAGAAAGCAACTAGAGATACTATGAGCAACAATTGTATTTATCCTAGTGGTGGTGCATTTTCACTCCCATGCTCAATGGTTCGTGGACCGTTCTTCTCTACCTCTAGCTGTCAGAATGTCAGACAAATAATTCAACCATCCAGTTATCTTTCAGAGAAAGCAACTAGGGATACTATGAGCAACAATTGTATTTATCCTAGTGGTGCATTTTCACTCCCATGCTCAATGGTTCGTGGACCATTCTTCTCTACCTCAAGCAGTCAAAATGTCAGGCAAGCAATGCAACCATCCACTCATCTCTCACAGAGAGCAACTAGGGGTACTTCGGGAAATTTATCTACTACTGTATTTCTCCCTTCCAGAACTGTCCCAGGTAAGATCCTTTCTTTCAACTGTTCAAACTTCACTACTAATCGAATAGCCTGATAATTCTGTTGCTTATTTCATATATGTAAATAAAAAGATTGTACAGATGATAAGTCTTTGTTGGGCACTAGATCAGCACCAATTGAAATTCCAGATAGTCCAAGTAGAGAAAACTCGGCAAATGAGCATGAGAGAAATCAGAGGTAAATTTTTGTCTACTTAACCTATTCACTTATAACAAGATTGTATTATTGTATATACCTTTACTTGCTTAGATGCTTTTGTTGGATGAACAAATCTTCATTTATCCTACCTGAAATTATCTAATATGAGATATAAGTTGAATATTATCGACCATGTGAAATTGTGAACATGAGATTACGGTCAATAAATATAATGAATATGAGGTTTGATGGGCACTAATTAGTTACTGCCAAACTGTTACAAATACTTTTTTGGTTGTTCTGTTGTTGAATTTTTTTTTTTTGCTGCTGGGAGCTTGTTTGTATAGGATAGTAAATATGACGTAAAATTTCACTATGAAATTACAAACAATATTCTTCTAATGAAATGATGTTAGATAATAATGTAATATATTAAAGTTAGAACAATATGTCCACTAATTTATCAAACAGGTCTATCAAATATTAGATAAAGCATTATAGCACCATTAACTTATCTATTTGTCTTTATTAGTTCAAAAAAGCGTGCAAGGGATAATGAGCCAGGAGTTGGAATTATATGCTCAGATTCATCTACTAAGATAAAGAAAACCAAAAGAATGTACGAATCTCAAAATCAGAGCATCACGAACCAGAAAAAGGAATGCAAGCTCCCTTCAATCCAAAATGGTTTAAACAGTGGTTATGGCCATGCACGACGTGATGGTGTATATTATGTGGGTGGCCGCATGGTCATAACATTAGGTAGAGATTTGGTCCTTGAGGAGTTGCTCAGTATAACCAGAGTGGAAGAAAATGCATAAAATCCATCAATCGATGGTTAATTCTGGTAGGATATAAATATATTCCTGTATTGTATGAATGCTAACAATGAATCTTTTTACCTAATCCCAGGACAGAGCACTGAATTCTTATATTTATTATTAGATTAGGAGCTTTACATATTATGCTGTTTGTTTTTAGAGAATTGCTACAGTAAACTAATAAGTCATTCAGATTAAAATAATTCAGTTAAAGAATATCAGGGCTATTTTAGTAATTTTATTATCTCGCTATGGATTGGAGGACTCAAAATTTACGGGGCAAAATAAATGTGAGACCGTAAAGATATGAATTAGGGAAAGAAATAAACAAATGAAAATATAGAAGATGAGCAAAACAAAAGAGAGGTCTTCAGATTTCAACAACGAACTGAAGAGGATAATTTTGTTCCAAATTTCCTCTTTGCTTTGCTTTTCTTTTTTGTCCAAGCTCATTATTTTATATGATTCGAAAATAAATTTTTGGAATAAAAATTAAATTATTCTTAATATACCATACCACCGATGTCTCAGTTCTTTTTTCTCATGCGAATAATGTAAAATCATGCAAAACCATGTGTCAGTGGAATTAAATTACTAATTGGGTCTTTACTATCTACTAAGCAAACAAAATGAACAACAAGTAATAAGAAAATTTTGGCAGCCTCTGTCAACCTTTCAAAAATACAAAAAGAATCAAGAAGTTCATTTCGCATATAAATATATATATATTCCATCAATGGTATTGTTCTCATTCAATAAATAATTAGTGAGAACTTGCACTTAATACATGTATCAGTGAATTCATGACTATTTGTGGGTTCTATATATTGTATTGATTTGATCGATCAATCAGTCGATGTTTAATATTCTGTGTATTTTGCATCTTTAATATTCTATGTTTAATATTCTTGAATCCATTAATTGTGCAATCAGTGGAACTCGTATATTCAATAGTGCCTAATAATGAAGTGCGAAACAAGCGGCTTCATGAGTTATATGTACCGGTTGGCGGTTGCTCAAATATGAAAAGGGGTGGAATGAAATTATATATAATTAAATCTTAATCAGTATCTACAATATTTGTAATATCTCGGACAAATAATACTTAACTTGTAAGATGGTATATTCTTCTTAATTTGTAATTTGTCGTTGTTATACACATTAATTGAATATCGAGACGTGAAATATTCCACTAGCATGTATTTTATTCGTCTCAGCTCTCTCAATCAACCCATACACAAAATATGCAAATCACTAGACCCAAGAGCTCAAATTCATTATATGCTCTGCGCTTCGTAGCAGCCAACAGTACGAACTAGCAGACATTGTGATATATTATAAATAAATAATATATTTACTTAAATATAATTTATGGCTTACTCTTAAATATAATTAATTATTTAATAAAATATTATTTACAAAATATTAAATGTATTTTTAAATAACCTGTATAGTATATAGTTTTTTAAGATTAAAAATAGTTTCTTATTAATTTATTTGATGAGTAACTTCTTTTTTTGGACCTCTCATTAATGCTTAGTAAAAAAATAAAAAATAAAATGTAGAGAAAATAATATTGATCAAAATATGTACCATTAGTTTTTGAAAAATTAATCCACACCATTTAATTATGGATTTTTTGGTCACTAAAAAATATTGAAAAAATTCAATATATACACTCTTTATAATATAATATAACTAATTACCACTACTATCAGTTCTACTTCAATTTACCACTATATACACTATTATCAGTTCTATTTCAAACAAAAACCAAAAATTTGGACTGTTGGATAGAATGCAAAACAATGTTCTCGTAGCTCTGAACAATGCTGCAATCAATTACCATGACTGATTAATTGATGGAAAGTCTTAACTATGGAAGTCAGATTACGTGAAGTAAATAATATGAATTAATTATGCATCCCAGACCACTACTTCATATATTTTTACAGTCGTAAGACTGTTCATAATTATTTTATATTCCTTTTCACTTTTCAGAAAAATATTTGAAAAGTGGGCAATCATTTTATGGGGCAAGAAAAATCCTACACTGCAGCACCCCCAATCCTTGAATAGCATATATTTAATTAGCACTGAATAATGAATAGTAAATACTTGGTTTTGTCAGGTTAACTAGCAATCTATGAGGCCACATCTGAATAGAAAGCTACCGTTTGCTCAGCTCTTTAAAACACTAGTGATCGGTAAATATAAATATGAGTAAAACAAAAGAAAAGAAAAATATATCAAAAACTACAATTCAGTTTGCATAACATAAATGACAATAAGACTCCTGATAGTCTTTACATGCGCGCGCAAAATCCTGATGAGCTGATCAACTGGATCATGCAATATGACTTCCCTTCATTCTGTTTGGACCATCTCTATTTTTTCTGTAAAAAAATTAAGAGCAAGTAGTCACTAATTTTGGTAAAACTAGAATAAAATGAGTTAATATTTAGAAGAAAAAGAACACGCATCTGAGTCCCAGACTATGTTTTATTTTATTTTTTCTATAATCATTGTTGTTGTAGAACTTTCAAGTTATATTCGGTCTCTCTTTCATATTTGGCTCAAGGCTCAAGCTGTGGACATAAAAGAAAGAGGGTAAAAAAAATAATGTCGCAAAAAGCATATGTTGGTTATGCTGGTATCGTATGTCAACTTTTCTGAAATCCCTTCGCTCCAATTATATTGACAGTCCACACTGCTGAGACGCTCCCCTCTGGCCCGTCTCTCTTGTTCATCTGTCTGGCAAATTAAATTATAGCTTAAATTATTCGAACTTTCAAGTTTAGTGACTTGTATCCAAAAGAGATACGAGCATAAACGGTTTGTAGCCATGAACTATTGCATGGTGCAATTGTTTTTAATAGGTTTCTGAGCTTTTTTTTTTATGTTCAAATTAATTATGAATTTTTAAATTTGGTTCAAAGAAGTTCTTAAACTGTTAAATTGGTTCAAACTGGTGCCAATTTTATTTTTGTTTCAAATTGATCTTTGAATTCTTAAATTTGATTCAAATTTGCACTTTTTTTAATTCTTCATTTATTAATATTTTAATTTATTCTCCCTTTTTTTAGATTTCTAATTTAAAAGGACATTCCAATTTGAATTAAATTTTAAGAGTTTTTTGATGAATTTGAATCGAGTTTAAGAATTCGGGAATTAATTTAACTTAAAAATAGTTTAGGGACGATTTGAACCAAATGCAATTTTTCAGGACTAAAAAGAAAGTTTTCTCTATTTAACATGTCATCAGTGCTACATCGGCATGGTATATGCTCATATTTAGTTTGGAGTTCTGCAAAAAGGAATTATAGTGTCTAACATCTCCCGGAGTCAAATCCATTTTATATAATTATCTCAGTTAACTTTTTTTCTTCCTGAGAAAATTCCTAATTTGAAAGAGGGACTAGTGGATTAAAGAGGAAGAATTGACAAATTATTTTTGTTCATTAAATTTTTATTAACTTTTGATATCTAATTTTTTTTTTGTTATAGGCCCTTTTATATTAGATTTTAGACCTGGCACTAAATTATTTTAAGGCGTCAATGTCCCTTCCTAGAATTTCTTGAGTTTGATATCTAATTATTTTAATTAGTCAAAATTTAATGGCATCAAACGTATTGTGCTTTGACTTGTATCTTAATTTGGATGCTAATTTTTAACTGAAGAAGTTTTTATTAACATACTTAATGCTTTCGGAGTCGGACAGATATATTGATTTATTTTACATTATTTTTCTATACACGGGTCCATCAACATTATTGACAAATAAATGACAACCAAACTTCTTGTTCATTTATCTACCAATAGCTCGGTCTCTAATTAAAGAAACTAGTTGACGAACCACGCCTTTGAAATACATTTGAGAAAGCCTGGGCCATAAAAAGAAAAAAAAAGGACGTGAAAATTATAACAAACCAAGACAGGTCAAAAAAAGAAGGGAGCAGATTTGGTTTGAGTACGCTTTAATTGTATGAAAATTAATTAAAAGAGAACAGTAATCTAGCACAAATTTCTATAATTTTTTTTTGATGAACAAATTTCTAAAATTTCAGCTGGAAGCAACTACCAAATGGCAAGAAATTAACTATTCATATAGTCATACATATTTAGTTTCGTCAAATCCTTCAAAGCTGCTCATAAATTAATTTCATTGCGCTACGCAGAACCAGGGAAACATGAGCTGAATAATGTAAAGATAATGAACAAATTGAAGGTTCAATTTCATTATGTAAAAGGATCGTAAGGTGAGTAGATGTTGACCAAAGATGTAAATTAAGAAATATAGAAGGAGATCCTTTTTTTAAAAAAAAAAGACAACAAAACAAAAACAAAAGCAAGAAAAAGAAATACGCCCGTTTTAATTAAAACCCAAGGGGGTCTTGAGAACAGTTCCCATGTCAATTCATAATGTTACTAATGTTTTTTTTAAGTATAATGTTACTAATGTTATCAATCTCTAGCCTTCAAATTCTTTCAACAACATCACATAATCAGGTTCATAAGAGTAACTGTCTTCAAATTCCAATCAGGCGTGACTAAATAAAACACTTTAAATCAGATCGATATCGAACAAATAAGAAGTAAAAATATATTAAAAAAGAGACAGCAACAAGTAGTCTGGCTAGATAAACAATTGAGAACCATGATTGAGATTGAAGATTGAGAATTCATGTAACTCTAATTTCTCCAATATTCTTCACATGGGCATGAAAATAATTCACCAACCAATTAACAGACTGATCCTGGAAAGATCTTATGATTTCAATAGTCTCAAGATATTCCCCCTGAAACATTGAAACAGCCTTAAGTTCCTCCTGACTCCACACTTCCTCCATAGCAACTTTCCATTGCTTCATTTGTCAGCATAAAAATATAAAAAGTTAAGCTAAGAAAATATGGGTCTTGATGTCTTAGTTAAGTGTAATTAAATTGTCTTTGGAACCTCGTGAGAATTGCAATAACATGCCCAGACTCAATGTCAAGCCCTTATTATAATTTGTATTTCCGATAGAAAGATGAGAGTCGTGCTCTCAAATTTCAAGCGGTCCTTGTTATAATTATTTATCATTTTTTAAACATGGAGTAAATTAAAAACGTTTTGGTCATGTATACCAACAATTATAAACATTATTACTATGTTGCTATTTCAATACGTACATGGTTAATTACAATCTAGTAATTGGAGCTAGAAGGAAAAAAAGAGAGGAGAGGAGTAATCTTTACATAATCGTAGTGATACAGGAAGAAGCTCCTTTTAAATTATAGAGTGAGTTTCTTTAGTCTTTAGGTTTGGCCAATGGCTCAAGAAGAAAGCAATCCAGTCAAAGTTCTTTGGAGCAAATTGAAGTCTCAATGTCAAGCCCTTCAGGTTGTTGGAGTTAGAGAAATGACAAAATTCTCTCTAATAATTCCTTCATATGAAGTTTGGTACCAATGATTTAGAATTATAAGAAGATATATACTGAACGAGGATCTAATAACTAAAGAAAGTGGCAAAATGTTGCGTTAAGATGAGAACTATTTCATATTCAATTTTTTTTTCATTTTACCTCAAGTAATTAGATGATAAACATACAATGAAACAATTAATTAGGTACAATACATTCCGGTAAACAAAACAATAGGCAATTAAAAAAATGCTTAATCCATATTTTGTAGAAGATATTTTGCTCAGTTGAGAAAGTTCCATTTGATATAATCTATTCAAGGGACAGGACAATCAGTTTGAAGCACAAGTAATGTAGGTTAGATGTAGAAATGATATTATATAATATAAAATTGGGAACAAGGTGAAGTCTCACTTCCAAATGGTTTCATGGTCCACTCAAAGAATTTCATTTTGGAGACAGTATGCTTACTGGAGGACAACACATTGCAAGTCTCAGACTTGTAGCATTTAAAAGGCCATAAAGAAGCTTGGGATCAGTAGCAGGGACTTTACCAGAATCCAATGATTTTGAAGAGTATAATGATGCATTAACAGGAGATGACATGTTCTCCACATAAACCCCAAACTGACGGCAAACAAATATTTTCAAATGAAATAGATTAGGTGCAGAAATTTGCCGTTTCCTATTCCATAACAATTATGAAGAACCAATTCTCTCAGCAGGTTAGAAGAAATTCTGGAATTGTTCACATAACAATCTGAGAGCAACAACTCGGCAAGGATAGAAGCTTACTAAAAAAATCACCATCAACTTACTAAAAAATCGATGGTTAATTCACATAACAATCTGACACCCAGCTAAGAGCTTACTAAAATATTCACCATCAACTTGCACACCATCAAGATGTAATCTCCTGAGGGATGGAAGGTTGACCGAGTTGGGTGTAGTTCCTCCTGGAGTGAGGTGCCAATGAAGATCTTGTAATGATGTGAAATTGAAAATTGGATCACTGATGAAAATTTGAAGTGTAAGATTCAGAAAAATAGTACACAACACTCGAAGTTTAAACTTCAATGCTGGTGCAATACAGTTCTCAACAGCTTGAGAAGTGCAGGTGCTCTTCTGCTTAGTATACACCAACGAATCTGGAATTTGTCCACAGAAAATTGCTCATCTCGAAATTTCAACACATGGAAAGGGAAAGATTACGTGCTTAAATCTAAAAATTCACCAAAATTAGCTTTGCAAGCATCAAATCATCTCTTATCATATACGAAATGGGAAATTTGCCTAGTTTCTTTTTCCATTTCAATCACTAATTCACACAATGCAACTGTAAGTATTTCGATAATATACAATATATACAAAAAATACCTTCTCAAAAGAAATAAACGAAGAATGGTCCTGTCGGCGTCAGGGTTGGGTCGAGGTAGGGTCGACGCTAGTGCATATTGCGCTAAGGAGCCAGGGTTAGGATTTACGGAGTGACGAGGAGGAAGATAGTGAGACGAGGGTAAGAATTCAGGGACCGAAATCGGAGGTTTTTCTCCGCAGCGCACAATTTAATTTAATCGAATGGCTAGGAGGAATGATGCACGAAAAGCTATTATTATTTCCGGATGTGCCTGATTCGGATCAAGATCTGCGACAATAATAGAGTTTTATTTTTAAATCAAAAAAATATAATAAAGTTTTAAAAATAAAAAAATTATAAAAGATATTTTTTATTTATAAATTGATAGTCCGTTAAATTTTATATAATTTTATTAATATTTGTTAGTTCATCAAAAATTATCAAATTTAATAGTCTTTCATTAATATTTACAATTTAAAATTATGATTACATAATTATAAACGTCTTTTTTTTTAAATGGATTTAAACGTCGTCAACAGTATTTTCACCTTTTGTAAACTTTACACAGCATATATGAATATAATTCTTGAAAGATTTAATAACGTGAACATTAATTTTATCTTTATAATTTTTTTTATTTATCATTTTTAATCATTTATAAAAAGAATTTTGATGGTGACTTAGTAATACAAGTTTGTTCAAGATTGCAACCATTTTTTTAGAAAATTGTCAGAGATTTGAGTCCGAAAGGGAAAAAAATGAAAATGAACTTAATGGACCGCAGGTCAGCAACAGGACTGATATATTAGATCGGAACTGTTTCCGTACAATACTTATTATTGGAAACTGTAGAATCGGACGTATCACTATATTGGTATATCCATTTTTAACGCAGCGCACTCTCCAATAATTATTATTTTTGTTCCCATTCTTTCCTTTCTTTATGACCTATTTGACTATTTCTATTGGTCCGTCATACCTTTATTACATATATTTGGAACACTGGAACCGACCTTTTCTTCCCTTATAAATAGAAGAACATCCAAACTCTAATTCCATTCTCCATCGCTCTCTGCGTCCAACGCTCATTTGCAACTTCGTCTTTCATTTCCTTCGGAGACTAGAAATCTTTTGATCAAGAAACCTTCCACAGTTTAAGCAAGGTATTACAAGATACGCAAATTCTTCATTCTTCTTTTGTTTTTATGGTTTTCATTCTCTCGGTTTGGATTTTGGTAGCGATCTTCGTATTTTGCCTTTCTTTTTCTCAATCTACTCCCTAGCTAGCCGATGTTTTCTCTTTTATTTTTTATTTTTCTTTTTGAAGTAGCGCATAACCTACAATATTTTTTTTATCACACAAACAGAGGTATACGAGAAGAGTACCTCGCTTAATCCTTCATTTATTGAAACTTGCTTTAATCAAACTTGTTTATTTTTCTTGTAAGACTTGCTTCTATTAAATTTTTTAATTTTAGTCTGATACTTTGCAATTTCACTATTGGTTTTCCCTGAAATATAATTTAGCTCTAAGAGATGATAGTTAGAAATAAATAACAAGTTTTTTTTAGATAATCTTGCGTCAGAAAAGGTTCTTTATTTCTTCTCACAGAACAGTTGACATTAAGTTCTAAATGGGTAATTAATATCGAGTCCTTGAAACATTTAGTTGAGACAAATAGGTACTACATCTAATTAAATTTTTATGTTGGTAATATTAATTAATCATATGACACTTCTGACGTGGTCGCTAAATTTTTATGTTAGTCATTCATTGTACTCTCTGTTTCGGCTCTACTGTGAGTTTGGCTTTGGCCTTAGAGTTGGTAACTTTCTTTTTAATGATATTACTAACTTTCCATAAATTGAATATCCATAGCTTATGTTTCATGTATATAATACAAAGATGTGAGGTTATCTTAGTCTTTACATAATTAAAATTTAGAACTGGAAAGTGTGTCTACTACAAAAAAAAAAAAAATGGAAAGTGTGACTAGCTGATTTAGTTATGCATCTATCAGCCTTGTATCATTTTTTTATTTATTTGTGGAATTATCAGTGTCGTTCTTCAAGCTCAACTAACAGCCATAATTGATATCATTTAGAAGTGACATTACTATTTATAGTACTGGCATCGTTAATTTGATGCATACCACCACCAATATATATCAGTGAATTTGTTCATATGCATTTTTTCCCAAATGACATCCTGAAACTTGAAAATTATGTACAAGGAGTTTGCTGAAATTGTACATCCCTTGTTTCCAGAAACAACATGGCAATAATTTTATTGTTTCTTATACCATATTGAGATTCGCCTACTTGCCCAAAATTGTTTCAGGACCTGATCTCCTTTTGTAGTACTGAAGAATTTTAGTAATAAAGCATTAACTACTCTCACTAATTATATATAGAACTTGCTAAGTGTGTTTCTATATCCACAATCTAATTCCTTTAATTCTTCAAGATCACAGATTCTGCATGGATAACTTCAACCCAAAAAACGATATATTCGGGCATGTAGATGAATTCCCAACTTTTACTGACGAGGAACTTGCTCTTCTGACTGAGTGTGTTGCAATAGGAAACAGTGACAACCAGGTCTTGAAAGAAATGGGTCCGACAAACTACTCTCAGTTTGGCAGGTCCAATTGCCACAATACAATAAGCAATACTTTTCAGGTTAGCAGCTGGTAATTTTTACATTGATATGCTCTTTGTAAAAATAGGCTACATTCTTTTACTAGCTAGTGCACTTCTACCACATATATCTATATATCTTGTTAGTACACTAATACTTCTAGATCATTTGATTTAAGAAAAAATGTTTCTTAATATTCCAGTGTACTGGTGTATCTATTCTCTACATTGGCTATTTTTTTTCCTGACTCCCTTTTGGTTATGGAAGTCTTAATCTGATATGTCTCCATGCTATTTGTATTTTTCTGACCGACCTAATATTAATTTCTTCATTGCAGAAATCAAACACTCGCATTTATCCTGGTGGTGAATTTTCACTCCCAACCTCAACTGTTCATCCGCCATACCTCTCTCCATCTAGCAGTCAAAATGTCAGGCAACTAATTCAACCACCCACTCAAGCAATGTCAGGCAAACAATTTTCTCTCCCAACCATCCATTCAGAGAGAGTAACTAGGGGTACTTTGATCAATAGTTGCGTTTATCCTGGTGCCGAATTGTCACTCCCAAGCTCAACGCTTCCTGGACCTTCTTCCTTTTCTCCTTCTAGCTATCAGAATGTCAAGCAAACAATTCAATCATCCACTTGTCTTTCAGAGAGAGCATCTAGGAGTACATTGAGCAACAATTGCATTTATCCTGGCCATGAAATTTCACTCGGAGGCTCAACGGTTCATAGACCATTCTTCTCTACCTCTAACTGTCAAAATGTCAGGCAAATAATTCAACCATCCAGTTTTCTTCAGAGAAAGCAACTAGGGATACTATGAGCAACAATTATATTTATCCTAGTGGTGAATTTTCAGTCCCATGTTCAATGGTTCGTGGACCGTTCTTCTCTACCTCTAGCTGTCAGAATGTCAGACAAATAATTCAACCATCCAGTTATCCTTCAGAGAAAGCAACTAGGGATACTATGAGCAACAATTATATTTATCCTAGTGGTGCATTTTCACTCCCATGCTCAATGGTTCGTGGACCATTCTTCTCTACCTCTAGCAGTCAAAATGTCAGACAAGCAATGCAGCCATCCACTCATCTCTCACAGAGAGCAACTAGAGGTACTTCGGGAAATTTATCTACTACTGTATTTCTCCCTTCCAAATCTGTCCCAGGTAAGATCCTTTCTTTCAACTGGTTAAACTTCCCTACTAGTCGAATAGCCCGATAACTCTGTTGCTTATTTCATATATGTAAATAAAAAGATTCTGCAGATGATAAGTCTTTGTTGGGCACTAGATCAGCACCAATTGAAATTCCAGATAGTCCAAGTAGAGAAAACTCAGCAAATGAGCATGAGAGAAATCAGAGGTACAATTTTTGTCTAAACCTATTCATTTGAAACAACATTGTTATTGTATATACCTTTACTTGCTTAGATGCTTTTCTCGGATAAACATATCTTCATTTATCCTACCTGAAATTATCTAATATGAGATATAAGTTGAATATTATCGACCATGTGAAATTTTGAACATGAGATTACGGTCAATAAATATAATGAATATGAGGTTTGATGGGCACTAATTAGTTACTGCCAAACTGTTATAAAAACATATTATTTACAAATACTTTTTTGGTTGTTCTGTTGTTGATTTTTTTTTCTGCTGGGAGCTTGTTTGTATAGGATAGTAAATATGACGTAAAATTTTACTATGAAATTACAAACAATATTCTTCTAATTAAATGATGTTAGATAATAATGTAATATATTAAAGTTAGAACAATATGTCCACTAATTTATCAAACAGGTCTATCAAATATTAGATAAAGCATTATAGCACCATTAACTTATCTATTTGTCTTTACTAGTTCAAAAAAGCGTGCAAGGGATAATGAGCCAGGAGTTGGAATTATATGCTCAGATTCATCTACTAAGATAAAGAAAACCAAAAGAATGTACGAATCTCAAAATCAGAGCATCACGAACCAGAAAAAGGAATGCAAGCTCCCTTCAATCCAAAATGGTTTAAACAGTGGTTATGGCCATGCACGACGTGATGGTGTATATTATGTGGGTGGCCGCATGGACATAACATTAGGTAGAGATTTGATCCTTGAGGAGTTGCTCAGTATAACCAGAGTGGAAGAAAATGCATAAAATCCATCAATCGATGGTTAATTCTGGTAGGATATAAATATATTCCAGTATTGTATGAATGCTAACAATGAATCTTTTTACCTAATCCCAGGGCAGAGCACTGAATCCTTATATTTATTATTAGATTAGGAGCTTTACATATTATGCTGTTTGTTTTTAGAGAATTGCTATAGTAAACAAATAAGTCATTCAGATTAAAATAATTCAGTTAAAGAATTTCAGGGCTATTTTAGTAATTTTATTATCTCGCTACGGATTCGAGGACTCAAAATTTACGGGGCAAAATAAATGTGAGACCGTAAAGATATGAATTAGGGAAAAAAATAAATAAATGAAAATATAGAAGATGAGCAAAACAAAAGAGAGGTCTTCATGATTTCAACAACGAACTGAAGAGGATAATTTTGTTCCAAATTTCCTCTTTGCTTTGCTTTTCTTTTTTGTCCAAGCTCATTATTTTATATGATTCGAAAATAAATTTTTGGAATAAAAATTAAATTATTCTTCATATACCATACCACCGATGTCTCAGTTCTTTTTTCTCATGCGAATAATGTAAAATCATGCAAAACCATGTGTCAGTGGAATTAAATTACTAATTGGGTCTTTACTATCTACTAGGCAAACAAAATGAACAACAAGTAATAAGAAAATTTTGGCAGCCTCTGTCAACCTTTCAAAAATACAAAAAGAATCAAGAAGTTCATTTCGCATATAAATATATATATATTCCATCAATGGTATTGTTCTCATTCAATAAATAATTAGTGAGAACTTGCACTTAATACATGTATCAGTGAATTCATGACTATTTGTGGGTTCTATATATTGTATTGGTTTGATCGATCAATCAGTCGATGTTTAATATTCTGTGTATTTTTCATCTTTAATATTCTATGTTTAATATTCTTGAATCCATTAACTGTGCAATCAGTGGAACTCGTATATTCAATAGTGCCTAATAATGAAGTGCGAAACAAGCGGCTTCATGAGTTATATATACCGGTTGGCGGTTGCTCATATATGAAAAGGGGTGGAATGAAATTATATATAATTAAATCTTAATCAGTATCTACAATATTTGTAATATCTCGGACAAATAATACTTAACTTGTAAGATGGTATATTCTTCTTAATTTGTAATTTGTCGTTGTTATACACATTAATTGAATATCGAGACGTGAAATATTCCACTAGCATGTATTTTGTTCGTCTCACCTCTCTCAATCATCCCATACACAAAATATGCAAAGCACAAGACTTAAGAGCTCAAATTCATTATATGCTCTGCGCTTCATAGCAGCCAACAGTACGAACTAACAGACATTGTGATATACTAGCACGGAACCACTCTTCTGCGGACCTTTTAAAATAAGTATTTATATGCAAGACTTATTTTATTATAAATAAATAATATATTTTATTTAAATATAATTTATGCCTAAATCAATTATAAAAACTCTTAAAATAAAATTAGTTTATTATTTAATAAAACATTGTTTACAAAATATTATATTTATTTTTAAATAAAACTGTATAGTATATATTTTTCTAAGATTAAATATTATTTCTAATTAATTTATTTGATGAATAACTTCTTTTTTTAAACCTCTCATTAATGCATAGTAAAAATAAAAAATAAAATGAAGAGAAAATAATATTGATCAAAATATGTACCGTTAGTTTTTAAAAAAAATAATCCACACCATTTAATTATGGATTTTTTGTCACTAAAAAAATAATGATGGACAAATTCAATATATACGTTTTTTATAATATAATATAACTAATTAGCACTATTATCAGTTCTATTTCAATTTATTACTTAGCGCTTACCGCGTTACCGTATCTCAAACAAATTAAAACCAAAAATTTGGACTGTTGGATAGAATGCAAAACAATGTTCTCGTAGCTCTGAACAATGCTACAATCAATTACCATGACTGATTAATTGATGCAAAGTCTAACTATGGAAGTCAGATTACGTGAAATAATATGAATTAATTATGCATCTAAGACCACTACTTCATATATTTTTACAGCCGTAAGACTGTTCATAATTAATTTTATATTGCTTTTGACTTTTCAGAAAAAAAATTTGACCGAACTAAAATATTTGAAATTTGGACAAGCATTTTATGGGACAAGAAAAATGCTACACTGCAGCACCCCCAATCCTTGAATAGCATATATTTAATTAGCACTGAATAATGAATATAGTAAATACTTGGTTTTGTCAGGTTAACTATATCTATGAGGCCACATCTGAATAGAAAGCTACCTTTTGCTCAACTCTTTAAAACACTAGTGATCGGTAAATATAAAAATGAGTAAACAAAGCAGTAGTAATAATAGAAATAAAATAGATTGAATGTATGATGTGATTTTGGATGAAAATGAGCGTAGGTACTTATAAATATTAATTTAGATTTTTTTAATTTTTTCAGATATTTTTCTGATATTATTTTGATTTTTTGATTAAATTTAAATTAAAGTATAATTGATTTGAAACAAAGTGGGTTTGATTTGAAACAAAATTCATTATTCCATTTGAGTTTTCGGATCCAGCAGTGAACCGTTATAATGATTCATAAATCGTTATAACGTTTTATACAACGATATAATGTTATAACGTTACATAAAAATGTTATAGTATTTCTGTGGTGATAACACCTTGTCAGACTGTAAGTAAATGCAGTCAAACTTGATCAAATTGTTATAATGCTTTATGAACCGTTACAACGTTACATTCAATCGTTACAACGCTTCATCTAAGTAATTTTAAACTGTTATAATGTTATCTGACAAGGGTAGGAGGTCTGACCATCTGGGTCTAACGGGTATCGGGTCCGGGTATCAAGGGTCACCCGTCCGGTTTCACGGGTTTACCCGGCTGGGTACGGGTAGCGGGTTTATAGCGGGTGAGGGTGAGTGCGGGTCACGGGTGAGAGTGGGTAACGGATGAGAACGAGACGAGTATGGCGGTTCCGATTTTAAATTTTATATACCCGATCCTTGTTAGGATCGGACCATTAACAGATCCAGGTCTACCCACGGTTCTACCCGGGGCGGTTCGGAATGGATGAGAATCACGGGTTTGCACGGGGCAGATCTATCCGTTCAGGTTTTTTCAAACCTTTGGTCTAGACATTCTAAATTATGTTTTATTTTACAAAATACGGGTACGTGAAAGTTAGAATATCTACAAAAAAAATCATTAAACTCAACTATATTAATTTTAGAAAATAAATTCATTTTCTTATGTTAGACAATAATATTTTGATTTAAGCTATTGATTAAGTATAACAGTTTTGATTAAGTATAATAGTTCTGATATTGTTGATCTGGTTTGATATTGATTCTATATATATTTAGGGTTTGTTTCGCAATGCATGAAATAACAAAAAGTAAGAATAGAATTGCTATTCCAACGAATTAATTTGCCAAATGAGTTTTAGACTAGGTAGAAGAGTGCGGAAGAGTGCTAATCCGGTATACCAAGTTATAGGTGGTATACCGGATTAGCTATCGTCCGAATAACGATTATTGTTATGTTGTATTATATTATTATATTATGATTATATTATAATTTATTATTATAAAATTATTATATTATATTATATTATAATAATTATTTATTTAATAATAATAATAATATTAAATTATGATTATGATTATTAATATTATATTATCATCACTATAAGTATTATTATATTATTATATTATGTTATTATAATGATTGTTATTATTATACATTATCATCACTATTAGTATTATAATATTATTTATTTTATTATTATTTGTATTGTTATATTATAATAAATATGATTTTAGTATTATATTATTATATTATGAATATAAACATGATTATTTTATTATTATATTATTATGATTTTGATTATGATTAATTATTATTATTATATTATTATGATTATGACTATGATTATTATTATTATTTATTATTATTATTATTATATTTTGATTATATTATTATTATTATTATTTATGATTATGATTATGATTATAATTAATAGTATTATATTATTATATTATGATTATGGTTTTATTATTATATTATTTTGATTACAACTATGATTATTATTATCATGATTATGATTATGATTATGATTATTATTTCATTATTTTGTATTATATTATTATGTTATTATTATATTATTAAAATTAAAATTATTATTTATTATTATTCTTCTTTTTATATAATTATGATTATGATTATAATTATAATTTTTATTATTATATTACTTTATTACTAGTATCTTGTCCGTGCGTTGCTACGGTGATATCTTTCAGAAATATAAAAATTCATATCTTCATGTGAAAAATAAAAAAAATAAAAAAAATAATTTAGTAATTAATATAAATTTTAATCATGAATACATAATTAATGAAAAATAAATATAAATTGAGAGGAAAGTTAACATTCAGCGTTTAACGAAAATTAAAATTCATAATTGATGGCAATCTAAGAAAAAAAAAACTAGAGCAATTGTACTCCTAAATTATGTAGCATTTCGTGTAACAAACAAAATTGAGAGAAAATTCTAACTTCAACATAAATTATCATAGAGATAGTAACATTATTTGATAAATAACTCAATCCGATGAGTGATATTAGCTCTAAAAATTCAATAAAAAAATCTGGACCATTGCAGTATCACGACATATATGTACTTAATAAGAAGTAAAGATGATTATGTTTATATTTTTATTATATTATTATGATTACAACTATTAATAATTTTGTTTATAATTGACAACATATATGTTTATATTTTATTATGATTACAACTATTATTTATTATTTTTATGATTATGAATTATAATTTTGATTATATTATTATTACTATTATTATTATTATTGTACTATTATTTTTATTATCATTATCATTGTTATTATCATAATTATTCATATTTTAACTATTCTGATTAACAACTGCCAAATGATATTTTTGCTCTTCTAAATAGTCAAAAATACTACTCTTTACCACTCTTAAAAAAAACTATTCTATCACTCTTCTAAAAATATCACTCTTCCAAAATTATTCTTTGATCTACAAAATGAACTATTAATGATCACCCGCCAAACAGGCACTATACTAGTTTTATGTAAAATGCTTGGTAAGGAAGAAAATAGAACCGTGGGATTTTAAAAAAGAGTGGGATCCATTGACAATAGGTTATTTTGACAACCTTGACAATGAACTTCTAAATAAATATAAAAAAATCTTAAAAATGGAAATTTTTTTATAAATGTGTTCTTATACCTTTAGATTTATGGTCATTCAAATTTCATTTAATTTCATTATCGTTTGATGGTCCATTAAAGACCGTTAATTTTGAACCGTTGCAAATTATATGAAAATTTGACGGTCTTTGATGGACAACTAAACGATAATGAAATTGCATCAAAGACCGTTAATTTTAAACCGTTCCATTTTTATTTTTTTTGTAGTTATTTAGAGATTCATTGTTAAGGTTGTCAAAATAATTCATTGTCAACTGATCCCTTCTCATTAAAAAAATCACGCCACAAAAGAAGGGGCCAAGGTCTAAGGGGGGATAGGAATAGAGATTTGCAAATGGTCCGGTCCGGTCCAAACCCGAGCGGTCCACAATCCCGCACGGTCGACATGGACCGGTCCAAATTCAAAAAAACCGTACCCATCCCACCGTTGGCCCCCGGGGGCTGGACCCTCACGGGACAGGATGGTCCACGGTCCGGTCCTTTTTTTTAATGAATGGAAAAAATAATTTATCATAAATTTTTAATAATAATTTTTAACTAATTCAAATTATTATTTTTATTTTTTTTAAAATCTAATAATACTAAAAAATTCAAAAAAAATTAGAAAAATATAAAAAATAATAAAAGTTAAAAAAATAAATTTATCAATTTTTAAATAATAATTTTCATCGAATTAATTATATATTTTTAATAGTTTATAAATCGAATAATTATAAAAAATTATAAAAATACCAAAAATTATAAAAAGTTGTAAAATAAAATTTGGATAATATTTTGAGTTACCCTCCTCATTTAACCGGGGATTGAGACCGGCTGTGTAAAAAGAACATAGATGGAGTTATACTTTTTTTTTTGTTAGTAATGTTCTTTAAAAAAAGAAATTTAAAAAATAATTGAAATATTTAAAAATAGATAAAAAGATTGAAATGGTAAGAAATATCAAACTCCTAAAAGTCATTGTGCATATACCATAAGTCGTTGTCTTGAATGTCGTATGGGCCGTCAGAATCATCTTTTAGAGGGATATCAAGGATATTGGTACCATTTTCTTGAGTTTCTATGGCGGATGTTGCTGCCTCAAATGTAGTATCATGTTGCATGCGACTTTCAGCATCAATCCAATCTTTATTGCACAGAAGTTGCTCGAAAAGTTTTGAACCCAATTTGGTATGCTTATCTATTAGAATCTTGTTTGCCGAACTAAAATATGATTCAGAAAGGACGATTGACACATGCACTGCAAATACGTCACGCGCCATCATCGCCAATGTTGGATAGGCAGTTGTATTTCTCTTCCAGTACTCCAGGATATCAATTTGATCATCTTCCATGCTTCCCAAACAATAACTCAATAATTTATTATTGTTATTTGTTGATCTTCAAAACAATCATCATCTCGCAACTCATTTAGCAATCCATATGAACTATTACTTCTATACGATTAAAAATGAACACAATATAAGTGAATAAATTATGTAATAGGAAGAATGATGATTAAAATTAATATCTAATGTTGTCATCGGTAGTAGAAAGATTATTAGTATTTCGTCAGAAGTTATAAATGTTGAACATCTCCTCTAATAAGATATTTACGTGGTTTTCTTCCTCATTAGTGCGTAGATGTAGATTTTATTTATACCTTTGAAGAAGCCTTATGGGTAATTTTTTCTTGAATGATGGATGAAGACGATTTACGATAATTATCACGGCGGGTACTTTCTCCCAATATTTGAATTTTTTTTCTTTAATTGCTTGTACGATTTGAGAAAGAGAAGAGTCGAGACTTTCTATATTTTCCATCTCACGATAAACCTTTTGAGAAAAAGATAAGATAGAAAAAAGAATATAGAAAAAAATGAGATCAAAAAAATAATATAGAAAAATATGAGATAGAAAAAAAAAGATGAAGTTTAAAATGAATCAAATAAAAAAAATTTAATTTTCACAATTAATGCATTAACACCTTGTATTTTAATACCTGTCTTAAGAGTAAGGTAAAGAATATGACAAGCACATTTTTGATGAAACATCTTGCCGTCCATGATAGGGATTAGTGATCGAGTAAAATAATCAATTAACTTTATATTATTACTAGTATTATCGAATGAAATAAAAAAAAACATTTTCTAAATCTCTTTTTAAATTAAATACTTGTAAAACACTAATAATAGATTGATAAATAAAAATAATCTGTGCAGAATGTGGAAATTTCATGATACAAAAACTTAGAACTTTTTTTTTTTGTAAAATCTATTTTTCAATAATATAGTGGGTAGTAACACAAGAGTAACCAAGACCGTATTTACCGGCCGTCCAAATATCGAGAGGTAATTGAAACCTTATAGTTGACATATCCAAACGTTGCTAATAAAACATTTTTACGTTCGTTATATTGTCTTTTAATCTCGGCTACCATTTTTCTATGATGAAATCTCTTATACAATGGTTGGCCACAACCTCGGATAACCAACCGGACAAAACTTAAGCAATTATCCATACTTATGGTTATTCTTTTTGAGTAATATATCGGGCAAACTCACTCAACATTCTTTTTTATCGTATCTTTGATGAGTTCTACTACCATCCGTGTTTATAACGCTTTGGACTAAACGAGGGTCTGATTGATCTTGTGATTCCTCATTTTTGGTCACATATTTATCAACATGTTTTTTAAATGCACTTAGACCGTTTACCTTAGAATATTTATAAAAATCTTTGAAATTTTCTACCTTGTACATTCCGCTAAGCATGACACCGCTCACATCCTTTGTTTGTTCATAAAAATGCCATCAAGGTGCATTGTAGGAGGGACCAACTGTCTTCCTCTTCTTTTCTGATGGTCCCGCTTCCATTGGTGATGGGTACACTTGAGGTTGGAGTTTCTGCGATAGAGGAGGGTGCGGTCGGAACTTTGCGATGATGATTCTTCGATTATTTCATGGGAACTTGAGTCGTATTAAGGATGATGTAGTAAATGTAGAGGTTTATTGAGGTTGAGGATGGAGTGGGATGTTCGTATGTCGTGAATAATATGAAGCGTTAGCTTATGGTTGTTGATAATATTTTGAGGGGTTTGTATTATCAACTACATCTTCACCAAAATATCTACACTCAACTGGTGCATAAAATCATCCACGGGATAAGGAGAATTTGCCATTTCTGTAAAAAAAGAATATAAGAAAAATCATCCACTTAAAAAAAATTAACATTCTAAATAAAATTCTAACAAAAAAACCGAATCTCACATAATAAATAAATTTATAAAAAAATTCAACATTCTAATAAATCTCTACTTAAAAAATAAATTTAACATTCTAAAGAAAGTTCTAACAAAAAAAAGAATTTAACATAATAAATAAATTTACAAAAGAAATCAACAATCTAAATAAATTTCTACTTAAAAAATAAATTTAACGTTCTAAATTAAATTCTAATAAAAAAAATTTAATATTAAATCTAATATTATAAATCTAACAACATAAAACTAAAATGTAATATTCTAAGAAAAAATGAATTTCTACAGATAAAAAAATATAAATAAAAAAATAGATTTTACAAATAAACTAATATCTACAAATTTCAAATAAAAAAATTACGAATAAAATCTAAAAACATAACTAATTTCTATAAATAAAAATTACAACTAATTAAAATTAAAAACTAACCTTGAAGGGGAAATATTATCGCAACGATGAAATTGAGAAATAACGAATATCGAATATTATCCTTCTAGTTTTCTATCTTCTTCGATTAGTTAATTTTTTCAATGGACTAACAATAAATTAATAATTTTAAACTATTTTTTGTTTTTTGAAATAAGAAAATTAAATTTAAGAATTTGAGATTAAATGAAAATTTGAGAATGTGATAGTTTGAGAAGAGAGGGAGAAGGTGGGAAAATTTATATGGGTGTGGTATTTATAGATATTTTTGGGAGGGAAAATTTCGGATTTTTTGAAATTCTTTTGAATTGTTCTGCAAAGGTTAATGAAAAGTGTTTTTTTTTTTTTTTTTTTTTTTAAAATTTTGGCAGTTGGGGGTATCTTTAGGGGGGGGATGGGATGGGTGGGTCGGGTCCCGGGGGGGGGTGGGTTGGTCCGGGGGCCCGGTCTGATCCATGGAGCCGCACGGGACGGGTCGGCACGGTTCATTTTCGGGTGGAGGGAGAACCAACCCACCATTGGACCGGACCAAGGCAAGACACGGGACGGTCCGGTGCGGTCCACGGTCACGGTCCGGTCCGGAATGGATTAGACCGTCCGGTCCATTTCAATTCTCTAGATAGGAACAAACAGCAGCAGGAGCAACCATCCCATCAAAGTCCTTGCCAAACTATCAGACGATCAAGAACAGACCTAAAGAAAAGCAATCCACCACAGATTAGAGATGGAACAGCAAGCCATCTTAGAACGGTCAATGATATCATTTTATCTATATCGCATTCGTTAATATAAGATAGATATTGATGAAAAAATTCTTAATTTAATTGATATGGTTATGCATAATTTTTTTCATTAAGTAAATGTGTATAGGGTTGGATAAAGATAATTTTATATCCGTTGCCCTAATTATGTTATCTAATAATTGTCTTCTTTTTCAATACAAAATTAATTGCTTTAAATATTGTGAATTAATTTTCTTTTTTTTTTTCAATATAAAAATAAAACTACTTAATTATATTAATAAAATAGAGGTACATTTATATGAAAAAATAAATTTGGATGTTTTTCATGAATGATGATAAAATTAATTAATATATTAGTATTATACATTAGCGTATGTAATTATTTGTTATCTATTTATTTTATCAGATATATACAAAATATAAGTAAGTTTAATTTTAATAGATATATAGAGAGTATGAATAAAAATAATTTTAAAAAATATAATCATAAAAATTAAAATACCTTCATCCGATCCGTATTGCATCTGTCCCAATCTGATCTGATTTCCTTTAAAAATCGACCCGACTCAATCCATCCGAATACAAACCCGACCTATCCAATTACCACCTCATATGAGCGCTTAATACTAATTTTAAATTGATAAGAACGAAAAATGTCCTTATTTGACCTGCACTATACTGATTAACACCCAATCCCACAAATATATCCTCTGAACATTCTTTATAAACTTTGTGCATATATGTTAGATATAAAATTCCCAATTTAGAAAAATTCATTTCACATTAGATCGAGTGATTTCAAAAAATGAAGAGTTAAAATAAATCAATCATAGTTAGGGGTGTCTCATTGAGTCGGGTCGGGTCGGGTTCGGGTTGGCTCACATAATTTTATTATTTTTCTTGACCCGATCCGATTAAATTCAGGTCAAAAAATCTCGACTCATATCCGACCCGTATAAAATAAATAAATAATTATTAATTATTTTAATATAATTTTAAGCAATAAATATTAATTAATTTATAATTAATCTTAATTAGTGTATAATTAGTGTATATTTAAGATTTAATTAGTACTAAATCACAAAATTACTTCTAAAAATATAATTAATCGGGTCGGGTCGGGTTGACCCGAACCCGATCCGACCCGATTCAGGTCAAAAAAATTAAACTCATACCCGACCCATTTATCTTCGGGTCATGTCAGGCCTGATCGTGTTCAAGTCGGGTCGGGTTAACCCGTCGGATCGGATCAATAATTGACACCCCTAATCACAGTAAACTAAATTCATTATATCTCTAACGAATATAATCAATAATCAACGGTTTGAATTCAATATTTGTATGTCAAATTTCAAATATAAATAAAAAAGGTAAAATTGTGATATTTTGTTAAAGCAAACTTGTGATATCAATTCGAACCCAATACATATATAAACCAAGTTGCACGGGCCAATCTATTTCGAGCTGATGAACAGCGTATTATTTACCAGCTAAATTACGAGCAAACAATTTTTTATGTCTTAGTCGTTAAATAGCTTGAATGACTGAAATTTCATGTTTTTACATGAAGTGCGTTATTCACTTGCATCTTACGTGCAGATTCTCCTTCACAATCCCATCAATTTTCTTTTCCGTTGACAATCGCACCTATTTTAATTTGTTGGGCAAACGTGCATGTGCACTAAACCCAGCTACCCCGATTTTTTATTAATAAGAAAATAAAAAAAAATGATAAGTCACAAGATTAAGTATGAAAAAAATCATCGAAAGTAAAATTTCGCCTTTCAGAATTTTTATTTTGTTTTTACATATGTAGATTTTACAATTTATTAAAACTTGTTATACTTATAATATATTATTTTTAATTTTTATGAATATATGAAAAACAGATGCGGAGAGAAGAAGAAAATCTGATGGGTTGGAGAGATGTGAGTGTCCACTCTTTTAAAAGATGGACCATGCCCACCCTTTTTAATAGGAAGACCCTATTCGCCATTTTAAAAGGCAGAATTCTTCTCATTGTAATTTTTCATATTTATACTTCACCTTATGATTTATCATTTTTATTTTCTTATTAATAGAAAAACGGCAGCTACCCACTTTTGTCAAAGTTTTGAAATGTTGTTTCTTCCCAAATAATTTAGTCAAATTTATGAACTGAGCAAGTATTATTATTAACTAATTATATATACAATTTTCACTATCCAGTCGATTTCAAGACTGAGATGCAAAATTTGCTCAGTGGCCCAAGTATAATTTTGATGGGTTCATTGGTGATGTCAAAGGTTTATTAATAAATTTGCTTTACCAGTTTACATTAAAAGATTTCATTGGTTAAAATTCAAGTATATGTGTTCTCTATTTCTTTTGTTTATATTTTAATTTTGTTCACAATATCTCAACCAAAAATGGTACCTAAATATATAGGTGGGTAAAAATGCATTTCAACCTAAAAGAGATTATTAATTAATGGCGAACGCCAGCTGATCTCATATGTCTTACCAGACTACCACATTATTACTCCTCTTTTACATCAAACAATGACTATATGAAAATTTGAACCAAATATACCTATTATCAATTAATATATAGTGGATCTATTGAATTGTCTTTTCAGCACTTCATCAAACATAATTTGTGCGGTACAATTTATGCCTAACGAACGGTACAGGTTCATTTGCTGAATATTAAACCAACAAGTATTTGTTCGATTATGCTAAAATTGCATGTTTACACCAAAACAAATCTCAGCGAATTGTATAAAAATTAAATAAAGAAGAAAAAAAATTTAAATAAAATTTGTGCAATAGGTTTTGCACTATTTTGAGCTCGATTTAGTACAAAATACATAACGAAATCTGAATGCTACGTAATTAAATGAATTTCAGAAAATTGTTGAACTTTTTGTCTATTTATCCCGAAATTAATTATTTTGAAATCTATCTCGAACTCTTTGAACTTGAAATACTATTCTGAGATCTGACACATGTGTTCACTATAACAAATAAGAACTGATTTAAATGAGAATAAAATAAATTACTAGATTGGAGAGAAAAAAGATAGTACTCTAAAAGTTATTTTTTTATAACTCAACTGTATTTATAAAGTATTTTCTCTCTCTTATCTCTCTTTACACTACTCCTCTGTTTATAATATTCGGTGTCATGAATGCATCGACCTACTTATATAAGTCTACTCCTAGACTATTTTATACTAGATACATGACATTAAATGTCTAGCCACATTTTTGTCACTTTCACTGCTGCTCTTATCAACAGATGTTAGAAGTGTCATAGTCTTCATCGAGGCAAGGGTTTCATCCCAAGCTCTCTGATGTTCTCAAGCTGTTAGGCTCTCATCCATTTCGAGTTTTGTCTTTGGCTTGTATTCGTATACGGATCACACTTCAATCACTTATGCCCCCTCTGAGCTAACTCTGACACATGTGATAAATGTTAGAAGTATCCTCTATCGTCCATCTCGAGTTAATCTTGAGGTGTCATCTCGAGCTGTCTTCTTGAGCTGTCTTCTCGAGGTGCTCTTCTCAAGATGCTTTTCTCAAGCTATTTTCTCAAGTTATCTTCTCGAGATTTCTTTTTGAGTTGCTCTTCTCGAGATTCCTTCTTGAGTTCTCTTCTCGAGGTTCTTGATGGATTATCTCAAAATTTATCTCGAACTCTTTGAACTCGAAATACTATTTTGAGATTTGACATATGTGTTCATTTTGACAAACAAGAACATACAAATAATTGATTTAAATGAGAATAAAAATAAGTTACTAGATTGGAGAGAAGGAAGAGAATGTTCTAAAAATTATTTTGTTTATAACTCAACTGTATTTATAAAGTGTTTTCTCTCTCTTATCTCTCTTTACACTACTCTTCTATTTATAGTATTCGGTGTTATAAATACACGGCTCTATCTATACAAGTCTACTCCTATACTATCTTAAATGTCTAGCTATATTTTTGTCACCACTGTTGCTCACATTAGCTGTTTATGACACATGCTGCAGATATCAGAAGTGTCATGGTCTTCATCGAGGCAAGGGGTTCATCCCGAGCTCTCTGATGTTCTCGAGCTGTTAGGCTCTCGTCCATTTTGAGTTTTGCCTTTGGATTGTGCTCATATACTGGTCAAACTTCAATCACTTATGCTCACTCTGAGCTAACTCTGACACATGTGATCAATGTCAAAAGTATCCTCTGTCGTCCATATCGAATTAATCTCGAGTTGTCATATCGAGCCATCTTCTCAAGGTGCTCTTCCCAAGATGCTCTTCTCAAGCTATTTTCTCGAGTTATCTTCTCGAGCTATTTTCTTGAGGTTTCTTTTTGAGCTGCTCTTCTTGAGATTTCTTTTTGAGCCGCTCTTCTCGAGTTTTCTGATGTTTCCAAGCTATTAGGCTCTGATTCATCTCGAGTTTTGTTTTTGACTTGTGCTCACTGCTGCTTCTTTAACATAAGATTGTTGAGGTGATTGGATTCTCAACCTCTTGATCTTTCGGAATCGGATTTTGGAGTTTACTACTCTCAACAAAAATCATGTCAATTTATTTTAATTCTTCGTTAAAGCTTTTGATCCAAGTTTATTTTCTTCACCGAGAAAAATGCTTAACATACTGAAGAAATATCTGAGTGTACAAACTGGAGAAGAAGCTTCATCTTTCTTTTTCATTTTCCATTTGACAATTAAAGCCCGAATACAGGAGGGGCAGTGCAAAGCATGAGAGACAAAAGCATCAAATTATCCACTTTCGATGAAGAAAATCAGGACGCTGCTTTTGTTATATCGCCTGAGGAGGCTACTTAACTTGAGTCATCAAGTCACTGTATTCTCTTTTTTTTTTTTGAAGAACACTATTCTTCTTTATATGGAGCTATCCTGAAGTTGTTCTTTTTTGGCTCCTTAAACAAGAAATAAGAACTTTATTTCTCTTTATAATCCAACTAAGCCTATACGAAATAATATTTTGTTAATAATTATATATTTCACAGCCCTTCTTGGAAGTCTATCTACCGAATTGGCTACCGACATAGGATTTGGCATGGATGTGTTTTTTTAGAGTCGGATCTGTTGATAATGGGTTATTTTAACAATCTTGACAATGAACCTCTAAATAAATAAACAAAAATCTTAAAAATAGATTTTTTTTATAAATATGTTCTTCTACTTATGAATTGATGGTCATTCAATTTCATTATCATTTGATAGTCTATCAAAGATCATTAAACTGAAACTATTATAAATTGCATGAAAATTTGATGGTCTTTGATGGACTATCAAACGATAATAAAATTACATGAAATTTGAATGACCATCAACCTAAAGTTAGAATAACACATCTATAATTTTTTTTTCTATTTTTAAGATTTTTTTTATATTTATTTAGAGGTCCATTGTTAAGATTGTCAAAATAAATAAATTGCATGAAAATTTGATGGTATTTGATGGACTATCAAACGATAATAAAATTACATGAAATTTGAATGACCATCAATCTAAAATTAGAAGAACAAATCTATAAAAAAAAAAAATTCTATTTTTAAGATTTTTTATATTTGTTTAGAGGACCATTGTCAAGATTGTCAAAATAAATCATTGTCAACCGATTCTTTTTTTTTTATATTCTTCATCTAGCTGTCCAGTCACCCCATTATTTCATAATTATTTAAATAAAAATTATATAAATGTAAATAAAAGAATTTAATTATGATAGTTTACTATTATTTATTTATTTATTTCATATTTAATTGAAAGATAGACAATTTAGTAAATAGTACGTACGTAGCGGGTGGATGGACTGCTCATTATTTTATTTTTCTTATAAAAACATATATGAGGCCAGATAGGAGACCTGCATGTCAGCATGTTTCCCCGCAAACACAATTCTATTGAGATGGAAATCAAGACATAATTAAAAAATAATAATAAAATTTTCATAAACTCTAGCATATATTATGTTTTATATATTACTTTCGAAAATTGATCCCGCACCCAGTGGCGGAGCCACATTAACAATAGTGGTGTCAATTGACACCACTAAATTTAGAAAAAATATTTTATAAATTTATATATTTAATTATTATTATTTATAATAATTTTTAAAATATATAAATTGACATTACTGAATATATTTTCTACCTCCGCCAAGTGTACCACCCGTAAGAGAAATGACGACTGTTATCATCTGTACAGACCAAATCGTTCAATCAAGACATTAATCAATATCATACATATATATACACAAAAATAACCAAGATATAATCACCAACACATAATGAATATTAATACTTCTTACGACTTCCGCTTTCCCCGTAACTATATAAAATGAAAAAAAAAGATTTGTACATTCATTGCATCGGAATCTCAAATGTATGAAATAACCTCAAATATTAAATATAAAATGGCTCCATTAATTAATAAACAGCCGGGTAATTAAAAATAAATATATATTAAAAAATGCAGTAGTGCTCTACAGTGCAAATATTTGCACGGAGATGAATTTTCTGAAAGAGGCATTGTCTTTTGTATTATTTTTCTGCATTAAAAATTTCACGGAATTGTATTGTATTAAAATCATACAAACTTTCTAAAGAAAGACGTTGGGAGATACCATTCATCATTGATATCATTGTGTATACTGACTTTATTCATGTCACAACTTTACGAAGCAATAACTTATTTTGTTACAGTATTTTCATTATTCAATTTAAATAATATTAATCTAAATAACAACTCATTTAATTTAATTAATTACTATATAAAAAAGAACTTGTATCATAATATCCTTAACATGAATAGTAAAGTTGATATTGACAACATTAACTTTTAAATAACTTCCGTATTCTCAATTTCTTAACAAAATATATGTTATTACTTTCTTAAAAACAGATAAATAATACTACGGATCATTTCTTTATTTTAAAGTCTAATTAAATACATAGTTATATATAGTTGATTCAAACCATTCAAAATAATTTTTATATGAATAACGCCCGCTGATCTCATGTCCTCCACCAGACCACCACATTATACTCCTCTTTTAAATCAAACGATGAACTATAAGAAAAATTTTCAAACAAATATATGCCTCCCAAAATAATCAATTAAAATATAGCGGATTTATATATTGAATTGTATTTTCAGCATTTCGTCAAGAACAATTTGTGCTGTATTACTATCATTAGAGCCTAACGAACGGTACTGGTTCATTTCCTGAATAATATATATTGCACCATCAAGTGTTTGTTCGACTAGACTAAAATTGCATACTTACACCAAAGCAGATCTTAGCTAATTGTATACAAATTAAATAAAGAAGAAAATTTTAATTTAAATTTAAATAAAATTTGTGCAATAAGTTTTGCACTACTTTGTGGTCGACTTAGTACAAAATACATAATGAAATCTGAATGCTGGATAATTAAATGAATTCTAGAAATAATGTATTCAAATGAGTTGTACAACATGTATTAATTAATTCTTCGCTATAATTTTTTGTTCCAGGTTGTTTTTCTTCACCAAGAAAAATGCTTAACATGCATATTGAATAAATAGCTGAATGTACAAACTGGAGAGAGGATATTTCATCTTTCTTTTCATTTCAAGAAAAGCAGGACGCTGCTTCAGGCTACTTAAGTAGTCATCAAGTCACAGTATTCTTTTTTTTTTTCTTGAAGGACACTATTCTCGTCTATATGGAGCTATCCTTAAGTTGTTCTTTTTTTGGCTCCTTAAACAAGAAATAAGAACTTTATTTCTCTTTATGATCCAACTAAACATGATGAAAGCTAGTGGAACAGGTCATTTTTCTCTATACCAAATGATATTATGTTAATAATTACATTTTCACAGCCTTGCTCGGAAGTCGTCTTTTTATTTATTTATTCTGCATCTAGTTATCCACCCCCTTATTTCATAACTATTTACATAATAATTTATATAAATGTAAATGAAATAATTTAATTATGATAGTTTAGTATTATTTATTTCTTATTTAATTGAGAGATAGACAATTTAGTAAATAGTACGTAGGGGGTGGACAGGCTGTTCATTATTTTATTTGTGTTATGGTTTTCACCGCAAACACAATTCTATTGAGATAGAAATCAAAACATAATTAAAAAATTAATAGAATTTCGCATATATTATTCTTTATATATATATCACTCTCAGAAATTAATTTTGCACCACTCCGAAGAAAGATGAGACTTGTTATAATCTGTACTGGCCAACGGTTCAATCAGGACATTAATTAATAACATATATATACCCAAAAATAACCAAGATATAATCACCAACACATAATGAAGATATTTTTAGAGAAGGGTCCGGTTGACAACGGGTTATCTTGACAAACTTGGCAATGAATATTCAAATAAAGAAAAAAAATAGAAAAAAAATATATAGATATGTTCTTCTACCTATTGATTCATGATCATTTAAATTTCATGTAATTTCATTATTGTTTGGTAATCCATCAAAGATCATCAATTTTTCATATAATTTGTAATGATTTTTATTTAACTGTTTTTAATGGACCATCAAATGATAATGAAATTACATTAAATTTGAATGACCATCAACCTATATATATAAAAAAATATATCTATAATTTATTTTATTTTATTTTTATATTTATTTAAACCTTCATTGTCAAAATTGTCAAGACTATCTTTGTCAATCGATCCCCGCCCTACTTATGACTTCTGCTTTCCTCATAACTATAAAAAATGAAAAAAAAAAAGATTTGTACATTTATTGCATCGGAGTATCAAATGTATGAAATAACCTCAAATATTAAATATAAAATGGCTTCCGTTAAATAAACCGTTGGATTATTAAAAATAGATATATATTAAAAAAATTGCAGTAGTACTCTGCAGTGCAAATATTTGCTTATACGGAGATGAATTTTTGAAAGGAAACTATGTCTTTTAATTATTTTTCTGAATTAAAAATTTCACGGAATTGTATTGTATTAAAATCATACAAACTTTCTAAAGAAAGATGTTGGGAGATACCATGCATCATTGATATCATTGTGTATACTGACTTTATTCATGTTAGCAACTTTACGAAGCAAATTATTTTGTTACAACATTTTTTATTATTCGATTTACATAATATTAGTCTAAGTAACAACAAATTTAATTTAAATAAAAATACTATATAAAATAACTTGTATCACAATATGCTTAACATGAATAGTAAAGTTGATATCGACAATATTATTTATTTAAATAACTTCCATATTCTTAATTTTTTTAACAAAATATATGTTATTACTTTCTAAAAAAAACTCTAAATAATGGATGGGGCTACAGTGCTATGTATAACATGAATTATTCAAGTATTACAATTTTTTTATTTTTAGAATATAAATAATTAATTAATCCAAATTACCACGCAAAATAATTTTTGTATGAATAATACCAGTTGATCTCATATGTCCTCCACCAGACCACCACATTATACTCTTCTTTTACATCAAACAATGAACTATATGAAATTTATCAACCAAATATGCCTCCCAAAATAATCAATTAATATATAGCGGATATATATTATATTGTCTTTTCAGCATTTCGTCAAGCGCAATTTGTGCGGTATAATTTTAGCCTAACGAACGGTACAGAGGGTCATTTATCCTGAATATTGCACCATGAAGTATTTGTTTGACTAGACTAAAATTGCATATTTACACCAAAGCAATCTCACCTAATTGTATGAAAGTTAATAAAGAAGAAAATTAATTTAAATTTAAATAAAGTTTGTGCAATAAGGTTTGCACTATTTTTATTTGAATTAGTACAAAATACATAATTAAATCTGAATAATAGATAGTTAAATGAATTCTAGAAATCATGTATTCAAATGAGTTGTACAGCATGTATTAATTTTAATTCTTGGCTTAAAACTTTTGATATCCAAGTTGTTTTTCTTCACCGAGAAAAAAAAATGCTTGACATACAGAAGAAATATCTGAGTGTACAAACTGGAGAGGAAGGGCATTTCATCTTTCTTTTTCATTTTAAGAAAAGCAAGACGCTGCTTCTGTTATATCGCCTGAAGAGGCTACTTTACGTAAGGAGTTATCAAGTCACTGTATTCTTTTGCTCTTTTTTTTTTTTTTTTTGAAGAACACTATTCCTCTTTAATGGAGCTAGCCTTAAATTGTTCTTGTTTGGCTCCTTAAACAAGAAATAAGAACTTTATTTCTCTTTATGATCCTACTAAACATTGACGAAAGCTAGTCGAACATATCATTTTTCCTCCTATACAAAATAATATTACGTTAATAATTATATATTTCACAGTCTTCATGGAAGTCCATCTTTTTTTTTTTTATTCTTCATCTAGTAGGACTCTTGTTGTTTTTCCATTTTTTATTTAACAGCATCCTTATTTCATAACTATTACAACAACAAAGCCTTTAATCCCAAATAAATTGGGGTAGGCTTATTTCATAACTATTCACATAAAAAAATATAAATGTAAATAAAACAATTTAATTATTATATTTTTACTATTATTTATTTCTAATTTAATTGAGAGCGAAACAATTTTATTAAATAATACTTCTTCTGACCAAGATATATAAATATACACACACAAACATAACCAAGATATATAATCACCAATCCATAATGAAGATTAATACTTCTTATGACGTCTGCACTATTAATTTAATTGTTAATGGGCTAATTATAATTAATTTTATTTATTTAATTGTTAATAGAACCAAGATTAATACTTCTTATGGAAAAAATATTATATTTGTCCATCGGAATTTCAAATGTGAAATAACCTCAAGTATTACATAAAAATGGCTCCATTAAATAAACCGTTGGGTTATTAAAAATAAATACAAAAAAATTACAGTAGTTCTCTGCAGTGCCAATATTTGCTTACAGAGGTGAAATTTCTGAAAAGAAGCGATATCTTTTAATTCTTTTCTGCATTAAAATTTCACGGAATTCTAGAGTATTAAAATCATACATCCTTTCTAAAGAGAGATGTTGGGAGATACCATTATTGATATCTAAGGGTGTCCTAATGACCCGATTCGATGGATTAATCAGATCCAATCTGAACCTGATCTGTTCCGACATGACTCAAAGATAATGAGTCGGATATGGATTTAATATTTTTGATCTGAGTCGGGTCGGGTCGGGTTTGGATCAACCCCACCCAACTCAATTAATTATATTTTTTAAATAATTCTATGATTTAGTACTAAATAAAACTTAAATATATACTAATTAAGATTAATTATAAATTAATTAATATTTAGTTGTTTAAAATTAAAAATTAAATAATTAATAAATATTTAATTATTTTACACGTATCACATCGGTAGGGATCAAAAAATTTTGACCCAAATTTAAATGGGTTGGGTTCAACCTGGATCAAAAAAATAATAAATAATATAACCCGACCCGAACCATTATTCCCCTATTGATATTGTTGTGTATACTGACTTTATTCATGTTAACAACTTTACGAACAAACTTATTTTGTTATAGTATTTTCATTGCTCAATTTAAATAATATTAATCTAAATAATAACTCATTTATTTTAAATAATAAACCATTATACAAAATAAAATTGTCATCAAGTCCTTAACATGAATAGTAAAATTGGTATCGACAACACTATTCTTTTAAATAACTTTCATAATATTTTTTTAACAAAATTTGTTATTTCTTTCTTAAAACTGCTTCTAAATAATGAGTATGGTCACAATGCTATGCATAATTTGGATCGTCTCCATAATATAAATTATCACTTTATTTTCAAGGTATAAAATAATTAATTCAAACTACTCAAAGTAATTTCCATATAAAAATCTAGATGTAAACCAAATTTTATATTTTTTTAGATAGTTAGAAAATCACCTTTTTTGAATTGCTGATAATAATTTAATCGAGTGATTTACTATCTAAAAAATAGTACAAAAATTCTAAATAATATAAAATTTGTTATACAAATAGCTAGATTTTCATATGGAAATTATTTTGAATAGTTTCGATCAAGCATTTAAGATTTTAAAAATGAAGAAATAATCATAACACGCAAAATATTTTGTGCTACGCGTAATACCGAAGTCCAATCTCGTGAATAATATATATATTCAAATAACTACAAAAATAATCTTAATATATTATTCAGAAATCTTCATCAAACATTTTTGAATCGATTCTCAACAATAATGTCTACACACAAAAACAGGATTTTTATTTTTTAGTATTACTTACATAATTAAGCTTCTGCTATTTCAAAGATAGATATCATAAATGAGCGCAAATAAATTAAAAGCTAGCTCTTTAGGGTGTGTTTGAATGGGTAGGTGTTAGTGCTATTCTGACAATAACAACATTAACAACGTACCATTATTCAATTATTATTTAGGAAATTAGAATAGTTGCCGAATAGTGTTATTATGCTAAAACATTGAAATGTTGGTTAATAACCCTGAATTAGCTGCGTTAACCATGATGCTTCTAGAAAGGTCGGTTCTATTAACAATTAAATTAATAAAATTAATTATAATTAGCCCATTAACAATTAAATTAATTCCGTTATAATTTTCACATGTTTTCAGATCCAAATCCTAATCTAAAATGCCTTTAGAACATAATAAATGTTGTAGAAAATTGATCACTTATGTAGGCATTTTCTTTTGACAATTGTGATAGTAATTAAATATATAATTATATAGATGTAGTCCAAAAAATCGCATTTCTGGCAGGAAGGAATTGTGGACCGCACTCAATCCATGTGGATCGAATTTCTGCTCCGTTTTGTTTTAGTGCAGATTTCGACTCCTTTTGTGGACCAAATTACATCTGTGCGATCTGAACTTTTGCTGTTCCAGTTATTGGTTTATCGTTAGCATTTAGACGTCACTAAATCCAACATCTTGGCCATCAGCACTTTTTTACATACTGAAATCCTTATAAATAGTGACATATCATAGAAGCATTTGCATCATAAAAGAGATCTTTAGACACAGAGGGAGACGTTTAAGTAGCTAACCAACTTAAAGAGCTGGAGAAAGAGAGATAGAGAGAGAATGGGGCATGCACAACCTCCTGCTATTGATGAAAAGAAAGCTGACGAACTCCATCTTTATCTGGTAATGACTAACGGAATCGCAGTTGCACTAACTTCGCTCTTGGCCATTGGCTTCTTAATTGAAATTACTCGTTTCCGCATCTGGCACAGAAGCTCATTCCTCAAATTTTTGTTGACATTTACCAAAAGCCCTCTGGTGCATTGGATTGGGCAATTCCATGCATTTGTCATCGACGTGCCCTATTACAATGAGCTTTATCTCGTCTGGGGAGTGCTCCTGTTTACTGGCTTCGGCAGCTTCTACTCTATGGTTGAATACTCAATCTATACCAGCAACAAAAAGGAGCTAATGCTTATGAACGAAAAGGTCCTGCTGGTGAACAACTTTGGCACATTGGTTCTCCTGTTGTACTATACATTATGGTATACAAGTTTTCGCTTTGCTCTTGGAATTAATTCAGAGCAGGCTTCTGCACCATCCGCACAGGATATTAAGGGGCATTTTGCTCTTATACTCTGGCTAATTTGGGGTTTCTCACTGATGAAGATTGTGTACCAGATAGCTAGTTATTGTAAGATTGATCGATCCTATGGGTCAGCTCACGCCGAATGGGTTTCCTACTACATGAAGAGGCCAGAAAATGTTCAGAATTTTGATCCAAAAACAATGACTGGTTGTAGATACCTTGTTGTCGAAGAGAAAAATCCTAAGGTCGGCTCTGAACCAAACTATGAAATCATTATCAATGATAAAGATCTGGTCACAGTAGATACTGTGTGGCAATCAAAAGGATGGCTCCTGAACTCCAGTGGTTGTGTAGGCGACACACTGAAGGAAGCATGCCTCTCATTTGCTTTGTTCAAGATGCTGCAGAGGAGGTTCGTAGAAGAATGCGAGACTGCTGAAGCTAACCGGCTGGAGACTCGGGACTTCATTCGCCGGGGGCTCCTTGAATTGCCACCTGGAAAAGTGATTGGAGTCATTGACATGGAGCTTAGGTTCCTTCGGGATCTATTCTACACAAAATATCGTGCAGTATTAAAGTCGGGTCTCTTGTTACAATTTTTACATTTTGGTATTATATTCACCAGCTTGTTTGGAATTTTCCATATACTGAACCACTACAAACCACCATATTATGACCTTCACTTAACCAAACATGGGCGCAACAAAGATGTTACCGTGACAAAATTTATTCTGTTCACCGTCACGGCAATACAGGTATGGGAGTTTATTCATTACTTTTGCTCCAACTGGTCAAAGGTGCTGCTGGTCTGTAAATATGTGAAATACCCGAAATTTTTTGATCACTTACCTATCAACATGGTATTTTGGGTGTTTTGTAGCATATATATCCCTGGAAAGACTACTAATCAAATCGGACAGTATTCTCTACTACAATCCTGCAAAAGTTTCTGTTGCAACTGCTATTACCGGCCATTATTTAGTTGTTTGGGATACACGGCCAGAGTAGGGAGGGTTAAATATGTAAGATTAAATAAAGTACAGATTATGGAGGCCATTTTACCGTCCCTGAAGCAGTTTCTAGACACGGGATTGAATCACCCGATGAGAACAATAACAGCAATATCACGCAATAGAATCAATGAAAAACTGCCTTCATGGGCGTGTGAATTACAGAAACCCATTCAGACAGTGATGATCTGGCATGTAGCCACCAACTTCTGTTGGATGATCAATAAAAAGGCAAAAAGGCAAAGAAAGGAAAAAACCAATGAGAAGGTTGTGGTTACCTTATCAAATTACTGTGCCTATTTGGTGGTCCATGCACCTGAATTACTCCCGATAAACACTTATGAATCCGAACTCATTTCTGAGCAAATCGTCTGTGAGACATGTGACTTCTTTCAGGGTATTTGCAGTGAAAAAAAAATGGTGGAAACAATGGAGAAGGTTCGAGATAATGAAGAGACTGTTATTGGTCGGGGGGCGCGATTAGGAAAGATGCTGAAAAATGAGATTAAGGAGGGTGGGGATCTATTCACTTTCCTTAAGGAGGTTTGGGTGGAGCTGATGTTGCGCCTAGCTCCATCGGAGACTAGCGTTGCACATGCAACGAAGCTGGCAAACGGAGGTGAATTCATGACCTATATGTGGGTTCTCTTATATCATGCTGGTTTGATCAATCAGTCAAGCTTCAAGGATGGCACTACCTCTATGGCTTAGAATGTTTTTAATTAATTTAGAGTTTAAGTTCTTGTTGTTTAATTTGGCAAAAATATATTGTTGTGTTTTGTGAGATGGGACATTGTTACTTATCCTAAAGTGAGTGATTTATATATGTTGGAAATAATCGAATTTTCAAATTCTATTAAATGGATTTTTTTTAATAGTGGATCAAGAGAAGAGAGACTTAAGATCTTATAAACTCATGTCATTTTGATTTCAATTACACACTTCAATTAAGCTTATGTCCTATTTATACAAGTACAAAGTCAGTACAGCTTTGTTTTTTTTCCCTTCACCGACTTTAAAAACTTCAGCTAAGCAAAGTTGCAACTCATTAATTATGTCGCTAATTTTGACTATTTACAAATCCCTTTCACATTTCTAGTTTTGTCGACATCATTAATTGTAGCTGCTATTTTTTTAATCTCCTTTCACATTTACTCCATTTTGAGTTTATTTAATAAATATATCTCTTAACTCAAATCTCTTTCATCCTTCATGCCGAATTTTATCTTACAATTGTTAAATAGCTCCACTGATACCGTTTTTGTGAAAATATCCACAGCTTGATCAAGACTTGTCATATGGCTCATTTGCACATCTTCATTATTAATATATTTTCGAATGAAATGAAAACAAATATCTATATATTTGTTTTTTTCGTGATGCATCAAATTCTTTGCTAACTTAATCGTTGATTATTGTCGATTCAAATCTTGATCATCTCACACTAAAATTTTAGCTCGCGTAATAAACCCCTTTAACCAAATTGAGTGTTCAACACACCATGATGTTTGCTATATATTCTACTTCGCATGTCGACAATGTTACTATCGGTTGCTTTTTGAAGACCATGTGAATGTGTATCTCCTAATCAGAACATATAGCCGAAGTGCTTTTGCGAGCATCTACATCTCCGCACCAATCATTGTCAAAGCAGCCAATCAATTTGTATTTGTTCGTCTTTAAATAAAATAATTTGTCTGCCCACTACTCCATCTACAAGATCGGGCAACCAAAAAATTGGTTGCAATAGATATTAAATGGTAGCATTAGAATTAATTTACAACAAAGTGGATTGGTTAATAGCTCTTTTAGTAGTCCCTCATGATTATCATCTAAAACCAATAGAAAAAGACAAAACACTCAATAAATTATCAACCGTTTGGTCCACATGTGCTTAAAAATGTCCTTTATAAATACTTAGCATAATTTCTAAAATTAATACATGTGCATAGCCAAAACGCAATAAATCATAAGTTCTTTATTACATTTTTTGGTTCAGGAAATACCCAGCATAGATGAAAATAACACATCAAGCACACGTTGTAAAATGTAAGGTTTTGTATATCAAAATAAAAGGGTACACCAGACAAAATTCTAGAAATCCACATATAAAGTACAGTTAGGAGAACTCATCCATGCAGTTTCCAATTCAAAATTTTGCTTGTACAAACATGTCAAAGCAGAAGAATATACTGAGGTATGGTAATTTTAAGGAGTTAGTTTTTGAAACTACCAACCAAGTTTGTACCAACACTAGCTTCACTTTACATAGCAAAGAAAGAGAATCGAAAGAAACAACTGTGACAGAACTATAGGTATTGCTATCAACCATACCTACCCCATCAAAAGCAGTGTATCTGCAGCAAGATTTGAAGCGACGGGCATGGGAGAACATACCGACCATGTCTACAATATTTAAAAATAAAAGAGGAGTTAGATGAATAAGGCAGCTTCTTCACACATTGATACTAAAAATTGATCTGAGAACAAGTTAGAGACCTGAAGCATAGTGAACTGCTTTTTGACACCTTGAAATTCCACCTCAAGTACTGTGTTTGGTTCCTGAAAAAGTAACAAAGAGATTGAACAAGAAAAAGAAAAGAAAATGATTCATGTAGGTTTATGAAGTACAAAGCAAAAAAATGTCATATAAATAAAAAAGGAAAAAATAATGTTATGTTTCAATGCTCTCATAATCTCATACAGGTCTACAATTTCATGTAATCATGCTCTCATGCAGGTCAAGTATGGTGATAGCACAATCCAGCGCACCACCATAGTGTAATCCACTAAACATTACTGGTTACATAACACAAACAACATTCATGTGAATTTTATAACAGTGCATGTTATAAGAAAACAGTAAGTTTGTAAGAAAGAATAGCACTTTCGTGAATTGCAAGCTAAATTATAAAAATAAAATATTAATTTCTTACCTTGGAGATGCAGGATATGTGCACCCATTTGAATCTGGTAAATATAGAATCAACATGTTAGATACCAATTGATGGCAATGCTGTAGTTAATTAAGGAATGGACCATACAATCTGTTTGTGTAATACCGGTGTTGTTTTGAGATTTGTGAAATAAAAACTTACTTTCGATCAGTACTGGTAGTAACAACAGTGCCTCCAAAGTCACAAGTGGCACTATCATCATTCTTTCTCTGGTAATAGCTATTGGCAGCATAAGAACAATGGGCTTTTACAGTATTTGGGTTGTAGCAAGTCCCATTTTGCAAAGTTGGTATGCAGTCTGCTCCATGACCACATGCATAATCTATTGTCTTTTGCAACGCAGTACCATTCAGATCCGACCAGCACACACACAATGTGCATTATAGTTGTATGTCTCCCCGCTTCCACAACACGCCCGAAACTAACAGTTCAAATGTTGGATCTTAGCATAGATGATGTTCAAACAAATTTTACTTTTTATTAAGTTTAGTATTATAGGTTCTAAAATTCATTTGATGAAATTGAAAATTAGGTACTACACAAATTACTGGCCGAAATCCTAATCTAGTAAAATTAGGTCGCATCCTCCTAACCACGTACAACATTTCTAAAAAGATCCCTCAATAATTCGAAATGTTGAAATCAGATAAGGCTGATTCAAGCAATAATCTTTTTCCCTTTATGTACATAACCGGTATTTCTATTCTGAAAATTAGAGCCTTGATTAATCTAATTATCTAAACAAACAAAAGAACAGTAACAAATTGATGAAGAAAAGAGAAATCAAACCTAGCATGGATGATTTTCACACTGCGACTAGTTGTAAGCAATCGACGAACTTATTCCAGTAAGTCAGTGTTTCTGCCAAGAAGAAATTAGTCATAACCGTTAAATTTTACATCAGAATCAATGGAAACAAACCAAAATGGATCACAAATTAAGAATTATATAGAGAAGTATCCTACTTGCAACACAGAGTTTGTGCTCCACAACCCCTAGAATCAAGTTTGCCTTTTCTCTCTTCTTCCTCCTCAGATGTAGATGTGGGAGCATCAGGAGACACCATGTGTCCCTCCTGCGATATCCTCTATTCTCTGATCGCATCTCCATTTCCTGGAGAGGCAGTGGTTGTTGAGAGGACCGCTGCTGACTTGCGCGGGCTGAGAGGGTTTGTTAGCGTGCGCCGTTGTGCTCACCTGCGGCAACCCTATACGGGCCCATATTGACGGGTGTAATTGTGGAGACGCATGAATTCCAAGCCTTCGATTTTGAAAGTGAGAAAGAGCCGAAGAGAGCAGTTATGGGAGAGGCAATGAGTGAGAGGTAGACGGAGGAGGCAATGAGTGAGGGATCTGTGCGGTTTTGAGCAGTGAAAAAAATCATTTGAACCGGAGAGAAGCGATCAGCGAATCTCCTTTTAATCGGAACTGCATTCAATTTGAATTGTCAAGAGTATTTTGGACAATTTAAGTCTTAAAAATTCAAATAACTGAATTAATTAGTCGATCAAAATTATTGAATTTAAATTATACACAGTGTACGTAACTCTTGCAAATTGATGAAATAAATTTTCCGTAATTTAATTGTTCCTTGCTTTACTATGTTGCATTTTTTTATTTCTTGAGTTATCATTGCATTTTATTAAATGTGCATTTTGTTGCACATTTTGTTCAATTATTCTCATTTCAGAGTAGATTGAATTTTTAAAAAGATTTTGAGCGTTTTAACAAAATATATAAATATTTAAAAAGAAAATATGAATTTATACCTATAAATTATTGTTATGCTTAGCATCCAAACCAAATTCTATATGGAGGGTTTTTTTCACATTTTAATTTTTTTATGTAGTTAATTAATTATAAGTATTAATATTATTATAATTAAACAATACCTGCATTATCACTATGATTAACTAATATTTTTAGTATTATTATATTATTATTTCTAATATCATATTATGTTGTTGTTAAATTACTATTATTTGTTTAACTTACAATGTCATCAAAATTATTATTATTGTTTGAGAGATATATTTCAGATATTTTACATTATCGATAATATTAATGGATAAATTTAGTTCATATGCTCCTTAAAATTACTAGCATGAACCCTCCTTTGTGCAAACCCTCTTAATTTTAAAATATTTATATTTAATACTATTATAAATAAATGACATATTTTATTTAAATATAATTTATATCTAAATTAATAAGACTTAATAATAGTTAATTTAATTTATTTGATATATAACTTTTTGGAGGTGTATGTATTGGAGGCGTCTATTTATTCAAATCCGATATATGTCAAATGTCAGATATGTCATTTATAAAAATAAAGAGTGTAATGATCAAAATAGTTCTCTTTATTTTTGAAGTTATAATCGTACACCTATGAGAAAAGTAAATATCAAAGCTTCTTGAAAATTGTAAATGTATTGGATATGAAGTTATTTTCCACATGATATTTATATTTTTTTTCTCACCAAAATAAAATTAATTAAACAATGAAAACCATAAAGAATAAATAATGCTAGCCAATTGAAATATAAATATTTCAGTCATTACATATTATATCTGATAACATTAATGGATAAATTCAGTTCATATGCTCTTTATGATATAGTATAGATATAAATAGATTGTAAATATAGTATAGATATAGAACTTGATAGATTCATCTAGAGAGAGGATGGGTTAGGATCAAGATGATTTTTCTCCTTGATTACATTAATAAAAAAAAGATAAATTTTCTGCCTCATATTGTAAAAGCAATGGTGGTAATTTATCAAACTATAATGAAATTATATGAAACTTGAAAAACTATCAATCTATAAGTAAATAAAATAATTTCAATAGCGCCTCTCTTCCTTTGATGTATCATAAAAAAAAATTGATTGCCTTCCAATGTGAGTACATCGGCTCATCCATGAATCAGCTTACCATGCCGATGCTATATGAAATATTTGATCTTATGCATGTCAGATATCGCAAGATTCCAACTAAGTTTTGATATTTGCTCACATTTATTCGATCTCCTCTCTCAAACTCATTGAGTTTTGCACCGAGCTTTGATCTCCTCTCTCAGGATTAAACTCTCAATATCATATTTTATTTCATTGTATTTCATGTTTACGTTATTAGATTTGATTATGGCTTGTCTAATTTTATATTCCAGGAAAATTTATAAAATGGCTAAAGAATTAAGGTTAGAACATAAGTTTGCACATTTGAAAGTGAGATGGATGCATCACAAGTCTCAAAACAACCAAGCGCAGCGGAGCACTAAGCTTATGACCTATAGATACCTTGCTTATGGGCTGTAAGAAGTTTTGTGAAAACTAGAATAGAAAAGATAGCGAGTTAATCATGTAATTTCCTTCCGATATATGGTGGAGTCTCCCTCTACAAAAGATGTCTCCTAGCAACCCAAGGAGCTTCTTCCACCTCCATTGATCTCCACAAAACCCTAACCGTCATCACCATTTTCAAGATAAATTGGGTGACCAAAAACCAAAACCTCCGAGAGAAGGCAGAGACTAAAGTGAGAGAAACACATAAGCAACATCTAGCGTTTGATTTATCTTGTGTTGTATTTATGTTATTTTTGATAACTTTTACTATTATATCTTATGTTCTTGCTTTTTATATATTTACTATTTATTTTATTTATGCCATGAGTGACTAGACCCTTTAGGTTTTAGGGATTAGGGATGTAAAACTCAGATTATGATGCTTGTTAGAGGTTTTCTTATTTTATGACTATGTTTTGTTAACGTTGAGTAGTATTTTTATGCTTGTTTGATTGTTAATGAACTATTAGGGTAAGTTTCAAATTTAGGTTTGATCATCTAAGATTTAAATAATTTATCAAAGTCATTTTAAGTATAATAGATAATATGAGATCCGAGAGGGTAGATCAGATTGTATCTGAGAGGTTGAATCCGCTTAGATCGAGAGATCGAGCATGCCTATATCAAACTAGCACTCAAATTAAGGGATCTAAACCAACATGTAAAATTGAGATTTATGTGAATTATGTGAATTTAGAAACCCTGAATGGATTATCAACTAAATAAATAAACCAGATACAATAGTTGAGATTTATTGTATATGTACTGTTTATTTAGATTTACACAACCAGCTAAGAAATAATCTTTAGTGATAATTATAACTCATTTGCATCCTCTACGAGCCGTATGTGAAAGCATACAAATCATATAGAATAGATTTGAGTGAAACTAAACCCTAGGAATATTATTTTATTGATATAAAAGCACCACAAAAGTACTTTCTACTTTATATTTATGTATAAAATATCAAAAACCAACTACTTGAACAAACTCCTTATTTTCCTATTTTTGCACTTTTAAAAGCCGAAATAGTCAAGTTCGGTAATTTTTACCATCCCTGTTGTTTGACACCCAACTATAGTGAACATAGATTGTGTGCCTACAACCAAACCAATGTATTATAGAATTTATAAATTTTAAAGGTCGGCATGATTTTTTGGCATGTGTCAAGCTTTTTTTGGCATTATTGTTGGAGATGGCAGTGTAATTTTTGTACTTATTTTGCTTTTATTTTTAGATTTTTATTTTTATTTTCATTCTTTATTCTTTTATTCTTTTTATTTCTATCTGAGAAACAAAACTGGAAAGACTTTCCGCTATTAGAGATTACTAGTTGAGGAGTGGAAGGATCATGCCTAGCACATCAAGCTCTTCATCTGATTTAGACAATTCTCTTGGCCGACTGAATATGATAAACAAGCAAAAAGAGTGTTGGTAATGAGAATAACAAACAATGGAGTTGGTGATGAGCAGTTCATGCTCATAATACTATTAGATTATATAACACCACAAATAATAGATGCTAGAGGCCTTATCAGACTTTCTCGTCTGACCGGCGACACATCTAGTTATGATGTGAGCACAATCAATATTCTTCAGAACAACTGCTATCACGAGTTAGAGCACAAAGATCCACATGATCACATCCAAACCTTTCTACAGTGAATTTTTTTAGCAGTTCTTCCGAATGGAGTATCGGAAGATTACATCAAGTTAGCTATTTTTTCATTTATCTTGAAAGACAAAGCCAAAATATGGTTGAGTTCTCTTCTAAAAGATTCAGTTAATATCTGGACTAATCTCTTTAGTCTTTTCTTGAGCATTTTTTTCCTCAAGAAGGCTAAGCTAAGATTAGGGCTCAGATCTTAGTATTTAGGCAGGGTGCTGCTGAGTTTATGAGTGAGGAATGAGAAAGATACAAATGAATTATTGAATTCATGTCCACATCAAATATCCCTAAATGGATGATTGTTGAGGGTTTTTTATCAAAGTTTGACGGATAGTAATCTCACATTATTCAACTTAGTATTGGGAGGTAAATTCATGCAAATGGACCCCGACGAAGCACTGAGACTGTTTAATCAATTAGTGACGTAAGAATACTAGATGGACCATGATCATCGTAGAGGAGGTGGTGGTGATATAACAGATTTAACTAGTTCTTGACATTTTTTGTTAGAATTGACGCCCTATAGAAGTAATTATAGTAGAGGTGATAAGTGAAGGCTATTGAACAAGTCAATCGATGTCTTGTGATCTTTATAAAGATGAAAGATACATCTATTTGGAATGCTCATTGGCAGAGCCAAATGAAAGGATAGGTCAAGTTAATTCTATCAACAATGAACCTTCATTCATGTCAAATCCACCTATAGACCATATCTGAAGGATTCACCTAAATTTCATAAATGGATTTAGAGATGACAAAGTTTAGAAAATTATGATAACTACGATCAAAATTCATACCAAAACAATCAAGGGAACTGATAGTTCCAACAACCTTCTAAAATGATAATCGTAGCTTCTATTAGAACACTTCTTTCCTACTGGAAGAGAACCAGTAGGAAAGAAGTGAAGAAGGAGATTCTCAAATTGCTAGATGTAAATGTTATCTATCCGATTTCTGATAACAAGTGGATTACCCCTGTGACTGGAGAATATGCATTGATTATTGAAACTTAATGCAGCAACATGAAAAGATCATTTTCCTTTGTAGATATAATTGTTATTTGGATGGGTACTCAGGACTTTTTCATGTATCAATACATCCACAATACTAAGAGAAAATCACTTTTACTTGCATGTATGGGATATACGCATATCAAAAGATGTCTTTTGATCTTTACAACGCACCGACTACCTTTGGAGAGTGATAATACCAATCTTCTCGAACTTCATTATAAAAAAGTTAGAGTATTCATGGATGATTTCTCAATCTACGGTACGTCTTTTGACTCATATTTAGCCAATTTGTGTAAACTTTTGCAAAGATGTGAAGAAAGTGAAGTTAATGTTGAACTCGGAGAAGTGTTATTTCAATAATAAAGAATTGTGCTAGGTCATTTAGTAACCTCAGGAGGAATCGAGTTGGACAAAACAAAGATCGAAGTGATTGAGAGACTTGAGTTTTGATGGACATCAAAGGGGTAAAAAAGTTTTATGGGATACTATGGATGCTACAGAAGATTCATTAAGAATTTCTCACAGATCATGAAACCCTTGACGAACCTATTGATGAAAGACCTAGATTTTATTTTCATGAAGGAATGTGTAGAAGCCTTCAATGAGTTGAAAAGAGCACTCATTTCGGCTCTTATTTTGCAACGTCCGGACTAGTCGTAACCATTTTAACTAATGTGCGATGTAAGCGATTACGCTATTGGGGCAGTCCTTGAAAGAATTGTTAGCCTTTATATTTACCCTCGAGAAGTTTGATCCTACTTGGTCTATTCTCATATCATTGTCTATATCGATTATGCAGCAATTGAGTATCTCGTGAATAAGAAGGATTCAAAACCCCATCTCATCAGATGAATTCTTTTTTTTTTGCAAAAATTCGATCTGGAGATATAAAACAAGAAAGAAACTGAGAATTCAGTAACATGTCATATTTCCCGCATGTGCTGGAAGAACGAAAAAGATCATGACATGTCAATCAACGACTCTATCCTAGGAGAGCAGTTACTCTCAGTTGATATGCATATGAGCTATGTGTACATTACAGATGTAGCTCAGAGTGAGTTTGACATTCTGCTGCATACAATCAATGCGATTGAGCATGTCCATCAATTATGCGGCATGTCCATCCACTTGTCTTTCAGAGAGAGCATCTAGGAGTACTTTCAGCAACAATTGCATTTATCCTGGCCATGAAATTTCACTCCCAAGCTCAACGGTTCATGGACCATTCTTCTCTACCTCTAGCTGTCAGAATGCCAGGCAAATAATTCAACCATCCAGTTATCTTTCAGAGAAAGCAACTATGAATATTATGAGCAACAATTGTATTTATCCTAGTGGTGCATTTTCACTCCCATGCTCAATGGTTCGTGGACCATTCTTTCTACCTCAAGCAGTCAAAATGTCAGCAAGCAATGCAACCATCCACTCATCTCTCACAGAGAGCAACTAGGGGTACTTCGGGAAATTTATCTACTACTGTATTTCTCCCTTCCAGATCTGTCCCAGGTAAGATCCTTTCTTTCAACTGTTGAAACTTCACTACTAATCGAATAGCCTGATAATTCTGTTGCTTATTTCATATATGTAAATAAAAAGATTCTACAGATGATAAGTCTTTGTTGGGCACTAGATCAACACCATTTGAAATTCCAGATAGTCCAAGTAGAGAAAACTCGGTAAATGAGCATGAGAGAAATCAGAGGTAAATTTTTCTGTACTTAACCTATATATTCACTGGTAACAAGATTGTATTATTGTATATACCTTTACCTGCTAATTTATCAAACAGGTCTATCAAATATTAGATAAAGCATTATAGCACCATTAACTTATCTATTTGTCTTTATTAGTTCAAAAAAGCGTGCAAGGGATAATGAGCCAGGAGTTGGAATTATATGCTCAGATTCATCTACTAAGATAAAGAAAACCAAAAGAATGTACGAATCTCAAAATCAGAGCATCACAAACCAGAAAAAAGTGGTCACTACTACAGAAAAAAGATTTTGTAGCCCTATTTAATAGTGGTTATATAATAGAACAAGTTATAAAAGACATTAATAACAGTTGTTTAATAGCAACCGCTATTAAAACTGAGTTTTTATAGCGGTTGTTATTAAACAACCGTTATTAAAGTCTTTTATAACAGTTCTACTAAAGAACCGCTATTAAAGGGTACCTTTAATAGTCGTCTCTCCAAAAAATCGCTATTAAAGGTTGACCTTTAATAGTGATTGTTCAATAACAACCGCTAAAAAAAGAGTCCTACGAATATGCACCACTATTCACGGATCGCTAATATATTTTTTAATCTACAGCGTCCATTTTAATCGATCAAACGCTCAGAAATCACTCAGAAAATTCTCACGTATTCATCCCTTTCTTACCTATATATATACCACTTTTCACCCCCCATTCATCTCTCATTTTCTCTTCATCTTCCCAATTTCTCAAAATTCAAACACAAAATATCAAACAGATTTTTTGTTTTATTCTTTTTAAATTTATTTATTTATTCTTTCTTTTAAATTTTCTGTTCAAATTTTGAATTTAAATTATTTTTTTTCAAATTTTGAATTTAAATTACTTTTATGTTTTAAATTTTATATTCAAATTATGATCAAATTTAAAAATCAAATTATTTTTATGTTCTAAATTTTCTTTTCAAATTATTTTCGATTTTCTAAATTTTTTGTTCAAATTAGTTTTTAAAATTTGAATTTAAAATTTGTGTTTTAGAATGAAAAAATTAAAAAATTAAAAGCTGACGGATATGACAGCTGTATAGCTATCACATCTGTCAGCATTTTTTTTTAAATTCGGCACAACCCTTTAATAGCGTTTGTTATATAAGAACCGCTATTAAAGCATACCCTTTAATAGCGGTTGTTGCATATAGGTGTTTTAATACGGTTGTTATATAACAACCGCTATTAAAGTATTCTTTAATAGTGGTTCTCAAGACTTTTTATAGCACCCCTGTTGTAGCCCCATTGGACCGCTATAAAATTTCGTTTTTAACCGCTATTAAAGACAGATTGTGTAGTAGTGGGTTATGGCCATGCACGACGTGATGGTGTATATATATGTTGGTGGCCGCATGGTCATAACATTAGGTTGAGATTTGGTCCTTGAGGAGTTGCTCGATCAGTACAACCAGGGTGGAAGAAAATGCATAAAATCCATCGATCGATGGTTAATTCTGGTAGGATAAACTCATTGCTTCGTGAAAAACTTTCATCTACTGTATAAATGCTAATAATGAATCTTTTTACCTAATCCCAGGGCAGAGCACTGAATCCTTATATTTGTTATTAGATTAGGAGCCTTACATATTATGTTGTTTGTTTTTAGAGAATTGCTACACTAAAACAAATAAGTCATTAAGATTAAAATAATTCCGTTAAAGAATATTAGGGCTATTTTAGTAATTTTATTATCTCGCTACGGATTGGAGGACTCAAAATTTACGGGGCAAAATAAATGTGAGATGGTAAAGATATGAATTAGGGAAAAAAATAAACAAATGAAGATATAGAAGATGAGCAAAACAAAAGAGATGTCTTCAGATTTCAACAACGAACTGAAGAGGATAATTTTGTTCTAAATTTCCTCTCTGCTTTGCTTTTCTTTTTTGTCCAAGCTCATTATTTTATATGATTCGAAACTAAATTTTGGAATAAAACTTAAATTATTCTTAATGTACCGTACCATCGATGTCTCAGTTCTTTTTTGTCATGCGAATAATGTAAAATCATGCAAAACCATGTGTCAGTGCAACAATTAAATTACTATTAGGTCTTTACTATCTACTAAGCAAGCAAAATGAACAATAAATAATAAGAAAATTTTGGCAGCCCCGGTCAACCTTTCAAAAGTACAAAAAGAATCAAGAAGTTAATTTCGCATATAAATATATTCCATCAATGGTATTGTTCTCATTCAATAAATAATTAGTGAAAACTTGTACTTACAACATGAAGATAATTTAATACATGTACCAGTGAATTCATGACTATATGTGGGTTCTATTGTTGATTTTTGAGAGTATTAATTTGAGACAGATTGTTGAAAGTATATTTCATTCAACTAATTGCAATGTACAACTGCGCCACTATTTATACCTATGCTAAACGGGAAAAAAATAAAATGATAATAAATGTTATCATTGGAATATTACCTATCTACTATTGCCTATACAAGTTGTCTAATTATAAGGAAATATACAACCCATCTATGCTTACTAAATTATAGATGTTTGATGGTGTATTTCCTATTTAGCTAATGACGAAAATACCCTCACAGGGTCTGAGGCCAATTAATTTCCCTAATCCTTCTTTATTTCTCAACACTTCCCTTCAAGTTAGGATGATAGAGATCGTATAATTCTAATTTGAACAATTTTTTTCGAAGGTTTTGATGCTTAATCCTTTTGTGAGTATATCGGTCAATTGATCTTCGCTCTTCACGAATGGAGTTTTAATTTCCTTTGATTGTATTTTTTCTCTTATAAAATGACAATCAACTTCAATGTGCTTGGTGTGCTCGTGGAAGATGTGATTTGTTGCAATGTGCCTTGTCGATTGATTATCACATAACATCTTTATTGGCTCGGTAACCTTTATGTTTAAGTCGATAAGCACTTGCTTAATCCAGGTTAGTTCACTTGCGGTTGACGTCATTGTTCGATATTCGCTTCCGCGCTTGATCGAGCAACAACGTTTTGCTTCTTGATTTTTCATGTGACTAAATTCTCACCCACAAATGTAAAAAAATCGGTAGTTAATTTTCGATCAAAGCTTCCCGCCTCAATCTGCATCGGAATAACCAAATAGCATTAGTATTATTTTTCGTCATCCAAATTCCTTTCCAGGGGTCCCTTTTAGATATCTTAGTATTATATTTATGGCATCTAGGTGTGGTGTTCTTGGTGAGTGCATAAACTTACTAATTTGACTTACGACAAATGACATGTCGGTCTTGTAACAGTCAAATAAATTAGTTTCTACAAGCCTTTAGAAGTGGTTTATATCTTTCAATGTTTCACCATCCTCGGTATTTAATTTTATGTTTGAGTTAATTGGGGTTGTTACCGGCTTACAACCTAACTTCTTAGTTTCTTTGAGTAAATCGAGCGTGTATTTTTGTTGGGATATAAATAGTCCCTTGAGTGAATAAGCAATTTATATCCCAAAAAAAATATTTTAATTTGCCTAAATCTTTTATATGGAACTTTTGTTTGAGATCTCTTTTCACACAATCAATTTTCACATGGTTATTACCGATTATAATTAAATCATCCACATAGACAAATACTACGGTTATATCTTTGGAGTTATGTTTGGTAAATAAGGATGAGTCGGCACCACTAATTTTGAAATTGTAAGAAATTAGAAAATGACTAAGCTTGTCATATCATGTCCGTGGAGATTGTTTTAATTCATAAATTGATTTTTTAACCTACAAACAAGGTTAGGAATATTTTCCTTTCTATGGCCCGATGAAAGGTTCATATACACCTCTTCTTCAAATGTTCCTTGAAGAAAAATATTTTTAACATCCATTTGGAAAAAGTTCCAACCGTTATTTACCGCAATGGATAACAAGATCCTTACGGTATTCATTTTTACAACCGGTGTAAAGGTTTCATAGTAGTCAATATCATACGTTTGTGTATATCTTTTAGCCACTAACCTTGCTTTATACCGTTCTATAGTACCATCACTATGATATTTAATCTTATACACTCATTTATACACAACCGATTTTTTATTTTTTAGTAGAAGGCATATTTTCCATGTTTGATTTTTTTCTAAGGCATCAAGTTCTTTGTCCATCGCCTTACATAATTTTGGGTCAAGTCTTGCTTTCTCATAAATCTTTGGTACTTTACTTTGTGATAGGGCATTTAAAAAAATATAGTGACCATAAGTAATGTTCTCATATGAAATATAATCTTGAATAGGGTATTGTATCGAATACATAACAAAATCCTTTAATCTTGAGGAGGGTCGAGTTTGTCGACTTGATCGTCTTATTTGTACTTCGTCTCCTTGAATTTCTCCTCCTTGATCTCCTTCTTCTTGTCCTTCTAATTCAATTTCTTCTTGCGTTTCTTGTGGTGATGGATTGACTTCTCTCACTTGATCACCTACATGAATATGATTTTCTACACATACCTTCCTTTCTTCTAGGTTAGTATCACAAGGTAGCATAAACTCATTTCAAGAGTTGAGATCACAATCTTTTTCTTCAATCATTTTGTAAAAAGGTTCATTTTCAAGAAACAACACATCTCTTAAAATATAAATTTTTTTATTTTTTGGATTGTAACATTTATACCCTTTTTTTGAGATGAGTATCCTAAGAAAATAGTTTTTATTGACGTATAATCCAACTTATCGATTCTATTTTTATGAACAAAACAAGTACACTCAAATATTTTTAGATGTTTAGGTTAACTTTCCTTCTATAGAGAGTTTCATAAGGGCTTTTAAAACCTAATTGGCACAAGAATACTATTTATCAAATATACCACAATTAGAATGGCTTCCGACCAAAAAATTTTTTGGAATATTAGTTTGAAAAATAAGAGTTTTTGTCATCTCAAGTGACGATTTTTTGGTTTCGATACTCCATTTTATTGAGGTGTGTAAATACACATGGTTTGGTGAATAATTCTCTTTAATTTTGTAAAGTTCGAGAAATTTTGATTTATAAATTTCGTTCCGTTATCGGTCCTAAGGGTTTTAATTCTTTTATTATATTGTGTTTCTATTAAGTTTATAAATGTTTGAAAATGAGAAAAAATTTCACTTTTATTCTTCATAAGGTATAACCATGTTGTCTTTGAAAAATCATCAATAAAAATAATAAAATATGTATAATCATTGTAAGAGGTTACGGGAGCCGGACCCCATACATCGGAATGAACAAGCTCAAATATTTTATTACTTTTAGAATTAAAATTACAAAAAAGAATTTTCACATGTTTTGTAAGTTTACAAATTTCACATTTACTACCATAGCCTTTAGAAAAATCAAACATGAAATTTAAAATTTTGTCAGAAGGATGTCACACTCGCTTGTGTCAAAGTTCACTTAAATTTTCATCTTTCATACTATTGAAACTAGTCTTGTTTCTATCCAAAAAATATAAATTATTTTCTAAATATCCTTCACCAATCTTTTTCTTGGTGATTAAGTCCAGAAAAATCATAATTTTTTCTTTGAAAATTATTTTACAATTCAATTCCTTTGAAAGTTTACTAATAGATAGAAGATTAACCTAATAATGTTCAACATAAAACACATCTTGAAGAAATTTCTTTAAAAAAATGCTAATCACGCCCCAACCTTTAATTTTGATTTTTTTCGTTATTTGCAACCGTGAAATATTGATCATTCATGATGGTGCGGTAATTTTTTAACAAGATTTGGTTGCTTGTCATGTGGTCGGTGGCACCCGAGTCAAGTACCCATTTAGTATAATTTTGTGCCTTATTTATTGTACTAAGTCCTATAGTTAAGCAATTATTTTGATTAAAACAAGAGAATAAATTCCAGTTTGGGCCTCAACTATTGCCTTATGTTTTATTATAAGTGCAGTTGGGCTTGTGCTTTGGGATTTTAATTTGACATTTAGAAGAGGGAGTTAAAAATAAACCTAGGCTAAGCTTTTGGCTCAATAATGCCGAGAGCATTGTTTCCAGCCTCTCGATCCTAGTTCCTTCATTTTCGCTCGGTTTAATTTTTGTGTCGCTTCGAGCTGACACCAGACTCTTCCTTTCTCCTTCTCCGCCATTTAGGAATTTTTGCGAAAAACCTTCGCTTTGTCACCTCAGACTGAAACTTCTTGGGTCGGAGATGGGATGCAAAACCCAGCATTGATACTAGGCGTGTCCCTCTTTTTCGTAGTGCTGACACCTCTGGGCTTCACCTTTTACCTTGCTTTGTCCGGTACTGAAGCGATTGGTTGTGAAGGTATGAGCTTCTGACTTAGGGTTCGAGTCAGGAGCTCCCATTGCAACACACCTTGTCGCTTCTTGCCGGATGAGGGTGGTTACACCATCAAAGGTCAGTTTTTCGGTTGATAGAAGAATTTGAGCTCGGATTGCCTCATAACTTGAGTCAAGGGCTAAGAGGAAGGTATACACTCGATCAGTCTCTTATCTCTCTTGGAGCATATTGAGGTCAGTGGTTGGAGGTCTGTATAATTTCAGTTCCTCATATTTGGCTCTTATAAATCCGATTATTTCGAGTATATCTTTGGTTTCTTGCTGGATTTGGCAGATTTTTTTTGAGCTGGTAGATCTGTGAATGATTGTTTTTGTTGCTAAACTAGCTCTCGATTGTTTGCCACAGTTCTAAGGCTGTTTCACAATAAAAAAATTCTGACAGTCGAGGTTGTAGAGAATTTGAAATGAGGGTCATTACTTAGCTATCAACCATATCCCATTCATCTTGCAATTCCACTCCCTCTGTTGGTCTTACTCTACTCCCATTAACATACCCGAGCAATCATTTTCCTTTGAGAGTTACTCTAGCAGCTTTTGCCCATGGAATGTAGTTCTTGCCATTGAGGAGGGCATTGGTTAATTTTTGTGAAGTATTGAAATCTATATTTGGCCTTAAGAAGGTGGATATCTGAGTTGTTTGCTTTGGGGTTCGAAAGGTGAAAATTCCTTCTGTCATTTCTGATTTTTTCAGTTTTGCTAGTAATTTGCCTTTTCTGGTATTTAGCTGATATTGAACAGATACACAGCTTGACTTGCCTTGTTTTGGCTTCTGGTATTTTGCTGATGTCTGAATAGATACAACTTGCTCAAATTTTTTCTCTTGCTAGTTCTGGTAATTTTTAGAATATGTACCAGTTGCCTTGATCAATAGTCTGATACAGTTATTCTGACTGTTCAGTACTACTGTTGAGCTTTTGTGTGAATTTTGAGAGTTAGATGGATCTTTGCTCTGATGCCATGTTAATTTTCTGAGAGTATTGATTTAAGACAGATTGTTGAAAGTATATTTCATTCAACTAATTGCACTGTACACTTGCGCCACTATTTATATCTATGCTAAATGGGAAAAAATAAAACAATAATAAATGTTATCGTTGGAATATTACATACCTACTGTTGCCTATATAAGTTGCCTAATTACAAGGAAATATATAACCCATCTATGATTACTAAATTGTAGATGTTGGATGGTGTATTTTCTATTTAGCTAATGATGAAAATATCCTCACGGGTCTGAGGCTAATTAATTTCCCTAATCCTTCTTTATTTCTCAACATCTATATATTGTATTGGTTTGATCGATCAATCAGTCGGTGTTTAATATTCCGTGTATTTTGCATCTTTAATATTCTTCATTCCATTAATTATGCAATCAATGGAACTCGTATATTCAATAGTGCCTAATAATGAAGTGTGAAACAAGCAGCTTCATGAGTTATATATACCGGTTGGCGGTTGCTCAAATATGAAAAGAGGTGGAATGAAATCATATATAATTAAATCTTAATCAGTATCTACAATTTTTGTGATATCTCGGACAATTAATACTTAATTTGTAAGATGGTATATTCTTCTTAATTTGTACTTTGTCGTTGTTATGCACATTAATTGAATATCGAGACGTAAAATATTCCACTAGCATGTATTTTATTCGTATCAACTCTCTCAATCAACCCAAAAACAAAATATGCAAAGCACTAGACTTAAGAGCTCAAATTCAATAACATAACAGAAAAAAGGACTTTGGAAAGTTATTATATCACAACGATATAGAAATAGAAGAGTTATAATACATTTATCATATTTTTGGAAGGAAGTTAGCAGAGAAAAAAAAATTCAATATAAGTATTAATAAAATTATAGGAAAAGATAAGAATATATTATTTTGACATGATAGATAAATATCAGATTGTGCACTGAAATCTCATTTCCCACTTTTATACACCTAATCAAGAGATAACAGTAACAAAAGTAATAGGTTTCAATAGATATTATATATTATTTAATAGACATCTTAATGATATCCTTAGTCAACAATTAATGTCTTTTTACAATATTCTTTCTAGAACTAATATAACCACATCCTCTGATTTATGTGTATGGAGTTGGTGCAATACTAGTACATTTAGTATTCATTTATGTTATTGTTGGTTAGACTTTGGGGGTTTAAACATTCTGCATACCAATCCATTTGGTCATCCAACATACCTCTAAAAATTTTAATATTTTTTTTATTAATAAGACAAAATAAAAATTTTACAAAAGATAATTTAATCAAAAAGGATGGCAGAGTGATATACATTGTATATTTTGTAATGCTAGAGAAACAATAAATCATTTATTTATACATTGCTCAATTGTAACATGCTTATGGTCATGGATAGCTAGTTATAATAATTTTCATTTTTCATATTGTAGTTTAGATGATTTATGGCACATTAATGCTTACATATCCTTTAAAGATAATAAATATGTGAATTGCTTAGAGACGCAATTTAATGGGTAATATGAAAAGAAAAAAAAAACATATTACATTTCAAAGAGGTAGATGTAAAAGTATAAGAGTATTGAGGGGTAATATTATTAACTTAATCAAATACTGGAGTCAGATTAAAGGTAGTAGTTGCACTAAAAATAATTGTGAGCATCAAAATAACTGTACTTAAACACTGTATCTAATTTTGTTGTTTGAGAGACCTCAGATAAGAGTATACCTTGACTCCATCCGAAAAGTTGAGCCTTAGAGTTGTAACATCGACAAAACTGTTAAGAAACAAAAGATCACCGCCTACATGACTCATGTCTGCATTTACTGTGGATGAAATATTCTTAAACAATATACTTTTTATTCTTAAAGTACGAATGGTCAATGAAAGAAGCCCAGGGCAAGAAATTTGCATTTGCATGGAATCATCACAGACACAACAATTAAGAACCAACTTCAAAGTTAGATATTTACAAATGGCAGGAGTCCAAAACAAGCTCTTCAAGGATAAGGCAGTATCACAAAAAATAAAGGAAAAACAGAAAAATAAAAATAACACAGATTTATAGAGGTTTGAAAGAAGCAAAACAATCGGCCTACTTCCTCTCTACTCATTCCATTCTTTCTCTCATAGTTCTTTGTTTACACAATTTTCTGAATGATCTTTTCTGTACAGAGGGGAGAGCTATACATATAGATAGTATTGAGAGAATATCTGCTATTTTTAACTTTCTAATTATAGCTATCAATTACATGGAATGAGGCACCTGTCCATATATCATTATTGGCCTGATATCTGGCTTTGAATCACAAGCCTAATTATCCTGATGTTCTTCAACCTTCCATTTCAGCTCCTACTCTGTGAATCCGCACTCTTCAACACTCCCCCTCAAGTGAGGCATATATATGTCTGTCATGCCTAACTTGTCAAGTGCGGAATTGAATGCAGGACCTGGGACAGCTTTGGTTAGGATATCGGCTAGTTGCTCTTTTGTTCCTACATGGAGAAGACGGATGTTCTTTTTTTCAATGTGATCCTTTATGTAGTGTCTGTTGTTTGCTATGTGTTTGGTTTTGTCGTGTTGTATAGGATTATGACACATGTCTAAAGCCGATTTATTATCACAAAATAAATTCATTTCTTCATCCTGTTTAAGCCCGATTTCTTCAAGAGTTTCTTGAGCCATAATAATTCACTTATTCCTTTTACCATGGCCACTAGTTCAGCTTCTGCACTGGATAGTGCAACACTCCCTTGCTTCTTGCTCCTCCATGTTACAAGATTTCCTCCCACAAATGTGAAATATCCAGAGGTCGACTTCCTGTCAACAATGCTCCCACCAGTCTGAATCAGTGTATCCCATTATACCTATTCTTCCATTCTTTTTGAATTGAATCCCTTTTCCCGGAGAACCTTTCAGATATCTGATTATCCTCATCACAGCATCCATATGATCTTCACTGGGATTATGCATGAATTGGCTTACCAAGCTCACAGCATACGCAATGTCTGGTCTAGTATGCGATAGATAAATTAATTTACCTACCAACCTTTGATACCTTTCTTTATTTGTGGGTATCTAGTCTTTGGACTCCCCCAACTTTATATTTGCAACTACCGGAGTTTCTGCTGGTTTACATCCTAACATCCCAACTTCTGTTAGTAGATCTAGGATATATTTTCTTTGAGATAAAATAATACCCTGTTTTGATCTGGTTACCTCTATGCCAAGAAAAAACTTTAGACCCCCAAACTTTTCATTTCGAATTCTCCAGCTAATCTTTCCTCCAACCTCTTGATCTCATCCAGATCATCCCCTGTAATAATCATGTCATCTACATAGATAATCAAAAGAGTTAGTTTCCTTGTTTCCTCTTAAAGAATAGAGTATGATCTGAGTTGCTTTGATCGAACCCATAATTCTTCATGGCTATACAGAAACGACCAAACCATGCACGTGGAGACTGTTTAAGCCCATATAATGCCTTCTTCAGCTTACACACCATGCCTTTTGAATTCGAGTTTTCACACCCTGAAGGGAGCTCCATGTAGATCTCTTCTGCTAATTCTCCATGTAGGAAAGCATTCTTTACATCAAATTGATGGAGTGGCCAGTCGAAATTAGCTGCAAGAGATAACAGAACTCGAATTGTGTTTAGCTTAGCAACAGGAGAAAAAGTTTCTTCAAAATCAATACCATATGTCTGAGTGTACCCTTTGGCAACTAGTCGTGCCTTGTATCGTTCAACACTACCCTGAGCATCAAATTTGATTGTAAACACCCATTTGCACCCTACTGGTTTCTTTTCCTTTGGTAGTTTCACTAATGTCCAAGTTTCATTTTTATACAATGCATTCAACTCTTCCTGCATTGCTTGCGCCCATTTTGGATCTTTCATTGCTTCTTCTACATTATTTGGTATAGCTATGGACAACCCCTTATCATTAAATTCCCTGAGTTGTTCTGGTAGTTCACTCGTGGTTGTATAATTTGCTATTGGATATTTGGTCCTTTCACTAGTTCCTTTTTCCGGAACATACCTTTTTGGTGGTATGCCTCTATTCTTTCTGTGTGGTAATATATAATCTGAGTTTGAGACACTTACCGTAGGATCATCCTCTGAAGTCATCGGTGGTACTTGAGGTGTCTGTATCATTGTTCCACTTTCTGGTTCCACCCAAATCTCCTCAACTTGATCTTCTCTTTGTTCGGATCTTAATTCATCTTGATGACCTTTGTTTCTCCTGGAGTAAACCCGAGAAATTGGGTTAATTGGGTTAATTGGTTAGTGGATTCGGCCTCTTGGTCTGGATGCTGATCGTCAACCCGATCTAGATCTAGTTCTTCTTGGTGCGGCTCAACTACTGTTTCTTCATGGTTTGGTTCGGCAAAATGGTTCTGCTCAATAAAGGAGCTCGGTTTGGATATGTGTTCACATGTGTCATGGATTATCATCTCTTCAAGTTTGTTCGGACTCAGGAAATTTTGAAAATTATTTTCATACCAATTTTCATTCTCTCTAAAATTCTCCCCCTGAGATGAATAATTGGTATGTTTAAAGAAAGCTTCATTTTCAACAAAGGTTACATCCATTGTCACAAACCATTTTCTAGTACTGGGGTCATAACATTTATATCCTTTCTGATTTAATCCAACTCCTAAAAAAACACACTTAACTGCACACGGGTCAAGTTTGGATCTTTGTGTTTTCAGAACATGTACATATGCAACACATCCAAATATCTTTGGGGTTAAGCTCAAGACTGAGGGAATTGGGAAATGCTTCGCAAGAGTTTTTAAAGGAGTTTGAAAATTGTTCGCTTGTGTGGGTAATCTATTAATGACATATACAGCAGCCAATACCGCTGTATCCCAAAATATTTTAGGTACATGATTTTCAAATAAAAGAGAACGTGCAGTCTCCAAGATGTGTCTATTTTTTCTCTCAGCTACCCCATTTTGTTGAGGAGTACCCACACATGTAGTCTCATGAATAATCCCTCTTGTTTTGAAAAAATCTCTTAAGGTTCTATTCACAAATTCCCCTCCATTATCACTACGAAAATATTTAACATTTTTTCCAAACTGATTTTGAATCATATTGAAAAAAACTTGAAAAGTTTCTGTTACTTCTTCTTTCCTTTTCAAAAGATACACCCAAGTCACCCGGGTGCAATCATCAATAAACAAAACAAACCATATGTATCCAGTAATTGAAGTGATTGGAGATGGGCCCCAAACATCAGAATGAATTAAATCAAACGGTTCATTACATTTATTTAAACTTGGTTTATACGGCACTCGATGACTTTTAGCCTTAACACATGTCTCACATTGGAAATCAGAAATTTTCGAATCAGCAAATAGAGAGGGTAAGAGTTTATTTAGATAACTGAAGGAGGGATGCCCTAACCGCCGGTGCCATGTCCAAATTTTGGTTTCTGCCTGTGAGTTTCCCTTTGACAAGTTTGTTTCTCCAATTCTTAAGTCTTCAAGATGATACAGACCACCTCTCTTAATACCACGCCCAATGACTTTCTTCGTGAGGATGTCCTGAAAAATACAACAGTTTGGATACATCATCACCACACAATTCAAGTCTTCTGGCAGTTGCCCTACTGAAATTAATTTTGTAGACAAAGATGGGACCAAGAGAGTATTCGTAGTACTAATGAAGAATTTATGTGTACAGTTTCAGTTCCAGTCACTGGGGACGACATCCCATTGGCATTCAAGATCTCGATTTTCTCGGGTTTAGAGCAGTTGGATATGTCATCTTTACAGAAGGTCATGTGATCAGTTGCCCCAGAATCAATTATCCATGACTTATTTTTCATTGTATAAGATTTACCTTGGGATAAGAAAACATTACCTTCACCATCAGTTGCTCTTTCTACCTTACCAGTAACAGCCAATGTAGCCTTCCCTTTCTCAATTGTTGTAGTGGCTTCTGCTGCCTTTCTCTTCTTGAATTCGGAATACCAATCTGGGAACCCAATTAACTTATAGCAGCCCTCTTTAGTGTGGTTCTTTTTACCACAGTTTGTGCAGTACATGGCCTTCTTGCTTGGAGCCGATTTGTTCTTCCAAGTATATAGAACAATCACTGGTGGATAGTCTATCATCTTGCTGTTTTGGTTGTGGTCTGAAATTTCTCCACTTACACACTTCTGGCGGCCCATGTTCATCCCGGTTTTTGACTCACCGGTCTGGATCGAGTATTGAGGCTGAGAGAATTGATTGAATTGACCCACAAAATATTTTGAGTTGCCTTCTTGAACCATCATAGCCATCGATTGTGATTGTTCTCTCTATCACCTAGCATTACACCTTGCCTCTCTTCCTCCCTGCGTACTCTCCCATACGCTTCATCAACGGTTAGTGGCGGATTTGTACGAAGGATCTCAGCACGCACACCATCTAGTCTCTCATCAAGACCACCTAGGAAAATAACCAATCTATCTTCCTGCAATTTCTCTGTTTCGTTTCTCAATATCTGTTAGACAGACCATGGAGTTTGGCCTCCTAGAATCAATTTCTCTCCACAAACTTTGCAGCACACTGTAAAAATTTTCTACCGACCCCCCTCCCTGTTTGATTTGATATTCCTTCTTCTTTAGAGAATAAAAGTAAGACATGTCACCCCCATCAAAATAGGTCACCTTTAATGCATTCCAAATGTCCTTGGCTGAGGTATGGTGTACATAATTGCCAATTAGGTTTGGTTCTATGGAATTGAGGAGCCAATTCTTTACCTGTGCATTCTCTGCCTTCCATCTTGGATACCCAACATCCGTAGATGCCGGTTCTGCTCGCTCTCCGGTTACATATCCGAACTTCTCCTTCATTGAAAGACATCCTTCAGCAAGGTTCGACCATATGCCATAATTCTTCCCGTCGAATTTTACTGCAACCGGTTGGATTGTCTGATCGATTTGTGGAGTTGGAGCGGACTGCTGGTTTTGATTCTGGATAAGGGCCTGTGCGAGTTTGGTGGTGAGTTCTTTGATGAAGTCGGAGGTTAATGGTACCTCATCTTTGTTTTCTTTTGGTGACCCGGTCATGACCTAACACAATACAGATCTGAATTTTTTTTTTTTTTTTTTTTTTTTGAGTTCTGGTAAACTCTGTTCTGAAAAATAAAAACCGAAGAGAATAGATGAACCCTAGTTCTTTAGAGAGGAAAAACAACAAAACTCTGTAAAACTAACCAAACGCTCTGATACCATATCACAAAAAATAAAGGAAAAACAGAAAAATAAAAATAACACAGATTTATAGAGGTTCGGCAAAACAATCTGGCCTACTTCCTCTCTACTCATTCCATTCTTTCTCTCATAGTTCTTTGTTTACACAATTTTCTGAATCTATTTTTTCTGTACAGAGGGGAGAGCTATACATATAGATAGTATTGAGAGAATATCTGCTATTTTTTTAACTTTCTAACTATAGCTATCAATTACATGGAATGAGGCAGCTGTCCATATATCATTATTGGCCTGATATCTGGCTTGAATCACAAGCCTAATTATCCTGATGTTCTTCAACCTTCCATTTCAGCTCCTACCCTGTGAATCCGCACTCTTCAACATTCAGTTTGCATGCGCGCGCAACATCCTGATGAGCTGATCAACTGGATCATGCAACCCAATGTGTTTTGTTATTGTAATCATCTCAAGGTAGTCTCACTGCAACATGACTTCCCTCCATTCTGTTGGGATCATCTCTATTTTTTCTCCAAAAAATATGTCAAACGGCTGCAGAAAGTAGAAACATATACGTCGTATACACTGTCACAACTCTTCAAAAAGATCTTAGAATTATGGCAAAAAACATTACTTGGTTCTTACATTTAAGGCCAATAGTTGGCAATATTAAGGGTCTTTTAGACCCTCACAAGTTTGACACAAACTAAGACATGAAATTTCTCAGGCTTATGAACTGGTTAGGGACATACATAACACACATCGAAGAGCAACGTGAGCTTCTCTAAATTGGGGGCATTGTTGAGGAAATATGCTACAAGACAAAAGTGATTTGCCCGATAATTGCCAAGTTCCAGGCTCCTCAAGTTGTTGAATGGGGGGTGGAATTTCAGAATAGCTTCCTCTGATAATTCCTTCATATATATTAAAATGAAAATAATAAATTAATTAGAACTATTCACTAATAGAAAAAATATGTATCCAAATACTAAAAATAATTGTGCGCATCAAAATAACCGTACTTAAACACTGTATCTAATGTTGTGGTTTGAGAGACCTCAGATGAGAGTATATCTCGACTCCAACCTAGAAGTTGAGACTTAGAGTTGTAACATCGACAAAACTGCTAAGAAATAAAAGATCACCGCCTACAGGACTCATGTCTGCATTTACTGTGGATGAAATATTCTCTTTTCATTCTTAAAGTATGAATGATCAATGATAGAAGCCTAGGGAAAGAAATTTGCATTTGCATGGAATCATCACAGACACAACAATTAAGAACCAACTTCTTTAAAACATTACAGGATATATCAAAGTTAGCCATTTACATATGGCAGAAGTCCAAAAAACAAGCTCTTCAAGGATAAGGCAACCTCTGGGAGAAGTAATTTAGTGAAGTCACTGAGGAGCACTAAATTGTCCAAATGCAGAACTCGTAGATAAGGAAGTTTTAATTGATTTTAGGCAAATAAATACCTTGGAAAAACAGTACATAGTCATGGTCAACTTAAGAATCTCTAAATATGCACAAGAGAACACAGAATCAGGAAAATCCGATCAAAAATGCAGGTGAATTTCGATAGAGTCAACTAAGGCTACATGATGGAGCCATTTGAAAGAAGCATCATGTAGGCGATCATCATTATGCCACAGAAACCAAAAGGAATCCAATTGCAATTGCCTTCTTGTTTTCCAACACACCAAACAGGAACCGTTCAAACAAGGGATGTGGGTTGGGTGCCAGCAGTGGGTCTTATGTTTTTCGAACTCTCTAAGGTCAAAGTTTAGTACTGGTACAGAAGCCCACACATTCTTCCATCTTTTGGATAGAATGAATGTGTGCACGGCCTGTTTGGCGGTAAGGAAGGTGAGTATGTGGGTAAGAATTGCATCAGCCAAACTACTAATCCTATCAATGTCATCATCCATTTGGATGCAGAGCCTACCGAATTTATCCATATCTTACTCTTCGTAGAAATATTTGTTCAAACACCTTTCAAGCACGAACGTATTTAGAGAGTCATGAGAGATGGGGTTATGTTTATGTACCAATGGCTTCCTAATCTCTATGTCAGGCGATTTAAGCAGGGGAGGTGGATGCATGTACATTTATTTACCTCACTGAGTCACGAGAGAGGAGTGTAATTGAAGAAATGAGAAACAAAGGATTCTATATCATCTATGGGGAATTGGGGATGGTCAATGAACGATGGAAGTGCTGCACGCAGAGACTATGCGAAATGAGTACCGCAATAACTATGAGCTACTCTTTCTTTCCCCACCGATCGATACAAAGTCATGAGTAATAACTTGGCAGTTTGACTGATTACTTTGATCATTTTGGACATTGTGATCCAGAGGTGTCAACGAATTGTGTTTTGCCGTGTTTCGTTTCGTTTCGTGGTAAACAAAATAGTTAACGAAATAATTTTTTCGCTTATTAAATGAAATAGTTAACGAAATTATTTTTTATTTTGTGCAAAGAAAAAAACAGTTAACGAAATGACATTTTTTGTTTCATTAAGTGTATTTCAATGTAAAAAATATGAAATTTTATGTTTTATTTCATTTCGTGGTAAATGAAATGATTGACGAAATGATTTTTTTTCGTTTAATAAACGAAATGATTAACGATTTTTTTTCTTTCGTTCTATTCGTACAATAATTAATCAAATAAAGTTATTTCATGACCGTTATCCAAGTTTGACAGCCTAGATTCATGTTCAAAGTTCAAACGGCTGGAAGGAATCGAAGGATTGTCATTGCAGATTGTATTCGCTAGGATTCTTTGTGGTGGGTCTGGATACATAACATGTGTAGCGAGTCCGTGCTTTGTACTAACTCTAGCAACTGTCAAGTTTTATCGTGTTTCGTGGATTTTAAATTATATATGAGTCGGTACTCAGTAGCAAGTAGCAACCTAGCACGATTGAATAAATCATTTGCTGAAATGATATGGACAAAACAATATGAGTTAATTCATTTTTCTAATTCATTAAGTCGAGGAATTATTTCATATATATCTCAATTAGCTATTCGTTACACGGTTTGTAATATTTTAGTTTTCTTTATCTTTCAGCATTTGATACAGAGAAAAAGTAAGGTTACGATGTTTCACGAAACACAAAATTTTTTATTTTTTACGTTCGTATTTTTAATTTAAAAATTCAAACAGTCGATCTAAATTATTAAACATAATCTTTTTATTGAAATATCTTTATCAATTATATATTTTAGCGTTCAACGAAACTCGTATAACTATGTACCCAAAAATAAACAAGGCAAGAAAGACAAGAAATATATTGCTTTAGCGTTCGTATTAAGATGTAATTCATCCAACCACATTATGGCCTAGTTAAGCCCATGACATCACCAACAAGCTAATAATTTAGTAGCTCCACTCGGCAATGTATGGAATAACAAAAAATAAGAATAGAATTGCTATTTCGACAAATTAATTTGTCAAACGAATTTTTGATTAAGTAGAAGAGTGCAGAAAAGTGCTAATTCGGTATATCAAGTTATAAGTGGTATACCGGATTAGCTCTCATCTGCTCAACAATTTATTGTTTGATTATGTTGTATTATATTATTATATTATGATTATGATTTTTTATTATTATATTATTATTATAATTTATTATTATTATATTATTAAAATATATTATGTTTATTTATTATTATATTAATATTATGATTATTATTATATTATTTAATATTATTATATTATTAAATTATGATTATGATTATTATTATTATATTATCATCACTATTAGTGTTATTATATTGATTGTTATTATTATAATATTATTTATTTTTGTTATATTATAATAAATATGATTATTATTATATTATTATATTATGAATATGAATATAATTTTTTTATTATGTTATTATTTATTATTATGATTATGATTATAATTTTATTATTATTATATTATGAGTATGATAATATTATTATTATATTATTATAATTATGACTATGATATTATTACTTATTATTATTATTATTTTATTATGTTATATTATATTATTATATTATGATTATATTATTATTATTATTTATTATTATGATTATGATTATGATTATAATTTTTATTATTATATTATTATATTATTATATTATGGTTATGGTTATATTATTATATTATGATTATATTATTAAAATTATAATTATTTATTATTATTATTATATTATTATGATTATGATTATAATTATAATTATAATTTTTATTATTATATTACTATATTATGATTATGTTTATATTTTTATTATATTATTATGATTATAACTATGAATATTATTATTTATTATGATTATAGATTATAATTATTATTATTATTATTATTATTATTATTATTATTATTACTATTATTATTAATCCACTGTAACGTGACCAAAAGACGCGCATTCATATATCCCGTACCCATTTGCACCACAAACGAGTCTCCAGTTTACATATTGAGTCGATGCTTCCGAGTCCATCGGTCCATTATAACAAGGCCCAACCTATGCCTCAAGCCCTGAAGTCACCAGTTTACATATTCTGCGGAGACAAGAGGGCCGGAGATCCGGCCCCTCAATCTAAGTTAAATTAAAATTTGTTATATATTTTTATTTTATGAGGTATATGAATTATGTTACGGTTAGTCATGAAGTACAAAATATTTTTGTACTTCACATCGTATCTTTCAATTTTAAATTCAAAATACCGATCCGACAATTAAAAGTGTTCTCCATATTGAAATACGTTTGGAGACCAAATTTTATATTTTTTAGAATTTTTTTCTATTGTTTTGATGATTAGAAAGTCATTCTTATTAAAAATTATAAACTCAACCTAAAAAAAAAATTTTTTTCTAGAAAGTATAAAATTTGGTCTCCGAATATATATTAATATGAAAATATTTTTAACGGTCGGATCGGTGTTTTGTATTCAAAAATGAGAAATACGACGCAAAGTATAAAAATATTTTGTATTTCGCGACTAACCGTAGCATAACTCGAGGTATCAAGGTATATAAGTCAACAGTATATATCGGAGTACATATCTATGATCACTCGAGGTATATAAGTCAACAGCATATATCAGAGTACATATCTATGATCATTTTATCTGTCCAAGACTTCGTAGACCATCTGAGAATTTGCAGTACTTATCTCAACATTTATTAGAGTATATCTAGCAACCACAATATATCTATTTTAAATTCATTACCTATAGAACAAATATTTAAGCGTAAATACCGAAATAACCAATAAATTGACTAGCCAGGAAATTTTTTATTAAGTCTAAAAGATAACTGGACTAAGTGTACAGTAGTAACTAATTAAGAAAAAAAAAATATGAATTACAGGGATACATATTTTAATGGATTGTTGTCCTGGATGTTTATAATTGTATTCGAAATCCTTCAGATAATTAATCTCTGCCATCCATGTATTATTTTCATAATTCTTAAAAAAAATTCTAGTCCATGTCTTTTTTTTTTTGGTAGTAATAGTAGGCCAATGGCCTACTATGAGGTTTTCATTAGTGAAAATTTAAAAAGAGTTGACAGACATGTTTTAAGAGGGCTGTGGAGTTTAAGGGATCTATGATGCTAACATGAAATTTGAAGGTGTAATTATTTGAAGCTTTTTTCACACAACTGTATATTAAATATTCAGTTAGTAATATTAAACTAAGGCTATTTATGCAATGTAGCCCAAATGCTTAAAAAGGGAGAAATAAATTGAGTATTGAAGAAATTGCGCAAAAACCTACCAAAATAACCCTCCGAAGGTGATATACTTGTTTTGATTTTCCCCGCATCTGAAATTTAGGTTTTAATTTAATCCGCCAAAGAAAATTGATGCTAGAGAAAATCTGATAACCCGGGTTATTTGTTTATTTTTCTATACTTGAGATGTATCATTGATTAGCTATATAACTAAGAGTTTGTCCTAAAGAAAAAAAAATAAAGTTGGAACTAAATACATGTATTTTATTTGTCAACAATATATTGTTCTTTATTTTTACTTTCAAATGAGCAACATTTATTTTCATCCCCATTATTATTAATTCATTGTTATCAGGAAATTAAATAATACAAACGAAATATTATTCATAGATTGCATAATTCTATCAATATATATATAGTTTAAATTAGTGAAAGGCCCTACTTAAAATGTGAATGACATCGCTTATTATTATTACTACTACTATTATTATTATTAAAGTAGCTCAGCTACAACATAGCACTGCTTTGCGGTGGTGGGGGCACAATGGAGGCAGCTGATTTCTTCACGGAAATGGTGAAGGGGTTTGTGCCTGAGTTTTCGTCCTTTTGCAAATTGGCAAGGGGATTGCTGGGTATGAAATTGGAGGATAAGCTTGTTGATTCGATTGTTGGTTATGGGTCGGGTTAATTGTGAGGTATCTGCAGTTAAAATTCTGTTGAAAGTTGGGAAATATCATGAGTCGATTGATAATTTGGGTCGGTTTTAGGTCAAACAGTTCCCAAAAAGGATCATCCCGGGTAATTGAGAAAGTAAGCCTTTTTATTTATTTGTTGATTAAACTCTATGGCTTTTTGGTTTAAGTGACTTGCTTTCTTGTGTAGCTCGTGTGTGTGTGGTTTTTTTTTTTTTTTGGGGGGGGGGGGGGGGGGGGGGGGGGGGGCTAGTAATTTAGGTACGGATAAAGTCATCTTTGGATGTCACACAGGGTTTAGAGACGTGGGCTATTTGTTAAGTGTGATAAATTACTAAACATGTACCAAACCAACAAATATCTCATAAACGAAAATGCACATCATATTAGCTTTTCTACGTGCAGTAATTGTATGAAAAATGCTTGGTAAGGAAAAAAGTTGGCGTGCAAAAATAGTGTCTTATTCGTCTTCATCATCCAATTGCAACATTTCGTTGGCAAATGCGCAAAATACATCATTACATTTCTATTTAAAGAGAAAAAGAAAGAAGAATAGTGGACTGCTTTCACTTCTCCACAAATAACTTTGCTCGAGCATGGCCAGCCTCGATCCGGTATTGTTCTCCCATCCCTAAATGTGCCATCAAAAACCACACCACCGTCAAAAGCTCACCTCCCATGCTCAGTTGCTTTGCATGAAAGTTCCCTTTGCATTTACTCGCCGCATAGCATAACATCTCCACCCAAACCACACTTATCAGTTTCCACATCTTAGCATGAGCTTTGGCATTTCTCAGATTACCTGATGATTCATTTCTGAGAAATAAATCCTCCAATTGGTGAGCGAGCTTGCAACCATCAAAAAGTACTGACTTGCTACGGTCCCCCTTGACTTGCTGTGGTTCATACTCAGTGTTTACTGCTAGAATCATCTTTGTTGCCCTTTTCTCATCTATGTTCTTCTCCGTTTGGAAGAAGTTTTTTGCCTCAGCACAGGTGTCACCGAACCGGATCTGACCAATTCCAGCTGGAAGCATGAAAGGTTGTACTACCAGTAGGAATAGCATATAGTTCGAAATGTGATGACTAATATTGCCGAATTCAGAACTGTCCGAATGATAGAATAAGAGATCAGTGGCAATGTGCCAGAGAAGTATGCTTTCATCAAATTCGGCCTCCACACTCCATCCGAGTTTTTTGTAGTAACCTTTTCGTAGAAGGGCCCACTGACCCCTGTGATTAGTAAATCTCCTGTAACTCTCAGTATCAGTTATGTTACTCATCTTGGTTTTGAGCTCACTGAACACCAATTCTTTGAGCTCAATGGTGACTGGAGTGTAATTCATGAATCGATAGTTATCCCAAAACTCTTTCAGACCAATGGTTTTCAACATTTTTTCTAGAAGAAGAGGGGTGTCTTTGAGAGAGTAAGTTATCAAATTATACTGTGCCATCTTGTTAGACCACCTTGGTCTTGTTTCTGGCCGCAATTTTTCAAGAACAACAAAAACTGCATTGGCTAGTCTGTCAAATTTACCAAGATTTTTTAACTGTGCATATGTCCAAAAAGACAGAAGCATGAAAACAACTGCCAAAATTTCCAGCAAAACAGCCCCTCCTAGCAGAAAATAAGTGATATTGACATTGATTGGGTCATACATATTTCTCTCAGTTGCAATAAAAAGAATGAGAGCGATACTAACGCAGCTCAGGGTAATCCCACGAAAAACCCATCCGTACCAGGTGTGGATCACAGCCGCCTTTGAGTGAAGAATGTCATACATTAAAGAGAGTTCGATCTCTACTACCTTATAAGCCTTCTCCGTTTTAATGCTGATGAAAAAGTCTTGGCTCTCTTTGCGATGCTCAAAGCTTAAAATCAAATCCACGAAGAGTCTCTTAAACGTTTGGAAGAAATGGTAAGCTTTGCACACGGCCATTGCATATGGTAATTCCACCATGTTGGAAGCATTCCTTGCTGGGTTCTCAATATTTTCATACTGGCGCTCCTCAACGACTTCAATTTTTGCCTCCAACCCAGCAGCCTTACTGGAGTAGTAGTACTCCATGAACTTTGCATAGTTGGGCCCTGGGTCTGGTTCGGGGACCATGGAGTTTCGCAAGTTGGACATACTGGCACACCGTAGTGCCCATGTCCTTTCGCTGTACTTGAGAATCCCAGCAGCAAACATGAAAATTGCTGGTGGTAGAAGTCTAGTTGATGGCAAAGACTTGCCAAAGACATAAACTGCAAGACCAACCTGATGAGAAGTTTGATGAGTTGCTTCAAATTGACAGCAAATCAAAATTGGTATTTGATATGAACTTTGTTTTTAAAACATTTAAGTATTGATCCCGATCAATTAAAATTAGATTTAAAAATTCAAAAGAAAAAGTACATTGCACTATTGACCGGCATCAACGTTAATAATGGAGTTTGTTACTTTGTTTGACAACGCACGAGGAAGTAACATCTAAATAACAATTAAACAAACATGCCAATGAATTAAATAATTAAATTCCAATTGTATATTGTAACTTTAAAGAATTGATCATCACACAAAATAAACATTTTTTTTAGTTAAATAAGTATATACCATGACTAACTTTTCAAAAATAAAGAGTGGCTAACCTGAGATACCAGGGACAACAGGTGCCGCTTCCAGAGCTCATTATCTTCAATTGAGAAAGCGGTAATTGTGTCTTGGCCGCCAAGGTGGAGCAGCAGAAAAGGAGCCCAAAACACAAGCAGGTGATGAAAAGGATCAAGTGGCTTCGAGCCGAAGCAGGTTCTCTGGTTCTGCGAAAGATAGCCTAGAGCGAAGATGGCTACATAATCAGCCAAGAGGTAAGAAAACCAAAGGAAGGTCACATGGCTAATTGAAACAAGACGCTTCCGGTTGCTGGCAGTGCCGAGAAGAAACACTTGCAGAGATAGGCTGGAGAGGACGACCACCCGGATCTCCCATTCATTCCATAACTGCTTCAGTGAACTCTCCATGCAAGTGTCATGTAATTAAGTTTAGTTCAAGTTTATGGGATTAGAGAATCATTTCTCATTTAAAATTGGATATTTGTTTAGTCGTTCTGTGCCTGGTAGGCCCAGGACCACCAGGAATCTACGAACCCACTACTAGGAAATTCACCTTCTAGCGCTTGGCACTTGTCATGATTTTGAATGGTAGGCAATTACCTACTTGCTTCATTATTCAAAGAAGAAAGGACATGATATTTACAAAAACAAAAGAAAAATGCAAAAGATATATAGCTATATACTTATAGAATGCAATTGTCCCCTATTTCTTTTTTCTTTTTACACGCCATATTTAGCTACTTACATAATGATTAAATTTTTTATTTTGAAAAAGGAAGAGGATAATTGTGCATAATTGAGATACAACCAATGGTAAGATTGATTGAAAAGGCCTTCCATGCGCTTTAACGGTTTTGAAGTGACCTGTGAGAAACGAAAGACATGATTTTTTTTTTCAACGGGGATCAGTACTATAGCTTGTTTTGTTAATTTTAATAAGTATGAGGATAATAGTTTAAATTTTTGTGATAGTATACAAGTAATTGTGGAGTAACTACTAGCTAATTTTTAAAAAATAGAACAACATCAATAATATTTTATATTTAGAAAAGGAATGGAATTCATTCCACATCCATCACTTTCGCACCAGTCGTCCAAGATTGTAGTCTTTGTTATTTTGTAGTAATGAAATAATTGAGAACTAGACAGGAACCTCTACAGTATCGCACTGAAGAAAGACAAAAATAAAACAAATAAATAGAAAAAGAAGGAAAATGACAACCATTTGTTAATTATTAGGGGCCTTCCTCGCAAGTCCAAAGACATTATGACAGGCCTTCCTTTACAGCATAGCCTCTACATCCCGAGTAGAAAGCAAAGTAGGCGAGGTATATTTTAGAAGAAATATTTTAAGAAATAAGGTCAGTATAATTCCTTTCAAATAGTAATTTGTTTGAGTCAGCTCTTTGTCGACCTCTGCTTCTTATAATTAAATTGGGTCTTCTCCATTGAAGATGTGGTGCGATTATGGCTTGTGATGCTATTTTCTTTTTCTTTTTTTAGTTTTTTCATATCCCCAGTAATGATATGTCTAATAGATTTGGTTCAGAAAAGGTTTTGAAGGTTTAAGTCTCACTGATATTATTAAGTACAACCAGTTTACCAACCAATTTTTACATTAAGTAATCAAAATTAATATACCAATTGACACCAGCACTGTGGTACAAACCATATGGATACTGAATACCCATCAGATCACGCATTTTACCTTTTGGCATGAGAACTGGTATGGATGGATAGCTGACTATAACTAATTGTCCCTACAAACAATTAACTCGTTTAACAGTTTTCTTTTCTATTTAGATTAAACTAACAATGTTGAAGGCTTTCATCATGGAAGATGCTGTGGCCCCACTAATTAAACATTTTGAAAGTGCTAAGAATCAAGCACTCAATCACAACTCAAAAATGGTGGGTCAGTTTGAGGAGGTCGAAAAGGAAATTAGGGAAATACAGGATGCTCTTGATAGAACAAGAATGTTGGAGGATGACTTGATTGAAAGCTTTGGAGAAATAGAACGACACATCAATAACATGCTTGACGATAAAGATAACAATCTGGGTGCAGAACTTGATGCTGTTTTGGAAAAGATAAGAAAAACAAAGGATATGGTCAAACGTCATGAAAAGCTCTCTAATGGTTCAAGTATTTCTGGTGCTTCCAGCATTACAAGTTGTTCGAGTATTAGTACTACAAGTGCAATGCCTGGATCTCGTTCACAACACAAATCAAAATTTGAAGTAGGGGAATCTTCTAAACCCAGAGGAGCAGAGATAATCAATAGCAGATCTGGGAGCATTGCCATGTCCATGATCAAGGATATGATCGACACGCTAAATGTGGATTTGAGAAATTGCTTGTTTTGCCTGTCTGTGTTTCCTGAGAATTCAATTGTTAAAAAGAGATTGCTGGTTTATTGGTGGATTGGAATTGGCATGGTGCCTTCAGTGGGTAGAGGCAATTATTCTGGTGAGGAAATTGGAGATATGTTTTTTAATGATCTTGTCAATAAAGGCTTTCTCGTACCTGAGGCTAGAAAGCACAATGGAGTTGTGGATCGGTGTGTGGTTCAACCTCGGATACACAAACAGTTGGTTTCCACTGCTAGAAGAAATAAATTTTTCCTTGGGAACCAAGTTGATTCTTTACAAAATTGTATGACTCGGAAAAATTCCAGAAAAGTGCAGACATTATTGAATGTTGACCAAAAGTACCTGAAATCGGATGTTATACGTGACCATGGCACAAGCAGTGTGGCTGTGATGCAAATTGGGCAATGGCAATTGCAGCCTCATCATATTGAATTAGACAAAACGGATTTCTTGAAGGATTTTGGATCAAATTTGACATACCTTAGTCTTCGAGGCATTTCAAGGATATCTGTGCTTCCTGCCTCAATTGGTGATCTTGTCAACTTGATTATATTAGACCTCAGGGCTTGCCATAACTTGGAAAAGTTGCCTCGAAAAATTAGATCACTGCCGAAGCTGACACATTTGGATGTTTCATTCTGTTACCTATTAGATCATATGCCAAAGTGGGTTGGCACACTTTCTAATCTAGAAGTATTAAAGGGCTTTGTGATTGCCAGCTTGGGAGGCACAGATCAGTGCCAGCTTGGTGACTTGTCAAACTTGAGAAGGCTCAGAAAACTAAGCATTACTGTCGGTCGCAAATCCTTCATCATACAGGAGCATTTAAGTAATGTGAACCTAAGAAATCTAAGTTCGTTGACAATTACTTGGGGGCTGAGTGAAGAAAGAAATGAAATGGTGGATACCTTAAATGTACCAGAGGTTATTTCTCTAACAGAGAACAAGTTTTTGCTTGAAAAGTTAGAGAAGTTGGATCTTAGATGCTTTCCTGAATCAGAAGCACCAAATTGGTTGAGCCCTGGAGTTCTGAAAAATTTGAAGAAATTGTACATCAGAGGAGGAAAGCTCAATGGCATGAATACTCATAATAATCCTGGTGGGCGAGTTTGGAAAGTGGAGATACTGCGTCTTAGATTCTTGAAGTATTTTAAGATGAGCTGGTCCCTGATGCATGTGTTATTTGAGAATTTGAACAGTGTAGAGTATGTGAAGTGTGATAATCTTACTGGCTTTCCTGGTAAGAACAATGGACTTTGGAGAAGTGAAGATGAAATTTGAACCACTTATGGTGTAAAATATCTTGTCAGTAAGGTGCGAATATCAGATCTACAAAATTCTTGTTTATTGATATCATTTGAAAAGGGATATAGTCACTGAAATTGTATGTGAGCAGACTCAGCTGGCATTATCAATGCCAAATGTTCAGCCCTGACACGGAAATTGCCACCATATTCTTAGCATCCTTCAGATGAAACATATCAGCTACAGCGATTCTGGCAGATGTAAAATGCAAGAATTTTCAATGGGCAAGTACGGACAGCAGCGCATATTCTGGCAGAGAGGATTGCGGCGGATGTAGTGTTGTGGGCTAGATGCTGTTAGTCGTATTCTGGGATTTAGGATGCACTGTTGGTAGGGCTGTATTGCGAACATCCCACTTAGGTTGTAGAATGTATTCACAGTGTGTTCAATGTGCAATGTTTGGCGGCCTCTGCCAAATTTAAACAAATAAATAAAAGAAATTGTATGTTCTTAAATTTTTGCAGATCCTAGTTGGAGGTTTAACTGTTGTTTCCATAGGCTCTCATTTACGTCACTTATTTATTTCTGTCACTCTTTAAACATACCCATCTGACATACTTCAGAAGTTGAACGAAGTTATCTATTTCAAGGTTTTCTATAACAAAAAAAAAAAGAAATTTTGTTTCTCCCCTGCTCCTCCATTCCCAAGAAAATCCGCCACGCGTTATATTGTACAACCCATATAATGATTGTCATTTTTTTATTTTATGTGAATCATTTATCTAAATATCTAATTTATTTATATAAATATCTGAGTCATATATATAAAGAGGATCATTTGATAATGGTTATTTTGACAATCTTGACAATGAATTTTTAAATAAATACAAAAAAATTAAAAATAGAAAAAAAAATCTTATGAATATGTTCTTCTACTTATAGATTGATGATGATTCAAATTTCAGACAATTTCATTATCGTTTGATAGTCCATTAAATACCGTAAAATTATAACCGTTGCAAATTATATAAAATTTTGATGATCCTTGATGGAATATCAAATAATAATGAAATTGTATGAAATTTGAATCACCATCAATATATAAGTAGAAATTTTGTTTCTCCCCCGCTCCTCCATTCCCAAGGAAATCCGTCACGCGTTAAATCGTACAACCCATATAATGATTGTCATTTTTTTATTTAAATATCTGAATAATTTATCTAAATATCTAATTTATTTATATAAATATCTGAGACCTATATAAAGGGAAGGGATCACTTAACAATGGTTATCTTGATAATCTTGATAATGAATTTTCAAATAAATAAGAAAAAAATCTTAGAAATAGAAAAAACCCTTATAGATATGTTCTTCTACTTATAGATTGATGGTGATTCAAATTTCATATAATTTAATTATCATTTGATAGTCCATCAAAGATCATTAAAATTATACAACAACAACAACAACAAAGCTTTTAATCCCAAATAAATTGGGGTAGGCTAGAAATGAAACCCAATCGAAAAGCATAAGATCAAATATCTCAAATATCAGTGATAATAATGAGTATAATGAAAGAAAAAAATAAATAAAATAATAATAATAATAATAATAATAATAATAATAATAATAATAAATAAATAAAGATGATAATGATGATGATAATATGCTAATAGTAATAGCAATAATAACAATAATAATAATAGTACAATAAACCTCTATTATAAAACTTATTTCTAAATCCTAAAAATCTATTTTAAAACCTAATTCTAAATTCTAAATCCTAAAATCTATTTCTAAAATCTATTTCTAAATTCTCAATCCTAAAATCCTAAAATCCTAAAATCCTAAAAATCTAAAAACATAAAGTCTATAACTCTACTATTAGACTCTAACTCATAAATAATGGTTCAAGTACATGAATCGTCATCTTCCAAGCACTCCTATCCAAAGCAAGATCTTTGAATATATTTTATTCCTTCAAATCTCTTTTTATTACTTCCTCCCATATCAATCTCGGTCGAATTATAACCGTGAAATTATAACCGTTGCAAATTATATAAAATTTTGATGGTCCTTGATGGAGTATCAAACAATAATGAAATTGTATGAAATTTAAATCACTATCAATATATAAGTGGAATCCATAAGATTTTTTTATTTTTAAGATTTTTTTGTATTTATTTAAAAATTTATTGTCAAGATTGTCAAAATAACCCATTGTCAAGTGATCCCACTCATATATAAGTACCTAAATCATTTTTTTATTTTTTGAGTTTTTCTTCTCTCTTTTGTCACATATGTTTCCCCTACAACTTAAGTGATATTTATCATTTTTCTATCTAAATATCTAATTCATTTATATAAATATCTGACATACATATATAAACACTTAAATCTTTTTTTTTTGTTTCTCAAAATTTTCCTCTCTCATCAGCATGTGTTTTTTCGCATACTCATGTGATATTTATTATTTTTTTATATAAATATCTAATTACGTATCTAAATATCTGACGCATTATATATAAATACTTGAGTTTTTTTTATTTTCTGAAGATTTTCTCCTCTTATTTCACATATGTTTTTATGTTTTTGTTTACCCCTAAAATTCAAGGAGAAATTTTAAAAAGCCCGAAGAGGCTTAATTCAAGTCCAGAAGCACCAATAAAAAAAAAAAGAATTCAGTGAAATGCTAAAAAATCAAAATTCTTAAGAAAAGAATTAAATGCCGAAGCTCTACAAAATCAAATTGAAAATCTCTTCGAAACCTAAAATCTCAAAACTCAAATTTTCATATATTACTTGATATTTTTGGAGTTACGGAAGTCAAAAAAATTTCAAATTATCGATTAATATAATGAAAAATTAATTAATCAAGCGTTAAAAATTAATTGATGCTTGACCAAGGGGCAAAATGGTAAATAAAAATTACCATAAATTTTTTTATATTTCAAGAAATTTTTTAGCAAATTTTGGTGCAATTTGGACAAAGAGATCTTTGAGAAACAATTTAAAAGCAAAGGAGAAATGAAAAAATCAGCAAATGGAGGGCTCCAATTAAAAATCAAAATGGAGAGGGGCTAAATTCGAAAATTCCCATACTGCTACAGTCCCGCGCTACAGTAACCCGAGCCTCTCCACTGTGTAGAATTCGAAAATGGTGATGGTGCTCCCGTGCGATGAAAACCCACATATTATATACCGTTGGAAAGAGCACGGTGAGGAGAATACAATGAGATAAAGAACTTGTAAAATGGTTGAGCGGTTTGGAAGAAAACTGAAGGGGAAGTTTCCGATCCAAAAATGAAATTGAGCAATCCGAGTCATAATTGATCAAATTGTCACTTCAAACACCTTCTTCATGGTCACAAGAGATTGTTTGAGGGCTTGGTTGAATTTCATAAGCTTTAAATTGGTGAGACTACGAACTCGCAAATCGGGTCAAAAACCGAGTTGGTCAAACTCTATACCAGAGCATTCTATTGATTGAATAAACATTATAGATCAATTCCTGGAATCAATTAGATGCTAATCAAGCTTTGAAACACAAGAAATGGTGAAGAAATGAAGGAGAACGACTATGTGGCTTGAAATCGGGTTTGAAGGCAAAAACGGGTCTCGGGTGCGTAATTGTGATCCGGCAAGGTCTAAAGTGCAGGAAGGGAGTGGAAAGAACGTGTTTGAACCTCTACAACCTTCTAGAACTCCCTAGAATCATCTGGTGACCAAGTGGTGGTTAGAGATGGCAAATTTGTAAATTTTCAGCAAACATAACAAACTTCACTTGTGCCCCACTTGTCCTCTCAGCTGTTAGAGAACATTTAAAACACTTAGAACTGGTTTAATACACCACAAAACGTTCAGAAGAGTATGAGAAGATGAATGAAGGGAGTTGGTGCATAAATTGGTCAAAGAAAAGTCAAACCGATCTCATACACCCATCTACCATCCCTTAGGCTTATATAAACCCCTCTCCTCCTTCAAACACAAGAGACACAACCCATCCCAAGCTTAATGCTAATCCAAAACGCTACCAAAACAAATTGAAGCTCAAATTAGATACAAAATAAGATCCAATCTTTGAGTTGAGATCAAAATCAAGCCCAAAGATACAAGATTCAATCAAATCCTCTTCTACTCAAGCTACAAATTAGATCTAGGTAGCCATATATCCTGTAAATATAGATATCAAGAGTGTATTGGAGTTTGTAATTTTGATTCGTGCAATAAAGATGAAAATTTTCATATGCAATATCGATTTTTCTTCTTTTTCTTGATGTTCTTATGTTGCAATTCGATTTTTTTTATTTTCTTTCTTTTCTTTTAGCTCAAATCTGCATACAAACATCATTCAATGTTAGATTGAAGCTAAATGATGCATTTAAACCATTTAAGATCAATGAATCCCTTATAAATGCAAAATCAGCCCTAAAATGGCTGAAAATGCAATAAAAAGAAAAATGGGAAGAGATCTATTCTAAATCTTATAAAACTTTTAGATCTAATAGAAATAAGTCATAGGAATCTACAGAAACTAATTTTACATTTTTTTGATTTTTCTATAAAAAGTTATAGCCTTTTTAATTCTGAAAAACAGCAAGTTCTGGTAACATCAATTCATCTTTTACTTTTTTTTCATTTTTTTTTGTTTTTTTATTTTCTTTCTTTTCTTTTGGCTCAAATCTGCATACAAACATCATTGAATGTTAGATTGAAGCTAAATGATGCATTAAAACTGTTTAAGATCAATGAATCCATTATAAACGCAAAATCAGCCCTAAAATGACTGAAAATGCAATAAAAAGAAAAATAGGATGAGATCTGCTCCAAACCTTATAAAACTTTCAGATATTGTAGAAATAAGTCATATGAATCTATAAAAACTGATTTTATATTTTTTTCATTTTTCTGTAAAAAGTTATACCCTTTTTAGATCTAAAAATCAGCAAATACTAGTACAGCATTTTCCTCTTTTGCCCCTGATCTGATTCGAAAATAAAAAATCATATCTCTGCTACTGCAATTTAATTGAAATTTTGTGAGCATCTAGATCTAGTTATAATGCATCTCTCTGTAAATGTTCATAATTTTTGGAGCTTCGTATGATTTTATATGCATTTATGAATCTTCAGCTAGTAGATTATAATAATTTGGTTCATAATAAAATAAAAAATAACTCTATAAACTCTTGTGCCGGCTGAGTTCAGTCGTGAGCCCATGATTTTAAAGAGTTATAAGGCATGTGCCGGCTGCATTCAGTCGTGAGCCCTTGTCTTTATCTAAAATACAAAAAATATTTTTATAATTAATAAAACCCTTCTAAATCTCGTGCCGGCTAATACAAAGTCGTGAGCCATTGATTTTGAAGAGTTATAAGGCTTGTGCCGGCTAATACAAAGTCGTGAGCCCTTGCCATCAATAGAAATCAATAACTAAAAGAGTTTAAATTCAAAAGTCAAACTATTTTCTAAAAATAAAAATATATTTTCAGCTTTTTCTAAATTTTATTTGAAACTTCTTTGCTAAATAGCCTTAAAGTACATTAAAACGATTTCAAATAAGAAAATTTTCAACATAAAAGTTATTCATCATAACCTTATTGATAGCATCATAATCTGGTTCGAAAGGTTTCTTAAGCATATTTTTCAAAAATACCCAAAACACCCTCAGCTGTCCAGTTCAGTTCTTTATCAGAAAATAATTAAAAAACTGTACCGATCCGTGAATTTGATATATATATATTATTTTATATTCATAAAATACATATTAAGAGGAGCTTGTATAAAAATTTTCATTCAAAAATACGCTTTAAATACCTTTCAAATAAGCAAAACAATCCTGACAGCTCCTGATTTTCAGAACCGTCTTCTGCTAGTATTTTGCTCAAAACAGTACTTTTTAAAGCTCAAAATGAAAAGTGTTCAACATAAAAGTTGTTCGTAACATCTCATTTCATTTTCTGTCAAATAAAATCAGTATATTATTAACTCATTTCACTTTAAAAAATCAAAACAACAGTATTATCTGTGAAAGTCTTCATTAGTTTTCAGATTTGTCCGTTTCTAATATTCCTCCCGAACAATATTTTAAAGGATTCAAATAAAAAAATATTCAAAATAAAAGTTGTTCATAACATTATCATTGATATTTTTGTCAAATAAAATTAGTATGTTACGAATATATTTTCTCAAAAATAATCCCCAACTGATCGTATTTTCTTTGCTGTTGAAAATAAAAAAATATATTAAAATGCTTTCATTGAAAATATATAATAAAAAGAAATAACATAAAGAAAATAATAATAAGATAAAAGTTTTCTTAAAATAAATAAATAAATATAATTTGTATTCATTAAATCAAATTTTAAAATAACTAATTAAGTAATTCCAAATAAAAAAAATATGAAAATACAAAAATAAATAAAATTAAATATATAATGAATAAAAAAATAAAAAAATTATATAAGTATAACTCTTATTCAAAATCAAATAAAATTTAAATAAAAATGAATTAAATAAATAAATACATAAATAAAAAAATGAAAGACTAAATCAACATTCATTTAAAATAAATCAACATTCACCTAAAATAAATATCATAATAAATTTTCAATGCTCTTTTTTGTATCTCTATTCTCTCTCTTATTACTATCATTAAATTTTTCTTGTATGTGACTTTTTCGAGCATTTTCTCTCTCTTGCTATATTTTTACTGATAATTTATATAAATATATGAATCTCATATCTAAATATTTGATTAACTTATATAAATGTATAACTCACTTGTATAAATGCTTGACTTACTTATATGGCTTACTTATGTAGATAGACGTATTTTTTTTTATCAAAATGAAAAATTAGTTACAGAGGATTTTTTTTTGTCAAAAATAAAAAATTTAAGTACGGAATTTTTTTTTTTTTTTGAGAGATTTAGTGTGAAGGACTATTAGTTGGACCCTAAAAGAAAATTATACTTTATCCTCAACCCAGGTATCCCAACTATCATTAATAAATTAATAAATTGGTCCTCTAAAAAGCACCACCTCGTGGAGTCAGCATGTCAATCAAAGTGGACGAAGTGAGGACAATTCAAGGGCACTGTATCAAACAAACTTGCAAACCGTCAAAATTCCATGTGCACTGTATATAAAAATTTTTGTTGAGACGCGTCCTCCATTGCCATCAATATATAATTAGTTAAATGCACATATGTACAAACGTCACGTGTTGCAACTACTAATTAAAGGAGTCAACAAGCGATCAAAGACAACTAATTTTACATGAAAAATAGTGCACATATGTTTACATGAAAAATAATATATATACTTAACTAATAATTTTTTTATTAAATAATAATATTTTATACAATAAAATAAAGCTCAAAGTAATAGATAATAAAATATGTACAAACGTCAAAAAAAAAACATGAAAACATTTACTATTATAACTACTAATTGCAAACGTCACATGTTAATTATAACTACTAATTAAAGGACACTACAAGCAATCAAAGACAACTAATTTTACATGAAAAATAGAATAATTAAGTAAATATCAAATAACTACATAGTTGAGAAACGAGCAACTACGAACTTACAAGTCCAACACTACAGTTCTTTCTCCCAAAAAGAAAAAAGAAAAATTAATACAGAATGCTGTCAAGATTTATATAACTACTAATACAGATTGTTGTGTAGATGCAATTCAATCTAAAATTGAATTAAAAAAAAAACTAAGCCAATTTAGCTCAACTTCTGAGATTTGGTGAAACTGGTAAAAATCAAATGAAATTAGAAAAAGTAAAGAAGATAATAAAACGAAAAAGGAATGAAAGATGGAATCAGGGAGTCCCAAGCTCTTGGACCAATTTTGATTCCAAAATTTTCTTCAACCAACGGATCAACATCTAATCATCAATTTTGATGTAACTCATTTTCAATCTCATACTTTATTCCAATTTAGATGTTGATCTCAAAGTTGAAATAAACCTTGTAACCAAAGTTGGTCCTAAGGGCCTGGGACTACCGCCCCCCCTCCCAATTCCATGTAATAAACCTTGGAATCAACAGTAAGTCGTAACAATACAACAGGCCTATTTATAGCCTAACAGAATGCTGTTGCAACAACTAACCATTAACAAAATTAATTAATCAGCGGTTATTCTTTAACTACTTCAACGACTATGAAACAGTATAACAACTCCTAACTACTATTCCGCCTAAACGATTGAGTTCACATTCTTCAACTGTCTGAACAATCAGATCATTCACACTTCCTAACTCCTTTCTCTAATATCTGAACAATATTGTTCACACTTCCTTTAATGGTTATTTTTCTAATAGGCATTGCTCACAGATTTTTGGGGGGCAGGGGCAGGGGAACGGGAGTGGGGGCAGGAGGAGTTAAGGGGAGTGGGATGGGGGGTGCTGCCTTCCTATTTAAAGGCCGATCAGGTGGCTGCTTTAAATTTAAGCGGTTACTTATTCTCAGCCTCTGGAGGACTTGAGGTGATAATATATCATCTGGAAGACTTGTCAGCTGGTCGCATTCAGAGATAGTGAGGTCCTCCAATTTACATAGACAGTGCAAACCTACACACGATGAAGTTGAAATTAGCTCATAGCATAGCGTGATTGTGAGTTTCTTAAGACACTGGCTCAAGCCTTCTAAAGCTCCAGGTGTGCTGTATAAACTTTTGTTGTCCAAGATTAGAGTCAGATTATCCACACAAGGAAATTTGAAATGCAGGGCTTTCAGTCTTGGACACTGAACTAGTTTCATGTTCTGAAGTTTTGGGAATGGAGTTGCTTCTTTGAAATACAGATCAGGCCATGGCCATGTCTCGAGATTGGGCATCTGAGAGATTGTTAGTTCCAATAGCTTTGGGAACACATCCTGAGCATGCACATTCCCATAAAAGGAATTATCTATTGTTGTAATAGAATCCATTCCTCTTATCTCAATGCTCCGCACCCACGGTAGTTGCCCAAGGGGCGGCAGGGTATTCACTTCCATGCAGTTGATTAGTCTGATTTCTCGGAGAGCCTTGAACTGTTCAAAATATGCTAATGGCCAGATCTTTCCTGGGTATGAAATTATCTCAAACTTTTGGATCAATGAGGGTGGTTGAAGACTACCAAGCACAGCCTCACCAATTTTGTGGTTAGTACCACTAAAGTTCAAATCAGTCCAGTCCAGAGCCATAAAGACCACGCTATATTTGTTGTGCAGTTCAACCTCCACTGCCTCTTGACAATCCAGAACTTTGCAGAGATTCTCAATACGTAACTCACCTTTTAGCTTCTGAAGGCCTTGAAGCTCAGTAATACGCTTTCCTTCCTCAGAAGACACAATGTATCTTGGGAGAAACTTCAGCTGGGACAAAATGCCCATGTTTCGAGGCATGCATAACAAAGGACACCCAAGTATGTTAAGGTGCTTCAGCCTTCTCATCAAGTGCATGTTGTCAGGGAGCTCACACAAGGAGAGACATCCTTCCAGATCTAACTTGATCAATCTTTCAAGTTTGCAGATGGAAGTACTTAATGCCAAAAGTTCTTCACATTTACTCAAATTGAGAACTTGAAGTCTCCAGAGATTACCAATTGATTTCGGGATTTCTTCGATGTTTGTGTTTGAAAGATTGAGGTACAACAGATGTAATAGCTTACCAATTGAGTCTGGTAACTTTTGGATTTCACTGGAGCTCAAATCCAGCACCCGAAGGTGTACCAAGCAGGATAAAGTATCATCTCGGAGCTGGGTTATTCCAACCTTCTCCTTAAACTGGTACATATTTTCCTTAACCAACAGCAACGTATGCAACCTATTATCCTTAAATTTTCTGGCTGGAGGTAACATTGTTGTGTTTTCATTACATATCAATGATAAGTAGCGACACTTTTTGGGGATTGATTCATCGCTATCCGCTCTCATTTTCCAAATCGAAGATCTATTAATATTCTCAAGAAAGCTGAAATCTGACAAAACTCTTCCCAGTATATATTTTTTTTGTCGATCAAAGTAAGATTCATTGTCTTTTAGGCCAAAAAAGTACTTGTCAATTTCATCTGATGTTGAAACAATGCCTTCAGCAATCCATAGATCAATTAGATGTTCCTTGAAAACACCTTTGTCTGGAAACAAAAGATTGTAAGCATGAAAAGCTTTCAGTTGCCATTGTAAATCTTTGAAACTAGCATCCAATGAATAAAAATCACTTCTACTTGACAGAACAGTTGAATCTACCACAGCTTGCCAGTAGTTTTTTTCTTGTCGAAACCGCAATATCTCTGCAGCAAACTTTACCATCTCAGGAGAGTAATCACATTGCTGTATAATTTCATTTCCAATTACTAACAAGGATTTAAAATTTTCTTTTGTAGTATCCACTAGAGCTTCACGCATTAACATATTGATGCAGTTCTCTGCAGAATCGCATGGAGTGACACCCTGCTGTCTCTTCAAACGTTCCTCAATGTGAAAATTTTTAGCATGAACCTGCTTGTTACTCACAATCTCCACAAAGCTCTTCTCTGACAGTTCAAGTTCAACCTTGATCTTATTGAGATGTAATCTTAACCTCTTCAATCTTAAAACCACATTGTAAGAATAAAAAAAACGTTTCACCTGACTAATGGCGGCAACACTTCTTTGCTGCATGACAAAATCTTGGAGCATGCAGGCAGTATCATCTGCCATTAAAGCGACCTCATTTTCATCAGTATACCATACAAATAGACTGATGATTCCATCACTCGTTGCTAAAATAGAAGCTATGAACTCCTTTATTTTGTCAACCTCTGCCTGGATATCCTTTGGCAAAGGTTCTTCATTCAATGATGGTGAAGAAAAACGACGGAGTGCACGGTTCAACACAGCTTTCTCCATTTATAAAGATCCAAACGGAGTGTTACAAATGTTCCTTGTGTACAACAAGTCACTTGGCATACAGACAACTACATGAGAAGAAAAATTGCATGAGTAATTTACCCTGAGTTCCTGACATGCATCCCAATGGCAACAAGTAATTCATCCTAATAGAAAATATGATGCAAATACGCACAAAACAATCATCATCTAACATGTGACTTTATAGAAATAATCATTCAATTAAATTAGCTAACAAATATTGGCATCCTTCGATAGAGGTGGAATCATACAGGCTAGCTCCACCAGATCAAGCGAAATCATTATCTATATGAGTAGTCACTAGAGTTACATTATCTATAAAAGTACTGAAATAGATGCTAGGCATAGCTAAATAAATATTGAAAACTCTCTACTGCGGATGTTCTTCAGAAACATTATGGAAAGTTAAAGGGGCTATTGCAATAAAAGGCTCCCAAACTATTCATTTCTGATGCATTGGTCCAAAATTTTTAATTAAATATTGAGCACTAAGTACTAAATTAAATGCCAGTGGGTTTTTTTGTTAATAACTGCATAGTTTGAGGCACCTGGCGGATTGTCAAAATTAAAAATTATGTGAGCAAAATTTCACAAACCAGAACTTCGGGAACCTCCTTGGTATTACCCCAAATAAAAATAGAGAATATACATTTGAGGGATTGCGGATGTGGATGAGACGTTGGAAAATCCAATAGAGCATTTTACTGAGCTCAAATTTGAGGAAAAATCCGTAATTCCATATGCTATCTAATAGCTTACGCCAATCTATTTTACCCTTCATGAATAGATGCTAAATGAACATCTTCAGTTATTTAGGTACATCATGGATTTTATGGTCTCCGGTCAAGGATTTGCAAAAAGAAATAGGCCGAATTGATTGGCATCGAATCATATTTTCAATGTGAACTCAAATGCACCAATTTTTTTGCGGAGTTCAGTAAGAGAGAGAATGAGGCACCTTTGCCTCCTCCACCAACCATTTCGGGAGAAAGAGAGAGAGAGAGCGAGAGATCTACCTTTTTGAAATGCCAATGTCACTCTAGGTCTCTAGCTCGATGATAACTGATCCCCACCGAGACCGGAGATGGGAGACGAGAAAGGGGAAGCATGGAGAATATGATGCAATTTATGAATTTGTGGAGTGCATTTTGGATTATTTCAGAGAAACAAGAAAGAAAAGTGGAATTGCAATTTTAAGAGCATCTCCGATCGGAATTTCTAATGAATTATTAAATTTTATGTAGCTAGAGGTGATAATCGGATGGGTCGGGTTGAATAAGTTTGATCAAAAAAAGTTTTGAGTTATGGGTTGGATTTGGGTGAGTTTTGGGTTGAACACTATCGATTTTTTTCTAGTCTTGAGTCATTTCGGGTCAGGTCGGGTTGGATTTCGGGTTCTTATTAACTCAGGTCATCGTGAGTTTTGGGTCATTCGGGTTCGGAATGGATCGGTTTTAGGTCATCTGATATCGGATAATCTCAGGTTTCGAGTTGTCTTGGGTCGGGGGTTCTTTTTTTATCATATTTCATTGCGGGTCGGGTCAGATTTCGGGTCGGATCAAATTTTAGATCATCAGACTTTAAAATACTTTTTTCAATAATGCATTTTAGCTAATATCAAGTATAGATTTTCAATTATATTTTGATCAATTTGACTTTTTAAATAATATGAATATAATTAATTAATTTGAGTCTATTCATATCGTCATATTTCATTCATTTTATTAACAAACTTAAGACTTGTTAATTCTCATTAATAGATATTGATTCTTCTTATGCTAATTTTAATTTACGACATGTAAATTCAAATTAATATACATCGTTATACTAATTTTTGATTAAGTCATAATAAAATTTATGAGCACCAAAAATAAATATCTAACAATATTCATTCATTTATTTTAAAAAGGAATGTTGATATAATTATATTTGAATTGTATAAATTAAAATATATGTACTTCTACATGCTCGACTCGTGTGCAGTTGGCCTAAAGCACTCCTAACTTAAAGAAAATTGATTAATTGATGTTGATGTCAAGGATTTTATTCAAATGGTTAGAATTGTCAAAACCCTTCAAAATATAAACAAAAAGAAGCACGATAAAAGTGAGCTTGTTTGTGCACCGAACTACCATTATCAAGAATCTTTATTAGTATTAACCTACAATATGATTTTCTATGATATCAAAATAAACTTTCCCGCATAATACTATATAACACAATGATGTCATAAAAACTATAACAGATCCACATATATTTTTCTTATTTTAAATTTTAATTATAGCTCAATCGTATTTAAATATTTCAAAATTGGGTCGGGTCGGGTCGGGTTATGGGTCGTCTAATTTCGGATCGTCTCAGGTTTTGGGTCATTCGGGTTTGAGTTGGGTCAGGTTTTAGGTCTTCTGATCACGGGTCATCTCGGGTTTCGGGTTGTCTCGGGTTCGAGTCGGGTCGGGTTTCTAATCATCAAATCTCGAGTTTCGGGTCATCCGGGTTCGAGTCAGATCGGGTTTCGGGCACTCTGATCTCGGGATGTCTTGGGTTTTAGGTTGTCTCGGGCGGGTCGGGTCGAGTTCGGATCAGTTTGACTTTTTGAAAAAATTGGGTCGGGTTAGGCTCGAGTCCGGCTGTGTTGCCCAAGTTTTTCGGGTTGGGTCAGATTTTTGCCACCTCTTGTGGCTATTATTATATTAATTTTTGAATATAAGAAGGATTAATTTAAAAACTATAAGTGAGTTACTAAATTAAAACTCAAATCTAAACGTCACGTCATTTAGAAACTCACTTGATTTAACGTTGGAGTACAAAAATTTTAATTAATTAATTTTTTCTCGTTGAGTGGAGTGAATAACAATGCTAATTAAAATTTTAAAAATAAATTTAGCGATGGAGTATTTTTTTTTTTAATTGAATATTTCTAATTAACGGGTATACAATAGCAACTCAATAACTGCTCGAGCGTCGAGCCTCCGACTGCGGACACGAGCACACATATCTACGCTGATTGTTTTTTTCCTTTGTTCTCGCATCTTCTGTGAACCGAACTTACGCAGACAAATATGTGGCGCCCTTTTAACTGGCATATACAATTCGTCAGTTCAATAATTCATTTTTCAAAAATCTTTATGTTTCACGAATAATTTATCATATTAAAGTATATTATTTTGATCAAAAAAATATTTTATTCATAAATTATTCAGCAAAAAAATATTTTATATATTATTTTAAATGAAATTTGATATTTTTTAATATATTTTTAATATTTTATCATTATAATATATATTTTAGTTATATTATATAAAACAAACTATTTCGAATTATATCTATATTATACTCGAAACGTCGAATTTTTGACCTCGCCGAATATTTCCCGAATCACGAACATAACCTATGGTAACAAATGGATGATTCAGAAAACATTCGACAAAGTCAAAAATTTGTGATTCAGATATAATAAACCAATAGAAGACCACATTGAGAATAACTTTATACATTTCGACAATACTATGTGCATAAATGTGAAAATAAATAAACTACGGTGTTGTTTTAATGCAATATTGTATATTATTTAATGCAAGTCATGTTATAAATGATTTAGCTTCAGGGATAAATTATAAACCAATGCAAAACAAATATTGAGAATATTTTTTATTATTTCAAAGATATTAATTTCATAAATGAGATAATAAATGATATAAACTCGAATAGACTGATTAAAAGTTATATTAATGCATTGTGTATATTTTTGTAGGCATTTCATGTCATAAAGGCTTAGGATTTGAAGGAATAAAATTATAAACAAATAGAAAACATTACTAAGAATATATTTATATATTTCTACTATATTATGTGTATAAATATTGCAATAAATATATAAAAATAAAATAAACTAGTTGTAGTGTTGTTTTAATGTATTTTTGTGGGTATTTCATGTCATAAAGGCCCAAATTTAAAAAAAATATATATAATATAAATAATAAAAGACATCCACGAGAATAACTTTATATATTTCGATAATATAATATGCAAGAACAAGAAAAAATGATGTAAAACTAATATATGACCCGAAGTATTATTTTAGTGTGTTTGTGTTCATTTTTGTACATATAATATGTCATAAAGGCTTAAGTACACAAAATAAATTGTAAACCAATAGAGAAAAACATTAGGACATATATTTTGGCAATATTACATATATATGAAGCAAAAAATGATATAAAAGACAAATATTATAACTGAAGCACTATTTTAAATAATTTATGTTTATTGTTCTGTGCAATATGAGTCATAAAGCATTGTGTTTGTAGGGATAAGATTATAAACTAAGAGAATATATTATGGAAAATAAATTTATATATTTTTTATGATATTATGTGCATAAATAAGATAAAAAATAATACAAAACTCAAATAAAATAATTACAAAGTTACTTTAATGCATTCATGTTCATTTTTATTTGCATTTCTAATGAAAAAGGGTTAACCTTGTAGAGATAATAATATAAAAAAAAATAGAAGATGTTATTCAAAGCATATTTATGAGTTCTTATAATATTATGTGCATTAATGAGATAAAATATAATATAAACTTTACTAATTGAAAATAACTTTGATGCATTTTGATAATATTACATGCCTAAATGTGATAATAAATAATATAAAACTCAAATAAATTAATCATAGTATTATTTTAATTCATCAGTGGACATTGTTGAGCACAATTTAGGTCATAAAAGATTGAGATTTAGGGGGACAAGATTATAAACCAATACAAGATAGAAATTTGAGAATAATTTTGAGATTTTAATGATATTATATGCATAAATGAGACAATGAATGATATAAAATACAAATAGACTGACTGAATTATTATTTTAATGCATGCGTGTATATTTTGTTAGCCTTTTGAGTAAAAAAGGCTTATGATTGAAGGAATAAGATTATAAGAAAATATAAGACAATACTGAAAACAAATTTTTACATTATTTTTATATTTATGTTCATTTTTGTGGATATTTCATATCATGAACGTATGAGATTTGCAAAATTAAAATATAAATAATAAAAGACATCAATAAGTATAACTTTACATATTTTGATAATATGATGTGAATAAATGAGGAAAAAAATGATATAAACCTCAAATATATCTAATCGAAGAGCAATTTTTAATGCATTTGTGTTCTTTTTTATGCACAAATCCTATCATAAAGATTCGAGTTTGCAGAGATATGATTATAATTTAATAAAAGACAATATAATAATTTATGTATTTTATAGGTATTATGTGCATAAAAGGGATACAAATATTATAAAACTCTGATAGATGAACTGAACTTTAGTTTTAATGCATTTTTGTTTTTTTTTCTACACATTTTATGTCATAAGGGATTGAGAATTCCAGTATAAGATGATAAATCAATATAAGACATCATTGATAATAATTTTATGCATTTTGACGATATTATATGCATAATATGATAATAAATGATATCAATCTCAAATAAATGAACAACATAGTCTTAATGAATTGGTGAATATTTTTTTCACGCAATCCATGTCATTTCAGGGGATAAGATCATGAACCACTACAAGCAAAATATTGAGAATAATTTTGAGTATTTTGATGACATATATGTATGACGATGAATAATATAAAACTCGAATAGATTGACTAAATTATTGTTTTAATGCATGTGTATATATTTTTGTGGGTCTTTATGTCATCAAGGCTTACGATTTAAAGGAATAAGATTATAAACAAATAGAAAATATTATTGATAAAATCTTTATGCATTTTCACTATATTGTGCGCCTCAATGAGGCAATAAATTTATAAAACTCAAATAAGTCAGTTGTGGTGTTGTTTTAATGCATTTATATTCATTTTTGTGTGATATCTAATGTCATAAAGGCTTGTTACACTTAACATCTTCTTTGGTTTGTCGATTTACAAAACAATCTTGAATTTTATAATTTGCCTTGTTTAAGTTTTTTACAGAAATTAACTTGTAAATGGATTAGTGCACAATAACCAAGACTAATGATGGGATATAAAAGCTAAATCAAGACTGCATTAGACTTAGATTTAGTTAGACTTAAACTGGGTTGAATTGGTCAAGATAAATTAAGCTTAAACAACAGAGAAAATTACTTCTGCCCAATGAATCGTTATAACGGTTCATCTCAATACTAAAAAATATTTTAAGGCAGAAAAATATGCATAGAAATCAGAGTGTATCGTTATGTAACTGTGCGACCCTTTTTCACACGAAAATCCCTCTAAGTGTGCATTGGGATATATTTATATGAATTTAAAATACACATTTAAAGGTTTTTTAGTGATTGTGGGGTCTTTAAGATTCCAATGGTGCAAGCCCCCATTGTTAATTACCATGAGCTTTGAACCCGAGGAACCTCTCATTAAGAAAGAAAAAAACAAACAGAATAGTTAAGCAATTTTAAGTGGTCGTTGTGAGTAAGGGCAGGGAAGATATGAACTTTTCAAGGTAGTCTACACCTTGTGAATTGACTTATATTTTTATTAATAAAATATATTTTTTTTAATTTTATTTATTTAATTGTTATTTGAACTTAACTTATTTAAATTTATTTAGCCCTGGATGTTGAGAGTTATTTTTATTTTAGATTAAGATTGGTTTAATTCTAAAATTAAATTTTTATTTGATAAGAATAAAAAAGTCTTTATTTTTTATTATTATTTTTACTTATGTTTTATTTATTTATTAATATTTAAATTTATTTAATTTTGAAGATTGAGAGTTATTTTTTTATTTATTTTTATTTTGATCTTTATTTTAGGTGAATGTTGATTTAGTTTTGAAATTAAATTAATGTTTAATTGGTAAAAATAAAAAAATAAAGTCTTTCACTTTTTTATTTATGTAGTTATTTATTTAATTCATTTTTATTAAACTTTTATTTGATTTTGAATAAGAGTTATATTTATTATTTTTTTATTTTTTCTATTATTTTTATTATTTATTTTTATTTGAAATTATTTAATTTAGAATTTTATTTAATGTATAGGCATTGTATTTTTTATTTTATTTTATTTTTATTATTTATTATTATTTTATTTTCAATGAATGCATTTTAATATTTTTTGATTTTCAACGGCAAAGAAAATACGATCAGTCGGGGATTATTTTCAATTTTGTTTGAGAAAATATATTAGTAAGATAATAATTTTATTTAACACAAATATCAATGACAATGTTATAAACAACTTTTATTTTGAATATTTTTTAATTTGAACCCTATAAAATATTATTTCGGAGACAATCTGAAAACTTACGAAGACTTCAACAAATAATACTGTTTTTTATTTTTAGAGTAAAATGAGTTTATAATATACTGATTTTATTGAACATAAATATGAAATGGGATGTTACGAACAATTTTTATGTTGAACACTTTTCATTTTGAGCAAAACACCAACAGAGGACGGTTCTAGAAATTAGGAGCTGTCAGGATTAATTCGCATGTTTGAAAGGTATTTATAACGTATTTTTGTATGAAAATTTATACACAAGCTCCTCTTAATATTTACTTGAAGAATATAAAATAATATATACACATCACATTGACGGATCGGTACAGTTTTTAATTCTTTTCTGATAAAGGGCTAAACTAGACAGCTGAGGATATTTTGAACATTTAAAAAAAAACTATTTAAGAAAATACTTCAGAATAATTATAAACTTTTTAAGGAATATATTTGTAATAGCTTTCATTTTTATAATATTTTTATTTAAAGCTATCTTAAATGAGTTTTAAAAGGATTTTTATTCAACAGAAAAAATAAACTAGTATGAATATATTTTCTTGAAGAATTTTCTTTTAGAATATTATTTTTTTTATTTTGATATAATAATATTAGTATCATATTACTCTAAAACTCGATACACATAGCTTTGTCAAGCCGGCACCAAAGTTTCAACGAGTTCTATGATTTATCGGAATAAAAACTTATTTTTTTATACTTTTAACAAATTACTCGATTTTTATTGTAGAAAGGCTAACACTCACGGCTCTTATCAAACCGGCACTAACATTATAAAATTTTGAAATCCGACACACACAGCTTTGTCAAGCCGGCACCAAGGCTTCAAAGAGTTTTTATATTATTGTACTACTAATTAGATTATTATAATCTACTAGTTAGGAACTCATAAATTCATATAAAATCATATGAAGCTCTAAAAATTATGACAATTTACAGAGAGATGCACTATAACTATATCTAGATGTCTGTAAGGGATTCATTGATCTTAAACGATTTAAATACATCATTTAGCTTCAATCTAACATTCAATGATATTTGTATGCAGATTTGAGCCAAAAAAAGGAAAAAAATGAAAAAACAAAAGGAAAAATGGATATTACCAGAACTTATTGTTTTTCAGAATTAAAAAGGTTATAACTTTTTATATAAAAATAAAAAATATAAAATTAGTTTTTGTAGATTTATATGATTTATTTCTACTAGATATGAAAGTTTTATAAGATTTAGAGTAGATCTCATTCTGTTTTTTTATTATATTTTCAGCCATTTTAGGGCTGATTTTGCATTTATAAGGGATTCATTGATCTAAAACGGTTTAGATGCATCATTTAGCTTCAATCTAACATTCAATGATGTTTGTATGTAGATTTGAGCTAAAAAAAAGAAAGAAAATGAAAAAGATCGAATTGCAACATAAGAAAATCAAGAAAAAGAAGAAAAATCGATATTGCACATGAAAAGTTTCATCTTTATTGCACAAATCAGAATTACAAGCGCTAATGCACTCTTAATGTCTATATTTATAGAAGAGAGACCTACCTAGACTTAATTTGTAGCTTGAGTAGAAAAGAAATTGATTGAATCTTGTATCTTTGGGCTAGATTTTGATTTCAACTCAAAGATTGGATCTTGTTTAGTATCTAACTTGAGCTTCAATTAGTTTTGACAGCATTTTGGATTAGCATTCAGCTTGGGATGGGTTGTATCTCTTGTGTTTGAAGGAGGAGAGGGGTTTAAATAGGCCTAGGGAGTAGTAGATGAGTGTATGAGATCGGTTTGACTTTTCTTTGACCAATTTATGCACCAACTCCCTTCATTCATCTCCTCATACTCTTCTGAACGTTTTGTGGTGTATTAAATCAGTTCTAAGTATTTTAAATGTGCTCTAACAGCTGAGAGCACAAGTGGGGCACAAGTGGAGTTTATTATGCTTGTTGAAAATTTATAAATTTGTCATCCCTAACCACCACTTGGTCACCAGATGATTCTAGGGACTTCTAGAAGGTTGTAGAGTTTCAAACACGTTATTGCCACTCTCTTCCTGCATTTTAGACCTTGCCGGATCCTAATTATGTACCCGAGACCCGTTTTGCCTTCAAACCCGATTTTAAGCCTCATAGTCGTTCTCCTTCATTTCTTCACCATTTCTTGTGTTTCAAAGCTTGATTAACATCTAATTGATCTCAGAAATTGATCTATAATGTTTATTCAATCAATAGAATGCTCCGGTATAGAGTTTGACCAACTCGGTTTTTGACCCGATTTGCGAGTTCGTGGTCTCACCAATTTAAAGCTTATGCAATTCAACCAAGCCCTCAAATAATCTCTTGTGACCATGGAGAAGGTGTTTGAAGTGTAGCTAGCACTCATACTGTATCTAGCACTGTAGCAAAGGTAATTTTCAAATTTGGCCCATCTCCATTTTGATTTTTAATTGGAGCCCTCCATTTGCTGATTTTCTTATTTTTCTTTTACTTTTAAATTGTTTCTCAAAGATCCCTTTGCCCAAATTGCACCAAAATTTGTTCAAAAATTCCTTGAAGTATAAAAAAAATTATGATAATTTTTATTTACCATTTTTTCTCTTGGTCAAGCATCAATTAATTTTTAATTATATTAATCGATAATTTAGAATTTCTTTGACTTTCGTAACTCCAAAAATATCAAGTAATATATGAAAATTCTCAGAATTTTATGGAGAATTTTATTTTGCCATAAAATTTGAGTTTTGAGATTTTAGATGTCAAAGAGGTTTTCAATTTGAATTTATAGAGTTTCGGTATTTAATTATTTTCTTAAGAATTTTAATTTTTTAGCATTTATATGAATTCTTCTTTTCCCTTGGTGCTTATGGACTTGAATTAAGCATCTTTGGGCGTTTAAAATTTCTCCTTGAATTTTGAATCTTTTATCCCAAGTTGCTTTTTTAATTCCCTGAATTTTCAGGGGTAAACAGTAACGATTATGTAATCGTTACAACGATTCTTGAAACGTATAATGATTGGATGAATCGTTATAATGTTTCAACTCAGTTGATCAAATGACTATTCTTTCTAAACCATTATAACGATTCGTAAACCGTTATAACGGTTCAGGCCGAAAAATAATTTCTTCAGTTATTTCAGAAGATCTATTTTAAAAATGATCATCTCTCTCAATGAAAGATTGATCTATCTAGCAAAATTATTACACCAGAGAGCTTACTAGCCATATTCAAGAGAGAGATAACTCAAGATATTGATACACTCAATTAACAAAATCTTCGTTCACGCTCATTCTAGCTTCTCTCTATTCTTCCAACTTGATCCTTTGTGATATTCTTGAAAACATTCTCTCGAGCTGTTGTACTCAACTCTTTCTTGAGCTGTAGTGCTCACTTCTTGTTTTGAGTGTGTTGTCACTCGTGTTACCGATAGGCTTGGCAGCCCATTTTTCGTGTAAGGGACCAAGTTCTACAAGTGTAAAAACCTTTTTTTAATATATCGACTCAACCTCAATTGTTGGAGGTTGAGGGTCCCGGAGATGTAGGCATTGTTAAAGCCGAACTCCGTTACATCTTGTGTTCTTGATTGATCTTTATTTTTTTTTCTCATATTTTTTTTATTGCTATATTCTTGTGAGAATTGAATTGATTTAAATTGTATTCCGCTATCATTACACTTGAACACTAAGCCCCAAATCAGTTTATATATTTCTACCTTAGGTTCTTTACATTCTTGCACTATTTTGACCTTTCAATACCACCATCCTAGGGCTTTCAAAGGTCTATTAAAGCTTATGATTCTTAAAATAAGAAAATAATTAATAGAAGACATCAATAAGTTATATGCATAAACGAGGCAAAAATGATGTGAAACTAATAGACAACTTGAAGTGTAATTTTAGAGTGTTTGTGTTAATTTTTGTGCACGTAATGTGTCATAAAATCTTGAGTATGTAGCAATAAATTATAAACTAATAGAAGATAATAGTTAGGATATATTTATATATTTTAATAATATTACATGCATATATGTGATAATAAATGATATAAAAGACAAATATTTCAAGTTGAAGTGTTATTTTCGAGGATTTGTATTCATTATTCTATGCAATTTGAGTCATAAAGCCATGAGTTTGCAGGAATATAAGGTTATAAACTAGGAGAAGACATCATTGAGAATACATTTGCGTATTTTTGATGGAATATATGCATAAATAAAATAAGAAATAAAATAATTTTAAAATAAACTAATTGCAGTGTTATTTTAAAGCATTAATGTTCATTGTTGTACGCATCTCATATCAAAAAATTTAATCTTGTAGAGATAATGATAATAAATAAATATAAGATATTATTCAATATAATTTTATGTATTTTGATAATATTATGAGCATAAATAAGTAAACAATTATGTAAACCTCAAACATACTAATCGATAAGTTATTTTTAATGTATATGTTCATTTTTATGCACAAAATTGTATCATAAAGGCTCGAGCTTGTAAGGATATAATTATAACTCAATAAAAGACATTATTGAGAATAATTTTGTGTAGGTAATATGTGTATAAAAGAGATAAGAAATGATGTAAAACTCTGATAGACTAATTTAACTATTATTTTAAAATATTTGTGTTCATTATTATGTGCATTTCATGTTATAAATTCTGAGGGTTGTAAATATAAGATGATAAACAATAGAAGACCTTACTTAGAATAATTTTTATATATTTTAATGATACAATGTGCATAAATATGATAATAAATGATATAAAACATAAAAATAAACTATAGTGTTATTTTAATGCATTGATGTTCATTGTTGAGTGCAACTAATGTCATAAAGGATTGAGCTCCAGGGATAAGATTATAAACTAATACAAGATAAATATTGAGAATAATTGTGAGTATTTGAAAGATATTATGTTCATAAATGAGACAATGAATAACATAAAACTCGAATAGACTGACTGAAGTATTGTTTTAATGTATGTGTGTATATTTTTGTGGGCTTTCGTGTCATAAAGGCTTAGGATTTAGGAATAAGACTATAAACAAATATAAGACATTATTGAGAATATATTTATGCATTTATTCTATATAATGTGCAGAAATATTGTAATAAATATATAAAACTAAAATAGACTAGTTGCACTGTTATTTTAATACATTTTGTGTTCATTTTTATGGGTATTTTATGTCATAAAGGCTTGTGATTTTCAAACAATTATAGTAAATGAGGCAAGAATAAATTTATGTATTTTGTTTCGATATAATGTGTATAAACGAGGCAAGAAATGATATAAACCTAATAGATGACTTGAAGTATTATTTTAGTGCCTTCATATGCGTAATGTGTCTTAAAGGATGTAGCCAAAAAATTATAATTTAATAGATGACAACATTGCATATATATATATATATATAGCGGATATACTGTGAGCTTAAGCTCACGGAGGCCTTCCGTGAATTTAACTCAAAAAATATATCAAATCATCTCAAAATTTTAATTTATCATCTTCATGAAATTTTAATTTTAATTTATCATCTTCATTTAATTTTTAAAAATGATGTTCAAATATTAAATATATTATTATTTTTTTAGAGCTAATTTTTAAAAATTAAAAACCATGACTTAAAAAACTCAAAGAATTTTTTTGCATCCCAATAGATTTTCATATAAAGAATTTAATGAGAATGATATTAAAATTTCGAGATGATTTGATATACTTTTTGAGTTAAACTCACGGAAGGTCTCCGTGAGCTTAAGCTCACAATATCTTTACTCTCTCACACACACACCCACACATATATATATATATATAGAGAGAGAGAGAGAGAGATGTGTTATGGTGCTTTACAAAGCAAAAAAAATCATATTATTTTGGGGTGAGATTTAATATTCTCGAGGTCTCAAATGATCAATCTAAGTTGCTCAATAACTTTTTCATGTCAAAATCTTATGGGATATTAAAATCAACCCTTAAATAAGCTATTTTCTTATGTTAAACAAAGGTGATTTTAAAAATAATTAAAACTTCTCTCTAGATTTATAGTTTAAGATTGGATTTTTTTGGAAGATCACTAAATTATACATTAAACTCATATTTGATCATTGAATTTTATTTAGTTTTTTATCACTAAATTTTTATGTTTGTTCAAATTTGATCATATGTTAATTTTTTTCATTTAAACTTAACGGAAAACTCATAATATTACATAAGTGTCCATATGTTTATTAAATACTTAAGAAATATCGATAGATTATTGTTGTATTATTATTCATATCATATGTAATTGTACATATCAATTTTCAAGTTAATTTATATCCATAACTAACAGAATGATCAAATTTGAATAAATATCAAATTCAGTGGCTAAACATAAATAAATGAAAGTTCAACCAAGTATGAATTTGAAACATAGTTGATAGTTTAGTGACATCAAAGAAAATTTACCCGTTTAAATTTGCCTCCGACTTGGATAAGTTGGTTTAATTTGGGAACAAAAGATGCACCTAAAATTGTTTAAATAAAGAAAAGTTGCTTACTTTCATCTAATATTTACCTAGGTTAATTTTTTACACATTGGAAATTACTAGAACAATTATTTTTTAATTTCAACTTTGGGTCACTAATTGCTACTTAATTGATTCAATTTTTAACTCTGTTTATTCAATTTCATTAGATTTTAAACATGATAATTATAGAATTTTATTCGTTCCATTTAATTAAAATTAAAATTATTCTTTTTTGGATTTCTAATAACTACCAATTATCAACGATTAAAAAGTAACTTCTGATTTTTAATCCGAACTACAGCCACGAGCTTCACTGCTTTGTTCAGGCCTTGTGGGCCAAACATACTGATCCCGTTGTTGCAAAACCACCTTTGCGACCAAAGTCCTCTCTGGTGTAACTGAGAGATGATCAGATAAGCAGCCTCTAGTTATGGGCTTGGACGGAAGATTTCCAAATCTGTACCATTTTTTGCATGATTAAAGAGGTCAAGCCTTTTCACATCTCTCTTTTTCTCTCCCCCCTCTCTCTTTGTGGTTGCATGTTCACTTCAGCCCCACTCCATAAATACCAAACTTCCTCTACAAATAGACCTCTCTTATTCATTCATTAAAGTTTGCAGTTGTTCCCTTCCCCTATTTTCCAACAGAGCGAAAAAAATGGAGTTAATCAGAGCTACAAGCAAAACAAATAGTACCAATTCAAATACAGGAAGGGAAGAAGCAAGGCCTTGCTCCTCGGAGGAAAGTGGTTGGACTACTTATTTTGAAGATTTTCTTGCATCAAGGGAAAATAAAAGAGTTGTTGCCATAGCTCCTAGTGTTTCTCTGAGCTCTTCTTGGACCTCTGATGCCTCTTCTTCAAGGTTGATATCAATGGAAAAAAACAAAAGAAAAAAGAAAGGAGTTTTGTGCAATTACAAGGATGATCTTTTGGAAGATACTGCTTGCTCTCGGTTAAATACATCTATCCACCATGAGGTAATTTTATCTATTACATATGCATGTACGTAAGAGGTTCTTATGTATACCTTCTTTTTACCAGAATTCTTTTAGATGAATAATTAACAAGGTTTCTGTTAATCCTCCTCCTTTTCAGGAAATGGACAAAGAATGTGTAAAACAAAGAAATATAAGGAACAAACCTGCAAATGTCTTGCCAAATGGGTTTGGCTTTAGTCTAGATTTAGTTAACAGTATCAGTAAGGTTGAGTGCACAGCGCTCCCATATAAAAGAAGACAGTTATCTACGCTTTCTTCCTATGTTCAAGGCTGCTGACTTATGTGTGTACTGTACCTACTTCAATTGCAAATCGGTTGAAGTTGTAGCTCTTACAATATTGGTTCCTATTTAGTATAATTAATAATATTTTGTTTGTATTGCAAGAACTTTTGGAAATTCTGGCGAAAATCATGATACTGTACAAAATGTAAGCCCACTAGTTCAGAATGTGGTTCAAAATAGTCCAAAATCATGCAGAATTATACCCTTTTTTTTCTGAATTAACTGCACAATTAGATAAATTTTGATCCACAGCCCTTTTAAAAATAGGCGCTTTCTTATTTTGAGTATTTTATAGAGCGGAATTTGAATACAATAAATTTTGTTTTTTTGAAAATTGAAGTTCTCAAACTCTGCTATTTGTTTCCAAAAGATAATTGGAAAATTGAAGTTCTCAAATCATGCATGAAAAACAAAATTTATTCGCAATTATTAGCTAGCATGAACGTTTATTTGCGTACTTTTATGTTTAATCGTTGGATAATTTGGTCGTTCATATTAAAAGGTGCGTTATAATCCTCATCAAAATTTGGAATTCCAAAAATTGGTTAAAACAATATCTTTTTTTAATGAGACTAAAGATTTGTGCAGAAAGATACTTAATTGAAAATAATATACTAAAAAGATAATTGGAAAATCAATCGAGAAATAGAGAGCTTGCACCAATTTGAACATGAATCATGTTCCGTGCTCTAATTAAGAGTTGGAACTTTAAGTTTTCGTTACCTTTTAACTTATTATAAAAGTTGAATATATGTATAAAATAACTAATAATCATTCTTTCTTAAATAATAACTTTATTTCTTTACCAAAAGTAAAATTTCAAAATTTAGTATATATACACTCAAGAAAATGTGCACGTTATATTTGTTGACAGATATACTAAACTAAATAACATACGATACTTACAACTATTTGAAGTCAAGCTTGATTTATGAGTACAGCTTTTTTTATATATATATAAGAAAAAACTCCAGCTCAGCCCGTAGTTCTAATTAAATACATTGTTGGAACTATATTCAACAAATTGGGTTATTATCAGCATTAAACTTATACGTTAAAGTAATTATGTGTTGTGTACGAACTGTTAATTTTTCAATTATATAATCGATGTGGATTAGAATATTTTGAGTATGAAAATGCCATATATATATATGTACGTGGAATTTAATGGTAATATTAATATTATTGATGGAATGAAATAAATAGTTACAATCTAAGGGAATCAAGAGAGTCTTTAGTTTATATAAATATTTGTTACTGAGTACAAGACCAACTCTGACTATCTATCCATCAGATTAGAGAGCGAGAGAGGGCGATAGCTTCGCCAGTCCCAACAAAGATAACATCTATTTGATTAATTATCACGAGTATTAGTTATGTATTAATTAATGATGTAACATTTCAACTAAAATGGTAACAGTCTAAATCATCACATCTCCAGACTATTGATATTCCAATCCATTTAAGAAAGTAACTTTTTCCTTGAATATAATACTCGAAAAAAGATAAAATTGCAAGTAACTTTTTCCTTGAATATAATTATAAAACAAGAAAATATAGCAAATAATAATGAGTAGTAAAACATCTATACAAATTATTTTTTTCTTTAACTCGTAGATTGTTTCCAATAAAAAGGACCAGAGACCAAAGTTTTTTTAATCAAGCGAAACGCAATTTTTGCCCATCAATTGCTGAGTCGATTGATCGCATGTTCGAAGAAAAAATGCATATATGTTTGTAGTCCAGAGGGTTCAACCAACAATATTTTATCTAATAAAAAAAATAAACCTATAGTTCAACAATATTGCCCTTGTTCTAAGTACAAAACCTACTCTATAATGATGTGAACAAATATGTGATGCTCGATTAAATTGTGCATCGGAAATAAACGAAGGAAAAGCTCGCCACACATCTACGAAAATATCACTATTAGTCTATTACTTGTACTCTTATAGGGTCCGTTTGGCAAATTAAGGAATAATTTTGGAAGAGTGATAGAATAATATTTTTTTTAAGAGTGGTAGAAGAGTGGTATTCTTGACTATTCGGAAGAGCGAAAATATTGTTTGACAGTTGTTACTCAGAATATTTAAAATATGAATAATTATGATACTAATAATGATGATGATAATAATAATAATAGTAAAATAATAATCATAATAGTACGATAATAATAATAACAAAGTAATAAAAAATAATCATAATAAATAATAATATTATAATAGTAATATAATAAAAATATACAAATAATCATAATATAGTAATATAATAATAAAAAAATATAATTACAATCATAATTATAATAATATAATAATAATAAGTAATCATAATTATAATAATATAATCATAATATAATAATCATAATCATAATCATGATAATAATAATTATAGTCATAATCATAATAATATAACCATAATCATAATAATATAATAATAAAAATATAATCATAATCATAAAAATAATTATAAATAATTATAATTATAATAATATAATAATAAATTAATCATAACTATAATCAACAAATAATAATATAATATAACATAATAAAATAACAATAAAGTAATAAAAAATAATCATAATAAATAATAATATTATAATAGTAATATAATAAAAATATAAACATAATCATAATATAGTAATATAATAATAATAAATTATAATTACAATCATAATTATAATAATCTAATAATCTAATAATCATAATAATCATAATTTTAATAATATAATCATAATATAATAATCATAATCATAATCATGATAATAATAATTATGGTCATAATCATAATAATATAACCATGATCATAATCGTAATAATATAATAATAAAAATTTAATCATAATCATAAAAATAATTATAATAATATAATAATAAATTAATCATAACTATAATCAACATATAATAATATAATACAACATAATAAAATAATAATAAATCATAATAATCATAATCTTCATAATATAATAATATAATAATAAATAATCTTGATCATAATAATATAATAATAAAATAATTATAATTATATTCATAATATAATAATATAATATTAAAATTATATTTATAATAGTAATAAATAATATAATAATACTAATGGTAATGATAATATAATAACAATAATGATAATAATAATTTAATAATAATAATATAATGATAATAATAATAATAAATAAAAATCATAATATTAATATAATAATAAATTATAATCTTAAATATTATATAATAATATAATAATACTAAATCTTAATCATAATCATAATATAATAATATAATATAATATAATCAAACAATAATCGCTATTCCGACGAGAGCTAATCCGGTATTCCACCTATAAGTTGGTATACCGGATTAGTACTATTCTGCACTCTTCTACTTAGTCTAAAATTCGTTTGGCAAATTATTTCGTCGGAATAGCAATTTTATTCCTACTTTTTGCTATTCCATGGTGTGCCAAACAAACCCATAGAGAAGGGATCGGTGATAATGGGTTATTTTGATAATTTTCACAATGAACCTTTAAATAAATATAAAAAAAATAAAATTGAAAAAAGTTTATATATGTATTCTTTTATCTTTAGATTGATGATCATTCAAATTTCATATAATTTCATTATCATTTGATAGTCCATCAAAGACCATCAATTTTTCATATAATTTGTAATGGTTGTAAATTAATGATTTTTGATGAACTATCAAACGATAATGAAATTACATGAAATTTAAATGACTATCAATCTAAAGATAGAAAAACACATCTATAAATTTTTTTCTATTTTTTTTTATTTTTTTATATTTATTTAGAGATCCATTGTCAAGGTTGTCAAAATAACCCATTTTCAATGGATCCCACTCTTACTTATAAGTCCTTCGTGAAAAGTACAAATCTGTAATGTGATAGAACATCATGTGCACGTAGTCTTGTTATATTTTCTTTTTCTGTGTTGTATTTATTGAAAAAATATTTAAAATTGTGAAAATTTACAACAATACTGTCAAGTTAAATTAAATATTGGAAACTTTTATGGTGTAAAAAATTAAAGCTCCGTTCAAAATTTTCAAATTAATGAATTGCTGGTTAAAATTTTAGAAAATGTCTAACTAATGTGGGTATATGATTTTTTCATGATGGGACCTGCATATCATATATGGTGTCAATTAATTTGGCATTCCTCCACTTGTCAATTTTAGCCAAATTAAAGAACACATCATGTAAAAAGTACATGAGTAATGTAAAGACATATTACATGACAGTTACGCGCGCGTACACGACATGTCGGTAACGTGATGCGTCATATTTTTATGATATGGAACTTATTCAACATAACATAACATAACATGTCATGTATGATTACTATTTGATACACTGTTACACCCAATATTTTAATTCTAAGTACTATTGAAAAGTCAATTTCTATATGCTCATTTCCAGGGGCGGACCATGTATATCCAGCGGGGCACTCTTTGGATTTTGAAAAATAGTGTTTTTCGGTAATGTTTTCGGCACGTGTCTTTCCTTGAAAATTTTTTTTACTCCCCCTGAATTTTCTGGTTATTTTTATTGAGAAAAAAATATTTAATACCATGCATAATAAAATAATTATGCAAAGATATCAAAATATAAAGTTCCTTAGTCAAAAACTTTCTTCATCAACTTGATTATCTATTATTTTGAGCTTTATTTTATTGTTATTTTAATATATAAAATGTTATTATTTAATAAAAAAAATTATTAGTTAACTATATATATTAAATTATTAATTTTTTTTATTTAGTAACCGATTAGTTAATAAATTTGAATCCGATAAACCATTACAATCTGATAATTGCCCCCTAATCAAAATCCTAGATTCACCCCTGCTCATTTCTTTTCCTCGAGCAATGTCCAGATTCCAGAAGCTAGCTAGCCTATTCCTACGAGTGCCATTAAATGAAGAACAGTTCAATCCATGGCGTCTGACACTAAACTACACAGTAATTATTAGACCATACGTACCATGACGTGATTACGTGCAGTTACAGGAAAAAGATCGTTACAACTTTAGAGAGAGGAGAGACCAAGAGATTGTTACTGCAATTGTGAAAGCGCCCAACATACACGGCATTCCATTTTGCATGGCATGGCACATGCATGCCACCAATGCAAAAGTAACCTTGCTCAAGGCCCTCTGTAACGCCTATTTTTGTGATTGTGTAGCGTCGCAGCTTCACATGTGATGCTGTGTTCTTATTGGGAAGTCCGAAATCGGGACCATTTCAGTTCCTCCATCTAAAATCTAAGGCCATGTTTGACATGGAATAGCAAAAAGTTAAAATAAAATAGCTATTTTGATAAATTAATTTGTAGAAGAGTCCTAATTCGGTATACCAAGTTATTGATGATATATCGGATTAGCTCTCATCGGAATAACAATTATTATTTGATTATGTTATATTATATTATGATTATGATTTATTATATTATTATTATTATTATTATTATTTAATATTATATTAATATTATGATAATTATTTATTTATTTATTATTATTATATTATTTTAATCATAATAATTATTATTATATTAACATTACTATTAGTATTATTATTATATGTTAAATATTATTATTTATTATTTATTATTATATTATTATTTTATTATAATTATTATTATTTTAGTATTATATTATTAGATTATGATTATTTATTATAATTTTGATTATTTATTATTATTCTATAATATTTTTATGACTATGATTATAATTTTATTATTATTATATTATTATTATATTATAGTTATGGATATATTATTATTATTATTATATTATTATATTATTATTATTATGACTATAATTATGATATTATTATGATTATAATTATTTATTATTATTATGATTGTGATTTTAATTTATAATAATTATGATTTTAGTATTGTATTATTACATTCTTATTATAAATATGATTATATTATTATTATTATATTATTATGATTATGATTATTTATTATTATTATATTATTATAATTATGATTATTTATTATTACTATATTATATTATTATGATTATGATTATAATTTTATTATTATATTATTATATTATTATTATAATTATTATTATTATATTATGATTATAATTATAATTTTTCTTATTATATTATTATGATTACGACTAGGGCTGCAAACGAATCGAACACGAACGAACTGACTTGTGTTTGAGTTTGATTTGAAATCTATTTCGAACTAGTTTGATTTGAAATAGATAGGCAGTTTCGAACTCAAACCATTGTTTGAAATTTGATTCGTTAAATATTCGAACTGTTTGATTTGATTTGTAAATAGTTTGAAATAGAATTATTAGGTGAACAAATTCCACAATTCATATCAAAATAACATAATCAAATATAAAAAATGTCAATTTAATATAAATTCATACAAAACTAAAAGTTCATTCAACAAAAATTAATAAATTTTATATAAATTCATACTACTCAAAGTCTCAAACAATCAAATAATTAATACAAATTCAAACAAAAATAGTTCGCGAACACATTTCGAACGAACTCACCATGGTTTGAGTTTGATTCGATATAATTTCGAATCGAAACAGTTTGATTTGAAATTAATTTCGAACTAGAATCGAACGAACTTTTTTCGAACTTTTTTCGAATCGAACACGAACGAACTACGAACTTCGAATATTTCTTGCAGCCCTAATTACGACTATGATTATTATTATCATGATAATGATTATTATTTGATTATTATTTGATTATGTTGTATTGTATTATTATAATATGATTTTATCATGATTATATTATTAGAATTCGAATTATTTATTATTATATTATTATGATTATTATTATAATTTTAATTTATTATTATTATATTATTATGATTATGATTATGATTATTATATTATGATTATGATCATTATTTTATTGTTATTATATTATTATTATTATTTTACTATTATCATCATCATCATAATTGTTAGTATCATAATTATCCATATTTTAACTATTCTGATTAACAACTGCCAAACGATATTTTCACTCTTCCGAATAGTCAAGAATACCACTCTTCTACCACTCTTCCAAAAATATACTATTCTATCACTCTTTCAAAATTACCACTCTTCCAACGTTATTCCTTAATTTGCCAAGCGAACCCTAAATACATATTTTGTTTTCTATTTTCTTTCGTGATACGACGCGATTGGGACAATTGGTATTAAGAAGAAAAATACTAGCTATTATATATATATATATAATATTTCTAGCATACATTCAATTTTTATTGTAAATATAATTGTTTATATATTTTAAAAATATTATCTATGTTCGAAATAAAATTATAAAATTTTCAAAAAATATATAAATATATCAAATTTAAATTTTAAATTTATTATCTTATCATTAAGTCAATATACAGAAGATCGACATTTTTAGATTATTCCAAATTTGATCATGTCATATTTTTGGTGGGGATCTCTCGACAACCAATCACAATAGACATTCATAAAAATCTTAAAATAAAAAAATTGTAAATATATTCTTAAACTTATAGAGTGATTGTGTTTCAAGTTTGATGCAATTTCATATTATTTGTCATTTCTAGCATGCATGAGATGATAGTTTCGATTCACAGCAAATAACAATAACAATACTACTACTACTACTACTAATAATAATAATAATAATAATAATAATAATAATAATAATAATAATAATAATAATTCACTATTCAGGCAATTTCGTAAAAATGTGGATAGTGGAAGGACGCTAATTAATCAATCATAGTCCTCGGATATATGAGATCAGTCTTAGAAATTAAGATAATAGGAGTACTACCAGACAACTCATTAATTAAATCTTGTTTGCATTACTTGAGGATAGTTACGAATAGTTAATTAATAAGAAAACGATAAAACACGCACAATATTATTGGTTGCTAAGCAGATACACAGAATAACGTATTATTTACTATTATACTCATGTTTCACAAGCGAGAAATAATGGAGAGCAAGAAAATATATTATATATTCCAATATGTAGGAAGTGAAATAGTGGAGAGTAAAAATAATTTAATCATTATACTGTTTGAAAGTTTAATAACCTTTTCACTTCCTCGTAAAGATGAGATGTTTAATATGCGAAAGACAAGGATTTACAGTATAAATGTATAATTAATATCAATATACAAATTTAATTAAACATTTTCAGAATATACAAATTTAATTAAACATTTTCAGATTATTTTATTTATATTTGAAAATAATATAGATTTAAATAATTTAGAACTTGAAAATATAGTCAGAATGTTGAAATCCGATAAATCACCATCCAAAATTCCCAAACCCAGAGTGGCCGTTGAAAAGTTCAACATTGCTATAAAAGTATAAAACGCAAGTCGATTTTACGAAACAAAATCTTCGGAAATCAGAGGGTCATTTCAAAAAATTGCCGGATAGGGAAGCAGGCCATGGCTGTCATGGCATGGAAAAGGTCATGGAGATGGGGCCTCGGCGCGTGCATGTGGCCTTACACATCCTCTGTAGCTTCCTCCTCTCATAGTCTCATCCCTCCTATTTTTGCAAGTTGGGACAAGACATGACACATTATTTGCCTTTTGGGTTTCTTAGACTACTTCGCTCACCCCCACGAGGGTTGCCTTTTGCTCCTCATTTCTTCGTCTACTAATTGCTTTCTACTAGAGTATTGAAATGGACCGGATGGTCCGACCCGTCCCGGACCGGACCGGACCGTGACCGTGGACCGGACCGGACCGGACCGTGCCGTGGACCTGGTCCACGGTCCAACGGCGGTCTTCTGGTCCTCCTTCACCCGAAAATGGACCGTGCCGACCCGTCCGTCTGAAATCCGTGCCGACCCGTGGGCCGGACCGGACCGGACCGTGGACCGTGCGGGACCGTGGACCGGACCAGACCCCCGGACCGGACCGTGTAAAAATGAAAATAACAATTAGTGTTTTATGTGTAGTTTTAAATAAAATGAAAATAACAATAATTATTGGTGTAGTAAAAAAATATTTTAGATAACATCAAAATATAATAACTATTATGTGTAGTTTTAAATAAAATTAAAATAACAATAATTATTGGTGTAGTAAAAAAAAAATGTTCTAGATAACATCAAAATATAATAACTCACCTCATTTTTAATTAAGCATGTTGATAAAAAAATTTCATTGTATTTTCAAAATTATAATTTTCTGAAATTTTATTTTTTTACAAATTTTTTAATTTTTTAGTACTATTAGATTTTTAAACAATTAAAAATAATAATTCGAATTAGTTAAAAATTATTATTAAAAATATGATAAATTATAATTTTTTCCAATTTATAAAAAAAAATATTTGGGCCGGGCCGGACCGGCCGGACCGTGGTGGGCCGTCCGGGACCGTCCGTGGGGTCCGGCCCCCGGGGCCAACGGTGGGACGGGTTCGGGTTTTTCGAATTTGGACCGCCTTGGACCGACCGTGCGGGCCGTGCGGGGCCGTGGGCCGTGGGCCGTGGGCCGTCGGGGCCGTGGACCGTCCGGGTTTGGACCGGACCGGCCCGGACCGGACCGTGTTCAATACTCTACTTTCTACATACCTTTTTGCATTTTCCTCTCCAATTTATTAATTTGAATTTGTATAAAGAATAGTGTAAGAATAAAAGAATTGAGAATATTAAATAAAAATAGTAAAAAAAATAGTATTTTTTAGATTAGCTCGAGAATTAAAAAAAATAGTCTTATTTTAAATGGTAAAAATATTATTTAGATTGTATATTTGAAATAACAATTGTTCTAAATGATTGAAATATGAGAAATAACAACTATTCAAATCCTCATTCGAAACAACAAAAAAGTAAATATTTTTACCGTTTCAAAATATTAAATTACAATTCTAATTCTCAGAATAAAGTGTTATCCCCTATTCTTTATACATCCAAAACATATGCAACACACATTTCTTTAATTCAACTTATATTTATTTTTTAATTTCAAATGATATCTTCAATTCCGAAGATGGTTTTGAAAACTTGTTTTAGAAACCCTTTGAAATGTGAACACATGCGTTAAATGTTCAGATGCAACTATAGGTAGACATATTTTTATGCTTTATAAGTAATATAATGCAAAAATCTGTATTTTGACAAATTAATATAAAGTATATATATTTGTGTGTAATAGTAATTTGACAAAGTAAAATTTTTTTTGCTCACATGTAATATTATTAAGTGAAATAATAATGAGGATAAAAGTATCAAAATCTAATAACTAAAAACATTGATGACTTTATTTTTGTATAAAGTCGATTTAATAAGCACTTAAAAAAAAATTCAAAGCACAGTATCAATGCACTTACATTACCATCACCTCATTTGTCAAATAACACGCACACCTATTAATTGTTTCTAATCTTTTTAAAATAGAAAATTGTTTTCTTAATTAAGGTTGAAGCTTTTTATTAATTTTTTTCCATTTATGCAATTCGAAGGAGATTAAAGTCGTCACAGAGCTATTGTAGTATTTTTCTTATTTAAAAATTATATGTACTGGATATTTTCTACTGCGGATATATTTGAAGTCAGATGACTTTTAACCCCATCTTTATCTAACAAAATTCTAGATGTACTAATTAAATTATTCTCAATATGATATATATGTAGAAACTTAATTTAATTAATTCTTGCAAGAAACGTCAATCATATATAGCCCGTACGTGTCATTAATCGCTTTAAAAAAATAGTTAAAAATTGTTCAACTTTCATGTAATAGGTCAACGGATATTGTCAATGGCATAGTCATTAACAGATAAACACGAGATGAAATGCCAAATTAACCCTCAAATGTACAGAAAGCTCATGTATATGTATGAAAGAAAAAATAGAAATACTCTCATTTAATGTGCAAGGACGAACTAGCGCTATATCCCGGTATACCATGCATTGGATAAGATATTGTCTCCAATTTTATTTTAAAGTCCAAGGAAATCCTCATTACAAAAAATAGTTAAGAAAAAAAAGTTGAAATTAATATTAAATACCCACCAATTTTTTAAATTATTTAAAAGTTGAATCAAGAATGCATATCAGGTCTCTGCACCTTTGATTGGCAAAGGATAGGGAGAGAGCAGAAGCTGAGGAATTTCTCATATGAAGTGATTGATATGAAATATATAAATTCTCATATATATATAAAATATATAAGTGAAAAGATAAGTTTGTGGGAAAGCAAATGGACGTGTGCCCCCATTTCAATAATTGCAGTTTTAAAAAGTGTAAATTATTGAATCCAACTAGTTACTCTTAATTTGGGAAATGCTTAAAATCATATCCACATTATTACTTGATACCAACGTTAGAAAATTTTACATGTAGATGGAGGAAAATATATATATAGCAACTTATATATTTTTTATTTTGTCGAAATTTTAAATTCTTTTATTAAAATTTATTAAAAAAGCATAGGATTAAGTTAACAAAGGAATAAAAATGAAGGCAAGTATTTTCTATATAAATGTATATGAAAATTTAAAGGAGAATTCAATTATATATGTCTCCATGCCTCAGGCTATCCCTTCTAGCTAGTCGTCATTCCAACTAATTAATTATCCATGTTTAAATGAGTTAATTATCACTATTTTTTTAGTTAAAATTGTAGGAGTCAAAATATCCAACTTGAGATATCCATGTGAAATGTTCAATTGAGTTTCAAATTAAGATATGATCGATTGCACCGGAAATTTCGTTCTAACTACTGTACAAAGTGTCGGCTCTCAAATTAATCATCACTTGCTAAAATAACTATATATCAAGCTGTAGATGATGACTATTGAGTCGAACTATAAATATCCACATGCTTTCTTGTCAAAAATTGTTTGTTGGATCCAATCATTACAAGGTAAAATTAGATCGTTTGTTCGTCACCTCAATATATCATTAGACAGCATTGCAGATCCAGAAAAATAATTTCTGATGAAGTGGCATGTTATTGATAATATTGTTTTCATGTAGAGGCTTGGGTATTTTATAATTCAAGATACATATTTATAGCGCTATGTACTCAAATATCTAATCAAAACCATTGTTTTTTTATTGCATATTAAATCTGCTTCTGTATTCAGGTGACGTAGGTACAAGTATCGCTGATATAATTCACTGTTCAACAAATACTTCTTGGACGCGTGCTCTATAAATTTCTTTAAGACGCTTTAAAATATGCCGGCTTTTTTTCAACCAACAAAGCAGATTTTTTTGTTTTGTTTTGTTTTGAACAAATTAAAATTCAAGAGGAGGATTCAAATGCCTCCGTTTTTGTTGTCTATATCATCTCTCCACTATTTTTTGTAAAACTAAAATATTAGAATTGCCTCCATTCAAAAGTCAAAACTAATTAAAAATATTAAAAATATATTAGATTTCATATGTATCACTTTATTTTACTCATAAGAAAAAAAATACGAATTTATAATTCTTATTATTATTAATGTGACATCAAAGAATGCACCGCCTCAATAATTTATGCATATATGTATGTTGGGTTTTTAATAATTCATATAAAATTAAAGTGGATAAGTGCAATTTTTAATGTGTGTGAAGAGAGTGTAATATAGATCAAATTGAATGATTTTATTTTAATATTTAGTTTTAATTTTTTTTATTGAAATAAAAAATGAAAGAAATACCAAAAATAGAGAAATATTGACATTGAACCGTTCTCAAACTTAAATATGCAGATCAAACAGCTCTAAGATTAAATGTTGTACACATAATAGCCTCATTATCAGTATTCCAATATTCTTCAACACAATATTTGACAAATAATAAGCACTGTATAGAGAATATATACTGGAATGTCCCATTAAAAAGGTTCAGAAATATAGGACAGTGATGGGCTTTGATTTAAATTATTTTTATATTATTTTTCGTTTTTTTTTTGCCCTAAAAGAATCGGCAAATATGGACACGGAAAACCTTCTTGGTAACCAAAGTCAGTTGACTGTCAGAAGGAGCCCATCCAATTTGCAATTAATACAGAAAATTCAAACTGATTACTCGAAAAGAAATTATCAAAATATGTTAGTCCTTGTTAAATTTCTCTTTGAGGAGGGAAAAAATGTACATGTTATTATTGATGAAAGTCTTCACTAATTAATTAATGTGACGGGCATATATCTACTTAACATTTAATTAAAGTTGGTGATATGTACAACATAAATTATCAAACAAGAAATGAATACACATATTAGTTTGTACTTTGGAACAAATCTTATTGTTTTATTTATTTATTTATTTTTCTTTAAAAGGCACCACCAGTTTCACTATAAGCATACATGAAACCCACGCGTTTTAACATTTGTCAAACAGTCACATAGCAGTATTACAAAAGGATAGGAACTAAACCAGGACTGTCATTCTGTCAATCAGCTATTATGTCTCAGCCTCCTTCCTTGACTTAGACCAAAATTTCTCCATAACCTTTCCAAGCAAAATGGCTTACGAAAGGGAGAAAAGTGGGTCCACCATTGACTTTAATTAAGTATATGACAAACCACAAAGCAGAATTGTATTTTTGTCACTGGCTCACTGCCTTGTTTCTCCCATGGTTGCACCACAACGGGGGCAATTTTACATGAAAATAATGGACGTAAATTAATTACCATTCTTTTTATTTGTTGAAGGTTTATTTTAATGATAAAATACTGATGTAAATAATTTAGCTTTGTGATTCTCAATTGGGAACTGATATTCAAATATCATCATTCTGATAATAATTTTATTATTCATGTTAAATGAATAATTATTCATATTAACAATTCTATTATCTGACTTAACTTTTTAAATTGAATAATTAATATATCATATTAGACGTGAAAATTTTTGTCACTAATATGAATAATAATAATAAAATCAGTAATAATAGATTAAATACTAGACATTTCTCAAATAATAAATATTTGATACTCTTTTAAATAGAACTCTAATAACTCTCTCTCTCTCTCTCTCTCTCTCTCTCACACACACACACACACACACACACACACACACACATATATATATATATATATATATATATATATTTGAAATTTGAACCGCGTAGAGAAGATGAGATATGTTAATTATCTGCAATTCTAAATACTTCACGATTAATAAAAATAAGTTTCTACATCCTAGACTTTACCATTATACCAATCACTTGCGCACGTCTGCTACTTTGACATATTTTCATGTATTTAATTAAGAACGAACTGATGAATGGGTAGCATCTACTATTAAAATCCTAAATCATCCAAAAAACAGAAATCAGCGTGATAATTTACTCATTTCCTACGATGTAATTAAAGAGAAACCTGATTTTTTTTAGCAGAATATTATGCTTTTGAAATTGATTATAATTTTATACTGTCTTCAAACCATGCGAAACTTATTCCGCTTGTGCTTTCTAATTAATAATTGGCGTTTGTAGTGGAGCTTAATTTATAATCGATATTACTAAAAAGAAGAAGTCCCAAAATTATTTCTTGTGGCGAGCATAGTGACAAGATTCGTTAATTATTTGCGAATAATTCATTTTTCATCCATAAGTTTCACGAATAATTCGTCAGTTTAATATACAATTCATTTTTTGGTCAAAAAAATATTTTATTCACGAATCATTCGGCAAAAATACATTATATATTATTTTAAATGAAATTTTATATTTTTTAATATATTTTTAATATTTTATCATTATAATATATATTTTATTAATATTATATAAAATTAACAATTATATCAGCATTATATTCTAACATTAATTTTTTAATCTCTTCAAACGTTTCCCAAATCACCAACTTACCTGCCAAGTGCCAAGTGCTAAGAACAAGTGACCAACCGATCGAGTTAAGTCGTAGACGAGGCAGTGGCGAGCATGCGTATGTGCATGGCAAATATCACATACCTATCCTGTCAACGAAGTAAAAAAACAGTAGAAAATTAACTCCGTATGCTCCAATGATTTATGCGAGTAGTCCAATCACAATGGTATTTCACTTTTCAAGTATTGAAAATGCTAGCTGTGATTGGTATCCCCATTAATCATTTGGGCACACATGTTGCCTAACTAACTCTGAGCAAAATCCGGCCCATTAACTAGAAATTTCAAAATTGTATGGCCTCAAAAAGTAGGCCTCATACAAAAGATTTGGTCTAAAATATTGTATAACACCGGAGACTAGTATGAGGCTATTTTGTCCCTCAAATAGGAACTCTCGAGTCTAGACCCATTCATCCATAAAATAAAAAGGTACCTCTACATTCTCTACTTGTACAACCATTAATTTCTAATCTATACTATTATATAAAGCAACTAGGGATTAAACGGGTTCATTTTTTATTATTTTCTTTAAATTTTTTATATTCCAAAATACTTCTCATCTAATAATTTATATTAATTTTAACTAATCAGACGAATACGATAGCGTCCATTATTTTATATTTCTCTCCATTTCTTTGTCATATAGAAGGAATGAAATTAAATGTTGAGAGAAATCATATGAGGTTATATTTGATATAGCATATATAATTAATATTGTATTTATTGATCTTTTTTATATTAGAATGACGTACATATTATCATGTAATATTTTTCTATATCTAAATAAAAAAATTCGTTACAACGCACGAGTACATATATAAGAAATCACGTTTTTTGTAAGTTAAGTTCTTCATATGGATATTGTTGATCAACCGTAAGTTCCTTTTATGTACATTTTCATCAATTAAATTGAACGCTAACTGAAAAAAGGATACATAAATTTACCCACAAAATTTGAGTAAATAATGTAAACTGAATGAGCGAGAAAGTTCTCATGAGACATTTTATATCATCATATGTTTATGTAAATCTATCTTTTAAAAGTTTCTGAATTGATGACTCCATAATTTGAGTGGAAAAAAGTGACAGACAGCTTTCTGTTCTTTTTATTCTTTTACTCAGCAAATCTTATTGAAGGAAAAATTCCTGGTTGGATTTGATATCAGTCTTCAAGTAACCTGTTGTAATTAAATTATAAACTAGCATGTGATATGTTGAGGCATTTAATAATATTATTGTTTGGCTAACTTGGTCAACAAAAAACAAATTAGATGAACTGCCATAGATTGTGCAAACCCAATTGCATATAAATCTTGTAGATGTGCTTTCCTCTCATAGCTAGAACAATATCGTTTACTCGACCATTTCTATTAAATGCACATAAAAAATTCTATATTGCCCAATATAACAAAAGAGAAGCCTCCACTGAGGCACAAACGTAATGTCACCGCTTATAAAGATTGGGAATTGAACTACTTGATAAGTTCTACCAACCACTAGTATTCAAAATTTTGAAACATCTCTTTTTGCTCATTAAAAAAAGCATCGGAACAAAAGAGAAATACAAATTTATCTACCTAAGTCAAGTTACTCGCAGTTTTAGTATTAAGTAAGAAAGAAACATGTACCTAAGCAACTGATAATACCGAAGCATGTACCTAACTCAAGCTACTCATAGTTCATCAAATTGAGGCAGTTTGGGCTCCAAATCAATGAACTTATTAGACATGCTAGCTAGATGTGAAATGCTGACCCGACCTTCCCTCTTTATATAATCGGCAACCGCTTGCATCTCTTCTTGAGATATGTATATATACTTTCCCCTATCATCCATCACTCGAGATAACCTCCCTATACTTTTTTTTTGAAAATGAAAGGAAAAAAAAAAGAGAAGAAAACTGTGAGAATCCATACATCTGAAGGCTGCTTTCTATAAGCATATAAATATTAAGCAAAGTCACAGGAAATAACCCATATTTTCAAGTGTTGTTATTCAGTTGATACAATCCTGAGTCCGTAGCTTAAATTCAGCTGCAATGTCCTCCAACCGAACACATTTTTGTTTCTGAACCATAAAAATGGACAATACTAAATAAGCAAGCATGATTAAATGTTAGCATGAGAAACCCATAAAAAGTCTGAAATAGAAAATATTTGAATTTTAAAAAAATAAGAAAGCAAAAAGTAAACAATTAGTATCATATGCAAGCTCTTTTTCTGAATATAAGATTAGTGCCAAGCCTTCAAATCTTATGTAACTTTTAAGTTATACCCAAGTATTGTCCCTTGTGTAACCTTTAAACTGGATTCCGACCTGAATAACTTTCCTTAAGCATTTAAACTGTGCGGCAGATCAATGTAGTTGCTTTTCCAAAATATAATGAAAACAAAGCAAAATTTTGTACGGGATGTGCTCCTAGCCCCGTACAAAAAACTAAAATGTATTTCATATTTAGCACAAAGCATGGGAAGTGCTAGTAAGACCAGAAGCAACAATTTCTTTAAAAGACACTTCTCCTGTACATATAAAAGCTCAAGCATACATTATACCTCCAGTTTTACATGTGATATTTTAAGGACATGCAGTAAGAAGTGAGATGGTGCCTTGATATGCATACCTTAATGTATTCAACAAAATTGTGGAGCAAACCCTGGCCATCATCCTGTGACTCATTCTCAGTAGTTCCCTCTGCATCAACTGAGAATGCACCTTTCCATTTGTCAAACTCCAAGGCTGCTGCCTCTTCCTCTTTTGCTTTGCGGGCCAGTGCTTCCTCTTCCTGTAAATAATTAATCAGCAAATACCCATTACAATGAAAGCACTAAAAGGGAAAGTATTCACATGTTATCTTCCAAAAGAATGGATTATCAAGAATACCTTTTTTTTGCAGAAAGCATGAGTAAATTAATTGTCATTTTCAGCGTTTATAATATATGATAATACAAAGTTTTAAGAACTACAACAGAAAATACAAATAGTCAAGGAACCTGCTGACGCTCTAGGGCTTCACGCTCTTCATCCTTCTTCCTTCGCATCTCAGCATATCTATCCTGCTTTGTCTGCCTTGATTCCCTTGCTGCTGCCTCAGCCTGTTAAATAAAGAATCATCCCAATAAATAGAAAAATGAGAAACAGATGTGAAATGGAAAAAGTCTCTCCTTGAAAGGATACCTCGCGCTGAGCTTCACGCTCTTGCCTCTTCTTTTCCTTTTTCTTAGAAGGCTTTCCTACATATTGCTCCTCTTCTACCTCTTCTTCACTACCATCCTCGACTTCTGATTATTGCAGCCACAAGAAGGAATGATTAAGTGCACATCATTTTAATATCTTTTTTGGGTTTTGATTGGATTAACAGAACTCACCATCAATGCTGGCAGAAGCAGAAGTACTGGGTCCTGAACCAGCAGCTGGCCTCCTGCGCATGCGACGAGCAGCACCACCAAGCACCACTCTCTCCACCTATATTATTACCAAATTTGCTTGCTTAGCTAATATCCACCCCCCTCCCCAATACTAAAGAATGTACATTTGGGACCTCTCCAGTAGGGAAGAAAGGAGAACATGGAGCTCTCATACATTATCATCTGCACATTTTACAGGCAGTATATCCACTTTTTGCAATTAAATAAATAATATTTTGGAGGGAATTAAAATTAAAGGAGAATCCCGGCCTTGCCTTTTTGGGGAATACATGACAAAATTGATGTGGTTTAGGTTTCATCTGGGGCAAATTTTCTACTAGCAAATGACAATTAGCTATCATCATGAAAAATTGAGCAATGAAACAAATAAAACAATTAAAAAGAATGAGGGTCAATTCTTAATTTGAAAATTTTTTATACCTGTGGAGCCTGAGGCTCCTCTTGGTGCTCATGACGCGCGATCTGGCGGCACCTCCACCATAAAAGCGGAAATAGCGCCACCACAAAGAGCATACATATTACCGCCGCTATAATCTCTTGCATTTCTCCCCTTCAAGCAGGATTTCCAAGATTTTACCCCTTTTTTTTTTGATATTTTGATCGTTCAAGCAAGCAAGGAAGCAGCAGAGGAGGAAAGGCGTTCACTGCTGCTAAGGAGAGAGTTCATGATGTCCATTATTAACCGATGGATCTGATACGCACGGATTCAGAGCCGTCCGATGAAGTCATGGGGATTTTATTGTGCATCCGATCCGTCCGATCAAAATCATAGTCCCGGGCACCACGTGTACGGTTCAGAAGTACGCCTGGAAACATCGTTTCCATTATTCTATTGGTATCTCAGCGTTAATAATCCAAACAGAAAAATGCCAAAATTGTATACATTTCCTATACTAAGTTACTAATCAACTGTGAATAAGATGATAAATGTTTATTTACTGGCCCAAATTCATGACTTATGGAACATTATTGTAAAATCGCCAACGCAAGAAAGAAATTCATTTTGTGCCTGTCGTCACTTTTGCAACATTTGGCACTAGATCTGTGAAATCAATTACGTCAAAGTTTCTAATTATTAGGGCTCAAGGAAAGCGGCCCCATGTTGAATTTGAAGCTGATACAGTGCAACTGCAAGTGATGAGCCAATAACAATTTTGCCAGGAGACAGGTTGAGGGACATCTGATACCAGATCCAGATCCTCTGCTGTGCTGCATGTGTTGCACGGCCCACTTACCTCCAGATAATAGGGATTATTTTGAGATTGAGTTTGCAAAGATATTGACTCAAATCGGAAGCATTAGCAACAGAGGATTTGAATTTTCTGATAGCAGTAGAAAGTAGAACCCAAAAAGGGACATCAAAATTGGAAAAAAGAAAAAGTAATAGCACAAGGTGATGTCCATACTGGCATATTAGTTCGTTTGTTCTGAAGACTATTTTTATACTAAATGTGTTGAATACTTGAATTACAGTGATGTGTAATGACACATGTCAGACAAGGCAAAAAGGTACTTTAATTATGGCGTCTTTATTTAGTGGAACTGAGATTTAGATCAGTAGCTGGTACCGTGTTATCAAAAGTGAGATGGAAAAAGTTGAGGCCCGGAGTGACAGTCAGAAATGCTGATATGAGGGATTTTATCATTGAAATGGATAGCTCTATGCTACTATTCTTTTATAAAATAAAATGATTTCACAATTTTCTAATTTCATTATGATAATACTAATTATGACTAATAGCCTCAGTGACTGAAATAAATTAAATACAAACGAGAGAGCCTTGATCATTGTCAAGTTGAGACGTAATATTCATGTATAAAAAGTTCCATTTGTTGCCATTTGGTAAACTGTGACAATCAATAATCTAAAGCATTGCTTTCCTTTATCCTCCTAGTTTGACAATGAGAAACTAATATAGTTTGGTATAGAATTTTGATCTGAAAATGACCACAAATTGAAGTGTGAACCATCAACTACAACATCATCCATCGAAAAAATGAACAGAAAACTATGAGCTTGTGGAGTTCCTCCAAGAATAAAACTCCAAATTGATTGTCTAGATCCTAAAAAAAGGTTATTACAACAAACAAGTTAAATTTGTGCATTGCAACCATACATTACTAAATAGGACTTTTGCAATGAAAGTCGTACAACTGTGCTAAGTGAATCAATAAAAAGTTCGCCCAACAAAAAATAGTATGCTTTTTACATACATTGATTCAATATGTAGGACAGATGCTCTTGGTTCTGAAACCTAGGGGTGGTCAATTTTATACAGTCAACGACTCAAACCCTAGCAATATTTTTTTCAATGGAAAAAACATTCATAATCACATCGTCTACTATCTCGTACAAAATCAATTAAATTCCAGACAACCTTGCTATGTTAATACCACATCCTCATCCTACTGGATATTCTCACACTTGACATTACACTATTTCATGTGGACAACTTGTTTGATATGGATTTGTGGTGACCACACATGCGCCTTCCGCATGAGCACCACATGATCGGAAATTTGAAGTCTTGGACTTAGTTTTTGATTTAGTAAGGTAAGCAGATGACGAACTGGTTGAACCAGGGGAGCCTGGGTTCTTGGTCTTCTTCTTGCGCCGAATTTTCTTAGGTGGCTTTCCCTCTTCGCGTGAAGAGGTTGTGCTATTATGCCTCATTCCACTAAATGAATCAGATAGTGATCTAGTAGTGGATTCTGGTTCTCTCGGAATCCCTGTAAAAAATAACAGCAGAAATTAATACAAATTAAATTGTAATGCATTAATTATCATGCAAAAAGTAGCATACTGTTGATGTCGTTTAGGTATTGATATGAGTAAGGCAAGATCATAATGAAAGATACTTGCAAAACAAAATTACAAAAATTTGACAGAAAAAATTCTAAGTGAGAGACGATGACGCAATACAGTGCACTAATATTTAACTTCTTCACACCAGCTTAAAATTTTAAGTAAATAATGTCATATTTTACTATACATCTTCATTTCATACAACACTTCAAACAAACCTCGATTAAGCCAAGAAGACTCCATGTTTCCCATATTGCTAAGAGAAGCGGACGTGTAACCAGCTGCAGTTTGAAATTCTTTCATCTGTATTTTATATTCAATGAGAATTAATTAAAATATTAATATCGCACTTAACGTGTCGAGATATAAACAAAAGTACAAAACTCGAACATTTTATGCATAACATAGCATACCCAGCTAGGTGCATGATCGGATGCGCTATCCCAACCAATATGAGACACATGCTTTACATCTGTTGGAAAACCTATCTCAATTTCATGCTCCTTCGTTGCTATATAAAAAACAATAATCTTTAAGACTAGATGTAGAAAATAACCAAATTTTAGCTTTTAATCTATCAGAAAGAGGCTAAACACACAAATTTATACATATTTCATGCATATTGCTAGTCCTGTATACTATTTATCTGTTATGAACTCTCTCAGTATTCTTTAAGCATAATTTCTGTTCGCTCCAGTTATGGAGGACTAATCTGTTATGTATCATCTCAGTATTAAAGCACTATTTCCGTTTGCTCCAGTTATGGAATACTTATAACCCGAAAAATTAGACAAATTAACATAATAGATTATATTTAAAAATATATATATATAATAATAAAAGAACTTACAAAACATATTCTTGAAGCCCTTGAAGAATCCTTTCATTTTGGTTGACAATTCGATGTCTCTCTCTATCACTGATAAATAAAAATACTTCTAAAAGTGGGTAAATAAAATAAGTATGAGAGACTACCATTAAATGCGCATTTTTTTTTTCCTTTTTGAGATAGTTATTACAGAATTATGACATTTGGACAGCCATTTAATGACTCTGTTATTCATATTTTTCTTATCTATGTGCACAGACATTATTAATTGAGACCATAAATTGCCACTTATACATTCATTTAATGCCCAATCTCCATCTGTGTTTATTGCAATAGAACAAACTTGAAGCATAATACCCATGTATTTTCCTAAGCAAAAATTCCAAAGCTACCTTTACATGTTTAACCATGGAAAATAACAGTTGTAAATTATCCCGAATGTCCATGAGACAACTGACAAGCTTTGTCAGGTTAGAACAGAAATCCATAGAAGTTGGTAAATATAATATTTTCAAGGGTAATTATGCAAATGAAATGTCTACTTCTCTTCGTGACATCGGTGATTTGGATTTAATTCATGGAATCAACGCATTCATTAGTCAATAGGAAACACCATACAATAACCAAATTAAAATCTCATCAGACAACATGAGAATACTGATGATTTAAAACCGATATCTAATCAGGATATACAAAACGCAACGCACCAAAAATGAAAAATCCCGCAAATTTTTGGGGTGGTCGCTAAAATCAAAGTATTGTAAAATACTGGACCCAAAAGAGGAGGTAATAGAACTAAAATGAAGAAAAATGCATTAATAAGAGCTTATATAATTATGAACCTCTCTTACTGGACGCCAAAGAAATCTGGGGTGATTCTCATTCCACAACGCTATTCTACTTTCAACTAATAAATTTCATTCCACTTTTCCCTTTTGATGTGTCAATGCAGAAGAAATATTTTTGTGGGGGAAAGAATAAGGGTCATTTCACAACCCAACAATGAAAAGGGACTTCTCGAAGGGGCAGAGAGAGAGAACAAGAAAGAGAGGCTGAGACTAGAGAGAGACGAACAAACCAATGGAAAGCGGTGACTTGTGACTTTTAATTTGCTTATACAGAAATAGAAGGTCAGAAAGGAGGAGCTGTGGGTTGTGAAAAATGAGAGATGTTTTCAACTCTGTAGTGTTGGCATTGGTTTGCAAATTGCAAGGGATTGATTTGGGGTGGTTGCCCGGACATCTCTCCTCTCTCTTCTCAAAGATTGGCGCATTCGTCTCAATTGCTCTTGAAATGGAGGTAATGATTACAATGTTAGAAATTCTCAAGTCTCAACACATCTTTGTTGACTTATTAAGATTTTTTTAATAATAGTTTATTAATTTTCGCTGATGGAATATTGATTAGAATTGCCTTAAAAATATTCGTTATATGTGCAAAATTATATTAACATTTACGTTTTTATGAAGAGTCTTAAGATTAGATTTACTCGTTAATTTGCAACTTATTTATGTATTTCACACTTAAACAAATAAATTAGTACATAATTTAAGTCAAAATAATCTTTATTTAGATATTTGTTTAGAAGAAAAACATCTATATAAATTGGTAGTCTCCACAAGTCTCATGTTAATTTGTGTTATTTCTCAAATCCCAAAAGACTGAAAAATATATCATGATAAATTTTGTATCTCCATAGTAAATTTATAATGTTAAATCTGTATTTGAATAAATTCAAAAGCAGGTAAGTAACCTGTTATCATTGTAATCTATTTTATTTATCAAGAAGGGTTTATGACTTGCAACGATATGTTCCTTTAATTAATTAATCAATAATTAATTAATGCATTATCTTAACATTTTCATGGAAACGAAGTTGTGGCAAAGTCTCATGTGAGAGGTTAACTGGAGGGGTGGAGCAGTAAAAATAATGGATAATAATAATGGAGCTGGAGGACTCACGAGACTAATAATAAATAGAGATTCTCATTGTTTTTATCACGAAACTTTTAAACATTTTTCATCCATCCATGTTGTCTCAATTTGCCTACGGACACGAGCTCGCATTTGTCCCCGGACAAGGACAAAATATTCAATCATAATTTCCTGATTAGTTTCATATACTTATTAAAATCGGGACGGATCGAGTAGAGGTTATGGCGGGTCGGCGGGTTTTGGCGGGTCGGTAGGTTTTGGCGGGACGAGTTCATTTTAGGGGGTTTGGCCGCGATCCGTCCTATATCCGGGTCGGCGGGTCGGGACGGGTTGAGTCCAAGGGTGGAGCGGGTCGGCGGGTCAAATTTGTTTTCTAAAATTCCGAATGGCAAAAAATAAAGAATCTAATAAAAACTAATTAAAAGAAACAAATGACAAAAAAAGAATGTAAATATATATTTAAAAAATTAATTACCAAAAAATATAAACTAATTATAAAATATAATATATTCTAATAACTAATTTTTTTTGTCGGAATCGAAAGATTGTCGAAATCCCGAAATTTTAAAACGAATTAACGACAAATAATATAACGAATGATAAATTGACAATAATAACTAAATAACACTAATATAAATATTTTTTATTTTTTTTTTCTGGATAATGTAACAAAATTACTATAATAATATAATTAGAGAATTAGTAATATCTAATGATTAACGAATTAATGAGAGAGAGTTTGATTTGGAGAATTAAGAAGAGAGATAGAGTGAAGTTGTTTGTGTGGATATGAAATGAAATTTGGTGGTATTTATAAGAAAAAAAATTTGAATTATTTTTTTTTCGAATTTTTTTGATTTTTTTTTATTTTCTGCGGGTTTGGGACGGGTAAAGTGTGTCGGGTCGGATAGGTTTGATTCCCGGATTTTCCGGGTCGGGTCGGGCACGGATTAGGGTGGGTTGGACGGGTCGGGTCTAGCACGGGTTTTTTTCAAATTTTTTTGCCCGCGTCCGTGCTAGACTCGCCGGTTTTAACGGGTCACGGATCTGACGGTTTGAGCACGGATCGGATCGTGACATGAGTCGGCGGCCATGGATCGGATCTGACCCGGACGGGTTTTTTTAAAACACTATGCTCGATGGAAGTTGCACGACGCACATCGAAATTTGAAAACACTTTATTATGTTGTTAATATGCGGGTTCAGTTTTCAACCGCCGACTATTATTTATATTATTTATACTATTACATATGTTCTTTATAATATAATATAAATATAAATTAGTGAGAGTAGAATAAAAATCGAAGAATTATTCATTACAAAATTAGCAAAGTTATAAGAGACATGACTAATTGAATATAAAATATCTCAAATTTCATCAACAACCTCAATTACAGTTGTAAGTTGTTTCTCATGCGCCACAAGGGCACCAATCATGATTACATTATTGTTGCAGGATTCTATATTTCTAGGCATTCAAAGCTCCTCATTAGCAGCATAATTGAAAACAACTTCATGTGAAAAATCAAATGAACCCTAATTGATTAAAAAGAAACCGCATTGTTCAAGTACCAGTCTAATTCAAAACTCCAACCCACGGCCCGAATTCAGAAGGAACAGTGACCCAAAATAACCTAATTTTGAGATATATACAACTCAAACAAGTATTGTCTGTAACCTGCTAATAACCGATCCCCGTTTACCATCTCTGGGCCTCTCATAAATTGATTCCATACCCAAAATATATGAATTTCACTAGGTCTTAGGTTTTGGACTTAGGAGTGGGCCCCTAATTAGAATTATTTTAATGTAGGGTTAATGGATTAATATTGAAAATAGGTTACTTATCATATGGCTAGTTTTACCAAAGTGACGAGTACGATGTCCATCAATGATAGATCAGTCATGCGAGTTTTTGAGAGGGAATTCATGGACCCATAAGTGAGATATTTATGCTTCGTGTTACTTTAGGTGGATTTCATCGTCAAACTTTTCTTAAGATAATTTTAAATATTCATAAAGATTTTCTTGCTGAACATACAACCATCACTTCATGGCTTGTCTTATTCGCAATTTAAACATTTTAATAGGTTTTTATGAATGACTTAATAATTCAGATGACAAAAGGAAGTTATTAGTTAATACTATTTTAATGATTTTTGAAAGATGCTCTGAAAATAATAAAAAATACTAATATTTCATCTTTGATGACCAAATTTTATATTTTTATAATTTTTGTACTACATTTTAGGGTTAAAAAATCATTGATTTGACATCTCTTGAACCATTGTAATGATTTTCTATCTCTTAAAATAAATAGAAAAAAGTTTCAAAAAATATATAATTTGATTAACAAAGACATTTTCATATGAAAATCATATTTTACAGTTTGGATCGTGCATTTGAATCGAAACATGAGATATAAATGCAAAGTACTAGATGTATTATGTTTTATAAAGCACATTAGCATCTCTCTCTTTATTTATATATGTTGCATCCTTCTTATTCCATCTGATAGTTTGACAATATATGAGTTATTTTGATAATTTTGATAATGATATTCTAAAATGATACAAAAATAAAATAAAAATAGAAATATATATATTCTTCAATTTATAAATCGATAGTGTATTAATTTTCATACAATTTAGATATTATTTAATAGTTCATCAAAGACCGTCAAATTTTTATATATTTTGCAAGGATTGTAACATAATGGTCTTTGATGGACCATAAAAATAACTAAATTGCATCAAATATAAAACATGATCAATCTATATGTTAAATAATACATCTATAATTTTTTTATTTTTAAGATTTTTTTTTTTTTTCTAAAATATCATTGTAAAAAAATATCAAATTAATTCATTGTCAAGAGATCCTCCCCTACATAAATAAGCTATTAGTTAGACTAATGGCCCCAGTAGATTTAAATTGCACTTAGTGCTGTGCAAGATTCATTAATTGCTCCCTTTAATTTTTTTAAGAACCTGCTTTAATGTTTATATTCTAAAATATTAATTTGAAATTGATCATTTGTATCTTATGTGCACTAAACTTAATTTCTTCTGAATTAATCAATACAAGGTTTAATATGTTAATTCAGATGCTATTAAAATAGCTTCTAAATAAGAAAACATAAAAGTCGAAAAGAACATGAAATTTTCTATGAATTGTAATATTTTAGTGAATTACTTTATTTTATTTATTATTCAAAGTTTTAAAAATTCTCAAATACTTCATTTGTTACTATCACGTGGAGGTCCACCAACGATCTTATCAACTCATTCCCCCAAAAAAATAGCGATAAACTTAAAAAAGAAAGAAAAGGATAAGGGTGGAAAACCCAAAGAAAGTAGATTTTTTATAATAAATAAAAGAAATAAATTAATGAAACTGGTAAAAAAGAATCGATTTTTATCCAACTAGCTTGGACCGAGTTTCAAATTCGGTTTCAAGTGTCAGGACCGAGTTTGAAACTCGTCTCAGTTTTTTTTTATGTTTGTGTGTATTTAAAAATTACAGGAAGCTGAGACCGAGTTTAAAACTTGGTCCAGCTTCCTTGGATCGAGTTTTAAACTCGGCCTCTGCTTCTTGTTAATATATAGCAACATCCAGCCCCTTTCTTCTTCATCTTCTTTTTGCCAACCATTTTTTTCAAAAACGTCATTGTTACTATTACAAGAGCTTCCAACTAAATTTTTTTTTCGACAGATCCAGAGCCGATCTATATTCATCACTCTCGTCTCACCAATATTATAATTTTTTTTTCTATTTGAACTATTATTCTTACTATAAAATTAAAATGCACTAACAATAGGTTTATTGTTCATATTGTAGAAATGAAAATGTTACTCATCAATGTGTATCACGAAGGTCAAATTCTGAACACTTCAACCGCGCGTGAGTTACGACATTCGTGTCGCGTGCACATTTTCTGCCAACGAGACAACAACTCTTTATGATTTGAAGAGGCATATTTCTACTGGTTTGGAGCTGCTCTCTATCCAATTCAGCATCAACATTAGTGCACGGATCAATACTACACCAGCAGGTTTGGGTGGGTTTTTTATAACTTATTTGGGGTTATTTCTGATGAAATTTGGGGAATGATTAAAATAACAGCTCCGTACCAATTACCTCAGTATATGAAAAAAATTAATAATATTAGATTGACATCCTATAAATTTGTCGAAAAACAGAAATCATGTAAGAAAATCTCTCAGCGGAATAAGTGTCCAATAGAAGGACACAAAATAACAGTAACCGTAATAACCAATCCGTCGCAACTGAGGAAGTGTTAGCCGAGAAATTAACCCTAGAGCAAGTGGTTGCATTGTATCAAGAAAGATGTGCAACAACATCTAGACGACGGTCTCAATCGGTGGGGAATAATGACAAACAACGGTTCAGAATCACTGAAGAGTGTGTTTATGATCGCCAGACAACTTTCAGTATGTATTGTCGTCGAGAACACGTGGCACAAATGTGTTGAGTAGTTCTATAAACGTCGAGAAGTTATAGCGGTTTGGGAAGCCTAATGCCTGATATTCTCCCATAAGATCATTGAACTGATAAAACATCATGGTGATAAGTGAAGAATTTATGATGTCGTACCACTGAATTACGATATCAACAACTATGATGTTTACAACAGAAATAGACTTATTGAGACGGTAATATTCTATACTTATATTATTATTTTTATTTAACTTTAAAATTTAAGTATTAATTTATAATTTCTATTTAAAATAATAGGGGTGAAATGAAATATGAGGTTGAATTAGCGATGACAAGAATTGATAATTATTGGTGTCAGAAATCGCAATTGACCGGCATCTCATGCGACCACTTGCTTATTGTTTATTAATTCAGAAGGCTGAATTACACTCAGTACATTAGTCCATGTTATACCATCAAGTATTATATTAATACATGATATGGTTATTAGTGTAGTTATGGCAATAGACGAGATTAGCCAATGTACAATGGTCCGATCATTATGTCAGATCCAGCAAAAATCAACAAAGGAAGGAGGATGAAGATACACATTCTAATGGTTATGGATGAAATGGAGGGTTGTATCAATAGGATGCCAACTCGATGTCGAGCTCATTCCAGCAGAGCATGATTTAGATTATCAGTCTGTTTATATTGTTTGTCATTATATTTATCAGAATAATTAAATTTTAATTGTTGTTGTAATATTCCAATTTATTTGATATTATTTTAGCATAATATATTAATAGTGCTTATATTTGGTTTTGTAAATCTTTATTTTATTTCTTATTGTAATATTTTAGATCAATTTACTAACTATTGTGCTTTATTTTTAATATAATACACAAACGTTAAAAAAATCTGGGATCGAGTTTGAAACTCGGTCCAGGCTAGTTGGGCAAAAATCGAGTTATTTTTTACCAATTTTATTGATTTTTTTATTTACTAAAAAATATTCACAAAAAAAGGGTTACGGACCTACGGGCCGATTTTTTTTTATTAATAACATAAATAAATTTAAAATACAATAATAACATCTGATGGTTAGAAGTCACAAAAATAATAATTTCGTGTTAAATGCATATCTAAGTCCGTAGTTGTTAAAAATGAACTCAGGTCTGTTCTTATTAAAAACGAAACTAATTCATACTTGTTAAAAAAAATAGTTTATTTGGCTGATATTTTTAAAAATTTATTTCGATTCATAATTTGATAAAATAAAAAATTTAAATATATATAATTATTTTTATTTGAACCTAACAAGATAGTTTTCACATCCCTAAAGGAGCGGACCGCTTTAGTATGTGCGTGCGCGCGCGCGTTTAAACTCGGTGCATATCCGGACAAAGGTCTCAATCTGCTTTTGGAGTTTGGATTCTGCTCCCTCACATATAACACTTACGAATTGAAAAAGCACTTAGGAATAAATTGATTTTATTTTCTATCTTCATAAGTAGTTTTACCGCACATCAGGTCTTAAATACAATTTATCTTAGTATATATCAAATTAGTAAAAAGTACTTTTTTCAAATTATTAGGACATAGAACACGTTATTTATATTTCTTTAATGTATACAAGGTAATGGTGAAGTCTCCTTACCTTGGCCCTATTTAATTAATTAATTTGTGGCTATATTTTACATTTTTTATGAATTATTATTAGATGGTTGTAATATTATAATAATTTTGTTTTAGTAGTTCAGAACAAATATATGTCAAAATTTTAACACCACGGTAGTTATATAAAAGTACCAACTAATGGTCCCATAAAAGTTAATATTTCGTTATATGTCCATAATTTGTAGCTGGAAATTTAAAATGTGCATTAAATACTTATAGAAAGCTTCGTCATATGAGCTATATTCTCTTTGGATCCGACATATACTTAGTTCGTTATTTCTATACCAATTGATCAATGTGGTCCACAGTATTATTTACTAGTTAATTTTCTCTAATATTTTATTTGCATTGAAAGTCGCCATTTTCGCTGTGGATAAATAAAATACTATACATTGAATGGTTTTAGAAAGAAGTCGGTGAAATTAATTTTCATCTTAAATACATATGTTCGAAAATTTTACTGATTCAATAAGTTAATTAACATCATGTTTTTAAGAATAACGAATAAATAAAATAAGTTATTTTAGTTCGGAATCAAGTTTTAATACTGCATTTATATCGATATTTGATTTTCAGAAAAACATCTGAACAAAAATTAGTATTATAATTAATTCCCACAGTTCCTATTTGAAGTGCCGCGATTTTCTTTATTTAACGGCAGCTTCACATAATGCGACATTTTCTTCTAGTATCCCATTAAAATGGCTATTTAAAAGTTCTTGCGAATAATATATATTCTATATTCATATAAATATAAAATCCCAAAACAACAATTATCAATCGATTATATGAATATAGAATATATATCATTTTATTATGTCATATATATCCATAAATATATATGAGTGTATAACTATCGACATTTTTCACCAGTTTGAAATCAAAAGAAAAAAAAATGTTCTTCAAATCTCTATGCTTTTTTTTTTTTTATTAATAACAACAAAATTTAAATCACGATCACAGAAAATTTTGGGCGAAATTGAATGAAATAGTAAATCCGTATTTTCTAAAGGTGGATTCAGCTTTAGGTCCGTCTTTTTATTACCCCTTGGCTAAAACACTCCTCATTTAAGTATGAAGCAACTGTACATAACTTCGCGTAGTTTTTTCAATATAATCTTAGACTAATCTACTTTCATTTAGCAGAGACGAGGAGAAAATTCTTTAATTATATTTAGTTCATATATTAAATTTCGAACGTCTTTTCATACAAAGACATATTATGGTTGTTTCGGATGTTTTTAATAAACTAAAATTAAGTAGTTAAAACAAACATATCGTGCTATTATACTTTGTCGCGTAATAAAAAATATGGGAAGGCAATAAGAGCTAGATCGCACGAATTAATTAGTTCATTACAGCAACACAAACATTATTTTTCTAATTTTGAATAGCAATATCTTTTCGGATTTTTTTTTTTAAATTAAAGGTGGAGTTAAAATTCTCTGATAATTCGAACTGTCTGTATATCATAGTCCTGATCTCATCAAAACATATATCTTCATTTTCAGAAAAAATAAAATTTAGGATGATTGTCATAATCAATATCCATGATCCTACAACAATATTACCACCCGCTACACCACAATCGAAATCATTCGGACATTTTATATTCAAAGACATCTATTAATTTATTTTTTAATCATTTATTAATGAAAAATTACATTTATTAATAATTTTTTTACTTCATCTCCAAAAATATATACGAAAATTTTACTTTATCTTCAAAATTATATATTAATCTATATTTTTATAATATACTCATAAAATTAATTCTATAAAATATTTCAAAATTTTCTAAATATTTTTTAACTTTATTAATCTAAAATAATATGAATATTCTAAATTATTATATAATCTAAATTGTAAAAAATATTTATTAGTATAATTGTTATTATAATTATATCTCTATTGATTTTAATTATAAATAATTTATGATATTTATTTAATTATTACTTTATATTTTTAATATAATTATTTTTATTTTAATGATTTTAATGATATCATATGAATAATTCTTACTTTCATAATTTAATAATAATAGTTAGATTCATTATTAATTTATATGTTTCTCACTTTCTTATTGTAATTAATTTTTATATTGAAATTTATATAAAAAAAAGTGAATCGAGATAGCGTGTTGTAGGGAAAGTGGAGTCTGTGAATGTGACTGTGATTGTGAGACAGTCCACATTAGGGAGTGTTTGGCACTCAATGGAATAACAAAAAGTTGGAATAGAATAGCTATTCCAACAAATTAATTTGTCAAACGAATTTTAGACTAAGAAGAAGAGTGGGGAATAGTGCTAATCCGGTATACCAACTTATAGGTGGAATACCGAATTAGCTCTCGTCGGAATAGCGATTATTGTTTGATTATATTATATTATTAAATTATGATTATGATTAAGATTTAGTATTATTGTATTATTATATTATATTTATGATTATAATTTATTATTATATTAATATTATGATTATTATTTATTATTATTATTATCATCATTATTATTATTATTATTAAATTATTATTATTATATTATCGTTATCATTAGTATTATTATATTATTTATTATTATTATAAATATAATTTTAATATTATATTATTACATTATGAATATAAATATAATTATTTTATTATTATATTATTATGATCAAAATTATTTATTATTATATTATTATATTATGATGATTATGATTATGATTATTATTACTTATTATTATTTTATTATGTTGTATTATATTATTATATGTTGATTATAGTGATGATTAATTTATTATTATATTATTATGATTATAATTATTTTTAATTACTTTTATGATTATGATTATATTATTATTATTATTATTATTATAATTATGATTATGGTTATATTATTATGATAATGACTATAATTACTATTATTATTATCATGATTATGATTATGATTATGATTATTATATTATTAAAATTATGATTACTTATTATTATTATATTATTATAATTATGATAGTAATTATAATTTTTTATTATTATATTACTATATTATGATTATGTTTATATTTTTATTATATTACTATTATAATATTATTATTTATTATGATTATTTTTTATTACTTTATTATTATTATTATCTTACTATTATGATTATTATTTTACTATTATTATTATTATTATCATAATCATTATTAGTATCATAATTATTCATATTTTAACTATTCTGAGTAACAACTGCCAAACGATATTTTCACTCTTCCGAATAGTCAAGAATACCACTCTTCTACCACTCTTTCAAAAAAAATACTATTCTATCACTCTTCCAAAATTACCACTCTTCCAAAATTATTCCTTGATTTGCCAAACGGACCCTTAGGGAAGACCGAAAGACGGACCTAAAGAATTAGTTCACCTTTAAAAAAGATGGATCTAGACAGTGAGTTCACTTTTAAGAAAGACGAATCTAGAGGTGAATTAAAAAAAACTGACTATTATTTCAGTAAATTTCATCCATTCTTTGCTCTAATCGTGATTTAGATTTTTTTTTGTTAATAATAAAAAATTTGGATGCTTCTCTTCCAAGCATTCATTAAACTAGGGTTTCACCCGCGTTCAGCGGCTGGATTGTACTCTCACTTGAACTTGTGTCAATTTTTGTTTTGCACCAATGTTTAGTCATTCATTTTCTTATGAATTATAATAATATGACAAACAGATATTTCGGGATACAAATAATAGTACTATAAAAATGAACAATGAGAAATGATGGACATCACAATAATTTGAGAAACCACTATAAATATTAAGTCTAACATTTTAGGTCAGATATTTGATGATCACATAAACAAACCACACGCCACTTCAAATCATTTTTTTTACTTGTATATTATAATGCTTCATAGCTTACATAATTTGAAGTTAAGCCAAAAAAATTAAGTCTAAAACAAATTTTGACGCATTACTACATATCAAAGATAATTTTCATATACCATTAGTTATGAAAAAAAATCAAAGTTTGAAAAACTAATGAAAAATATGGTATGAAATGAAGAGAAAGGGAATTGTCGGTACCTTGAAAATGAGTCATGTGTTATTTCTGAACTTCAAATCAAATAATTAATCAAATGTGTTAATATTCTGCAAATCACATAAATATTAAAGCGGCAAAAAGGAGTATAGCATGCATGTTAGAGTGAAATAAGTAGAAAAGCCTAATAGAACAAAATGGTTAAAGCAAAATTTGTCGGAAAAGCAAACCAAGAAAAAAGGAGTGTCAAGCGATCTGACACATATTGTGGTAAATCTGTTGCTAAGAAATATTGAAGAAGTGCCTAATTAAGATGCAGTTGCTTATCACAAAGCTATATGATTGTTTGAGGCACTTCTTCGATATCGATATCGGTACAAATTCTCGTACAACTACTCAAAGATTGACCAGTATCGATCTATTGTACTCTCATTGGAGCTGGCATCGATCTGCTTCGCACCAATATTTAATCATTTTTTTGCTTATCCATCATAAAACAATAACATTATTTTTATCTATTAGTCAAGAGTTGTATATTATTATATATTATAAAACTAAAATAAACAAATGGAAAATAAAAGTTCTTTTGTAGAGAAATGATATCTTCTATTTTGTAACGATCCTAAGAGTTGTTTGCTTCATTGTCGCTTTCAAAGAAGCCATTATAAATGCATTTGACTCAAGACTATTTGCTGATGTGTTCTCTAAAAAATTAAAATCATAAATATATATCAATTCAAAAAGAACTTGGTACAAACTACAAATATGAACATTAATGTGACTAAATGGCCAGCAGACATTTGATTAAAATTGCGCCTCAGCAGTAACAGCTGATGCTGACACATGCTTGAACGACTTATAAATTCTTGACATAGATATGAACTTTAGTAATAAAAAATCAAGATATAATAATGTTTAAAAGTAACATTTTAACTCCCTTCATAATTTTTGACTTTGCATCAGAATGGATAACACTATTTTTCTGGATAATATGAAAATTAAACTTCAAAAATAATGAAAACTATGGCCTTTGCATTATTAGAATATGCAAGCACTAGTTTCTCATATGCATATCAAATATCAAGTTAATGCAAGGTTGATTATCCGTTGGGAAGTCGAGAATTAATTGTAGAAAAATCAAATCAAATCAGAAAAATAAACAAAAGGAGTTAGATAACCATAGCCATTCCTATTAACCATACTTTTATTTTTCAAAATCTAAAGAATAAAGAAAAATATGAGGTTCAAATTGGATTAATGTTATGATAAAATTCACGCATATGGTTACCCTTTTTTTGGGAAAGCAATATAAATTTAAACAAAATAAAATAATGGAGTGAAAAATTACAAACCTTATGAAAAGAAAGAAGAAATTGATTGAACTTGCAAGATATACCAAAAACTGATTTCAGAAGTCTAGAAAGTCTTTAATTAATTTTGTGATTAAGCAGTAAGTCTATTTATTTGATACTAATGCCTGAATGACACGTTGATGGCAGGAAGTTGGTCACATCAAATAAATGTAGAAATTAAATTTGTTATCACAAATATAAACAACATAAACTTTTCAACATATTGATTAAAATCACATAAATTATGTAACAGTTTTACCGTTGAAAGGAGAAGAAATATTAACAGAATAACAGTACAATGTATGTCCATCACTTTATCATTCTATATAAATTTCAAAAAATTAATTCATGATATGAATTTCTTAACAAAGTACACTTATATCATAATAGCGTAGAATATAGAGAGTGAAAAATTATAGCGCCTAAGTCATTAGAATACTCACTTTAGCTCTATCCTTATAATAATATGATTTACATATATTTTCGAAATCTGTACAGTCGATTCGAATATATCAATATGATCTACATATATAAAATTTCTTCTGGATCAAATTTTGTATTTTTTAAAATTATTTCAGATTAAACTTCTTTAAATTATTCATAATGTTTAAATTATGTGATTAATTTAACCATCTAAAATATAATATTTAAAAAAATATATATAAAATTTAATTTAATAGTAAATTTCTATACGAAGATTATGTTGATTTGTTTAAATCGACTATTTAAATTATTCAAATGAAGAGTCCATAATACCGACTGATCTATTATATCTATAGTACCATAATCTCACTCATAATTAAATATGTATTGACAAGATGGATAAATATACTATGGTGTAAAATAGAGAGAAGCATATTTCAATGTGAAGTGAAAATTTCATTGAAGCAGGTAGGAAGTGAGCCCATGGTAGATGTTTTTTCTTTTCCATTCTTTTAATAAAAATAGAACTCTCATTAATTTCGATATATTTTCTTTTTCATATGTTATTCCATAGAGAGATGCTATATATTATCATCTGTTCTACATCTGCGCTTCCTCATGGCAAATGATTATCAAGGATGATTATAAAAGTATGTTACTTACATACGAAAAATGAGAATTTTTCCTTCAGATTTTCATTGCTCATCAATACAGTTTAAATTTACAGTAATTTATATTCATTATTTAATTAAATAAGAGCATAAATTTTAATTGATTTATAAAGATAATACAATGACAATAACGTGCCTGAAATGCTTTTATTTGTAATTTTTAATTTGATTTGAGAAAATATAGCCGAGTTAAAATTAATTGTTATCAATGGATATCTGATCCCAAAATATAAGTAAAAGTACTCTACTAACATAAGATGAATCAAGTTTTAGTGAAAAAAGTAGCGAGAGTTCGTTTTTTTTATTTCTGTACTAATTTCTTAAATTAAAATAATATTCTTAGGTCGACTCTAATGTTATTCCATTTATTTCTATGAATTTATTTTTTAATTAATTAAAAATCTAACATGTTAATTGAAAACGAACACATTTTTTTAAGATCGGTTCGAACAACTGCTGTTATCGGTGATGCTTACAAACTTATTTTATTGGGTTTATTTAAAATATGTCTCAAAATAGTGAAACATCTTTTTTATGTCATCGCAGCTTGGGAGCAGTTGATAGTGACATTGACCTCTGAAGAGGAGGTCTCTGGATCGAGCTCTGTTGATGGGTTTAAAAAATAAATTAATATGTATGGAGTGTGTGCATGGACTTGTTCAAAAAAAAAAAAAAAAATCTCTTTACAAATATGGACCATCGATTATGTACCATAAATTCTGATTCAGAAGCATGTTTGCTGAAAAGCATGCATGTTGTCTTATTTAATTCGGGGGTGCTTGAGTCGCCAAATATCTTTTTCTACATATATGTACAATCAATTCTTGAAAAGCATGTCGGCAAGTCGGCACAGGAACAATTTATCTGTAATTAAGAATTCTCTCGTTTTCGCTAATTTTTGGTAGGCTTTAACTAATAATCTTACAGCTACAAATATAGTGCTGCATACTGTTCGAATCGTACAATATCCGTTAGCTGCTCATATGATGGCTAACTAAACTAATAGTTCAAGAGAGCATATATATTATATAGTGAAATCGATATCATATCATTGTCGATGTTGACTTTAATATTCATGTTAAATAATTTAGTATTAAATTAACGACTTTATTATTAAACTTGCATTATAACAGAAATTATCTTAGACGATATTTATTTAACAACGGTTATATGCTAATTTCATTATTAAAAGTGATTATGAAGTTATTGAAATATTGAGAACTTCTTTTATAACTATTCAAACGGCCGATTCACACCATTGAACATCATCTTCATATTGAAATATCATTGGAGATCAAATTATATATTTTTTGAAATTTTTTTGCCATTTTTTAAATGGGTACAAAGTTTGCTGATCTAATGATTTCTGCACCATCCAAAACTAGCGATTTTGTACCGATCTAAAAAATAGCAAAAAAATTCAAAAAAATATAAAATTTGATCGCCAAGGATATTTCAATATGAAGATGATGTTCAACAGTTTAGATTGACCGTTTGAACTTTTAAATTTGAGATATGGACGCGGAGCACAAAAGATTTTGTGCTTCGCGAAGCATGATAGCATCACTATATATATAACACCCCTTTTAATAACGGTTCAAGAATTATTGTTAAACTTCGTTAATAACCGTTGCCAAAATTCTTTTCTTTCGTAGTGTTATTTTGTAATGTACTTTTATTTTTCAATAAATACTATTAATTTAGAATACCAAAATTCAGTAACCATTGTATAAATCGATAAAGGTCTTTCTCATGTTCTTGAACAGCAGTGGTTTGACAACAATTATTTAGAAAATTTTCTAACATTTTTTGATAATGGTTCAAAAATTATTGTTGAACTTAGTTAATAACTATTGTCAAAGATTTTTCTCTCGTAATGTTATTATGTAATGTACTTTTATTTTTAATAAATAGTATTAAATTTAGAATATTAAAATTCAGTAACTATTTTTTTACCAACCGAAAATTTTGAGAACTTCTCATGTTATATTATTTTCTCTTAGATTCAAGAGAGTATATGTCAGGAGTGCACATCCCTGACGCGTTACACCGTGCAGCGCGGAGTAATAGTCATCCAATGTATGAGATATAGATGAAGCATGAATCTCAATATATATCGGATGATTGTCACTCCACACTGCACAGTCAGCGCGTCATATGATGCGAATTCATACGTCAGATTATTAATTGCACGGTGCAGCGATCGAGATGTACATTATAAATATAATAATTTAGTTTGCGAACTATAATTTATTGGCCGACATGGTTGGATATTTTATGTGTTTCACCTAAATTAGCCATTGTTTGATTAATTTGCCATTTACTCGGGTCCTGTCATTTCCAGCCAATTAGCTCCAGAGCAAATTTCTTATGTGCTCTTGACGCATCCTTACATCAGTGGAGCAAAGAGGAGTGGTGAGTGTTAAGCAACCACGCGGCGTAAGCGTGTGCAAATGAAGTGAAAGCAAATTGGATAAAAGAGATGATATATCCCCCAATAAAATAATTGAACGTGGCTAATTCGTCATACAAAAACTAGAGAGAGGAGCGGCAGGTCTCAACGTTTGTGTGCATGACTCCACTCAATTGCGGATCTTGATTCTCTGTGGTCGTTAATTGTGGGATACATCGTGTGCAATCCGGGATTCTAAAAGAAATAAAAATTAAACATTGCCATTTTTTCAAAAAAATAAATAAAATAATTTGTGTGACTGCACGGTCATGCATGCATGTTTTAACGCGCATGCGTGTGTGGATGGTTAACGAGGGGCGGAGCTTAGTGAGGATCGGAGGGCCAGGTCGCGCCATTAAAAAATTAAAAAATTAAAAATTAATATATTTATTAAAGATTTATCATATTTTATAGTGTAAGTAGGATTTTTTTTTTTCATTTCGGCCTTCAAAATTTAAGACAGTGTGTAAGGTTTATATGATTCTTTTTGCCTCTCATAATCTTGGGTCAAGCTCTTCCACTATGTTAACCAAATTAAGCAAATCTAGTACCATATTAATTGAATCAGAGTATACAATTATAAATTACTTAGTTTTCATATTGTTTTCTTATTGAAGTAAGTTGCAAAATCATTATAATACTTAGTAAAATTCTAATAAAATAATTATAAAAGTAAGACTCAAAGTATAAATTTACCTAACTTTAATTTTCAATTCATTCATTTTTGAAAAAAATAAATATGGTATTATTTATACTTGTTTATTCGTTACACCAACTGCAATGTGAAATTTTACATCAGGATCCATAGTTGATTAGGACTTGTTTGAGAGACAATACTGTTTATATATTGCACGTTTTACTGAAGTTTGACATGACACCGTTGGGCATCGGCCATAGATGATTGGGACTTATTAATTTGCATACACACGGTTTACCCCCTGTTTCATTTTTACTCTCCGTGTTATGTTAGCTAGGGCGGTCCCGGAATTATTAAGAGAACCTTTAATTTAAGCTCCTCAAGTTTTATCTTTTTATTTTTGATTTTAAAGTACACCAACTTCATCATTATTCATCAATGTGTCGGCATTCCATGTACTCCGAGTCTCCGATGCACCTCTTTCTCATATATATATATATATATGAGCAGCATTCCATGTTGAAACGAGAAAGAAAAAACAAGGAAAAGTCTGGATACTACTAGACATTCTTGTCAGCTCAGAAGAGTTTCGGAAGATTTCTCTAGAGATTCAGGCACTTAGCTGATCAGGTAACAATGCATGTGTTTAACTTTCTTAAAATATCTAGATCATTAATTTTTACTTTTTTGACATGTTTCTTCTTCGTTTTTTTTGTGGTCTTTAATCATACAAGGTCTGAGCAATTGCTAGTTATTTTTTTCTTTAAAATAAATGTATTTTGCTAGCTAGCACTAGCACATGCACCATCGTTATTATTTACCTTACATGTTGACTGCAACAGTAGCATGTATTGCTCAACTCCAAATTTCTTATTTGGCTTCGCCCCATGAGCTCGTGTATTGTTGTTAGTTTTTTGCCTAAACCGTACTATGAATATTGGGTGTTGGATACACGGAAATAGTAGAATTACTATTTTCAAAATAGCAATATGTGTATTCAAGCACAACTATACTGTTTCGGAACAAAAAAAGATGTTATTTTGCACTTCCAGTGGGTAATGAAATAGTTATTGTTGTTCTCAACTCTTCATTATATTCTAAAATAACATTTCGATCATTCAAATGACATGTATTATTGTAACCTAAAAATCAATATTTTTAATTTCACTATATATACTCATTTACTATTCTCAATTACTCTAATTTTGTATTATTTTTGTACTATTCTTTGTATGATCCAAACATATTATGTATAGGAGTGTTGAGCGGGGGGGGGGGGGGGGGGGGTTCGATAACTCTACCTTGTATTCAGACTTTATGTTGATAATATTTTTCATTCGTACACTATGCCCAATATGTAAACTACAAAGAAATCTAGTAATATTCTTATTTGAAGATAAACTTATCTTTATTAGTAGATACTAGTTATATACTCGCACGCTTGCAGCAGATTCTTTTATTTAAACATTAAAATATTATAAGATAAAAAAATTCATATTTATCTAATATTAAATTATAAATTCACCAAATTATAGAGAAAACCTATAATAAAGACTATATTTAATCTTGGATGAGATTTTTGCACAATATGAGTTAATAATTCATGATTTTTATGGCAAGAAAAGTAAATTATTCTAACATATATTATCACCGTTAATTTCTTATCAAATATGCACAAGGTTGCCAAATAAAAAATAATATTATGGAAATAATAGTATATAAGAGAAAGAAATGGAGAGAAAGAGGGGATCAATGGACGCGATCACATACGTTCGATCAACCAAAAATAAATATTATCCGTCTAATTGAGGGATAAAATGGGTATAATAAAAAATTACCATGACAAAAAATGGACCCTCCAATTCTTAGATACTTTATATAATAGTATAGATAGATAAAAAAAAACTTGGCATTAAAGTTGTTCAATTAGGCAATTAGACTTGAGACAGTAATTGATATATTTTTTGCCATAAATATGATCAACTTGATAACCCCACATTTCGAAAAGTAAGTTCTGTTTTGTCCACAAGAACGAGTATTTATTTGTTTAATTTGAAAGGTTGGAAATATAAGATAAAATAAAAGTTACAAGCAAGCTTGAATCATATATATGTTCATCACCTTTGCATGACTATTAAGATATTCAAACACAAATTAACATAAAAAATCAAACCATTCTTTTGATGCAAGTTAATATAACGAAGGACCAATTACATACTTAAACAAAATACAACTAGCATTCACCTATTATTTTCTTTGGGTTTTTATTTTAAACAAAAAGGTCCAAATTTTATAATTCAATTGAATAGATTAACGGAACAAACTCGTCTTTAGATTTAAACAAGCACTAATAATTAGTAACGATTTATTAATTGTCACTCTAATAAGTTATGATATAAAATGTTTATGTTATAACCAATGTACATATTATCATCTGTTCAATGTGTTCATAATTCCTACAAGCGAACAATTCAATGATGTTCTATTATCCTTTTGGTATTATCTCCTAGGTTAAAGAATTGTGATATGTGATTGATTTCACATCAACATCTCTTTGTCACTGTCCAAGAAAGCGACAGTGCTCTTTTAGGACCCTTTCCCCATTTTTTTTCTTTCTCCACGTTAACCTATTATTACAAGATTTTAAAATACTGATTTAAATATACGTGTGGTTGACCACTGCATAGCGCATATGCGACATGCGGATGCATATGTTGTTCAATATACGAATATATATTCTAATTTTTTTTATAATATTTGAATCAATCATTTATTTTTGAAGAATTTTAATGTAAAATAAGAAAATATAATAAGATATTAATATAATTTTGAATATTTTGCATGAAAAATAATCTAATTAATTTTATAGGCTTAATATGATAAATATTAAAAAAATAATATGTATTATTGTATATGCGGATGCATACTATTATGTATACGGTATCGCACCGCATAAGCATAAACGGACCGCATATGCGGTCATGCGGCCGCATTTTAAAACAATGCCTATTAATGATTCTATTTGGGATCCTTTGTAATTGAGTAGTACTACACAAGCTAAGGTCTTCCTCTTGGTTGAGTCTTGATACTTGAGAACCGTTACCCTTAGATAGGTTCAAAATAGGTTAGGTTCAAACGAATCATACAATCGTGATCTTTGTAAGGACCGATTGTTTTAGCATCCAATTTTTTTGAATATTAGCATATTTATTAAAGATCTAAAATATTTTATGATATAATTATGATATTTTTATCATTTAATTTATTGAAATTTGAGATAGTGTTTAAGATACATACAAAAAAAATTTAGCCCCATAATTTTGGATTAAACTCTCCTAGGAGGATAGAGTCAGTTTGATTTAAAAAAAATCAGATTAAATTTGAATTTAGATTCAGATTGAGTTGGATGAATTTCTTAGGATCAGATTTTACCACTCTAATCATATCTAATATCTAATTGTGATTCAAGGCCAATTTAACGAATACATACGAAGAATTAATTATAGGATTCCGGATTCCACGAAATGAAGATCCCATTGGTTGGACACGATCGAGAAGTAAAGGTGTCATCATCAAAGATTTTCTTTTCTTGTTAATTTTGTGTGGCGAGGAAGAGATGGAATCAGTTAGCCAATCATAGAAGTCGGCTGTGTGAATAAAGAGCAATTAATGCCTATCTCAGTCCATCAAAAAAAAAAAAAAACGAGAGAAAAAAAAGGAAAAAAAAACAGAGAATCTTCAATCTGAAGTTCGCAATTTGAACTTCGCGTTTTGCTACTTGAATCTAATTAGAAAATCACTCAGTCTGTACTTGAGTCTATAATAGGGAGATCAAATTATATATATTTTTATGATTTATTTAATTTTTGTAGATAGTTAGAAAAATATTATTTTTGAATGGCTCATAATAATTAAATTAAATATTTTTTAACTATTAAAAAAATAGTAAATAAATTTTAAAAATATAAAATTATGATTTACAATTAGATATTCATATAAAAAATATTTTAAGTGGTTTGAATCGATCATTTAGTCTTTCAATGCAAAAAACCGATCCATAATACGGTGACGATCCGTGCTATGCACTATAGCTAACTATAAGATGATGCAGTTGGCTCATATAAATTTAGTATGACACATCTATAAAATATTATCTTTTGTTAATTAGAAATAAGTTTTTAATTCATTAAAATTATCTTATAAAAAAGAAATAAATATTAAACTTATTTTTTTTTATTTTGTGGATGTGTTAATATTGAATTTAGTGTGGTACATTCAACTACTCGAGGATAGAATATTTGTCAACACAACATTGTTTATTAGAATATTTAACAAAATTTAAGCCACTAAGTGTACATCATAGATCATAGTTTGAACTAAAATTTCAAGGGGAGGGATAACTTGTCAGAGCTTATTTTGACAAACTTGATAATGAGATTTAGGATAAATTCGAGAAAATACCTTCAAAATAGAAAATAAATTTATGGGTGATATTTTTTAACCTATGTTCGATAGTATATCAAATTTAAAGTAATTTAGGTATCATTTGATATTTCATCAAAAATTATTAAAATTTTATGTAAATTGTAATAGTTTTATTTTGATAGTTTGGGAGGGGTTATCAAATGACACTTAAATTGTATAAATTTTATAATATAATCAATCTATAAGTTAAATAATAGTCAAATAATAAATTTTGATGACAGATTAATGAATTAACGGTCAATGTAGTTTCTTTTCTTTTTGCGACTCATGATCAGTCCAAGTAATTTAATTTTTTTCCACATAATAATTTTCCAACAGCTAAGAAAACATTATCGGAATATTTTCCAGTTGGTTTTTGCGTTTCATTTTTTTCCTTCTCTTTTGAAAAAATCTTTTCTGTGTTGTTTGGTAATTGATATGAGACAGACGAAATAATTATTTTTGGACAGTTACGTATTGCTTGTAGAATACCAAAACGACAAAATGTATCTTTTATCCTTCTACTAAAAAAAAGAAGATTTATGATGAGTTGGCACTGACAGATATTTCTTTTTCGTTTTATCCCAGTTCTTTTGGCAATTCAAGCATTAGAATTTGATACTACACGTTGCAAAATGGACTCAAATCCACCACTCTTGTCAGCCTACAAGACCCTCCTTGCTAAACATCCCCAACAATTTCACCCCAGCCGGATAGCTTCCGCAGCAGAATGTGATCTTCCATTAATTGATCTCAGGAATTTGACCAGCACCAACATTAATACAGTGCAAAAATGTAAAAATGAAATTATTATGGCTGCTTCAGAATGGGGATTTTTTCAGGTTATAAACCATGATATTTCTCATGATCTACTTTTCCAATTAAGAAAATTTCAAGTGAATTTATTCCATGAGGCCTTCGAGAAAAAGAGGGAGGAGAAGTTGCTAGAATTAGCACCGGAAAATTATTGCTGGGGTACACCATCAGCCACCAACTTGGAGCAATTGTCGTGGTCTGAGTCATATCATATACCCCTCAATTCAATTAATGAATCAATTGGGGATAGCAAGAGGTATTCATAATTAGTAATCATTTTGTATAATTAATGTTTCAACTAATAAAACAGATAATTAATGTCTGGTTTACTAGGTTTAAAATTTAGTGGACATTTATTCTGGTAATTATTGCGTAATAACATATATAGTCGATGATATTTAGTGCACAAATTACTTTTTTTTTTTCAAAATAACAATGCCATAATATTATTTGTCTAATTTTATTACATGTAGAAAAATCGTTCAAGATATTTCAAAGGCGATGTCAAGAGTAGCACTTCAAATGGCATTTATATTGGGAAGAGAATTGGGGGACATGAATGGGAGCTACATAAAAAAGAGTTGTGCATCAAATACATGCTACCTAAGATTGAATCACTACCCACCATGTCCGGAGCCAAGTGGTGCATTTGGACTCGTACCACACACAGACAGTGACTTTTTAACGGTGTTGTATCAGGATCAGGTTGGTGGGTTACAATTGATGAAGGATGGGAGGTGGCTTAATGTCAAACCTAACTCAGACGCTTTAATTATCAATATTGGGGATTTATTTCAGGTACCGGCTTTAATCTTTAATCCACATGCATTTGTTTTTTAGTACAATTTGGTATTTATTAATAATTTTTTTTGTCTTGTTTGAAGTTTTGTTTTCTTTCGTTTAATTATGAAGCTATTTTAACAAGAAATTTTAGGTACAATTGGTCCTGCCTAGTGCCAAATTGACCAGTGACCACCACTAGATACAAACATATATAAATGGTACATTGTGAGGGAAACTTAAGTACAAAAGTTGCACATGATTTTTTTTTTAAATTTTGTTTGGATGGTTGGTTCTTAATTTTGTACATTAAGAGATCATTTTTTGTCAATAATCAATAGGAATTATTTCCTTGACCAGAGATCCTTAGAAATGCCGATATCAAATGTCATATTTAATTGTAATTTTCTCTTGCAACCTCATAACTACGATTAATCTTTTGCATGTCGTGTATATAAAAAAAATCACATTAATTATATTAGAGAAAATCTAGTACTTGATCGATCTATATGCAATCTAGATTTAATGTTGGTACTTGAACAACATTGCAGGCGTGGAGCAATAACTTGTACAAGAGTGTGAAACACAGAGTTGTGGCAAACTCAAGGTTTGAGAGATATTCTGTGGCGTATTTCCTGTGCCCATCATATGACACAATTATTCAAGGCTATTCAGATCCTACAATTTACAAAAGATTCAGCTTTGGAGAATACAAGGAGAAAATAAAAGAAGATGTCCAATCAAGAGGTCATAAGATTGGATTAAGTCGATTTCTACGTCACCGAAAAGAGATTTTCTAAGAGGAAAGATGAGGAAAAAAAGAGTAGGATAGATGATGTTTTTGGTAATGGTACCTCACTCTATGAGTGCCAATGTACCTCCAACCAAAAATTATATTAATTAAATAAATAAGAGGAAAGAATTCAGCTCAAAAAAGATAATTCCGTCCCTCAAAGATAATGTACATTATAATTAGAATTTGAACTTTCTCATACTTTTAAGATATTATAATAATTCTGTACAGACCCCCCAAAAAGAAATAATAGAAAGGCTACAGAGTCCTTTATTGTCCACATAATGATACGCAAAACACATTCTTTACAAATGAATTTTAACTGCACTGTTTTGTAAATATAATCAGAATCTGAAGCGTTTAATTAGAATTTGAAAGGTTTCGTATGACACATGATGGTTACAAATCGAAGTAACCAAAATCATCCAAAAAATAAAATGGAAGTATACCGATGCTGGTGCAGATAGTACCTGTACTGAGACAAATAATTTGGATTTGCTGTTATAGATATTGTGCTATACTAAATAGTGTAATATTAACGTATGTGAATCTAGATTACTTGTTTGTATCTTCTCCGTTGGGTTTCTCTTTCGCTATGTCTGATTAATATTCTCTTAAAGCCCAAATAATGATATTAAATAGCAGGTACCGATTGCTATTTGACCCGTGATGGATAACTGTTGCAGCCCATTTGAAATTCAATTAGGAACCTCTTTTATTCTCTAGTCGCTACACCGTTTTCTTACTTTCTTCCCTTGGTATTCCCTGAGCACACATGAATACCTTCCTTGCATGACATGGCGTTGTATCCTCTCTCTTTTCTCCTCGGTTGCCCTCTTTCCATTCTCCCTTTGTTGCTTCCCTGTCTCACTTCCGATTATCTGGTGACGCTTGAACCCCCATTCCTTTTCCACGAGCACTGACACTTCCCATTCCCTCTTCACTCTCTCTTTTCTCTCTTTAATATATGTGCAAACCGTGGAAGATAGGCAAGGGGTGGCTCGCTGGGTGATATGGGGCACAATATAGACTTGAATTCCTCTTCTTCTGGTACCATATTTTCCTGCTTTTATATTAGATTTCATTATTTTCTGTCATTGTGGGATTGTGGCTAGAATAACCAGGCATTGTCAAAACATCTGGCTATATCCAATACATAATTTCCCTTATTGTCATGAACATTCTGTTTATTTGATCAATCAGTTAACTTTCTTGGTCGGTGGGAGCATGAGAGCCAAGTTGTTTGGATATTTGTTTCCCAGATGTTGTCATGGAAGGTTCTAATATTAAAATGTACTAGAACAATAAGAATAAAGTGTGTGTGTGTCAGTGTGTGTTTGTGTTTTTTTTTTGTTTCAGATGTACAATTTGTGTCTACAAACCAAAAATTTGAGCAACACGAAAGTACTTGCAGCATTAAGCCTGTTTAGTTCTAAAATCCTTTCCGTTCTCATCGCAAGCTAGCTAATCAGGGATAGCCATAAAATTTTGCAAATGGATGCAATGTTTTTGTAATCATGTCCTTCGAGTATAGTTTATCAAATTTGATGCCTACCAAGATTGGTCACAGTATGTTAATGTTATGGAACTGTAAATATTTCCAGGTTTTCCAATAAACAGAGATTAACATGGTATTTTTATTGCAGCAATTGTGTATTATTATTATTATTTTTTTTTGTGGGGGCGGGTGGTAAATATCTGAGCATTGAGGTATTCTGGAATGAACCAGGGTCATATAAGCAATTTTTTTTAGAAAGGATTTTAGAATTACTGGTTTTGTTACAGGTCATTTGGCTTGCTAGTTGTTTGAGGTCATGTTTTTATGCCCGTAATAGTTAATTAAGATCCAACCATGGTTCAAGAGCTTACTGGAGAAAGAATAAAAGAATGCTGTCAGCGCTCAAGATATATAATTTTATATACATACATAACATACCATCTGTGGCCTGTGATCCCAACCATATCAGAACCTATTCAACTCACCAAGATGTAATCAAGCAACATCTAGCTTTCTAGATCAATCACAAAGGCAGAATAACAAACCTTTACGCTACATTTACATTAACCACCAAATAATTTGACCTGTTTCAGATACCCAAAATATAAGAAGTCTCCTTATACAAGAAAAACCTATATTGAAAGCTTTTATATCTTGATATTTTGCAGTAGTAATAGAATCACTTCTTCAGTCTAAGAACTGATTTAAAAAATCCTGATTCATTCAAATGAGTATAACCTCTATGTAGAAAACCAGGAATTGACGGTGCTGGCAAAGGTTTTTTACTGTTCAGCATGTCTAGTACCTGTAGCATGTCTGGTCTTTTAGCAGCAATATGCTGGATGCAAAGTAACCCAATTTGAATGCATCTCATTATTTGTTCATAACTATGAATTTTGTAATCGAGATATGGATCTATCACTTCTTGTTGGCTCTTGCGGTTCCAATGGTACCAAACCTGTTTTAGCAATGTTGTACCAATTATGAAATGCAAGGAGTTAAGTATTAATTAAACACACAGAGATCCAAAAAGTGCAAATTAATTATCAAAACAAAATATTAGTGTTTGTACGAAAGTTTTTCTTTTTGAGAAAATTGTAGGAGGAAGTGTATGTATAAAAAAGAAAATAATTTCCAAATACAGCATATACTTACAAAACTCATGAGATTGGGTGGGAGTCGGCTGTTTTACCAAAAGTGTGGATTCTTTCTCCTGTCACGATCTCTAAAACCATAATACCAAAGCTATAGACATCAGATTTCACTGAGTAGCGCTTTCTAGGGGTCATCAAATTCACTTCTGGGGCCATGTATCCTCTATGAACTCAGAAAAGAAACAAAAGAAAAGAAAATATGAATGTTAAAACCAAATATGAAAGACCAGAAAGTTAAATCATGCTTCAAAAGTTTTCTTTTTGTTCATAAAGAAAAAGAAAAATCTCCTAATGAGTTATTTACTCAGAGAACAGTTCCTTGCACCCAAAAACTTGCCAATTTTTTCAATCATTTAGTCTGTCTTGTGTAGACATTTAATTAGTTTGGATGGTTCTGAACGTTTTTTTGACAGAGAAATTTCCTGTGCCCTCAGTTCAAAAGTACTCATTTTACTTAATCCATTTCATACCCTAGAATTGGGTTTTTGTAGACTCAACACATGTCCAAAATGAAAAGAAAAGAAACTAGTCAGACAATTAATAGACTGAAATTTATAACATGGTTGTATATATAGTGAGTACTTACGGAGTACCATATCCGTTTTCTGTGCTTTGATGAGTCTCATCAGTTTCAAATGCCCTCAACAGGTCAAAGTCAGCAATTTTGGCTGTCATTTCTTTACTGAGCAAGATGTTTGGCAGTTTTAGATCAACATGAATCATATTCTTCTCCAAACCATTGTGAAGATAGAACAGGCCATGTGCAATACCTTTGATGATCTTGAACCGAGTTACCCAGTTCAGATTTTGCCTGCTGTCAGGATCTATCATACATAGAGGACATAGAGTGTTAACTTTAATTTGGTTTCAAAAACACATTAGTACGTAGTAAGTTAGTAGCGTAGTGTTTCATTGCATGAATATCGTGGGAATTTGTCTAAGGGACATCGATTGTTTCATCTTCCACATCTCTGAAATTAATTGATCTTGTATTATTAATTTAATGAAAGCATAGATCTTTTGCATTAATCTTATATTACTTTCAACAAATAGAGCCTTTTGAAGTACTTTGTAAAACTAACAAGAGGAACTTGAGAAGCTTCTGATTACAGCTGCATGGTTAATTCTTTGGCGTCGGACAAACATATCTCGATGTCTTCATATATTCTAACATACGTAGTTTGTACTTAATAGAAGTGCATTGCTTTTCTCGATATTCTGAAGTTAAAAGATACCTTTGCAATATCTATCAAGGCTACCATTCGGCATATATTCATAAACAAAAAGGTACTGATCCTCCTCAAAGCAATAGCCCAAGAGTTTCAAAATGTTTGGGTGCTCAATGTTTGAAACCAAAGAGAGTTCCTTCTCCAATTTTGGTTCATTTTCCTTTGATGTTTTGAAGAGTTTCTTGACAGCAACCAAACTTCCATCTATTACACCCTGCAATATTGTGATAAACCGATAATTTAAAACAGATGAATGATTACTCAAAACTAGGAAATAATAAGCTTTCGTTAATGAAATAAAAGTATAATAATCATCAGGTCTGAAAGTTATTGTATGTTTCAACTCCAGTGACAACAGCAAGGTTTTTTTCTGTGGGTATTCCTTCCCAAAGTCAGTAAATAGCTTAGTAATTAATGGAAGATCCTGCAGCATTTCCTGAATTTGTGATACTTCTCTATTCTGCTCTCTCTCTCTCTCTCTCTCTCTCTCGAAAATTGTCAACAGCTGCTGTAATTAGAGGAGAGCCCTGTTATTGTATTTTACAGCACAATCAGACTGAGCTATGACCAAGAAAATCTTTTAACTAAAGTAGGAGAGCGCATTTTAAGGATTTACTTCGGATGCTAAACATACTCCAAAAATATGAAAACAGGGTTACAAACTCTGAATTAGGGGCAGAAATAAGGTAGGCTCTAGTCGGCGCTCAGGAGCCCTCTTGGCATACTGAAAAATGAAACATCTCCTTTTTAGTGCAGTAAAAAGTAAAACTTATTTTGATTCGGGCGCCCCTACCATTCAATTCTGATTCTAACCTTATTTTGACACGGGCACTTTTTTTCTGGGTTCAAACACTTTAGAATTCTTTCTCTTGTTACAATAAATAGTTACTAATTACCTACTCAACTTCAAAAGAATAAAAAAGAAGTTACTAATTATCTGCGATTAGGACGGATTCAGACTTTGATATGGAGATAGAAAAAAGTTGAAATTTTCTTTTAGGGGATGAAATTTAAAATTTTTCTTCAATATAAATATATTTTCTATCTTTTTTGAAAATTATTTATAATTACAAAGTATTTTTGTAAAAAAAAAATCAGGGGCAGTTGTCCTGTGGCTACACATGGATCCGCCCTTGCCTGGAGTATTTTAGAGACACAATTAATGCTTGTTGCAGTCAAATGACACATATGCCGCCAACAGATATCTAATTGTCAAAGAAATTAAATTAGAAGAGTATGGTTAATTACCTCATAAACTTCGCCATATCCGCCTTCACCTAGTTTCTTCGAAGAAGTGAAATTGTCTGTGGCAGCTTTTAGTTCTTCAATACTATAGATGCGAGTGTCTGGGCTTATCTCATTATCTTCTGTTGTGACTAAAACTTCAGCAGTACCACCAGAGTAAACTGTCTCGCCTTCACGGAAGAAAATATAAGATCATATTAACGATATAACTTTAGAAAAAAATCATGACATCCAAATTCTGATTTTTAATTTTAAACTTACTGCTGGAAACATTTGTAATTATCTTCCACAGGCAAATTATAGAAGTGACAATGATAACAAGTCCGGCCACTGCACCAACAGTCATTATGATAGTTCTGGGTCTGATTTTACCTGAAAAAAAAATTCTATTAATTCATTATTTAGGAGTATTGAGAAAGCAGCGGTATACTTGCTAAATGCTAATTAAACATAAAATCTATGAAAAGTAATAAATAAGGAGGAAAAGATAATACACATTAAGTATTCATTAATTACCTCTATTTGCAGTTCCATCTGTTTTTTCTGTTACATTGCCGTTATTTATGAATTGAACACTTTCTGTTACATTGTGATTATTTTGGAATTGATCAGTTTCTGTTACATTGCCATTATTTAGGAATTGATCACTATTGTAGAAGCGTGTGTCGTTATACCAAAGATAACAACTCTCTCCAAGTATTCTTGCTCCTCTCCTTCCCTGATTACAGCTTCTAGAAACAAGTGCATTTGTATTGTTCACCAAGCAACTATAGCAATCATCTGCCGACAGATCCTTAGTGCATTCTGCTAAACCGTACAGTTTAGTGTTGCTATCACCAGCAAAGTTCACTTCTCCAACAGCAAACAACCGTGAACTGTTTGCAGCAACATTAGACAGATTGTTTAATAGGTTAGTGACAGAGGTTGTAAGAGCATTTGCGTTTGGTTCGGTCATGAGTGAATCAAGATGGCAGTACTTATACGAAGTATTGGCTAAACCGAAAAAATCTTTATCTGAGTAGCGCAACATGCATGTGTCAAACCATATTACTGCAGTTTTGCTATTTATGCAACCTTTATAAATTTTTGCAAATGCCACACTGAGGCAATATTCACAACCCGCTTCGGAATCATCGCCTCTGCAGAGTGCCAGACCAAAGACTTGATCTGATTTGCTTCCAAATGAAACATTATAGAAGAGCTTATGTGGAGTATTGCCATGGAGTGCAGCGATTAGCTGGTGCAGGTTAGTGTGGAATTGGCTAACTGGATCGTACGTCGGACCTGTGCATAATATAGGTTTGGCTCTACATCTTAAATTGCAGCTTAAAAGAAAGAGAAAGAGAAGGTAGAAAATGTTACGACAAGTAGGAACGAGGGTCATCGGCTCTTCCTGTAGGGGAATTTAGTTTCTTATATGGCAAATAAGGGTCGCCACCGTCCAATTCATTTTTTGTAGTGGTGCTAGAACCGTAGAAGAATTTTGTGTTTTAAATGGCACACAAGTAGGAAACAGTAATAGCAACAGATCTGATGACTGGTCAATTTGAAAATAGAAGTGAAGAATTCTTAATTAGATGATACAGAGCATATTTTTTTGTCCCTTTCCAACAATTACAAAAATTCAATAATTTTGTCCACAATCATTTCAAGATACTTTGAATTTCATTCCTATAACTTCTAGTTCACTAAGGTAGCAATTTTAATTAGTAAAAAAATAGAAATATTCCGCTATTGCAAGATGGTCACGCTTTTAGAAAAATCATTGTCTAATTATTTGTATAATTTAAAAAGTTTCAAACTGTCTCGTGCATTGGAAGAACAAAATAATAATAAGTGAATTGATGCTCTTCACAGTTTATCAGGGCCGGGACATGATAAAAAAATGGAGGGGAGAGGACTAAGTAACAAATATGACATAATTTTAATTTTACTAGATCCACAAAAGAGAATTTAATTATATTTAAAAAATTTAAATTAATATAAAAATAGTATCTATAATTCAACTTTACTTTAGGAGCAAACAGTGTAGACTATTGAGAAAGTCACCAAATAATAATTTCAGCTATTTTTTGTAATTTTGTCATTTTTCAGTTTTCTATAAGTTTATTAATTGATACACCCGGTTATATAGTTACGGGGTAAAAGAATATATATTTAAAAATTTGAATATTATTGGTTAAACCCTTTTTTTTATATAAAATGGAAATAAGTTATGTTGATGGACGGTAATTCCGTGGAGGGAGAAAAGCCGGCCGTAAGTTAACATATTATAATATCAATCAATATGTATAAATGTTAAAATATTACGAGTTTCAATATAGTAAGTTAATAATAATAATAAAATTATTGAAGAAATAAGTATTGTTTATAAAGTCACAAGTATATTGTCATGCTTTGCTATGGGTGATTTTTTTTTATAATCTTTCTACATCAAAATTTAAAAGTGTCATCCTATTACAATATAAAATATGATAACAAACAAAGTAACAAGTAAATATAATTCATCAATTAATTTTATACAATAATTATAGATTTTCTAAAATAACATATAATTAAATTTTTAATTTGATAAATCTTTCGGCAAAATAATGTCTAAGAAGGGGATATCATCAATTGTATAACTTTTAATGTAACGGATGTGCTACAAATTTAATAAAGACACTACCACAAAAAATAGATTTTAAAATTGATTATTAAAGAGCTTTTGCATTGGTGAAACAACTGGTTTTAATAGCAAGGGTTGCTAAAAGCTTTAGCAACCAGCCTAAAGTGCCCTCTTGGAATCGGATTTATCATAATCTTTAGAGTCAATTTTTAGTTAATAACGATTCTAAAGGTATTAGAACCGATTATTAATTAAAAATCGGCTATAAATATTATGGTTTAAAAAATTCTCCCAGAAAATCATAAAAGTACTTTAGAAATGGTTCTTGTTGAGAACCGTTTCTAAAGAGTTACTAGCAATTCTAACAATTTTTTCATTGTTTTAGAAACAGATTTCTATTTATAATAGTTGCTGAATATTTCATCAAAATTTTGATAATGCAACTACCTTCTTTTAGAACCAGTTATCTAGTTAACCGGTGCTAATTGAACGTTTCTAAAGTCTTTTTTCTAGTAGTGAGACTTTAATATTTTCATAATAACCTATCACATCAGAAAAAAATTCTAATATATCTAATGATTCATGTTCTCTCCAAAAATTAATCAATAAATTTCAATTAATCATAACTGTTACAAGATCATGACACTCACACGTTTAGTAAGGAGTAGAGATATGACTAATCGTATGATATGTTTTTCTCGTACTTTCAATATTTAATTAGCTAATTTATTTTGATAAATGTTGACTTCATTTATTATAATAAATAATATTTTAGTTTTATAGATATATACAAAAGTAAAACTTTACTCTTGAATTTTGTATTTTTAGCTGTCAATAGAATATGATCAGAAAATAATAAAATCATGAGAAGTAGATGCAAGAGATTTCATTTTGAAAATTGAAATAATATCATAAATAAAGCTAAATATTTAGAGGCATGCGAAATGCAATTGCTATATCTTTGCTTTTGTGCACTTCTATTATTATTATTTTTAACTAGGAGCGGATTAGTGCACGCACATCCAACAATGAGTTGGACTGGGCCTCTGTTCGTCAAAGTCGCTATCAATGAAACTGCGTTGTGCTTATTCTTCCTCTGTCCTGCTGTAATTCACCTATAGAGCTAGTGCTCTTTCGCCAAGACTACAAATGCATATGATGCGACTGGCATGTACAATGTACACAGGAGAGTACTGCGCTTGCTTGACTCACTTTATTGTGGCCACTTGGGAGACATGGAAGGTGAGGAATGCGCATCTTCAACAACAAGGAGACCCCGGTGGAGGTGTTGATTCAGAGAATTCAAACAAAAGATACTTTGTGTTTGGAGCAGTGGAGGCGTTGATTCAGAGAATTCAAACAGAAGCTACTTTGTGTTTGGAGCATGGTTAATAGCGTGTTAGACTGGTAATGGGCGGTATGTTTTCTGAGTTAGTACTTAGCACTACCAGTGCAGTGTCTCAGCGTTACGAGTTCGTTGTATAGAAGTGAGTTCTATGTTTCTTTGTTATTGGCAGCCACTGACCAATCTTTCAAAAAGAAGAAAGGAGGAGAGAGTTCCATGAGTACTGAGGGAGTAATTCACTAATTCTTACGCATGAAATCATTTTCCCCCCTCTCCGGATAGAGGTGCTAATGAATTGATTCGGATTCACGGCATTATTTTATTTTTTGTCAAAAATATAATTATTTTATTATTCATTTTTTTCAAAATAATCTGAATTTTGTGACGCAGAAATCGGATACGAATGGCCGATCGATATGATCCAGTATTTAATCTCCATTAATGTAAGATCTATATTTGTAATCAAACTAAAAGCAATAAATAAAATTTAGTACATTAAAATCGGGCCCATCTCAACTTGCACTACTAAAATAGTATAGCTTATTAAAATACTGATTTAGTACATTAAAATTTCCGATATATGTTTCGTTCCAATTGATCTGATGGTCATAAATAAAGCTAAATATATACCTTGTAGCCTCGCACCAAATCTGGAATCCCACAAACAATGAAGTGCGATCTTTGATCAGCCATCGAGATATTAAATATCTCTAGACAGACAAAACCCCTCCTCTTTGTTTTAATTTATAATAAATATATATTAATAATAATATTATATAATTAATTTAATCTTATAATTAGACATTTTTTTATCAATCAAGAAAATTTTAAATATATGCTACATGTATGACATGACTAGTTTTATTTAAAGAAATAAAATATGTCTAAAATATAATAATAATATAAGTATGAGAGATATCTCCATAGCACACATACATATAACTCCACAAGATCGAGAGTTGTAAAAGAAAAAGTCAATTATGATAGGATAAAGTTACGTACACCATATTGGTATATTTTTACAATGGCAGGATGAAGTCATGTACATCGTGTTTGAAAAATAAGCTTTTATTTGATCTTGTTCAGTCCTCTAACAAAATATCATAAAAATATAATAAAGGCTCGACTTGTCATATGTCTAATAATCTGAAAAAAATTAAGATTATTTATGTGCAATGTATTAAATCTGAGACACCTCATGAGCAGTGCCCGACTCGCCGTCCAGTACCGAATAGTGACGATGATGTTAGAGAGTTAGCTGGTATAGCTCTTTAGTCTCAAAAGAATGACATGTCTCACAATGCACTCAAGCCCAATCTACCATTTATAAAAAAAGAAATTGATGTATATATAAAAGAAATGGAGGGTGATAGGAGAAATATAAGACACTAGACTTTGAAATCATCAAATGATGACCTCAGTAACCGATCGAACATGTGGGATTTTTTAAAGACGATAACAGAAAACAGCCACCGATATAGACTTAGATGAAACATAATCTCTATCATCTACTCGAAAATATCCCGACCTAGACCAATCTGACCCACCACAAAACATAAATCAAACTTGAAAACACAATTTGATCCGACCCACCACAAAGTTTAGTTAACTCTGTAACATGATGAGGCTACTAGCATTTTTACAAATAAATTAAGCACAGTCAACTGTCCATGGTGCAAAAGTACACAAAAAATAAGGAAAAAGAGGATATCCATAGCGTTTCCCCATCTCTCTATCAAACTTTCGGGGACAACAAATTGGTCTGTACAACAGCTGCTCTCCACGGACTGTTCTTTAGCAAGATGGGTTGATTGTCCAAGTCGCAATCATATAGGTCAAGTCAGGTTGAGTCGGATTAGAGATTTGAAAATGTCCGAATGGATGAATTCGATCCGTATAAATACGTATCCGTCATCTGTTTCGGACTGTCCCATTCTAGATCTATAAGTAGATTCAGACCCGTTAAAAATCCAATCCTAGCAAAGATCTCGTTCTAATCCGTTACCTATTCTTACCCGACCAGCCTTAGACCTGCCCCACCCATGCAAACCCGCCAAAACCCGGACCCGTACCCGTACTCGTCCGGACGAGTCTACCCATAACCCAGACCCTCTACCCGCCACTCGCCACTAACCCAGACCTCCTTTCTCGGACTAACCACTACTAACCCGAACTAGCTCGACTAGTACCCGACTAACCCCCACTAACCCGGGCCCGAACTCATCCACTAGCTCCGACCTAGCCCCTCTTGACCAGTTCCCCAATCCCCATCCCCTCAAAATATGGCTTTATTATAAATCACCCCATAAAACCCCAAAAATAATTTAAATTAAAATATTTTTATTTAAAATTTAATCAAATAAATTCAAATAAATATTAAAAATAAAAAAATTATAAATTCGACTCAATAAATACCACCCTAATTTTTCATCTAAAATCACACCAGCGTTCATATATATATATATAGAGAGAGAGAGAGAGTAAAGATACCGTGAGCTTAAGCTCAAAGAGGTCTTCAGTGAGTTTAACTCAAAAAGTATATTAAATCATCTCTAAATTTTAATTTATCATGCTCATTAAATTCTTTATATGAAAATCTTGTGGGATGCAGAAATTTAGAGTGTTTTGAGTTTTTTAAGTCATGGTTTTTAATTTTTGAAAATCAGCTCTAAAAATAATAATAATATATTCAATACTTGAACATCATTTTAAAAAATTAAAAACGGTGACTTAAAAAGCTCAAAACACTCCACATTTTTGCACCCCACTAGATTTTCATATAAAAAATTTAATGAGAATGATAAATTAAAATTTGAAAATAATTTGATATACTTTTTGAGTTAAGCTCACGACATTTTTACTATATATATATTTAAGCTATCATATACACAATATTCCATAATTCAATTTAGTTGTCAAGTTTAATTTTATTATTCCATTTAGAAAATATAGAAAAATAGTTCTAGTATTATTATTTATTTGGATTTTGGGCAAAAAGTGAAGGTGTTATATATTTACTATATCCCGCTTCCCACAATATCATATTCCGATTCCGATAATATTCGGAGAATTGGAGGTTAGTTTTTTTATTTTTAATTAATTGTAGTTTTTAATACGTAGAAATAAGATTAAATTTATTTTTAATTTATAGTTATAATTCATTTAGATTTATTTTTATTGTTAGAATATTGAAATGTTAAATTTGTTTTTATTTATTTATTATTTTATTTTATTTATGGTTTAATTAATTTACTTTTTTATTGTTAGAATATTATAATGTTAAATTTATTTTATTTATTTATAGTTTTATTTTATTTGTAGTTTAATTCATTTATATTTATTTTTAGTGTTCCAATATAACAATGTTAAATTCGTTTTTATTTATTTATAGTTTATTTTATTCATAGTTTGAATTCATTACATTATATTAAATTTATTTTTTATTTTATTTGTAGTTTAATTGATTTAAATTTACTTTTATTGTTAGAACATCAGAATTATCAATTTTTTAATTATTTATAGTTTTATTTTATTTGTAGTTTCAATTTATTTATTTTATGTTAAATTCAATATTTTTATTTATTTACAGTTTTATTTTATTTTATTTTATTTATTTATCAATTAAGTTATTTTTTTAAAATATTACTAATAAAAAAAATTAGAACTCCATCTATATTCTTTTTACATAGCCAATCCCACATTGTCGGTCCAAAACTCAAAAGGATGATAGTAACTTATAATTTTTATAAATATTAATAGTCAAAATATTATCAAAATATATTTTATAACTTAAATTTTTTATAAATTTTAATATATTTTTATTTTTTTAATATAGTTTGATTTTTAAACAATTTAAAATGCGGCGCTGCATGGAGGCCGCACAAGCCGGGGGTGGCGCTGCAGTGTGGTGGCTGTGGTGGGTGGAGGCAACGTTGCGTGGAGGCGTCGTTGAGCAGAGGCGGTGCTACATGGAAACGGCGCCGGCGTCGCTGGGTTGAGGTGCCGCTACAATGAGGATTTTTTGACCCGCCCGGAACACCTCTTGGCCCACCCATCATGACCCATGAGGGTCCTATCGGCGGGGCTCTAACATGGACCGCTCTAATCCGGACCATCCCACCCATGTTCACTCGTGACTCGTCCTTACCCGTGGCCTGGACCGTCCCGGACCGCCCCATCTTCAAGTGTCTAGGTCGGGTCGATTTCGGTTTATTTTGACATTTCGAAAGAAATCAGGTCAAATCAGATCAAATTAATTTATATATTGATTTTTTTTCAGATTTTAAATTAATTTCGATTGGATTATATGTTGTTTAATCTCAAATTTGGTCGGGTTCAGATCAGTTTGATTCAGTTTAACATTTTAAAAAATCAGATCGAATCGATTTCAAATGCAAAAGAATCGGATGAATTTCTATGATCGGATTAGATTTTACCTCTAATTGACAGTGGGAAGTGTCATTTTACTGACTTCTCAGAAGAAAAATTGTAGTGTTGTACGTGGAATCAGTCAATTCCGTGTAATAAACCTAATCCGGTCCTTGTTTTTCTTTTTTTTCAATTTTCTTGTCAATTACCTTCCATTGGATTATATATGCCCTTCATCAGTTTGGTACTTCACATTGGTAAATATCTTATATTACACATGGATTGGAAAGTTGGTCGATTTTGAGTAGACTCGACCGAATCGGATCGGAATTGACAAGGTCCAAGTCGATTTTATTTCGAGTTACTTTGGCCAGATATTTTTCTCGTTGAAAATCACTAGAATCAGCGAAGTAATTCGAGTTCTCATCGAAAAAATAGTTGGAATCTATCGAAATTTGAAGTTTGATTGATCGATTCTCTTCTATTGTGCCGGATTTGAAAGTTTTTTCTTGTCAGAGAAGAGAGGGGAAAATAAACAGTCCATTCTTCTTTGGGGAGAGACAGAAAAGGAGATAATGGTGATGGCTGAATAATTTCTTAGCTGCACTCGGCTCACAAGGGTCATATCAATGACAAGAAGAACAGTGTACAAAACCGGGTCTATTTCCATCTTGTACAAAACCATTAATTCATCATTCTGACAAAGTGGCCTCACTTTCTCCTTTGGTTCTTGCGTTCAATGCATAGGCCTGCTGCTGATTTTCTATTTTTTTCTTCGAATTTTCCTTTAGAGTTTGTTCATTTGTTCCGAAAACAGACTAGAAAATTCATTTTCGAACATTCATTCAAGCGGAAATGAGATTAATAAAGAAAATAATTTTCCTTATTTTACCGAAAAGTGGGCTTTTCGTTTTTCGAATTATTTTGGCTGAAAACGAAAATGAATTTGTTCCCTGCGTATCGCTCTTCCTCCCAACCTTTATTTTTGCAGTAGGGAATAGTGTAGCGTCAATACTCAATAATTAATTAAAAAAAAAGATAAATTAACAATCTGTGGAACGCATTGGTTGATACCATAGTGACAAATAATTGATTTAGAAAACGTTCAGCAGCGAGATATTAAATTTATAATTTGGAAAAAGTTTGTTTTTAATGATATATTATATTAAAATTATATAATGTCAAAAATATAAAATTATAATATAATGGTTAATAAAAATATCATAATTTGAGTAATAAATCCAGTCACAAAAATCTTACTAAGAAATAATACTAAACAATAAAAAAATGAATAACTGTTTGTTGACTTTTGACTTTTTGTCTTGCCTGTTATGCAAGGTTGTGCCTATCTTTAGGGTTGTACAACAAATTTATCTAACTCTTTCAATTCATCCAACCCGACTCATCTTTATCCGCTTGAGAAGTTATCGGATTGAGTATGAGTTGTGATTTTGACTAACTCGGTTTATTGAGTTGAGTTATGAATTTGATTTTACAAACTCATCTAATACGGACCTGGCCATATAATTATATATTATATATATTTTTAAAATATTATGTATATAATTTATTGATAATCAATAAAATAATCATTTAAGATTTGAAATTCTATATTATATTTATTATATTTATATTTTATAGATATTATATATCACTTTCTCTATAATATTAATTACATCTTATATTTATTTTTTATAAAATATGAAAAATATTTAATTTTTAATCCATTATACATAATTAATTTGAAATTATCATATTTTTATTTTTTCATCCTTGAGCTGTAATATCATTAATAAATTATATATTATCTAATATTAATAAAAAATATAATATATTATTTTATTAAAATATCAACCCATTTAACTCATATAACCCATAAAAACCTATAAAAAGCCGTATGTAAAAAATATATGAGTTACAGATGGGTGTAAAAAAATTTTTTTAACCCGTATAACCTAATTAGATTTAAATTTTCATAAAAAAATCATTAAACCAGCCATTATACACCCTTACCTATCTATAGGCTTTCTAAGCTAAAAAGAACTGTTGGATAAAAAATCGTATCTTATAAGAAGAGCTTTAAAGAAGAGAGAGAGTGTGTCATCAATTGATGTAGTGACTGATTGAATAAGTGTATTATTTGAGTGCAATCTTTTGTTCAAAACATGATTTTTTCGACAAAATAATTTTTTATAATTTTTCCAATATTTTTTTAATAAAAGATAAGCATTTTTTTTGGAAAAAAAAATTATGTTTCCGATCGGACTTGTAGATTCCGGCTGATTCATCCGATTCCGATTCTTGCTCAAGTTATCGATTCTACTACCGATTTCGATTTTGAGAACCATGATATTACATATGCCCTTCTTAGCTTTTTCTTTTCCTTTTCTTTTATGGTACCTTACCAGCAAGTTGATGTCCTTTAATGTCTGTCCGATATTATAACATGCTACGTGGTTACTAGTTACCACTCAATAAATTAACCAACAAATGAATCTCATGACCAAAAAACTAGCTTATAGGTACTGGTACCAACCCCTGAATGGTGATGCAACAATGAGATCTGATGTGCCATTGCAGACTGATGGTAAATAAAGATATAATTTTCCTATCACCTTCTAGAGTTCCATCAGGTGCTATATATTATGAAAATAAAATATTTGGCAAATATTTCTCAATATACCACATTAGCAGACAAAACAAAAGACAGCAGTATATCCACAATAATTACCGTCGTTACATATTATTTATGTCTTTACATAAAAAAGATTTTGTTACACTTGATATTTCATTATCAACCTGACTTTTCTCTGAAAATTTCACTATATTTTTACGGAAGAAAAGATTTTGAAATCACTTTAGTGAGCTTTACTAGTCTGTTTGATTGGCAGTTGACTTGGCAAGCGAGAGAGTGAAATATAGCAGTATCAGTGTTCCCATGCTTGATCTGGATAATGTAGAAAAATAAAATGAAAATAAAAAGTTGGACTAATTAATCTCTTTCGTGCTACAGAAATAATTCAGTCCAACGTCAAATAAGACAGATAAGATAGCTTCCGAATTGACCTCACCTATCTATATATATATATTATTATATAAATATTATATAAAGCAGCTAAGAATTAGATAAATACATTTTTTTTGTCATTTCCTTTAAATTTTTTATATCCCAAAATACCCCTAATCTAATGATTTACATTAATTTTGACTAATCAGACGAACACGATAGCGTCCATTATTTTGTACTCCTCTTCATTTCATTGCCATATAGGAGAAAATAAATTAAAGGTTGAGAGAAATCATGCGAGATTATATCAGATATAACATATGTAATTGATCTTGTATTTATTGATCTTTTCTATATTAGAATGACGTACATATTATCATGTGATATTTTTCTATATCTAAATATAAAAAAATTCACAGCAACACGCGAGTACACAACTAGTCAATATATATATAGGGAACAAGTTGGTCTGATGTTATAGGTATTTATGGCAAAAAATTTACATACTAATTAATGAAAAGAGCTTTATTTATTTAAGGGTATTTATTTTTTTTTATTTTATAAGAAAGATGAAAGTCAAACTATTAAATTTTATAAATATTCATAAAGAACTCTCATCAAAAATTTAAATATGTGGTCTCTAGCTAACACGGTGTAGTTTGTCTTTTGTCACTAGATTAAAGACCGATTCTTATTTAAGAGTATTTATGGGTTAAGACATCATTCCACATGTCTGCTTAGCTGATTTTCCACACCTACTTTGTATTATTATCAGGATTCTTTTCAATTATAATTTTTGGTTTCGCACCTTTGGTACCAATAAGAAGTCAGCTACTTGGCTCATTAAAGTACCTACTAATTTGGATATTCACTATTGATTCTGGTAATCTAGATAGGACTATTGCTAAAGTCATGGACTTGTGGTCTAGCTTTGTTTGGTTAATTTCTTTATTCCCATTTTGTTATTTCTTACAATATTTTCGTTAACAAAAACTTTATATCAAGAATTTTCCTTTGGTGAAGTGACAAAAGCAATGTTTTTCATATGAGTGGTTATATATTTGAAACCTAGATGAGATTTTTTTTTATGAAAAAATTAAAAAATAAATAATTTAAACTCCCATCTTTATTTAAAAAAATAAAAATCTTATATATGTTATTTGCTATTTTGCGAAATGTGCGGAATTTCATATATGCATTGAGGAAATCACAAAATTATATACTTCCAGAATTACAAATATCAAACTAAAACTTATATATATGCTTTATCCGCCAAATACTTGGAAATACGATATTGACAAGTTATGTTTTTTTCTTTGGGTGTGTTTGGACGGTCCACCATTAATGTAAGAATAATATTTTTGAGTTAGTGATTGAAAATAGTACGAAGCTAATGACATGTCGAAAATATAAGAATAAATCTATGTTTTTACTGTTCGGATCAGTAAAATATTATTTAGATGGTAACTTCAAAATAGTGGAGGATATAACTAAAATAATTAATTATTTTATTATTATTTTATTTAATACTAATGTTTAGTACAAAATATATATAATTTTCATTATTCTCATGGAGCACTAATATGCTAAATCAATGTTTCTACGATTTAGCAAATTAGCATGCTATTCCAAACAGTCAATTTGTATTTAAATATTGAATGTTGTTTCAAGTAGCGAGCTGCTCCGAATTAGTCACTAATCCATATGAACCAAACAATAGCAACGATTTAACTGCCATTGTTTGATGGAGCCATCTCGATCCCCTCCAGTAGTTGTCACGTGGTAGACCAACTGCTACATAACAAAGTTGTTCCAATCAATTCTTATTTTATGTATTTATCATTTAATAAGAAAGGTATCTCATATATGAAAACCCATATTAAAAGTCTGCTTTGTGGTCCAGTGGTCCTTATATGCTGCGATTCCTATATAACAGGAATTTCATTACTGAATCGTCCAATTAAAAATGAATATATAATTTTTGAAATTTTTATTCAATCGTTATAGATTATGTGATCGAATATCAAAACGTATTTTTTTTGTAGGATAAGCACTCATTTTTAGCTTCACTTATTAGTGAATTTATCAATTTATACAGATAAGAGCATAACTATCCAATATTAATAGAGGAAATAATACGTATTACCCATGATAAATCGCCGAATTTGTTATCTGGAGACATGGGCGGATGCAGGATTTTAGTCGGGGGGGGGGGCAAATATCAGATTGTAATAGCTTATCGGGTTTAAATTCATTAACTAATCGGGTACTAAATAAAAAATAATAATTTAATATATATTCTTACATAATAAAAAATTTATTAGAATAATAACATTTTATATATTAAAAATAATAATAAAATAAAGCTCAAAATAATAGATAATCAAATTGATGAAGAAAATTTTTGTCTATAAAACTTTATATTTTGATATCTTTGCATAATTATTTCATTATACATGATATTAAATATTTTTTTCTCAATAAAATTAATCAGACAATCTAGGGGGGGGGGGCCAAAAAAATTTCGGGGGGGGGGGGGAAACTACCGAAAAACACTGTTTTTCAAAATGTGCATCCGCCCCTGTCTGGAGAGGAATCCATTTGTCATTCTACCAAAATAAAATTTCCAACATTATCTATTTTTTCCCCTTAAGGGAGACATCCTCTTCACTCGAATTAATTTAAGAGAAGGGATCGGTTGATAATGGGTTATTTTAACAACCTTGATAATGAACCTTTAAATAAATACAAAAAAAAACTTAAAAATAAAAAAAATAAGTTATAGATAGATGTATTCTTCTACCTATGGATTGATGGTCTTTCAAATTTTATGTAATTTCATTATCGTTTGATAGTCCATCAAAGACCATCAATTTTTCATATAATTTGCAACGGTTCTAATTTAACGGTTTTTGATGGACTATCAAACGATAAATGAAATTGCATAAAATTTGAATGACTATCAATCCATAGATAGAAGAACATATTTATAAATTTTTTTCTATTTTTACGATTTTTATATTTATTTAAAAGTCCATTGTCAAAGATTCTCTTAATTTAATGTTACATTTTGAGTATCCGTGCGTCTGAATCCATCCACTTCTAGTCTCTATTGAGATGATGCGACGAGGAGATTTATCACTTCCAATTGTTCTTGAAAAGAAAAAAAAACGAGTTTATTGAAAATCTTAATCTTTTATATGTCTTTCTTTGCAACAATTTCTCTTTCTCAAGACGTGCTGATCTCGAAAGTGATATCTTTTTTGTTTACTTTGACAACTTTCTTTTTTTTTTTTTTTTGAAATTTTGATTCATTGCAATATATAATTTTAGATTCCAGAGAAATTCGTGGATGATTTGATTTGATTTCAGTTTTGAACCATTTTCGAAAAAAATAAAATAAATTCTCAAATTTCTCAAAAATAGTATAAATAGATTCAAAATAATTTGTAAAAATTCTTAAAATAGTAAATTTTATAAATATTCTTGAACAAATAAATTAATTATATTCAAATTTTATATAATTTTGATTTTTTTTTCTAGATTGTTAAATTCAATAAATTATGTTTGAATTGAATAAAACTTGAAACCCAATCAATTTATAACTTCACAAATATATCATTGATCTTTTAACAACAACAAAGTCTTTAATCTCAAATAAATTAGGATAGACTTGAAATGAAACCCAATCCAAAAGCATAGAGATCATAGATCTTAAATTTTCCTTGATTATATGGATTAATAGACTTAACTACTAAATAATATAAAAATAATTATTTCTAAAATACAAAATTATTATTTTTTTATTGATAATTTTTTTAGGATTACCATATATAATACAAAATCTCTCCTCCAATTCTTTGAAGTCAAGTTTCTTAATCTGTCATTAAACCCTGAGAAGTAGACATAATTATAATTTCTATTTCATCTAGAATCTTAGGAATTTATTGATATCTCGAATAAATTCATAAATTTGGTTGGCTTATGTGTTTTAAAAAAATAGTAAAAAAAATATGATAATGATGATGATAATAGTGACATTAATGATGATAATGATACTAACAAAAATGATGATGATGATGATAGTACTAATAATAATACAAATATCCATAATAATAATACTAATAGTACTAGTAATAATATAGATATTCATAATTATAATAACAGTAATACTACTAATAATAATTCTATACTCTACTGCTAAACTCTAACTTCTAGATTCTAACTCTAAGATAAAAATACAAAATCTAGAAACCTAAGGTCTATACTGCTAGACTCTAACCCGACCCGATTATTATCAGAAGGCATTTTGGTGAGTCACCTAAATCTAAATTAGGGGTGTCAATGGGTTGGGTTGGGTCGGATCATATTATTTTATTATTTTTCTTGAACCGATCTGAACTCGACCCGATTATATTCGGGTCAAAAAATTCTTGACCCATACCCGACCCGACCCGTGTAAAATAATTAAATATTTATTACTTATTATTATATTATTTTAAATAATTAATATTAATTAATGAGAGGGGATCGGTTGACAATGAGTTATTTTGACAACCTTGACAATGGACCTCTAAATAAATACAAAAAATCTTAAAAATGGAAAAAAATTTATAAATGTGTTCTTCTACCTATGGATGGATAGTCATTCAAATTTCATGCAATTTCATTATTATTTGATAGTCCATCAAAGACCGTCAAATTGAAACCGTTGCAAATTGCATGAAAATTTGATGATCTTTGATGGACTAGCAAACGATAATGAAATTGCATAAAATTTGAATGACCATCAATCCATTGTCAATCGATAAACTTTTTTCCATTTAATTTTTTTTTGTATTTATTTAAAAATTCATTGTTAAGGTTGTCAAAATAACCCATTGTCAATCGATTCCTTCTCTTAATTAATTTATAATTAATCTTAATTAGTATATAATTAATATATATTTAAGTTTTAATTAGTACTAAATCATAAAATTATTTAAAAAAACATAATTAATTGAATCGGGTCGGGTTGATCCAAATCCAACCTGTCACGATTCTCAGGTTCAAAAATTAAACTCATATCCAACCCATTTATCTTTGAGTCATATCAGATCAGATCAGATTCAAATAGAGTCAGATTAACTTATCGGTCGGATCAATAATTGCCACCACTAAATTATTCTAAATACATGGGGGCAAGCATCTATTTGGACTTGAATAAAATGAGGGAACTTACACAGCGGCGAAGAGAAAGAGAACTCTCCTTGGGTCCAGCCACGTGGACCGTCGCCGACTCGGCCGCTTACTCTTCCCTCCTACTCTGGGTGTCGTAACACGAAACTCCTCACTGGGGCCACCAGATTGCGCCACGTGGACACATGATACCTCTTTCTCTTTCTCGTCCTTCCGTAAGTCACCTGTTGATAGAGTAAAAGGTAAATAGTCCAGTCTTATTTACATATAGGCCCCTCCGTTTATATGATTATATCGAGTGACCCGACATAAAACTTCCCAAAATCCAAGGCATTAAAAAGTTTTGATTTTTGTTTATTGACTTGACTTGAAAAAAATTTTGATTTTTGTTTTATATATCTCAAGGGCATGTAAGAAGAAAAAAAGTTATGATTTGCTCACCAGTTTCTTCTCCTCCGTTTCTTTGTAAGCCTTTAGAAAAAGACGAACTCTGGATCTTCCCAATTTTCAAGAGCGCATGAATAAAACACAATCGAATTATTAAACCATCTCAAAATGTGTTTGAATAAAACAAAATAATAGAACGATGGAATCAGCAAAACCATACATGCTCCGTTTCTGGCGAGAGAGCTCCGATATCGACAGCCACGAATCCCTCAGGCAATTTCTCGATCATATCTTGGTTCTTTACAAGATTAGCCATCAAAAAAGGAAAAAAAAAAAGAGGAAGAAAAAGCGAGCAGAGGTTTCTCACTGGTACAGAGCCAGAGACCTCCGCCATGACAGCTAGTGTATTTTATTTCATTGAAACCTCGTGTTTTAGTAACGTAACTGGTGGAGTGATTACTGATTAGTGATTAGATACAACTCCCTCGCTTTATTTGATTTTCTATGTCGTTTTATACATGTGCTTTTTTCCTTCTTTTCAAGCGGTAGTTGGCATAAATTGATGTTGAAGAGTGCGAGAGTCCGAGACAAACAAACGGATCTTTCATCTTTGGTTGGGACAAGTACATAATGGTCCTCCAAAAATTAATATTCCGTTGTTGATCCCCGAATGTCATGCTGATGACGAGAGTAAAAGAGAAGGGGAGGTTTGGTTAAAAAAAAATACATACTGGTCCTCCAGAATTCAATAGTCATTTATTTGAACCTTGTATGTCATGCTGATGTAGTTGCAAACTAGCAACTTGAAAGCTGTGAATGAAATCGTCTCTAATTTCATAGATTACTTTTATTTTATGAAATGCGGTGGAAAGTGGAGATTATGTAAATACGTTTGATACACTTATTTTTTATTGAAGTTATTAGCGTCAAATAATGGTGGGCCGAATCTGACAAATACCTTTTTGAGAAAATAAAAAAAGCCCAAAATATTGTATCTGATTTTTTTTTTCAAGCATTATCTGCATGTCTTTGTAAAATTAAGCTACTGCGACATAGTTCAGACCATGAAATTAGTCCCAAACAATCGTCCTAATCTTTTTTTAATTAGAAAGACGTACTACTTTAGATTTAATTATAATTGTTTCTCTTTTGCTCATATGATTAAATCAAAAGGTGGAGGTAAGAAAAGATTTAACTGAATTTTTTTATTTCTTGGACTGCCTCCTATAATCTAATAGGATAATGAAAAATCCAAACTAGATATTTGCAATATTTCTTGTTTTAGTAATTCTAGGTTACATCTAATTTTTATGATATTTTTAATGCCTACGGTACATCTTTTGAAAAAAAATATTACTCAAATAAAATTCAAATAATAGATATAATTATAATGATTTAGATAGAATATGTATTAAATTTGAAATAGTTTAGAGGTTAATTTGTCATTCATCACAATATCATTGAAACTCCACCGCTAAAATTTTGAAATTATATGATGAGAGGCAAAATCTACTTCCAACGTGCTAAAATTTGATACACACATTCTATCTAGCTAAGTCATTAAAAAAAAATATGATTTTAAAATTTCATTTGAATATTATTTCATAAAAATGTATCATAAATATTGAATGTATGCTAGAATTACTCTTATTCTTTTTAGATTTTGCTATTAAACAGATTGACATCATTAGCGTCGTTGTCGCTGGTCAAATTGGCTAGCAGTTGCTGAAAGATGCACCATCCGCGGCCATAGTGATGTTGAGTAGTTGACAATTAATTAATCAGTGAATATGAGAAATGTACAGCATAGACAGATCCATATACAGCTCTGATAAATAAATAAAACATCTGTTTTCTTTTCGAAAATGCCCCCCTCATAACAAATATCTGCAATACTGGAATGAAAGAAAAGTTGACGAAGAAAAGAGAGATAAATGAACAAAAAACAAATTATTTGGAGTCGATTGCAATGAAAATTAATGAACGACTTAATTAACAATGAAAAGCATAAAGAAATATTTATAAAATTCAGCAACAAGTCAACAACCTTCTGATATATGAACCCCAACAACAACCACAAGCTCAAACAATCTGTCAAAGTAAATAAAAATAATAATCAAATTGAACATAAAGGGCAAGAAAATTATATTCCTTAATTAGTTAATAATGTAGCATTTCTTTCTGATCTTGACGTGGCTACTGGTAATCACACCAATATTTCCCATCTTGATCATGGACTCGGCAAAATCTTGGAAGAATTCAGACTCAAACACATTGGCATGCTTCAGGACATAGGCTCTGGTAAAGCTGTCAGCTAAAATATTTGTAGTAACTGGTATTGAATGTCTTGTAACTGCCAGGGTCCATCTCGATGACTGTCTTGGTATCAGTTGAGCTGCATTTTGTTCTGAGTTTGGTGATGTAATTCCTGTCCAAGAAGGGTCATTCAAGTTATTTTTCCTGGTGAAATTGTATAGATGGTCGATGATAGTTGCACAGTTTGCAGTTCCAATTGTGTGAGCACCTAAGCAGAATATGAAGTAGATGAATATTTGGTATTTTGGTGAAGTACATAGCAAGTAATTGTTAGTAGAAATATTGAAACTAAATAAGTCTACAATTATAATTTCTAAGGGTACATTTAGACCTGACACAATTCTTGACAAGTTGACATTACAAAACATTAATTGCTTAAATTGACAATTTTTTTGTAGAAGGATGAATGTTTTCAAGCTGAAATAATGGCAATTTCAAATAGGAAGATAACTTAGAAATTTAGAAAATTGAAATATGTTGCGACTTGCGACTTGTGACTTCTGAGTATATATTATTACCAGAAAGGACAACAAGTCCTTGAGATTACCAATATTGTTTCAATTTGCTGCTGAATGGCTAGGTGGTAGAAGTTAGACTGCTCAAATTGGAAAACAGTGATATTTGGTTTGACATCTGAAACATCAGTTTGCTGCTGAGTGCCTGAATGAACACTAATTTCTTTTGTTTATATTTTATACTTTTTTACTCAACCAAGAAAGAAGATAAATGTTTGAAAAGAACACCAATGTTTGATTAAAATTAATTACATTAAAAGTTGTTAACTTTCAACAGAGCAGGGCTACATTTCCTTCACAAACTGGATCAGCTTCCCAGCAATTCAACACATCGCAAGGAAAACTGGGTACAGTACTAATTAATCCCAAACATCCGAAACAAAATAAAATCGAGATGAAAAAAAATAGATGTCGGTCATCATTTGTTGACAACATAGCATTTTTTTCTGATCTCTCCCTGGTTCCCAGTGAGCACACCAATATTGCCCATCTTTATCATCGACTCAGAGAAATCCTGGAAGAATTCAGAATCAAATCCATTGGCATGCTTCAGGACGTAAGCTCTGGTAAAGCTGTCTGTCAGAAGGGCCCAGTCAGAGTGGAAGGCGGATCTTATCTTAGTCACGTATTTGTAGTAACTGGTATCGAATGTCTTGTAACTGCCAGGGTCCATCTCAATGAGTGTCTTGGTATCAGTTGGGCTGCACTTCGATCTCAGTTTGGTGATGTAGTTCCTGTCCAAGAAGGGATCGACATCGTTCAAGTTGTTTTTGCCGGTGAAATTGTATAAACGGTCACTGATTGTTGCACAGTGTGCTGTTCCGATTGTGTGGGCACCTAAACAAAATATTAAGTAGAAGCACAATGGTCAATAGTAAAAATTGTTAATGGAAACATTGAAAAGACTAGAAGTCAGTAGTTTTTCATTGTGAAACTAACTGTCATTAGATAAGTAGTTGGATAATGTCAGGCAGGGATGCAGTGCCCCCCATACAATTAAAAAACCAGGATTACTTAAATTTTGGTATATTAGAAAATTAATAAATTTGAAAAATGTTTAGTTTTTCTTTTTGCTCAACTGGCTTAAATTTGAAAAATGTCATGTGTATATATTATTACCAGAAAGGACAACAAGGTCTTTGAGATCAAGGCCCTTGACAGCAAACATCTGAATCAGTTGAGTTATATTTGCTTGAGGTGGAGGTAGTTGCTTGGTCTCATTAGCAATTGATATCTTGCCATCTCTCCTTCCTAGTGATACCGGCCATGCGGGTCCTTTGCTCTGTATAAGGCAAATTCAATTCTCAGTCATTTTAAAGTTCTCTATGAATTATGATGCTGCACTAGTTTTTACTTTAGTAATCCACAGCAAAAAGTGAGGCCATTTTCTGAATGCAATCACATGTAATGTGAATAATAGACAAACAAAATGCATATCTCCAAGACTGCAACAGTTAATTAGAAAGGCACTTACCAACCAGACCGCATCCCGTGCCATCAGAGCAAGGACATCAGCACAGGAGACTGTGTTTGGGCAGGCCTTCTCCAACTTAGCCTTCACCCTTTCAACAGAGCCCATTCCACGGAGACTGAGGTTTGGAAGTGCATCTTTCTCTGCTTTTCTTCCTGGTGTTGAATCCAGCAGAACTGAGCCATCACAGCCCTATGTCACAGGAAAAATTAATGATCAATCAGATTTTTTTTTCTTTTCCTTTTTTTTTTCTAATTTATTTCTGCTAAACACTCTTATCTTTAATGTTTTCGATCGGTTGCAATACTGTAACCTGAAAATGCAGGCCAAAAATGATGGAAATTGGATCATTACACTATAACATGATAACAATGTCATAGCAATTGGCTTTTGTACTAATAGCACAACCATAATATATAGTTAATTAGTATAATAATACCAGACCAAGTGAAAATCATTAATTGTTAAGTAGAAGCTATCAAAGATAAAATGTTACCCTAACAAAACAATCATGGAAATGAAGCCTGAGAAATGGACCAGCGAGACTTGGTGCCACCGAGAAAATTTGGATCATCTCTTTCCGGACTATTTCTTCTGCATTTGGGCATGTCTTGCTGTAGTAATCAACACTTAGATGCGCATTAGTTGGATAGAAGAACAGAAAGTATGGAACCAAAGTCAACAAAAATGCAAATGCACCCCTTGTGGCCATTTGTTGCAGCTGTAATATCCGTTACAAGTTTTCTAATATTGTGGTGGAATGAGGTACTGCAGAGTGTTCAGAGTCATATTTATAGATACACAAATGGAATCCTCTTAGTGATTGAATGCTGGAATGTCCATATGCTACAAAATAATTGGGGTTACGTAGTTTATTTGAAAATATCTGTCCTTTTGGGTTATGACAAAATTCGTTACCCGTTTACCAGTTATTCTCATCCATATATATCAAGTTAGATTTAATTCTAATATTGTTATAAATATTTTTTTTTCCAATTTATTAGATTCTGGGTATGATTTTTTGATAATATGATGTTATTTTCATTAGCATGTGGGCTTGGGGATACCATTATTTCATCTCCGTTAACCTATAAGATAATTCAAAATAAGTTGATTACCTGCATAGATGTTGAATCACATTTTGTATTATAAATCATTATATTTTGTATCATATCGTATTATTAAGATACACTAAACATGAATAAAACAACTAATTAGACATATGTTATATTTTTTCTATTTGAGAATCACTATAATATAACATTTTATCACATTTATACATAATACTAGCACCACATGCATGCTATGATATGAATACTATTTTTATTATAGTTCCATGATAATCCAAATAATATAAGTACTAAAAAAAAAATTCTTCCAATCAACCACATATAAATTCAATATATATTTTTAGAATGAAATATCAAATAGGAATTTGATATACATAGTTATTTAATACATTAGAAAAAAATAGTTTTATATTTTTAAAGTGTCAGTTATTTTCGAGTCGGGATTTGTTAGCGATTTACTAAGGATTCATGCAAATTCCCTCTCCATAGACACAAAGTACATATTCATATCTATTGATCTCGGAATTATATCGTATCGTAAGATTCATATCTTGAATTATAAAATACTAACATCTATGATTACGTGCATAATATAACTCAAAATTATAACACTTTAAAATTCATAACACTTTTATATTCATTGATTGTTTCTAATTACGGATTTTAATTAATTATCATCAATAAGTAATATATTTTTTAAATGATAACATAAACAACATGAAAAGTCATTTTGTTATATTTATGGATTGTTATATCTTTTGAACTGGTAAAGTAACAAAATGCATGGCATCTAGTAAATTTATATTTTTGCAAGACATTACAAAAGTTGCTTTTTCTATTGAATAATAACCCTTATAATCGGACTACTATCTAAAGATATACGTATAACCAACCACTACAAAAAAAAAATTTAGCAATGGTTATTGATCAAGTTTAATAATAGTTTTTAAATAATTTATTAAAGAGGTGTTAGAGACTAAGTCTCTAAATAACCATTGTGAAATGAATGATGTTCTGAATTTTTTTAAATGACCTTTATCAATGATTTTGAACTCCTTTAATAACGGTTATGTGCTCAAAATTCATTTTTAAATAGTTCTTTAAAATAGCACCATCCAAAGTTATTGCTCTTATCCGTACTGAGAAATCACACCTAAAAGTAATAAACACGCTATCAACTGTTTTTCAGAAACTATCCATTTTTATCTTCGTTTACCTCATAGGCTCATACCAGTTGTTCCTCTATCATGCACGATGGAGGAGAAATGGCTAAAATGAGTTGTACCATGTTATCTCAATTGAGATGCATGTTCTCTAGTTTCATTTTAGTAAGTAGTATATAATTTAAAATGGTGGTTTGAGGTTTGGAAGGTGTTTTAACTTTTTTTTCTTCAAAGATAATATGGAATTAATTGACTTGGGCAACCCACAAATTCAGTCAACATACATCGACTATACTTTTTAATCCTTATTTCTTGATGCCAGACATATTCAACGGAGTACATATGTTCTACACCTCATAACACGTTAGGTACATTCTAACTTCTCTACATATTGGTCAAAATTGTTAGGATAATATTAGTTCATGTCGTGTGACCACAAGTTACATATTAATACTTCCTTGAGATTTAATTCTCATCTCTTTCTACATCAGGGACGCTCAAATGAACAATTTAATATTTGAATCTCATGTAAATGAACAATCTAACTGGAATTTCTTTTGAAGATAAAACAAAATTATGAAAATTGATGCATTTGTTTAAGAATTAGTTTTTGATCTAAAAAACTAAGGCAATGTGCCAATGTCAAAGGCGAATTGTTAGTAATGGCAAGTGCGAGTTGATATCCCACAAATTTTGGATCTAATAATATATTTAGTACGGTACTGGTTGCATTTGTACTGAACCATAAAGTATGATAATTATCCCCATTGATGAAATTCATATTTAAATTCTAAAGACTTTTTATTTGATGTGGATTTCTGTTTAAAATAAAAGCTAGTATATTAATAATTTCGAGATATTTATTTTTTTTAGAGTAATTCTTCTATAAATCTAAATCAAAATTTTAGTAGTAATCAAATTCAAAATAAATTGTAAATTGTAATTGTAATTTTATCGACCTGACCCAACCCGACATGACCCAAAGATAAATGGGTCGGGTATGGGTTTAATTTTTTTGACCCGAATCTGGTCGGGTCGACCCAACCCGATTAATTATGTTTTTTGAAGTAATTTTATGATTTATTACTAATTAAATCTTAAATATACACTAATTATATACTAATTAAGATTAATTATAAATTAATTAATATTAAGTTACTTAAAATTATATAAAAAAATTAATGAATATTTATTATTTATACAGTCGGGTCGATCCGTGACCCGTGACCCGATCCGAATCCGACCCATTGACACCCCTAGACTAATAGTTAATATTAGCTTGATCTCTATATTTTCAATATATATATATATATATATATATATATATATATATATATTTAAATTGTGATTCATAACTGAATTAGTATTTTTTTTTTAAGAAAAGCGAGATTATTCATCAACCTTTAAAAGGAAATCGTTCAAACGTCGTTGGGAGTTCAGACTAAGCCTGCGTACTATGACTCTATGATCAGAAGCTTTAGCCATGCACTCGCCAGTTTTGTTCACCACTGTATATAAAACTAAAATTGTCATTCGACCCCACACGTTATAGAACGTAGACGCCCCTTTGATGAGCCCGATTTATCCTACTTGACCAAATATCGAAAAGAATGTCATGCTTTAGAGGCCCACCTCTTCAACGATTTTAGACCGTTTAATTTTGATTTCGAGTATTGAATGATAAAGATAAATTCTGGTATATGTTATTAAATGAAAAAATTGATGAGTAAAAATTAATAAATTTATAAATAAATTAACCCATAACAGAAGTAGCCAATACTTAATGTATCCGTAAATACGCTGGCTCCCGAGGTTTTCCAGCACTATCGCGTAATTTTTATTCTCATCCAAATAGATCTTTCATGAAAATTGTTTATATGTGAAAATCTTAGTGGTGGTCGTTCTTATTTTTTTTTCCTCAAACTTATATTCAATAATCCACATTGAATGCGGTAATCTAAAAGATATTGTGAAATATTTTTACGATTGTAAATAAGACCTAAATTGATGAAAACACAAAGATAGAATAATTCCAATCCGTTTTAAACGCATCGTAGTAGAATTTTTATGCTCAAAACATGTCATATATATTAATTTAGTTCAACTCAGATAAATTTATAGGCACATAGAAACAAAAATGAAATGTCTCTGTGGGTTCTGGTGACATTAGAATCCCAGAGATGTACAGATTGATAAAAAAACATATTATAATTATACTAGGCAATTAAAAGATTTTTAGAAGAATTTTTGTGTGTAAAATGTGTTGCATCTATTTTAACTTAGCTCGGGTAAATTTATAAAATATAAGACGCCTTCATTTTTGTGCAACTATCATGTTTTCTCTTTTTAAATTTTCATTAACTCAAAATCTAAAGCTGAAATATCAAATAAAATAGTGAGATTTGATTATCTATGTATAAATTAAAAATTATGATATTTGAATATTATTTTATATGACATCAAAAACATATCAAAATGCACTAATATGAATAATTTTTGGACATTGATTCATACAAAATGAAAGAAAATAGTAAATATTTTTTTTAAAGAAGAGATCAAATTATCAGGATTATTGGTGCCAAATAAGTTCTTAAAATTAAATATCAAATAACTATTATTTAAAATTATTAAAGAACAAAGTTAATTGAAGAAATATTTTATAAATATCGTCTTATATGTGTAAAAAAATTATATCATTTCAATATTATTCATATATACATCAAGTATTAATAAAATAAAAAATGGACCAAATTTTGTGATTTAGTTTCCTTACTTGATGTCTATTCAAATGAAGTTAAAATTTTATGATTTTTCATATACATGTAATTGAGATAATATATAATACATCTAATGATTTATATTTTTTAATTTATATATGAATAAGTAAATAGACACCACGAATAACAACGATAATGATAATTGAATCATTTCTCATTTGGTTAAGTGCAAGAAGAAAATATAATATAGAAGATTAAGTTTAATGATCCTATTTTAATATTTTAGTATTAATTCTTTAGTTATTAGAAATTTAAAAAATGGAAGTACAACCAAAAAAATGAAGACATTTAAATCCCCTAAAATATATATATTATTTATACTAGTTTCTATGTTTTTGGGAAAGTAGAAACGCTAATAATAACCATGTGCTTTAAATGTATTCAAGTTTAATTTCAGGTGTAAGATGATCGTACATAGGAGCAGATCTGCATAGAAGTACGTCTAAGTCGGTGTACGGGCTTGACTTTCAGAAGCAAGTATAAAGCACTAAGTTTTTCTTTTGGATAAAAAAACATAGCTAAAAATTATATAAATGCTTAGGCTTTATAATATCTAATTATGTGAGAAGGTTATATTACGATTTCAATAAAATGATTAAAATGTGTTTTAAAAGCATTGTAGTTGAATGTTTTTCAAAAATGGTGCTAGTTCAATGTTAATCGGATTTGATCTCCATTCCCATTATGAGTTTGACTTGGTTGATTGTGAGTTCGTTATGGTTGCTACAAGTATATCATGTTTGTCGATTTTTATTTTATTCTGTAAGATTCGTTTCTTCAATTTTCATTTATAATATTGATGCAAAATATCGTTCGGGCTGCTGGATTTGGGTCCTTTGTCTGTTTGTCGAGATTCACATTTGAACTAATTTAGCTCGTGTTTGGTTCATTAGCTTAATAAGTAGAGTCGAGTTGTTTCGTTAGTTACTTTGAATTAAAAGTTGATTGAGATCGGCTCGTTAAATTAACGAGCAAATCGAAGTGGCACATTAAGATTCATTAAAATATATTTAATAGTTAATAATATTTTATATTTAAATTTATTTAAAAATTAATAAAAAACTATTAATATATTTTACATAAATTTAATATAATAATTTTGTACATATAAACTATTTACTATAATAAAACTTTATAATAAAATCATATAAATAATAAATATTAATAGTTTATCGAATCAAATGAGTTAAATCAGTATAATGAGCTGAGTAAGTTTAAACTCAATCTAAAACTCGCTAAGGGAGTGTTTGGCAATCAATGGAATAGCAAAAAGTTAGAATAGAATAGCTATTCCGACGAATTAATTTGCCAAACGAATTTTAGACTAAGTAGAAGAGTGCAGAATAGTGCTAATCCGGTATACCAACTTATAGGTGGAATACCGGATTAGTTCTCGTCGGAATAGCGATTATTATTTGATTATGATGTATTATATTATTATATTATGATTATGATTATGATTTAGTATTATTATATTATTATATTATATTTATGATTATAATTTATGATTATATTAATATTATGATTATTATTTATTATTATTATTATTATCATTATATTATTATTATTAAATTATTATTATCATTATTGTTATTATATTATCGTTACCATTAGTATTATTATTATATTTATTATTATTATAAATATAATTTTAATATTATATTATTATATTATGAATATAAATATAATTATTTTATTATTATATTATTATGATCAAGATTATTTATTATTATATTATTATATTATGATGATTATGATTATGATTATGATTATTATTGCTTATTATTATTTTATTTTGTATTATATTATTATATGTTGATTATAGTGATGATTAATTTATTATTATATTATTATAATTATAATTATTTATAATTATTTTTATGATTATGATTATATTTTTATTATTATATTATTATGATTATGATTATGGTTATATTATTATGATTATGACTATAATTATCATTATCATGATTATGATTATGATTATTATATTATGATTATATTATTAAAATTATGATTACTTATTATTATTATATTATTATAATTATGATTGTAATTATAATTTTTTATTATTATATTACTATATTATGATTATGTTTATATTTTTATTATATTACTATTATAATATTATTATTTATTATGATTATTTTTTATTACTTTATTATTATTATTATCTTACTATTATGATTATTATTTTACTATTATTATTATTATCATCATCATTATTAACATCATAATTATTCATATTTTAACTATTCTGAGTAACAACTGTCAAATAATATTTTCGCTCTTCTGAATAGTCAAAAATACCACTCTTCCAAAAAAATACTATTCTATTACTCTTCCAAAATTACTACTCTTCCAAAACTATTCCTTAATTTGCCAAACTGACCTAACATAACAAATCACTAAAACTAGCTGCTGTCGTTTTAAAAATCTTTTCCGTGCGAATACGCATGGGACAAAAAAAAGAGACAAAACACTATTTCTGTCTGCATCAAAAGCAGTGCACGCCAATTTTTCCTCAAAAAACAATAGATGGGAAGAGTAGACTGCATCCTATCCTATCGATCAAAAAACACTTGAAAAAAATATATATAATATTCAATTTATTTACAATTTTAGGTTTATTTTTTAATATGTTCCACATTTTGTATCATATTAGATATATTATATAAATGCATTTAATAATAATCAAATTGCAATTTAAGAAAATAAATATAATTGTTAGCGATCGCTTTTACTTGCTCAAAACACCTGATATTTCAAAAGGGAGATAAAATATTTGTGAATTAATAAATTTTACAGATGAGCAAGTAGTCAACTATGCATGTAAACTAAAAATACATATCTTTTGGGTTGCGTTGTATAGCACTTTGGATTGAGGTACAACGGAATTAGTATTTTTTGTATCTATTCGACGGCTAACTAAATTAAATCGCTAATAGAGAAAAAATAACATAGAAAAATAAAATAGAGTCAGCTAAAAAGCTCAGTAACCAGTTATTTTACGACGCATTTTTATATAATAGATTTATATATAAAATAATATAATTTAAAATTTCACTTAAATTAATGTTATATTTGTAACTTCAAAAAGTAAAATACATATTTAGAGTAAAATATATATTTTTTAATATTAAATTAAAAATATTTCTTAAAACTAATTACACGTATCAGATATCAAAAATATCACGCAAGTTTTCAGATTTTAACTGACTTATATCGTATGATGTAATAATTAACACATATCATATATTATAAATATTATGCATATTTTGATTATTATAATAAATTATTCACTATTTTCTAATCATCAAAATAAATCATTTATGCACATGAATTAAAATACGATTCAAATCAATTTGATTAACATAGACAACCATAAATCAAACAGTTAATATATGAGAAATGTTAATTTTCTGACACAATCTACTAAGTCTGGTAAATACATCTATTGCACTCGGACCGTTCAACCCACATATATTATGCACAAGCTTATACCATCTAATAGTTTGATTTCAATTTAGAACAGATTAAAGCATAATTATTCAAACATATTAAGTAAAATATATTCTGACATGTCAAGTTAGTTTGACCCAGCGGTATGCCCAAGTTCAGAGAAGTAATATAACCCACTTTCTCAATCAGGACTGAGTATAGAAGGGGACAATTTCAAGATGCACATACAGAACCTGTGTAATGCCCCGGGCTGATACGCTACAAAGACGACATCTTCTGAATCCATCCGACCGCAACTTACGTCGCCAATAAATGAAAATCAAGAGAGATAAAAGAAACAAAACAGAGTCATCTATAAAACTCAATAACTTATTATTTAACAATGCAGCTACTCTACAATAATATTATGAATATTAAATTTCCATCCAAAGCATTTTAAATGATAATAATTTATTTTTATTTATTAAAGTATGTATTTTAAGCAATTATGTATAAGCACATGAGTAATAAGTGGGGGATATCTAGGGGTGTCAATGGGTCGGGTCGGGTCGGATCATATTATTTTATTATTTTTTTGACTCGATCCGATTAAATTCGGGTCAAAAAATCTTGACTCATACCCGACTCGACGGGTCATGGGTCGACCCGACCCGACCCGTGTAAAATAATTAATTAATTATTAATTATTTTTATATAACTTTAAGTAATAAAATATTAATTAATTTATAATTAATCTTAATTAGTGTATAATTAGTGTATACTAAAGCTTTAATTAGTACTAAATCATAAAATTACTTAAAAAAACATAATTAACCGGGATGGGTCGGGTTAACCCGAACTCGACCTGATCCGATTCGGATCAAAAAAATTAAACCCATACCCAACCCATTTATCTTCGAGTCATGTTGGGTCAGGTCGGGTTCGAATCGGGTCGGGTCAATAATTGACACCCCTAGAGATATCCCATAAATTCGATAGTAGGGGGACTCCGCAGAGTATCTCCCATTCACAACCCTTCAGGTTGTGTGGACCCCCCTTTCGGAGTACGAAAGATTATGACATGTACAGTTATGCATAATTTAATCAGTTCTATTATTAACATTCAATCAGTTCAGACAATTCATGCAATTCATGCAATTCACATAATTCAGGTCACCGATTCATATGATAAGTCAAATGTCAATCAATCTATAACAATGTATAATATTTAAATATAAGTTATAGAGAAGTCTAATTATCTAGTACAAATACGATTCTGATTCTCGACTCGATGCACGATGTTTCTTGAATCGATTCATGACACTTATCTGAATCACGATGATATATTGATTAATTCATTGATATTGTTTTAAATAAAGTTTCTGATCTTCCTTCTATAAGTTGACTGTTCTTTTAAATATTTCTTACTTTTCTTCGTTTAAGATACATTGTTACCACACACTTTATGTCTAGATTATTTTTGTCAAGTTTCAAGTTAAATGTTGTTATAAATTAGCATCGAATGATTATATATTTTAATATAATTAAGTACTAATAAATTCATCATTCTTCCACTGTGCAATTCGAATATAAAACAGTGAAATGCAAATTAAGATACAAGACGAGGAATTTACTCTAATCAAATGAAAATAAGAATATATTTTTCAAAGCTCAATGATTGACGGCAGTGTTTTAAAGATGGGTTGGACCGGGGTGGTCCAGTTCAAACACGGATGGTTCAATGAGTTAGGATGGGTCGGGTTTAGACTAGATTGACGGATTAGATAGGCTGAGTTAAGACAAATTGGTTTTGAGGGAGTGTAGCTCGGGTTATTGAGAGCCAGATCGGATCAGTTCATGTTGGACCGTAGGGTTTAGTGAAATCAAATTTTTTATTTTTTAATAGTGAATAAATAACATCAAATCAAATTCTAAAATAAATTTTTTAAAATATTATTCAGTTTATTCGAATTTTGTATTATATGTTGCCTCATTTTAACTTATAGAATCACCAAAAATTATTAAAATTTTGAATAATATCTTCTATTCATTTATATTTTAATCATTATATACTTAAAACTTTATAACATGAATAGTATTGAAAAGCTAACATAAAAATCTTAAAATAATATTCAGTTTATTTGAGTTTTGTATCTTATGTTACATCATTTCAAAAATATAAAATCATTAAAATACACAAAATTATCTTGCATAAAGTCCTATATTAGATTATATTTCAATCATCGTGTTCTCAACCATTATGACATGAATAACGTTGAATGATTAACATAAATATATTAAAATAGTATTAAGTTTATTCGAGTTTTGTATCATTTATGGTCCCATTTCAACGCATGAAATCATCAAAATATAAAAAATATTTAGAATGATGTTGTCTACCCTTAAATTATCTTTCAAGAGATGGGCATATAATATTAAAAATAATAATAATAAGGAGAAATAAATAAAGCTAAATGGGGAGATAAACAGAGAAGAGTAAAATGAGGGCCACCAGTCAGAAAAGGTCGACGTTGGAATCCTAAGCTCTGGATCAAATCTATTAGTCTCACACGAAAATCTAAACAAAGGTTCAAGCGTATAAATACTCCATTATCACCCTCTCATTTGAGTGGATGACTCTCAGGAGATCTAGGAGAGAGTGATCTCCTAATGTGTCATCCACGTGATCGATTTCACCAGAGAACAGACAAATGAAAACTGAATTAAAATGAAGAAAGCCTCTCGTAACAGAGGGTGGGGGGAGAAGAAAAAGGGCCTATCGAGCTAGAACTCGCGAGAATGAGACAGAGGCTGACATGGTCGAAGACCCGATATAGACTGCAACAACTGCAGGAAGTATGGGCGCTATGCTTGAGATTGTTGGGCCGAGAAGAAGATAGAAGACAAATCCAATTATGCCGAGATGAATGATGAATCAAGCTCAAGAAATACTAAAGGGTATCTCGACATAGAGGCCAATAACTGAATGATTGATCAAAAACCCGATGAAGGTGATGATCGAGATGAAGGTGTTAGTCTCTATTAGGGGACACCTTCGAGGTCGAGTTGACAAGAGGTCAAACTTGAAGAAGCCTAGAAGAGGATAAGTTAAGGAACCGAAGCATTCGAGATGTATGGGACCTACATGAAGCGAGGCGATGTACACTTGGTATACCTAATGGTGGATACCGAGTCGATTTCGTTCGAGAAGAAGTAGCTCGAGAACAAAGATAGAATGTTGTGGATTGTTGAGATCGAGAAGGATGCTACTCGAGTGGTGGAAGAGCTAACAAGAGTTGATGAGAAATTTGGAAGAAGGGGTCGACTCCCTACTCGAGTGTATGAAGTGAGATCCTCGAGAAGCTCGGACGAGATGTCCAACTCGAAGAGATCGGGTCGAAAAAGTCTAAGAAAATTTGAGATGTATGTGACTTGTCTGGAACAAGTGAAGTACACTTGGTATGCCCGTTTGGCTGACACCAAGTCAATATCGTTCGAAGAAGCAACTCGAAGGCTATGGATCAAAGAGATCGAGAAAAAGAACTTGGAATAATCAAATCGCAAAAGGCTAGCAAAGTGAAGTGAAGCTCGCGGAATGAGTGGATCACGGAATTTACATTCTACATGAAAGGTACAACCTTCACATGGTTGTCGAAGAAGCAGCCCATCATCACATTATTCACCTGCGAGGCCGAGTATATTGCAGCATCACTTGAATCGACCAAGATTCAAGTTGATAACAAGTTGGCTATCGAATTAGCTAAGAACCCGGTACATCACGAGAGGAGCAAGCACATAGATGTGAGATTTCATTCAATCCAGGAACATATTAAGGATGGGGAGGTTCAAGTTGTTCATGTGCAAAGCAATGATTAACCTGTAGATATTTTCACGAAGGCCTTGTCGAAACTACTATTCGAGAACTACAAGTAGATGCTCGGGATGATGAAAGAACGAGACTTGAGTTTAAGGGAGGATGTTAAGAGTAGTAAACTCTAAGTTTCGATCTCAAAGGACCAAGAACTCGGGAATCCGATCACCTCGAGATACCCCATGCCGATCCCGAAGAAGCAGCAACAATACCAAGGACGAGCGAGTGCCAAAGGCAAAGCTCGAGATGGACTAGAGCCTAACAGTTTGAGAACATCAGGTTGCCCCGATGATGAATATAACACTTCTGACATTCATCGCATGTGTCAGAGACAGCTGACAAAAGCAACAGTACAAATTGACATAAATATGGCTAGGCAATTAATGTCATTGTATAGCTAGGATAATTAGAATTAGATTGATTGTATATGATTGCAGGTGCATTAATGACAATGAACACTATAAATAGAGGAGTAGTGTAGTGTAGAAATAAGAGAGATAAGAGAGAGAAAACACTTTGTAAATATAGTTGAGTTATAAAGAAAACAATTTCGAGAGCACTCTTCTTTCTCTCTGATATCTAGTAATTTATTTTATTCTCATTTAATTCAGTTCTTCGTTTGATTTTATTTGTTAGAGTGAACACATGTGTCAGATCTCGGTATAGTATTTCGAGTTCAAAGAGTTCGAGATAGATTTCGAGATAATTCATTTCGGAATAAATAGACAAGAAAGTCAACACTTATGATATGAACCAAGTTCTTTGACATATATAATGACTTCTGTATGTGTGTATAATTCCAGGGGTGCACACATTTGATGGGTCACATTGCACATCCTTCTCAGACCACTTGTACAACTACACGGGAACCGGCAATCAGGATCCCACATTAAACGGCACATATGCAGAGCAGCTGAAGCACAAATGTCCGATCGGTGACAACACCACAATAGTCGAAATGGTACAGGGTAACTTATTGAATTTCGATGGGAGCTACTACGGTGGTGTCTTGAAGAACCAGGGCTTGTATGTAGCTGATGCAGCACTGCTCGATAGTCATTGGAACAAGCTTATATGGAGGAAGTATATAAAGCAAAATCAAATAAGACATTCGTTGTGGATTCCGGAGTGCCAATGGTCTGAATGGGAAGGATCGAGCCTTTTACCAGAACCAATGAGTTTTCTTTTTGGACTGGCCGTATTCTTTTTCATATTTTTATTTCAAATATATATCCTAATATTTCATTTCGCCATTCATGGTTTATTTTAATGACTGTGCTTTCTTCTTCTTTTTTTAAGAAACAAATGTTACTCCGAGACACTAGTACCTAGTTCTATTATTTTTTGAAGACTATTCAAAACAGAGTCATTCCTCAGTTGTGACTTGAAAAAAAAAGAAGCGGGTTTCCGTTATTTATACTCGTTGGACAAAAAAATTAATTATCTTCGATAGTATTTTGATTCGATATTTAGGTGACAACGTTATAAATGTTTGTTCATAATTTCAATATCCTCAATAGACATATTTTGGTGCACTTCAAACTCGAATGAGACCAACTAAAAAAGCAGAGAGTAATTTTAGTATCCACAGAACAAAATATCTTCTAAAATATTGTTTAAATAAATTTACATATGATGTTCATTAAATTTATATATTTACATATGATGTTCATTAAATTTATATATTTACATATGATGTTCATTAAATTTCACGCGATATGAAATTGTGTTTTTATATACATCTAATAAATTTTACAGTTAATTTGAATTTTTTTTCATAGAAGTCCCCGCGAATCAATCTAAATTTAGTGCATAAGTTATTTAAAAAATTAAAAATATATATGCTATCGGATAAAGATTAAAGATATAAATTTTCACAAAAAGAGTACACAATAATCCCCTTTCATTGCCATCGTCTTTGACTATTCTGCTCTGTGTTTGGTAAACGAATAAAACAGAGATAATTCGGTGATAAAGTCATCACCAGTGAGAGGTGGTGATCAAACAGGCATCAAGTGAAGATGTCATTCCTTATATGATATGTAGATCATGTGTGACACAATTACTCAACTAGGCAACCATAGTAACAAACGAATAGTTCACCCACGAATAATATGCTGTAGGAAAAGTTCTTTTCGGTGCCACAGATTATCCCAATTAGTGAAGTTCTTTTCAGCTCCAACTTCTCTAAATTCATGGAAATTTCGGATGGATTTGAATGCGTGCTTATCCAATCCGTGGTCAGAATAAATCTGATCAACTGATATAAGTTTAACGACGTCATAAATAACTAATGGATCTGTACTTGTTTTATATAAGGTGGATAGTGGTAGGACACTGCACCCCGCGCTGCCAGTGAAGGATTAAGCTAGCTAGTGACCGAAATAGAGCGAGCTTTGTGTGGATGGGGAAGACGACGCTAGAAAGAGATTTTCACATGGTTGGTGGAACTGGGGAGAGCAGTTATGCTACTAATTCAATGTTTCAGGTTCCTTCAATTTTATCATCCCTTATCCCTTATCTTTCTCTCTCAGGAACTCAAAACTGAATGCAACTCAGCAAAAATAATTCAGATCTGATGAAAAATATATTAGATAATCTTAGACCGTGATCCTCTAGTGAATCACTAATTATAAATTAAATTACTTCAATCCATACCGTCGATCTTTTAGAGAGATGCAATCCCGTTGATCATCAGATTTCGTTAATCCTTCTAGCGATCTTCCTCTAATCCGTTGGAGCGACTGAAAGGACCGGTGCAGATAGTTATTGTCTCTCCTGAATAACCTCAAATTCTAAAATATTGAAGACTAAATTTTCTTCCAGTCCACAACTCATATAGAGTTTTATTTGTTGTCTTAGTCGGTACCCGATTTAAAACGTATGATGCTGTCTTAAGTACTTCTCTCTAGAGGTTCAATGAAAATGAGATATGAGAAATCATACTTCACACTATCTCCATTAATATTTGATTGCGCTTTTTAGCCACACCGTTCATTGCCGGTGAACCCGACATTGTATACTATGGCATAATCCTATTATCCTCCAAGAATTTAGAAAAAGACCCTAAACATTGCTCTCTCGAGCCATCAGAGCGACCGTAATATTCACCACCATGATCTGATCTGACACCATTAATCCTTTTGTTGAGTTACAACTCGATTTCAGACATGAAAGATTTAAATATATCCAAGACTTGAGCTTTTTCTTTAATTAAATATATATAGTCATATCTTAAACAATTATCAATGAAACTGATAAAATATACATGATCATTCGTAATTGCCATAGGGAATGATCTGTATATGTCCGTATGTATCAGTTCAAGAACATCGGTCATGCAGTTAGCTGTATATTTGCGCATGCTTATTTATTTGCCCTTAGCACATTCAATGTACGGACCAAGGTCCGACATGTTCAAGGGCAGCATGATTATACTTTGAATAAGATGTGTAATCCTCTGTTGAGAAATATGACATAAATGTCTGTGTCAAAGTGCAACTGAATCATGATTTGTTAATTTTTATCTAATATTTTGAGTTTCATTATTCAAAGTCTCATTATAGGAAAACATAATATCTAAAGCATAAAGATTATCCATAATGGATAGAAAACCAGAAATAACCATATTGGAGTGTCGATACAAATCAAACATTCCATCTCCAAATGAACTAGAAAAATCTAATTTGTCCAACGCGGAAATATAAATTAAGTTCCGTCTAAAAGACGGCACAACAAAAGTATCAAATAAATTGAAATATAAATCAGTTTTCATAAGTAATCTAAAATGCCCTATGATTTCAACTTCTGCCTTATTGTCATCGCCTACATAAATGTCTCTTTTACCATCTCTTGTCTTATGGTAACTTTGGCAACCCTATATAGAGCACATATATGTGAGTGGTTGCACCCGAATCTATCCACCATATGTCTATTGAAACTGAAATTGAATTAACTTTTTCACAAACAAGAAAAAAATACCTTTCTTTCCACGCCATGCATGATAATTGATATAATTTTTCTTTATGTGCATTTTAGATCCATAAAAGAAACACTCTTTCTTTTTCTTATCTAGCCCTGTCTTAATAATCAATTTCTTGTCCTTAGTGGGTTTCTTCTGCGAACTTGTAGTTGGAGTATCTGAATTGATTTTACATTTCTGTTTTTCCTTTTCTCTTAGATGTGGAAGTAATATTTGCGCTTTCGCTCTTATCCGTCTTCAAACACTCTTCCTCCTGAACACAATGCGAGATGAGCTGATTGACTGTTCATGATTCCTTCTGATAGTTATAGCTCACATTGAACTGTCCAAAAGAAGTGGGAAGAGAGTTGAGAGACAAATAAACTAATATATATTTTGATATATCCAGTTTATGTGCCTTCAATTTTAAAGCAGTATTCATCATTTTAAGAATGTGCTCCCTTATTAATTCTGTCATTATACTTCATTATGCAGAGTTTATTAACAGAATGTCTATTTCAACATTCTCATTCCTAACAAACCCCTGCTCAAATTCCTTAAGATAGTCTAAGGTAAAAGTGAAATAAAAAGTAGGTCACCTAAAACTTTTAGAAATGGTCTTTTGCATAATCTTAAGACACAAGCGATTTGACCTCATCCACTGTGCATGTGCATTTTGCACATTTTCAAAACTATCTTCAATAGGCACAGGTGATTTAGCCTGCTATAACGTTATGTCCAGATCAAGATACCCAAGAATAATCTCTAAAGTATCTTTCAATTTCTTATAATTAGAACCTATTAGCATCAGAATGCTATTGATGCCAGCAGTAAGATCAGTAATTTTTGCTGAAAAATACATGTAATATAACAAATCAAATGTCTGAATTATAATATTAAATCAAAATAAGGCATATTCCATCAACTAAGTATCCTCAAATAATAAATATCTTTGAAATTAATTATAATTCTAAAATAATTAGGTGTAATAGTGATATATAACGGTCTATTTGATGTCAACTAGTCAATTTTCCTTTGGACCAATTAACTAATTACACCTAAAACTTATTGACAATTACTTATGCATTACTACAATCTGTTTATATATAATAAGTGATTATTATATTTCCTTTGGGACATTCAAAGAATCAAATATTATATGTATATCTTCCGTATACAAGTTTGGAAAAATAATTAACGCTAATATGAGAGCTTACTTTGGTAAGATAATATTTTTGTTAATTATTTTTTTAAAAATATATTTTTATCCGAAGCCTTCATAATGATTTAACATTATCTTAATAAATATCTCAAATATATTGGCTTAACCTAAATATCAATTCATGAGTTCATGTAATCAATATCAAATAACCAATAACCAACATAAGTCAATTCATAAGTGAGATAATATGACCGAAGGCATGATGATTTCTTTTATAAGAATCCTCTTCACAATAGGCATCATGATGTCCTTCATGTAATTCTCTTCATTCTTATCAAATGACTATCCTAATCATAAATAAAAATTACACAAAGTCCTAAGAATGTGACATACAAGTCACCAAATTAAAAATAATTAATGGGACAACTTAGACCGCTTACATACATAAATCATTCATGCATTATAATTTTCACACAAGACAACAGAGTCCTATTATCTCATAATCTTTCTGCAAAAAAGAGTTAGGCATGCAATACAAGACGGGCTTCCTAACTGTTGCGGTCCCGCTTTAAAGCAAGGGTCAGGGGGCTGCAGCCCCTGAATTTTTTTTTTGAAAAAATCGTCAGTTTACATAACCGACAATAACCAATCTTGACATGATTCAAAAATAATCACAGCGGAATACATATTAGAAATTTATACTTTCTTAACAGAATTATGTTCTGTTAAGAAATTCGATAGTTAATCATATATAATTCAGAAACTACTTTATTGCACCCCTTGTGGCCATTTGTTGCAGCTGTAATATCCGTTACAAGTTTTCTAATATTGTGGTGGAATGAGGTACTGCAGAGTGTTCAGAGTCATATTTATAGATACACAAATGGAATCCTCTTAGTGATTGAATGCTGGAATGTCCATATGCTACAAAATAATTGGGGTTACGTAGTTTATTTGAAAATATCTGTCCTTTTGGGTTATGACAAAATTCGTTACCCGTTTACCAGTTATTCTCATCCATATATATCAAGTTAGATTTAATTCTAATATTGTTATAAATATTTTTTTTCCAATTTATTAGATTCTGGGTATGATTTTTTGATAATATGATGTTATTTTCATTAGCATGTGGGCTTGGGGATACCATTATTTCATCTCCGTTAACCTATAAGATAATTCAAAATAAGTTGATTACCTGCATAGATGTTGAATCACATTTTGTATTATAAATCATTATATTTTGTATCATATCGTATTATTAAGATACACTAAACATGAATAAAACAACTAATTAGACATATGTTATATTTTTTTCTATTTGAGAATCACTATAATATAATATTTTATCACATTTATACATAATACTAGCACCACATGCATGCTATGATATGAATACTATTTTTATTATAGTTCCATGATAATCCAAATAATATAAGTACTAAAAAAAAAATTCTTCCAATCAACCACATATAAATTCAATATATATTTTTAGAATGAAATATCAAATAGGAATTTGATATACATAGTTATTTAATACATTAGAAAAAAATAGTTTTATATTTTTAAAGTGTCGTTATTTTCGAGTCGGGATTTGTTAGCGATTTACTAAGGATTCATGCAAATTCCCTCTCCATAGACACAAAGTACATATTCATATCTATTGATCTCGGAATTATATCGTATCGTAAGATTCATATCTTGAATTATAAAATACTAACATCTATGATTACGTGCATAATATAACTCAAAATTATAACACTTTAAAATTCATAACACTTTTATATTCATTGATTGTTTCTAATTACGGATTTTAATTAATTATCATCAATAAGTAATATATTTTTTAAATGATAACATAAACAACATGAAAAGTCATTTTGTTATATTTATGGATTGTTATATCTTTTGAACTGGTAAAGTAACAAAATGCATGGCATCTAGTAAATTTATATTTTTGCAAGACATTACAAAAGTTGCTTTTTCTATTGAATAATAACCCTTATAATCGGACTACTATCTAAAGATATACGTATAACCAACCACTACAAGAAAAAAAAAATTTAGCAATGGTTATTGATCAAGTTTAATAATAGTTTTTAAATAATTTATTAAAGAGGTGTTAGAGACTAAGTCTCTAAATAACCATTGTGAAATGAATGATGTTCTGAATTTTTTTTTAAATGACCTTTATCAATGATTTTGAACTCCTTTAATAACGGTTATGTGCTCAAAATTCATTTTTAAATAGTTCTTTAAAATAGCACCATCCAAAGTTATTGCTCTTATCCGTACTGAGAAATCACACCTAAAAGTAATAAACACGCTATCAACTGTTTTTCAGAAACTATCCATTTTTATCTTCGTTTACCTCATAGGCTCATACCAGTTGTTCCTCTATCATGCACGATGGAGGAGAAATGGCTAAAATGAGTTGTACCATGTTATCTCAATTGAGATGCATGTTCTCTAGTTTCATTTTAGTAAGTAGTATATAATTTAAAATGGTGGTTTGAGGCTTTGGAAGGTGTTTTAACTTTTTTTTTCTTCAAAGATAATATGGAATTAATTGACTTGGGCAACCCACAAATTCAGTCAACATACATCGACTATACTTTTTAATCCTTATTTCTTGATGCCAGACATATTCAACGGAGTACATATGTTCTACACCTCATAACACGTTAGGTACATTCTAACTTCTCTACATATTGGTCAAAATTGTTAGGATAATATTAGTTCATGTCGTGTGACCACAAGTTACATATTAATACTTCCTTGAGATTTAATTCTCATCTCTTTCTACATCAGGGACGCTCAAATGAACAATTTAATATTTGAATCTCATGTAAATGAACAATCTAACTGGAATTTCTTTTGAAGATAAAACAAAATTATGAAAATTGATGCATTTGTTTAAGAATTAGTTTTTGATCTAAAAAACTAAGGCAATGTGCCAATGTCAAAGGCGAATTGTTAGTAATGGCAAGTGCGAGTTGATATCCCACAAATTTTGGATCTAATAATATATTTAGTACGGTACTGGTTGCATTTGTACTGAACCATAAAGTATGATAATTATCCCCATTGATGAAATTCATATTTAAATTCTAAAGACTTTTTATTTGATGTGGATTTCTGTTTAAAATAAAAGCTAGTATATTAATAATTTCGAGATATTTATTTTTTTTAGAGTAATTCTTCTATAAATCTAAATCAAAATTTTAGTAGTAATCAAATTCAAAATAAATTGTAAATTGTAATTGTAATTTTATCGACCTGACCCAACCCGACATGACCCAAAGATAAATGGGTCGGGTATGGGTTTAATTTTTTTGACCCGAATCTGGTCGGGTCGACCCAACCCGATTAATTATGTTTTTTGAAGTAATTTTATGATTTATTACTAATTAAATCTTAAATATACACTAATTATATACTAATTAAGATTAATTATAAATTAATTAATATTAAGTTACTTAAAATTATATAAAAAAATTAATGAATATTTATTATTTATACAGGTCGGGTCGATCCGTGACCCGTGACCCGATCCGAATCCGACCCATTGACACCCCTAGACTAATAGTTAATATTAGCTTGATCTCTATATTTTCAATATATATATATATATATATATATATATATATATATATATATATTTAAATTGTGATTCATAACTGAATTAGTATTTTTTTTTTAAGAAAAGCGAGATTATTCATCAACCTTTAAAAGGAAATCGTTCAAACGTCGTTGGGAGTTCAGACTAAGCCTGCGTACTATGACTCTATGATCAGAAGCTTTAGCCATGCACTCGCCAGTTTTGTTCACCACTGTATATAAAACTAAAATTGTCATTCGACCCCACACGTTATAGAACGTAGACGCCCCTTTGATGAGCCCGATTTATCCTACTTGACCAAATATCGAAAAGAATGTCATGCTTTAGAGGCCCACCTCTTCAACGATTTTAGACCGTTTAATTTTGATTTCGAGTATTGAATGATAAAGATAAATTCTGGTATATGTTATTAAATGAAAAAATTGATGAGTAAAAATTAATAAATTTATAAATAAATTAACCCATAACAGAAGTAGCCAATACTTAATGTATCCGTAAATACGCTGGCTCCCGAGGTTTTCCAGCACTATCGCGTAATTTTTATTCTCATCCAAATAGATCTTTCATGAAAATTGTTTATATGTGAAAATCTTAGTGGTGGTCGTTCTTATTTTTTTTCCTCAAACTTATATTCAATAATCCACATTGAATGCGGTAATCTAAAAGATATTGTGAAATATTTTTACGATTGTAAATAAGACCTAAATTGATGAAAACACAAAGATAGAATAATTCCAATCCGTTTTAAACGCATCGTAGTAGAATTTTTATGCTCAAAACATGTCATATATATTAATTTAGTTCAACTCAGATAAATTTATAGGCACATAGAAACAAAAATGAAATGTCTCTGTGGGTTCTGGTGACATTAGAATCCCAGAGATGTACAGATTGATAAAAAAAACATATTATAATTATACTAGGCAATTAAAAGATTTTTAGAAGAATTTTTGTGTGTAAAATGTGTTGCATCTATTTTAACTTAGCTCGGGTAAATTTATAAAATATAAGACGCCTTCATTTTTGTGCAACTATCATGTTTTCTATTTTTAAATTTTCATTAACTCAAAATCTAAAGCTGAAATATCAAATAAAATAGTGAGATTTGATTATCTATGTATAAATTAAAAATTATGATATTTGAATATTATTTTATATGACATCAAAAACATATCAAAATGCACTAATATGAATAATTTTTGGACATTGATTTTTTAATCATTGATTCATACAAAATGAAAGAAAATAGTAAATATTTTTTTTAAAGAAGAGATCAAATTATCAGGATTATTGGTGCCAAATAAGTTCTTAAAATTAAATATCAAATAACTATTATTTAAAATTATTAAAGAACAAAGTTAATTGAAGAAATATTTTATAAATATCGTCTTATATGTGTAAAAAAATTATATCATTTCAATATTATTCATATATACATCAAGTATTAATAAAATAAAAAATGGACCAAATTTTGTGATTTAGTTTCCTTACTTGATGTCTATTGAAATGAAGTTAAAATTTTATGATTTTTCATATACATGTAATTGAGATAATATATAATACATCTAATGATTTATATTTTTTAATTTATATATGAATAAGTAAATAGACACCACGAATAACAACGATAATGATAATTGAATCATTTCTCATTTGGTTAAGTGCAAGAAGAAAATATAATATAGAAGATTAAGTTTAATGATCCTATTTTAATATTTTAGTATTAATTCTTTAGTTATTAGAAATTTAAAAAATGGAAGTACAACCAAAAAAATGAAGACATTTAAATCCCCCTAAAATATATATATTATTTATACTAGTTTCTATGTTTTTGGGAAAGTAGAAACGCTAATAATAATAATTTTTTTTAATTTTATACAAACTATAAAAATGCGTTTGAGTGAAAATTTTGTCCATATAACGTGTCATAGTTTTTTAGTTTAGTTTAGATAAATTTATAAATATACAAAAGACACACTTTCAAATAATTGATTAATGAAGAAAATTACTACCATGTGCTTTAAATGTATTCAAGTTTAATTTCAGGTGTAAGATGATCGTACATAGGAGCAGATCTGCATAGAAGTACGTCTAAGTCGGTGTACGGGCTTGACTTTCAGAAGCAAGTATAAAGCACTAAGTTTTTCTTTTGGATAAAAAAAACATAGCTAAAAATTATATAAATGCTTAGGCTTTATAATATCTAATTATGTGAGAAGGTTATATTACGATTTCAATAAAATGATTAAAATGTGTTTTAAAAGCATTGTAGTTGAATGTTTTTCAAAAATGGTGCTAGTTCAATGTTAATCGGATTTGATCTCCATTCCCATTATGAGTTTGACTTGGTTGATTGTGAGTTCGTTATGGTTGCTACAAGTATATCATGTTTGTCGATTTTTATTTTATTCTGTAAGATTCGTTTCTTCAATTTTCATTTATAATATTGATGCAAAATATCGTTCGGGCTGCTGGATTTGGGTCCTTTGTCTGTTTGTCGAGATTCACATTTTGGGCCATTCGGCCTGTTGGATTTTATCACGGCATTTGTACTCAATTTCAGCCACCGGTGAATTACAATCATTCGCGAATTGTCCGCTTAATTGGTGAATTATACACGTTTAATTCGGAGTGATTTTTTCTCGTAGAGGGTTCTAATTTCCAAACCAGCCAAGCTGACCTAAATTGAACTAATTTAGCTCGTGTTTGGTTCATTAGCTTAATAAGTAGAGTCGAGTTGTTTCGTTAGTTACTTTCGAATTAAAAAGTTCAGATTGAGATCGGCTCGTTAAATTAACGAGCAAACTGAAGTGGCACATTAAGATTCATTAAAATATATTTAATAGTTAATAATATTTTATATTTAAATTTATTTAAAAATTAATAAAAAACTATTAATATATTTTACATAAATTTAATATAATAATTTTGTACATATAAACTATTTACTATAATAAAACTTTATAATAAAATCATATAAATAATAAATATTAATAGTTTATCGAATCAAATGAGTTAAATCAGTATAATGAGCTGAGTAAGTTTAAACTCAATCTAAAACTCGCTAAGGGAGTGTTTGGCAATCAATGGAATAGCAAAAAGTTAGAATAGAATAGCTATTAAACGAATTAATTTGCCAAAGCGAATTTTAGACTAAGTAGAAGAGTGCGAGAATAGTCTTAATCGGTATACCAACTTATAGGTGGAATACTGGGATTAGTTCTAAATCGAATAGCGATTATTATTTGATTATGATGTATTATATTATTATATTATGATTATGATTATGATTTAGTATTATTATATTATTATATTATATTTATGATTATAATTTATGATTATATTAATATTATGATTATTATTTATTATTATTATTATTATCATTATATTATTATTATTAAATTATTATTATCATTATTGTTATTATATTATCGTTACCATTAGTATTATTATTATATTTATTATTATTATAAATATAATTTTAATATTATATTATTATATTATGAATATAAATATAATTATTTTATTATTATATTATTATGATCAAGATTATTTATTATTATATTATTATATTATGATGATTATGATTATGATTATGATTATTATTACTTATTATTATTTTATTTTGTATTATATTATTATATGTTGATTATAGTGATGATTAATTTATTATTATATTATTATAATTATAATTATTTATAATTATTTTTATGATTATGATTATATTTTTATTATTATATTATTATGATTATGATTATGGTTATATTATTATGATTATGACTATAATTATCATTATCATGATTATGATTATGATTATTATATTATGATTATATTATTAAAATTATGATTACTTATTATTATTATATTATTATAATTATGATTGTAATTATAATTTTTTATTATTATATTACTATATTATGATTATGTTTATATTTTTATTATATTACTATTATAATATTATTATTTATTATGATTATTTTTTATTACTTTATTATTATTATTATCTTACTATTATGATTATTATTTTACTATTATTATTATTATCATCATCATTATTAACATCATAATTATTCATATTTTAACTATTACGAGTAACTTATTTGTCAAATAATATTTTCGCTCTTGAATAGTCAAAAATACCACTCTTCCAAAAAAATACTATTCTATTACTCTTCCAAAATTACTACTCTTCCAAAACTATTCCTTAATTTGCCAAACTGACCTAACATAACAAATCACTAAAACTAGCTGCTGTCGTTTTAAAAATCTTTTCCGTGCGAATACGCATGGGACAAAAAAAGAGACAAAACACTATTTCTGTCTGCATCAAAAGCAGTGCACGCCAATTTTTCCTCAAAAAACAATAGATGGGAAGAGTAGACTGCATCCTATCCTATCGATCAAAAAACACTTGAAAAAAATATATATAATATTCAATTTATTTACAATTTTAGGTTTATTTTTTAATATGTTCCACATTTTGTATCATATTAGATATATTATATAAATGCATTTAATAATAATCAAATTGCAATTTAAGAAAATAAATATAATTGTTAGCGATCGCTTTTACTTGCTCAAAACACCTGATATTTCAAAAGGGAGATAAAATATTTGTGAATTAATAAATTTTACAGATGAGCAAGTAGTCAACTATGCATGTAAACTAAAAATACATATCTTTTGGGTTGCGTTGTATAGCACTTTGGATTGAGGTACAACGGAATTAGTATTTTTTGTATCTATTCGACGGCTAACTAAATTAAATCGCTAATAGAGAAAAAATAACATAGAAAAATAAAATAGAGTCAGCTAAAAAGTTCAGTAACCAGTTATTTTACGATGCATTTCTATATAATAGATTTATATATAAAATAATATAATTTAAAATTTCACTTAAATTAATGTTATATTTGTAACTTCAAAAAGTAAAATACATATTTAGAGTAAAATATATATTTTTTAATATTAAATTAAAAATATTTCTTAAAACTAATTACACGTATCAGATATCAAAAATATCACGCAAGTTTTCAGATTTTAACTGACTTATATCGTATGATGTAATAATTAACACATATCATATATTATAAATATTATGCATATTTTGATTATTATAATAAATTATTCACTATTTTCTAATCATCAAAATAAATCATTTATGCACATGAATTAAAATACGATTCAAATCAATTTGATTAACATAGACAACCATAAATCAAACAGTTAATATATGAGAAATGTTAATTTTCTGACACAATCTACTAAGTCTGGTAAATACATCTATTGCACTCGGACCGTTCAACCCACATATATTATGCACAAGCTTATACCATCTAATAGTTTGATTTCAATTTAGAACAGATTAAAGCATAATTATTCAAACATATTAAGTAAAATATATTCGACATGTCAAGTTAGTTTGACCCAGTGGTATGCCCAAGTTCGGAGAAGTAATATAACCCACTTTCTCAATCAAGATCGAGTATAGAAGGGGACAATTTCAAGATGCACATACGAAACTGTGTAATGCCCGAGGTGATACGCTACAAAGACGACATCTTGAATCCATCGACCGCAACTTACGTCGCCAATAAATGAAAATCAAGAGAGATAAAAGAAACAAAACGAGTCATCTATAAAACTCAATAACTTATTATTTAACAATGCAGCTACTCTACAATAATATTATGAATATTAAATTTCCATCCAAAGCATTTTAAATGATAATAATTTATTTTTATTTATTAAAGTATGTATTTTAAGCAATTATGTATAAGCACATGAGTAATAAGTGGGGGATATCTAGGGGTGTCAATGGGTCGGGTCGGGTCGGATCATATTATTTTATTATTTTTTTGACTCGATCCGATTAAATTCGGGTCAAAAAATCTTGACTCATACCCGACTCGACGGGTCATGGGTCGCACCCGACCGACCGTGTAAAATAATTAATTAATTATTAATTATTTTTATATAACTTTAAGTAATAAAATATTAATTAATTTATAATTAATCTTAATTAGTGTATAATTAGTGTATACTAAAGCTTTAATTAGTACTAAATCATAAAATTACTTAAAAAAACATAATTAATAGGATGGGTCGGGTTAACCCGAACTCGATTCGATCCGATTCGGATCAAAAAATTAAACCCATACCCAACCCATTTATCTTCGAGTCATGTTGGGTCGAATTCGGGTTCGAATCGGGTCGGGTCAATAATTGACACCCCTAGAGATATCCCATAAATTCGATAGTGGGGGGACTCACGCGGAGTATCTCCCATTCACAACCCTTCGGGTTGTGTGGACCCCCTTTCGAGTACGAAAGATTATGACATGTACGAGTTATGCATAATTTAATCGGTTCTATTATTAACATTCAATCGGTTCGGACAATTCATGCAATTCATGCAATTCACATAATTCGAGTCACCGATTCATATGATAAGTCAAATGTCAATCAATCTATAACAATGTATAATATTTAAATATAAGTTATAGAGAAGTCTAATTATCTAGTACAAATACGATTCGATTCTCGACTCGATGCACGATGTTTCTTGAATCGATTCATGACACTTATCTGAATCACGATGATATATTGATTAATTCATTGATATTGTTTTAAATAAAGTTTCTGATCTTCCTTCTATAAGTTGACTGTTCTTTTAAATATTTCTTACTTTTCTTCGTTTAAGATACATTGTTACCACACACTTTATGTCTAGATTATTTTTGTCAAGTTTCAAGTTAAATGTTGTTATAAATTAGCATCGAATGATTATATATTTTAATATAATTAAGTACTAATAAATTCATCATTCTTCCACTGTGCAATTCGAATATAAAACAGTGAAATGCAAATTAAGATACAAGACGAGGAATTTACTCTAATCAAATGAAAATAAGAATATATTTTTCAAAGCTCAATGATTGACGGCAGTGTTTTAAAGATGGGTTGGACCGGGGTGGTCCAGTTCAAACACGGATGGTTCAATGAGTTAGGATGGGTCGGGTTTAGACTAGATTGACGGATTAGATAGGCTGAGTTAAGACAAATTGGTTTTGAGGGAGTGTAGCTCGGGTTATTGAGAGCCGATCGGATCAGTTCATGTTGGACCGTAGGGTTTAGTGAAATCAAATTTTTTATTTTTTAATAGTGAATAAATAACATCAAATCAAATTCTAAAATAAATTTTTTAAAATATTATTCAGTTTATTCGAATTTTGTATTATATGTTGCCTCATTTTAACTTATAGAATCACCAAAAATTATTAAAATTTTGAATAATATCTTCTATTCATTTATATTTTAATCATTATATACTTAAAACTTTATAACATGAATAGTATTGAAAAGCTAACATAAAAATCTTAAAATAATATTCAGTTTATTTGAGTTTTGTATCTTATGTTACATCATTTCAAAAATATAAAATCATTAAAATACACAAAATTATCTTGCATAAAGTCCTATATTAGATTATATTTCAATCATCGTGTTCTCGAACCATTATGACATGAATAACGTTGAATGATTAACATAAATATATTAAAATAGTATTAAGTTTATTCGAGTTTTGTATCATTTATGGTCCCATTTCAACGCATGAAATCATCAAAATATAAAAAATATTTAGAATGATGTTGTCTACCCTTAAATTATCTTTCAAGAGATGGGCATATAATATTAAAAATAATAATAATAAGGAGAAATAAATAAAGCTAAATGGGGAGATAAACAGAGAAGAGTAAAATGAGGGCCACCAGTCAGAAAAGGTCGACGTTGGAATCCTAAGCTCTGGATCAAATCTATTAGTCTCACACGAAAATCTAAACAAAGGTTCAAGCGTATAAATACTCCATTATCACCCTCTCATTTGAGTGGATGACTCTCGGAGATCTAGGAGAGAGTGATCTCCTAATGTGTCATCCACGTGATCGATTTCACCAGAGAAACGGACAAATGAAAACGAATTAAAATGAAGAAAGCCTCTCGTAACAGAGGGTGGGGGAGAAGAAAAAGGGCCTATCGAGCTAGAACTCGCGAGAATGAGACAGTAGGCCGACATGGTCGAAGACCGATATAGGCTACAACAAGCTGCAGGAAGTATGGGCGCTATGCTTGAGATTGTTGGGCCGAGAAGAAGATAGAAGACAAATCCAATTATGCCGAGATGAATGATGAATCAAGCTCAAGAAATACTAAAGGGTATCTCGACATAGAGGCCAATAACTGAATGATTGATCAAAAACCCGATGAAGGTGATGATCGAGATGAAGGTGTTAGTCTCTATTAGGGGACACCTTCGAGGTCGAGTTGACAAGAGGTCAAACTTGAAGAAGCCTAGAAGAGGATAAGTTAAGGAACCGAAGCATTCGAGATGTATGGGACCTACATGAAGCAGGCGATGTACACTTGGTATACCTAATGGTGGATACCGAGTCGATTTCGTTCGAGAAGAAGTAGCTCGAGAACAAAGATAGAATGTTGTGGATTGTTGAGATCGAGAAGGATGCTACTCAGGGCTGGAAGAGCTAACAAGAGTTGATGAGCTGGAAGAAGGGGGTCGACTCCCTACTCGAGTGTATGAAGTGAGATCCTCGAGAAGCTCAGACGAGATGTCCAACTCTGAAGAGATCAGGTCGAAAAAGTCTAAGAAAATTTGAGATGTATGTGACTTGTCTGGAACAAGTGAAGTACACTTGGTATGCCCGTTTGGCTGACACCAAGTCAATATCGTTCGAAGAAGCAACTCGAAGGCTATGGATCAAAGAGATCGAGAAAAAGAACTTGGAATAATCAAATCGCAAAAGGCTAGCAAAGTGAAGTGAAGCTCGCGGAATGAGTGGATCACGGAATTTACATTCTACATGAAAGGTACAACCTTCACATGGTTGTCGAAGAAGCAGCCCATCATCACATTATTCACCTGCGAGGCCGAGTATATTGCAGCATCACTTGAATCGACCAAGATTCAAGTTGATAACAAGTTGGCTATCGAATTAGCTAAGAACCCGGTACATCACGAGAGGAGCAAGCACATAGATGTGAGATTTCATTCAATCCAGGAACATATTAAGGATGGGGAGGTTCAAGTTGTTCATGTGCAAAGCAATGATTAACCCGTAGATATTTTCACGAAGGCCATTGCACATCCTTCTCAGACCACTTGTACAACTACACGGGAACCGGCAATCAGGATCCCACATTAAACGGCACATATGCAGAGCAGCTGAAGCACAAATGTCCGATCGGTGACAACACCACAATAGTCGAAATGGTACAGGGTAACTTATTGAATTTCGATGGGAGCTACTACGGTGGTGTCTTGAAGAACCAGGGCTTGTATGTAGCTGATGCAGCACTGCTCGATAGTCATTGGAACAAGCTTATATGGAGGAAGTATATAAAACAAAATCAAATAAGACATTCGTTGTGGATTCCGGAGTGCCAATGGTCTGAATGGGAAGGATCGAGCCTTTTACCAGAACCAATGGGACAATCAGAGCCGTTTGTGGTTCATTTGTTAATTAAACCAGAGCTGCATTGCACGCTGCATCAAGCATGTTTTTTTCAACGATCCCTTAACTATTGCTACTGTTTTTTGTAACAATTTTTCTTCATATATGTCAGTCAATCTAGCAAAGAAAAGTAAGGGGTTTGAGTTTTCTTTTTGGACTGGCCGTATTCTTTTTCATATTTTTATTTCAAATATATATCCTAATATTTCATTTCGCCATTCATGGTTTATTTTAATGACTGTGCTTTCTTCTTCTTTTTTTAAGAAACAAATGTTACTCCGAGACACTAGTACCTAGTTCTATTATTTTTTGAAGACTATTCAAAACAGAGTCATTCCTCAGTTGTGACTTGAAAAAAGAAGAAGCGGGTTTCCGTTATTTATACTCGTTGGACAAAAAAATTAATTATCTTCGATAGTATTTTGATTCGATATTTAGGTGACAACGTTATAAATGTTTGTTCATAATTTCAATATTCTCAATAGACATATTTTGGTGCACTTCAAACTAGAATGAGACCAACTAAAAAAGCAGAGAGTAATTTTAGTATTCACAGAACAAAATATCTTCTAAAATATTGTTTAAATAAATTTACATATGATGTTCATTAAATTTATATATTTACATATGATGTTCATTAAATTTATATATTTACATATGATGTTCATTAAATTTCACGCGATATGAAATTGTGTTTTTATATACATCTAATAAATTTTACAGTTAATTTGAATTTTTTTTCATAGAAGTCCCCGCGAATCAATCTAAATTTAGTGCATAAGTTACTTAAAAAATTAAAAATATATATGCTATCGGATAAAGATTAAAGATATAAATTTTCACAAAAAGAAGTACACAATAATCCCCTTTCATTGCCATCGTCTTTGACTATTCTGCTCTGTGTTTGGTAAACGAATAAAACAGAGATAATTCGGTGATAAAGTCATCACCAGTGAGAGGTGGTGATCAAACAGGCATCAAGTGAAGATGTCATTCATTATATGATATGTAGATCATGTGTGACACAATTACTCAACTAGGCAACCATAGTAACAAACGAATAGTTCACCCACGAATAATATGCTGTAGGAAAAGTTCTTTTCGGTGCCACAGATTATCCCAATTAGTGAAGTTCTTTTCAGCTCCAACTTCTCTAAATTCATGGAAATTTCGGATGGATTTGAATGCGTGCTTATCCAATCCGTGGTCAGAATAAATCTGATCAACTGATATAAGTTTAACGACGTCATAAATAACTAATGGATCTGTACTTGTTTTATATAAGGTGGATAGTGGTAGGACACTGCACCCCGCGCTGCCAGTGAAGAATTAAGCTAGCTAGTGACCGAAATAGAGCGAGCTTTGTGTGGATGGGGAAGACGACGCTAGAAAGAGATTTTCACATGGTTGGTGGAACTGGGGAGAGCAGTTATGCTGCTAATTCAATGTTTCAGGTTCCTTCAATTTTATCATTCCTTATCCCTTATCTTTCTCTCTCAGGAACTCAAAACTGAATGCAACTCAGCAAAAATAATTCAGATCTGATGAAAAATATGTTAGATAATCTTAGACCGTCATCCTCTAGTGAATCACTAAATATAAATTAGATTACTTCAATCCATGCCGTCATTCTTTTAGAGAGATACAATTCCGTTGATCATCAGATTTCTTTAATCCTTCTAGCGATCTTCATCTAATCCGTTGGAGCGACTGAAATGATCGGTGCAGATAGTTATTGTCTCTTCTGAATAACCCCAAATTCTAAAATATTGAAGACTAGATTTTCTTCCAGTCCACAACTCATATAGAGTTTTGTTTGTTGTCTTAGTCGGTACCCGATTTAAAACGTATGATGTTGTCTTAAGTACTTCTCTCTAGAGGTTCAATGGAAATAAGGTATGAGAAATCATACTTCACACTATCTCCATTAATATTTGATTGCGCTTTTTAGCCACACCGTTCATTACCGATGAACCCGACATTGTATACTGTGGCATAATCCTATTATCCTCCAAGAATTTAGAAAAAGACCCTGGACATTGCTCTCTCGAGCCATCAGAACGACCGTAATATTCACCACCATGATCTGATCTGACACCATTAATCCTTTTGTTGAGTTACAACTTGACTTCAGACATGAAAGATTTAAATGTATCCAAGACTTGAGTTTTTTCTTTAATTAAATATATATAGTCATATCTTAAACAATTATCAATGAAAGTGATAAAATATACATGATCATTCGTAATTGCCATAGGGAATGATCTGCATATGTCCGTGTGTATCAGTTCAAGAACATCGGTCATGCAATTAGCTGTATATTTGCGCATGCTTATTTATTTGCCCTTAGCACATTCAATGTACGGACCAAGGTCCGACATGTTCAAGGGCAGCATGATTATACTTTGAATAAAATGTGTAATTCTCTGTTGAGAAATATGACATAAACGCCTGTGTCAAAGTGCAGCTGAATCATGATTTGTTAATTTTTATCTAATATTTCGAGTTTCATTATTCAAAGTCTCATTATAGAAAAAAATAATATCTAAAGCATAAAGATTATCCATAATGGATAGAAAACCAGAAATAACCATATTGGAGTGTCGATACAAATCAAACATTCCATCTCCAAATGAACAAGAAAAATCTAATTTGTCCAACGCGGAAATATAAATTAAGTTCTGTCTAAAAGACGGCACAACAAAAGTATCAAATAAATTCAAATATAAATCAGTTTTCATAAGTAATCTAAAATGCCCTATGATTTTAACTTTTGCCTTATTGTCATCGCCTACATAAATGTCTCTTTTACCATCTCTTGACTTATGATAACTTTGGCAACCCTATATAGAGCATAGATATGCGAGTGGTTGCACCCGAATCTATCCACCATATGTCTATTGAAACTGAAATTGAATTAATTTTTTCACAAACAAGAAAAAAATACCTTTCTTTCCACGCCATGCATGATAATTGATATAATTTTTCTTTATGTGCACTTCAGATCCATAAAAGAAACACTATTTCTTTTTCTTATCTAGCTCTGTCTTAATAATCAATTTTTTGTCCTTAGTGAGTTTCTTCTGCGAACTTGTAGTTAGAGTATCTGAATTGATTTTACATTTCTGTTTTTCATTTTCCCTTAGATGTGGGAGTAATATTTGCGCTTTCGCTCTTGTCTGTCTTCAAACGCTCTTCCTCCTGAACACAGTGCGAGATGAGCTGATTGACTGTCCATTATTCCTTCTGACAGTTATAACTCACATTGAACTGTCCAAAAGAAGTGGGAAGAGAGTTGAGAGACAAATAAACTAACATATATTTTGATATATCCAGTTTATGTGCCTTCAATTTTAAAGTGGTATTCATCATTTTAAGAATGTGCTCCCTGATATTAATTTTGTCATTGTACTTCATTATGTAAAGTTTATTAACAGAATGTCTATTTCAACCTTCTCATTCCTAACAAATCCCTGCTCAAATTCCTTAAGATAGTCTAAGGTAAAAGTGAAATAAAAAATAGGTCACCTAAAACTTTCAGAAATGGGTCACAAGCGAAATAAAAAATGGTCTTTTAACATAACCTTAAACCAAATAATTTGACCTCATCCACTGTGCATGTGCATTTTGCACATTTTCAAAACTATCTTCAATAGGCACAGGTGGTTTAGCCTGCTATAACGTTATGTCCAGGTCAAGACACCCAAGAATAATCTCTAAAGTATCTTTCAATTTCTTATAATTAGAACCCATTAGCATCAGAATGCTATTGATGTCGACAATAAGATCAGTAATTTTTTCTGAAAAATACATGCAATATAACAAATCAAATGTGTGAATTATAATATTAAATCAAAATAAGGCATATTCCATCAACTAAGTATCCTCAAATAATAAATATTCTTTGAAATTAATTATAATTCTAAAATAATTAGGTATAATAGTGATATATAACGGTCTATTTGATGTCAACTAGTCAATTTTCCTTTGGGCCAATTAACTAATTACACCTAAAACTTATTGACCATTACATATGCATTACTACAATATGTTTATATATAATAAGTGATTATCATATTTCCTTTGGGACAGTCAAATAATCAAATATTATATGTATATCTTCCGTATACAAGTTTGGAAAAATAATTAACGCTAATATGAGAGCTTACTTTAGTAAGATAATATTTTTGTTAATTATTTTTTTAAAAAAATATTTTTATCCGAAGCCTTCATAATGATTTAACATTATCTTAATAAATATATCAAATATATTGGCTTAACCTAAATATCAATTAATGAGTTCATGCAATTAATATCAAATAACCAATAACCAACATAAGTTAATTCATAAGTGAGATAATATGACCGAAGGCATGATGATCTCTTTTATAAGAATCCTCTTCACAACAGGCATCATGTTGTCCTTCATGTAATTCTCTTCATTCTTATCAAATGACTATTCTAATCATAAATAAAAATTACATAAAGTCCTAAGAATGTGACATACAAGTCACCAAATTAAAAATAATTAATGGGACAACTTAGACCGCTTACATACATCAATCATTCATGCATTATAATTTTCATATAAGACAACAGAGTCCTATTATCTCATAATCCTTCTGCAAAAAATAGTTAGGCATGCAATACAAGACGGGTTTCCTAACTGTTGCGGTCCCGCTTTAAAGCAAGGGTCAGGGGGCTGCAGCCCCTGAAATTTTTTTTTGAAAAAATCATCAGTTTACATAACCGATAATAACTAATCTTGACATGATTCAAAAATAATCACAGCGGAATACATATTAGAAATTTATACTTTCTTAACAGAATTATGAAATTCGATAGTTAATCATATATAATTCAGAAACTACTTTATTGGCCAATCAGTTTCTGAAATATTTTATTTTTTTGGATTCTGATAAACTGATAAACTTGATTTTTGAAACCGATTTGCCAATCTAGATTTTAATTTTAACAAATAGATCTACAGATTTTCATATTATTCATAAACTATTTGATTAAAAGAACATATCCAATTATAAATTATAAATTTCTGAGAAATTTTGAATCAGTCATCAGATCTTAATAGTTAAACTAGAGTAGACTCTGATACCAATTGTTAGATAATCTTAGGTCGTGATCCTCTAGTGAACCCCTAATCATAAATTAGATTACCTTAATCCATGATGTTGATCATCCAGAGAGACATAATCTCGTTGATCACCAGATTCATTTAAGCATTCTAGCGATCTTTCTCTAATCCGATGGAGTGACTGAGAGTAACGACGTAGATAATTTTCGTCTCTTCTGGAACTCTATCTTAGAGAGAGATGAATTTCTGTTGAAAAATGAAAAGGTGTCAGAAAATAGAGAATGAAGAATTGATTTTGAAAACCAACAGTCTTCCTGCATATAATGGACACCCATAACTTAAAGCAGTTATTTCTTAGCGGGTCCATATCAGATCCAAATCTCTCTTAACGTGTTCACTGCTTAATCAGAAAACTATCTATAGTTGTGTTCTCTAGGGACCAATAACATAATTATATTATTATTAAACTTTATATAATTTAGACCATCACTAAATCATAAAGTTATTAATACGTATTCTATATATTAAAGGATCCACTTTTCATGACACATATTAAATCCGATTAATAATACATAATTTGATCACTTCATAACGGGTATAATTTGACAGTCTATTATTTAATATATATTTATTATATATAAGTCCATACATATTATAATTAATAACAATTAATTCCAACAAAATAATCCCTCATTTTACCTTTTTTCTATCTTTTTTTGTCAGAAAAAGTCTCCCTCATTTTAATTGAGAAACATTATGAGATTCACACTGCAATGAAATACTAAGTCACTAATATTTTTTTTTGTTTTTTGGGTATGCAATAAAAAAATTATTCGTGGAAACAGAGCCCCTAATTAATTAATTAATTTGATAAAATTAAATTTGACTCTTTCTTTTTGAGGTCATAAGTTAGGAGAAATTTTAGTGTACATTCAACTTTTATGATATATTTAATACTGATGGAACATTTAAAAAAATATTACTCAAATAAAAAATAAAATTTTAAATATATTTGTAGTGTCTTAGATATAATGTGTATAAAATCGTAGTGAATTTAAATTTTTTTGTCTCTCATCATACAATTTTAAAATTTTATTGGTGAAATTTCAATGACATTATAATGAAGGATCAATTAATCTCTAAATTATTTCAAATTTGATATACATTCTATCTAAAATATTAGGAACATCTATTATTTTAGATTTTTTTTTATTTGAGTAATGTTTTTCAAAAAAAAATGCCATAACTATTGGATGTGCCATAAAAATTAAATATACAATAGAATTATTCTTAAGTAAGATAAAACATGGTCAATTAGTTAACAATATTGACATGCACGAAATCTTGTTGATATACAACAATTTTTCTATGCAAAATTGTTTTTTTTTCGCTACCAGAAAAGGATTGCATCTGGTGCAATGTTCATGGTGAAGGAATCCTTGAAGTCGCTTGTTGTCTCCATCCCTTCGAGCGAAATGTTACTGGTTATTGCGGACTTGGGGTGTTCAACTGGTGCCAACACATTTGTTATGTTATCAGAGGTCATGGATGTCATCTCAGAAACATGCAAAAAGCTGAGTCGACCCATCCCTGAAATTCAGTTACTATTAAATGATCTGCCAGGAAATGACTTCAATACTCTCTTGAGTCCAGTTCTTTCTTCCTACAAGGAGAAGATGAAGGAATCCACAAAAGACAAGTCTATGCCTTTTTACACAGCTGCGGTACCTGGTTCGTTTTATGAGAGGTTATTTCCCAAAAGGAGTGTTCATTTCATCCATTCTAGTTTGAGCCTCCATTGGCTTTCTCAGGCAAGAATTCCTACCTTAGAAAAAGAGTACCACGTTTTGTAAGACCTCAGAGTCTAAATGGTATTTGCAGTATAATTTTAACTTTTAAGTCAGTATGTTTAAGGTAATATTTCTGTCCACACGCTCGTCCCCACTAACTAATTACCTTATTTAATTATTCTTTCAATTTTTTTTCCCATTTTCAGCAATAACGTCTCACAATAGGCACCCTTTCATTCAAAATTTCACTGTTTTTTCGAATCCCTCTTTTTTGTTTTGTTTCAAATTCTCTCTTTTTCTCTCTCCGAAACATTTCATTTGTCTTATTCATGTCATATTGACAGTTCAAACATTGATTAAATCTATTATTTACAAACAATTTGCATATTTTCTCTTTTTAATTTCCTCAAAATATGGTGTTCGGAATCCTTCCAACTAAATTTTATTTAATTTTATATTGTACATTTTTCTCGCCATGGTTTTATAAGTATCTTGATTTCTAGACTATGTGAATTGATGATGTGTTTAGAATCCTCTTCTCGTAATTTTTGTTTTTTGAAATTTATTTCATTGTTTGTTATTCATGAAGCCACAACCACTTAGTTTCCATTCAATGTATTGTTGGTTTTCTTATTTATTTTCATTATTTGTTTATTTGCTCCGCATCTTGTTGTTGGATATTGCTCTGTATTTTTTTAGGTTTCTATTCATTCCTCTATTGGAGTACTTCAAGTGAGTTGTCTAATTTATGTTTTCTTGAAAATAAATATTGAACCATCCGCGAATTCAAATTAGCTTCGATGTTAAATTTGTGAAATTGTTCCTCTTTCATTGGTTGTTTGTTAATTTTCAAAATTTTATGATAAATATTCATGAAAAAAATCACTATTAAGATTTTTTTGCATTAGTTTAGGAATTGGGTCTAATTTCAGTTTGATATGACAAACTTTCGTAGACCTTGCTTTTATGTAAATAACAAATATTCAAACGGTTGAATTTTCAGCATTATGTTGGTATGAATGGTTGGTATAAATAATTTCTTAGATATAAATATTACATTATGTTTAATTCAAATTTCTGTTTTGCCTATCCCACGCATGGTCATAGTTGACTTTGCAATGTTTTACTTTGCAGGTTCCTCCAGGACTAAATAGTGCAACAGAAGGCCCCATAAATAAAAATAGTATTTGGATTTCTAAGAAAAGCCCTCCTCTTGTGTCAAAATTGTACTTTGAGCAGTTTCAAAAGGATTTCTCTTCTTTTCTAAAGCATCGCTCTGAGGAATTGTGCTCTGAAGGTTATATGGCTCTAATACTTGGGGCTCGTACCAGTGCAGAGGCTTCAGTTGAGGAAAGTGCTGTGTGGATATCATGGTTTGATGAAGCATTGCATGAATTAGTCTCCCAGGTAATACGTATGTAGTGTCCTTACCATATTGTTTGTAATTTATCTCTCATAACCTCACTATGATAATTTACAGAAAAAAAAATTTGTGTCATACACAAAGCAATTCAAATAGAAAAGAGCAAACACAAATCAACCATAAATCCATTTAACGCATTATGCTTGGTTGTACAGGAAGACGTCTTTGACACCTCACAGATGGAATGAAAATATATTAATGCGAAGTAAAACCAAAACCATTAACACGTCATATATGAAGGGCACACAAAAGAATGAAAGAACAAGAACCTAATGACTCAATCGGTTGGCCCCCTGTTTTACTAATATGAACTGATAAATCCATTATTTACCATTGAAAGAGCAATCAATCTCTTCTTCTTTTTTTTATTATTGAAGAGACTAATTTCTCAACATTTTTTTTCAGATAAAAGTTCTCAGCGAGTTATTTCATAATTTCAGGGGATAGTGAAAGCTTCTGATGTTGATTCTTTCAGCTTACCTTTATACCAACCATCAATTGAGGAGGCAAAATCAATTATTGAAATGGAAGGTTCATTTGAAGTCGTTCAACATTATGTTTCTGGACTACTACAAAGTAATGGCTTGGATGTTGTGTCCGGTGATCCTGAGGAGAATTGGAAGAAATTCGGAAATGCTGGTAGAGCTGTCCTAGAGCCTTTCCTGGTATCTCATTTTGGAGATGCTATTATAGATCCACTCTTCTCCACCATACCAAAAAGTTTTGTGAAGCGATTGAGGAAAGAAGATTACAAATGGAATTGGATGGCCATATCACTGAAAAAGAAGTGATGTATCCAGAACAAATATGCAATAGATCCATTCAAAATATTAGCAACTAGGTACTTGAAATCTTGGTCGTTTTCAATAATACGTTATTTTCTTATAATGCCAAAATATTTTTCTCCTTCTCATGGTTGATGAATTACCTTGCATGTAGTTATAATTTTATTTTATACTACAAACCTGATATGCCATTTGGTTCATGAAGGCAGTGGACCGGAATACTGGACAACACTCTCAAAAGTTGCAAAATGAAAAAAAAATGGTCAATTGTATGCCGAATGGTGTTTTTCAAAAACAAAACAAAAAATTGTCGATTGTCATGTTTGTCTGTTATGAATTCTCTGAGCAGAAGAGATCAATTTATTAACAAAATTGTTGATTTTACAGATATCTGATTACAATGTATCAGAGTTTGTTTATTTTGTATACATACTAATAACTCCACAATTTCAGTTTTAATATTATTTTTTTGAGTAAAGATGTGAATCTAAACTATTCATCTTTTAATTATCTATGAAGGATCTCACATGGATTTCGAACTTAGAGATCTTTTATACAAAGAATATTGTCTTTGCCATTAGATCAAAACTGATTATCTGTAGTTAATTAAACATGTTTGATGAATATAAAGTTTTGATTGAATTTATTAGAAAATTCAGGAGATCTTGTAATTACTTAGTGTTCGACTTCGACTCCATATTGGGATAAACTTGTAAAGCATCTCACTAGCTACTCTGGATTTCAATTTTTACCCATAATCCCCTAAACTTCTCGATATCTCTTTCATTTCAAAACATTAAAAAAAACAGCAAATTTCTTCTCTGTAAATCATCGTCTTCGATCCGATAAACTTCAAGAATTTAAACTCACACAATTGGAACTGCACCCTGCTTATCTATTAATGACCGTTTGTACAATTTCACTGAAAAAACAACTTGAATGATGTATTTGATACCAGTTACTACAAATATGTGGCCAAGAGAAGATCTGATTTCCACTCTGACTGGGCCCTCTTAACAGACAGCTTTACCAGAGCCTACGTTCTGAAGCATGCCAATGGGTTTGAGTCTGAATTCTTCCGAGACTTTTCTGAGTCGATGATCAAGATGGGAAATATTGGTGTGCTTACAGGAAGCCAGGGTGAGATCAGAAAGAAATGTTATCTTGCAAACTAGTAACCAGGATTCTTATCTTTTGTTCTGGATTTCACTTTCAATTTTTTTGTTTCATTAAATATTTTAATTTATTTCAGAATGTGAATGTGTAGTGAGAGGTTGGGAAGAGATATTAGTGAGGATGTGAATAATTTGTTTGTTTGTATTTTTTTTGTGAATAATATGCTCTAGCTATGCTTAATCTTTTTTATTATTTTTTTGAATAATCAATTTTGTTTACCAAACTCAAAAAAAATTTATATACATCTCTTCCAAAAAAAGCAGTCATCCTCTCTAAGCACTTCTTTATTTTCAATTTAAGATAAGAATTCTGTACATACTAGTTTCTGTACTAAACTGATTAAGCTGGCAAGAAACAAAAATGAAGTTGAACTTCCCTATTGGTTTAATTCTTAACATACGTCAGAAATTAACAAAACATCAACATTGAGAGCTCTTTGTATGATCTAAATATTATCTTGGGCAGTGCCAAAATATTGCCACATATTTGAAACCTGTTAAATCGATCAAGTCATGATTCAAACCTGTTAAGCTGTGTCACATGAAACAGCTCATATTGCCACATATTTGAAACAAATACACATTATTTTTTTCTAGTCAACCTTTTCTGTAAGGATGTACATGAAATCCTAACATAAGTGACCATCTGGGTCTTGAAAGGCCAGCGGAGACTGCTAATATGCTTTGTTCATGTCCCTGTTTCCTTGCTAATTTCTCATTTCTTTCTCAAATTAATCAATTTGCCAAAGCAATTGCTTTTTCAAGAACGTGCTACCAATACTCTCTTGTCAGTTGTCTGGAATTCAATATTTTTTGTGCATTGGCAATATGTTAACAGAGTTATGTTAATCAATATATAAAGATTTTGATATAAAAAAATTATTGAGAGGAAGATGAATCAAAATTTGAAGATGATTAATATGTTTTTGAGTTTATCTCATAGGTGATTAAAAAACTGGAAATGATATCTACCGCCGAAGTTAATCAAATTGAATCTCAACCGTTACATGAAGAATAAAATGAATATTATAAAAATTTGAACACTGTGACAAAAAATGAATGTCTTCATTGCTTTGATACTTTATATAGATAGTATAGATATATGTCAATATTATTTCAATTCAAATACACACTAATGCAAGAATTTGATTGATGAGCACTACAGGAGGATGTCGCATTTGCATCCGGAAAGAGTCAATTGCATCTGCACTTTTTTATTAGCATCAGCAAAAAAAATTTCCGACCTTAAAAATTTAATTTGAACATATCGCATTAGGAAAGCTGATGCAAGTATAAATTTGTATTTATTTTGCTGATGCAAGTAAGTGTAGTTATTTTTTTTTTAAAAATGAATGTTGATGCACATCAGTACATGCAGATGCAAATAAATATGATATTTTTTATGCTGATACACATCAGCTTAGCAGATGCAAATAAATATACTAATTTTATTTCTGAACAACCAAAATAAATATTTATAAATGAGTATTTTTTCCCGCCGCTCGCAAAATTTTCCATTCATATTTTTCTCCGCGACTCGCAAACAGACCCAAACCTAACCCTAAATCCTCTTCCCCGCCGCTCTTTCTCACTCCTTCGCTTCACCCGACACTGCCCTCTTCCTTCCTACTCGAAGCACCTCACCTAAGCCTAGCAACAACCTTCGTCTACTGTCTTTGCGGGTCCGTCCCTCCTCTCCTCACTTCGCCTCTCACTTCTCCGCTCCATCTCTAGCTCCCCCTTGCGCTTCTCCTCTGAGATGTCTGAATGCGTACAGGAACCTGCTCCGGCATTGGAATCCGACACCGCTTCTTCGAGCTCTTCACCTCCACCTGGTGTTAAAATTTTGTATTTTTACAAAGAGGAGTTCGAGATTGGGTCTCGTTCTATCTCATTTGAGATGGGAAAGATTGCACGGTTTGCAAATGGCGCAGTTGTTATCTCCATGGATGATACACATGTTCTCTCAGCCATCGCCTGCGCTAAGAGTGGTGAAGGCGCTCGTGATTTTCTTCCTCTCACTATATCTACTCTTCTCATTAAATTTCGTTTTTTTTCCTGTTAGATATGTCTTATCTTTCTTCTGGTAAAAGATAGCGGAAGGCTTAATTCTTATCATCAGACAACCTCCTGACAAGTTTGCAAGCTCTACTTGAAATTTGGAATAATGTGCCCAATTATACTAGTTAGTTTCTCATTGTGAACAATAGTTGAACTAAAAAGAAGTAATTGTTTTAAGGGCATAATGCTAAATTCCAGGTTTTGTTAATTTCATTTCATCCAGTTCTTTAAGTAGGAGAAAAGAGAAAAAGTTTCGGGTTGAATTTTGATCTCAAGCATTCTATTCAGACTTCAAGCTATTTTGTTGCCTTTAAACTCATTCAAGGAAATTTCAAATCTGTTAAGGTGGATTATCAAGAAAAGCAATATGCACAAGGCGTGATCCCAACAACCTACATGAGGAGAGAAGGTGCCCCCAAAGAACGTGAGCTTTTGTGTGGCCGTTTGATAGACCGACCCATTCGCCCTCTTTTCCCTCCTGGTTTTTATCATGAAGTGCAGGTCTTTTTCTTTAACACCTACATGTGCTCTATTTGTCCTAATATTTTTATATTTGTTTAGAAAGTACTGACCCGCTTGTTGCCTTTTGTTCTTGTGCTTGTAATCGATGTCCAATTATCTGTATTTTTGAGATATCGAATAGGATTGTTAGGCCCCGATTGATATAGTGGAACAAATACGTTTAAATGTTGACAATTTCACCTTTCTTCACGACAAGACATTATCAAAACAAAGTGAATTACTCCTACATCGAACGTCTATTTGAGTGGTTCAATAGGTTTCCTTTCAGTGGGGGTTATTTGATAAATTTAAGAAATACACTATTGTTTAATATAGCCATGATTGTGTACTGTCATCAGGTGACGGCAAATATACTTTCGTCAGATGGCAAACACGCTGCCACTTGAGAAGGGTGATTGGGTGTTGCACGGAAGATATTTGTTGAAATGCCCAGAAGAAGGTGCCAAAAATTAATCACAGTAAATTAAATGTCCTTAATTTGGAAAACCATTTTTACTGAAGAAAATAATTTTTTTTTGTTCTTTTATTCCTGTAGGTTGGAATAACCAATCCAAGGCAAGAAGTGGCAGAGAAGTTGGTAGTGGCCAGGTTTGTTCAAAGCTTGGGAGAAAAATGGATTTTTCTTTCTATTAAAAAGGCAATTGATGTATTCTCATTTTAACTTGTGAAATCTTGGTTTTAAATTAAATAATATTAAGAAATTTTGGAGCTGTTTAGATTTATTTTGGAGAACTTTGGTTATGGGTGTAATATTTTGAGAAATTTTGGGATGTTGTGATGAATTTATGAATGTTGGTATGTATGTATGTTGAATTTATGAATATTTTGAGAAATCTTGGTATAAATGACATTAGATCTATTGGGTTTAAATTGTGGTATGAATGCTGGTATTTTGAAAAATATTGGTAACAAAATATTAACAGATGCAACAAAATAAATTATCATCATATTAATAAATGCTAATATCAATAAATACATCAGCAATTAGGTATCAAACACATTAGGATTAGGAAAGCGAATGCTAATGCACACAGTTTCATCAGTAATGTGCCTGCAAAAAACTAATATTTGCTTCAGGGAACAAATGCAAATGACAGTGAATCTTACATCGGTCTTTCCTGATGTAATCCAATGCTGATGCAAATAAAAAATCGGATGCAATAGATTATCATCATCAAGCGTATTTACATCTGCCGTTTGCATCAGCTTTCGGATGTTAAAGACCTTTAGCATAAGCTTATTCAAACTTGTGTGAACAATTGAAAATCCTTTGGTCACCTTATTCTTCCATATAAATTGGTAATATTAGTCAGCAACTATATATTAAAAGGAAAATGAGGAATATATTTTGTGATATTTTATTGAAGAATTTAATTGCCCAGCAAAGAACATTCTCTCCATTAACACTTCATACTCTTGTAGATGACGTGCACTTGAAAAATTCTTGTAAATTAAAAAAAGTCAATGATGCATCCCTTGATCCTCGCGGTCCTGCATTATTAGTCTCTTTGTGTATATTTGATATTAGGCTTTTTATGTATATCTGATATAATTGTCTCTCATCTTCTTAAAATGGAAGCTTAGCATAACTCGATCAAATACCAATGTAAAAATTATTCACGGTTTTTGACAAATCATTTTGGAACTAACGAAAATATAGCATTGAGACGTGGGAATATTGACAACAAGGAGTACGTTAAAACTAGATATGCAGCTAGAAAGGTTGTATATCTAGTTTATAGGAGAAATTAAAATGATATCCTATTTTAAATGCAAAAAGTTTGGAGTACACAAAATATGTAATGGACTCCAAGTACTCCGTTGTTCCCAAATTCAAGCACTACAATATTGCTGCTAGAAAGTTTTGAATTTGAACGTGTTTGCAGGTTTCAGGAAATTGAAATATTCAAACACTCTGTCGTCAACAATTTCATTATCTATATAAAGCACCTGAAAAAAGAAGAAGAAACTCGAACTGGAACCATTGTACAATTAACTTCAAAGTACTGCATACATAGACCAAACATGGCGATTATCTCTCTCCTCTGCATTGCACTTATGTGCACATTTCTAATAGTATCAGATGCGAACTTGATTTTTAACTTCTACAATCACACCTGCCCAGGAGTTGAACAACTAGTGCGTGAAGAAATGACAGCGATCCAAAAGGAGGATCCGACCTTAATGCCCGCATTGCTCAGATTGCATTTCCATGACTGCTTTGTTAGGGTAAAGTGCATTTAATTTGTGTATTTGCAATTCAGCAGTTGTACAATTACTAAATTAATACACTCATATTTTTTTCTTTTCTTTCATAAAACAACAAGGCTAACCGTCTGGTAGATTCCTCACCTTTTTTTTTTTAGTTTCTGGTCGTTGTGACTATCAATATGTCCCCTGCAGTTTTCATAAGGAAACAAGAACATCTTTTTTGAACATCTTTATCTATTTGAGATGTTTAATTGATTTTCATACATTTTCTTTCTTGTTATTGATGTATAGTCTTAATTTGTTTCTGCTTATTCTTATTTCAGGGATGTGATGCATCAGTTCTTTTGAACTCATTGAATGGAACAGCTGAAAAGGATGCACCCCCTAACCTTAGTCTTAGAGGCTTTGATACAATTGAAAGGATCAAGGCTAAAATGGAGTATGCATGCCCAGGAACTGTATCATGTGCAGATATCCTGGCTATTGCGGCACGTGATGCTGTTTATCTGGTATGAACTATGAAGTCATATATTTCTTATTCGGAGTTCTAAATGGATTTTTAAACCAAAAAAATCAACAGCATACTTTATCTGGATATCCACATTTTCTTAAATTTTTGTCACCTCTTCATATTAACAAATTTACAGAAACGGCCTATTGTGTGAAATTACAGAGCAATGGGCCCGACTACTATATCGAAACAGGGAGAAGAGATGGAAATACTTCTTCAGCAGAGGAAGCATTGCTTAATCTGCCACCTGCTTATGGAAACATCACTGAATTGATTGAGTTATATGCTGAGAAAAACTGACAGTCAAGGACCTTGTTGTTCTATCAGGTAAAATAAATGGATATACATTAAAACCAAAAGTTTTTTTTTTCTGTTAAGAACTTAAGATATGAACTAAGTTCTTTGACACATATAATGTGAACTTTGTATGTGTGTATAATTCCAGGGGCACACACATTTGGTGTGTCACATTGCACATCCTTCTCAGACCGCTTGTACAACTACACGGGAACCAGCAACCAGGATCCGGCATTAAACAGCACATATGCAGAGCAGCTGAAGCAGAAATGCCAGATTGGTGACAACACCACAATAGTCGAAATGGTACATGGCAATTTATTAAATTTCGATGGAAGCTACTACGGTGGAGTCTTGAAGAACCAGGGCTTGTTTGTAGCTGACGCAGCACTGCTCGATAATCGTTGGACACGAACTTATATGAAGGCAATATATAAAGCAAAATCAAATAAAGCATTCTTTGCAGATTTCGGAGTGTCAATGATCCGAATGGGAAGGATCGAACCTCTTACCGGAACCAACGGGACAATCAGAGCCGTTTGTGGTTCATTTGTTAATTAAAACAGAGCTGCATTGCATGCTGCATCAAGCATGGTTTTTCAACGAGCCCTTAATTATTGCTACTATTTTTTGTAACAGTTTTTCTTCATATATGTCAGTTTATCTAGCAAAGAAAAAAGAAGAAGGGTTTGAGTTTTCTTTTAGGACAGTCTGTATCCTTTTTCATATTGTTATTTCATATATGCATCCTAATATTTTATCACCATTCATGGTTTATTTTAATGACTGTGTTTCCTTGTAACTCTGAGACACTAGTACAAGTAAGTGCCCACACCATGCGGCGGATGTCTTTAAAATTATAAAACAACATTAATTAAATAAGACCTTATTCTTTAATATAGTTCATTATTAAAATTTTAGAATCCATCAATTATATTTGCAAAAAGAAAACTATAATTATAGTTGGTGTTACCTAGATAATTTAATTATATAGAACTAAAACGAAAATGTTCAAGTACAATTATATCAAGCTAATGAAAAAGTCGAAAGGTAATTAGGGGCTCTCATTTCTTAACCACTTCAAGTACAAGTGCAATATATAATTACATTTTGCTCATCTTTTTTGATATAAATATGTAGTTATATACTTTTGTGCATCTTATTAATTTGGAAAATGTATTTATGCATAATTAGATTAAGTGCCCAAATGTTATAGAGAGATTGATGATATTGTATTATAATATCTAGTGAAAGAAAATGAAATATGTAAAATTGGCCTCTTCCGCACCCAGAATAGTGAAGTGGATATTTTGACAAGGACCCTCACATATTTATTGCTGCAATAATTGTGAAGTGGATGTTCTTTCAAATAATCATAGCATTAAGAGGAATTTCACAATCTGACATTATCCAATTGGATGATTTTAATGAAATCTGCAATGCTAATGAATCAGTACCATATACAGAAAAAGATGATGTCAAGTTAAATATAACACACTTTTTTTGTTATTTTCTTAAGAAAGCACATAAACCATTATTTTGGAAAAATCACTATAGAAAACATCTAAATACAATTAAGATTTTATAACTCTAAGCTAGCATGGCACGATTATGTAGTAACTCAGATATCATTTGTTATATGATAGAAATATTTTTTAAGAGGTAAAAGGATTTCAACAACAGACCTAAATTGATAGAATATTGAAGCTGGTAATTGTTGATGGATGAATCGAGTGTTGCCATGTGAAATACCATCTTTGGAAGCACATGCTTAGAAAACTTTGCTAGCTTTTAACTGTCTTTTGGTACTTTGCAAATGGAATTACAAACTCAGACATGCTAGCGCTGAAAAAGAAGATAATGAAATCTGAAGATTAAATGAGATGAAAAAATGATTCACAGACGATTTTTAGGGACACAAATGAAAACATAAAATGAGTAAATATTCAACACGTGCAGTTGCAACATGCTAACTGGTATGTAAAGCTTGTACCTATATCGACAGGTATAAAATATTTTTTGTTGCCTCTCAGTCAACCAAAGATTTGATTATATTCCGAAGAATTTGCACAAGAATAAATATCATTCTGAGTACATATTACTATCAACCAAAACACAAACTAGTAAATCTTATATATATCCAACATGATAAAATTTTAAGAACAATAATAGATATCAATAGAGCTCAACCTTCAATAATTAATCCAGTTTATAAAGTTGGTCTTTCAATTTCCACATCAACAAACTTTAGAAAAGATAAAAAAATATGAGAGCGAAAACAATTTAATTAAGAAATAAATTGGGCTTGGTGACATGCCAGAAATTATGTCATACAGGGTACACGGTTAAGAAAAACTTTGAGTCATACTGAGTCAGCTCTTTATTTTGCACTTGTACACTCAATCAGTCTATGTAGTTATTCAAAGAAACTTAAAAAAAAAACAAAAAGTAGATGAAACCCAAAGATATGAATGATATATATTGGCGTGTGCAAATATTTTATTCTTAGGAAGGATCAAAATGAAATATATGTTTGTTCTTTAAAGAAATTGGAAGTGTCTAATTCTTATGTGAGAATGAAATTGACTAATGAAGTAAACAAATCTTGCAATGATACACATTTAACAAAGAAATTACCTCTGCCAAATTTGAGAATTTGTTCCTTGTTTACTCCCTTGAAATTAAGTTTTCCCTGTGAATAAAACCATAATTCTGAACTTCTTGAATCAGCAAAAAAATATATTATATACTAAATTGATGTATAATTCGTGAAACATCCGATCAAGGTAAAAAAATTAAATTATTCATAAATTATTCGTAAATTATCACTATGTTGCATCCTTAATGATAATCATATTAACAAATGAACAGTTTAGAAATTATTTGCTGAGATGTAAAATTCATGATTCGAGTATAATTCAGGTATAGTTCTAAAGTAATTTGTTCTTATAAAATAAAAGTATCAATATAATAATATTGATGTCCATTAAAATCATTGTAAAAAATGTATGTAAACACTTTGATTTTTAAATTTGATCGTAGAAAATCCTAACCGAAGAAACTAAATAAGTATAAATGATACTAGTGTCTTACCCGTGTGATACTATAGTGTCTTTTAGAAATATAAAAAATCATATTTTTATATAAAAATAAAGAAAATAATAATGAAAATAGTTTAGTAATTAATGTAAATTTTAATCATGAATACATAAGTAATGTAAAATAATTAATGATAATCTATGAAAAAAGAAAGTGAAGTAAAGCAATTGCACTCTTAAATTATACAGCATTTCGTATAACAATCAAAATTAAGAGAAAATTATAACGTCAACATAAAATAATATGTAGTTTCAAAAACCGAGTCACAGATTATTGAGAAATTCGCATTTTATTCATACAAATTTTTATTTTATCTCTATCTCTACTTCTTATTAAACGTCTAAGTGTGTTGATCCAACGGTTCTAATTTATTTTTATATTTTCAGAATTAATACCAATTGTCTGATTTAGTGGAAAGAACTAATTTTTAGTTTACGGTGTGACATTAGTGTTGAAGCACTAATTTTTTTAGTTGATGATTGTTAGACAGAATATTTGCTGTATTCTCGCCATTCTCTCTCTCTCGAACCTAAACTTAAGCCATACTCTCTCTATTTTTCAGGAGAGTATTCTCTGCGGATATTCTTTATGGGGAACTTTCTGTACGAAAATTATAACGACTTAAGAAAATCATAATGACTGTGAAAAAAATTAAACACAAATTTTAATATACAAAATTATTTATTACTGTCAGAACGATTAATAAATAATCGGACCGCAAAAAAAAAAACGCACGCATGATATGTCTCCCTATTTTTCATCGTCTCTCTCGATCGGATTGGATTTCAATAACCAAATTGAGAGCAGGACTTTTACTCATCTGACTGGGAGTCTTCCTCATGTCCGATCAGAAAACTGCTATCCCTTTCCCTGATCGATCAAAACTCTCTGACGTGTTTCCTGCTTTTCCAAAACGACAACTGCCTCCATTGACCCGTTCGAGTCGACTTCCCCATTTTCTCTTTCTAGATCCCGCCATAGATTTAGGGGGCGACTATATCAAAGCTTACCTATTCTTCCCGCGATGTGCACTACGACAACTACAAGTTTCGTTAGCGCTCCCATTTCAAGGTCCCACTTTCTCTCTCTCAATCTATACATACTTTCTTTGTTCTTTTTATAATAAAGTTGTGGTTATTTTTACAAATGGGCACTTGTTCTCCGATTACGCACTTTCAAAAGGTACTCAGATCTGTTTATAATTTCATACTCTCAAAGAAATAAATAAGGATCTTCCGTGATGAATTTTGCGAAATTACACTCATTCCGCCTTTTGTTTCTTATGTGTGTGTCCCTTTTGGATTCAGGTTATAACTCAATTTCTGATCAATAGCAGCACGAGAATTTTTTGTTTAAAGTGTAGTATTGGCAAGATCCTAATGATGCTTTTAATTTCTGGAGTAACATGTTTGTTCTTGATGAACAAATCTTCCCCAATTTTGAATCAAATTTGGTTTTTAAACAACACTTTCTCTCAATCTACTGAGGTTGTGTACCAGGGCCCCCCTAAGTTATGGAGGAGGCCACAAAAGGTGAAAGAAGCTTTCAATCATGCATGGTCTTGGTACAAAAATTTTGCTATGAGATTTGATGAACTCGTACTTGTGAGCAAAAGAAGTACTGATGTTTTAGGAGGCCTTGATGCTACTATCATAGACGCATTAGACATGTCCATGATCATTGGAGAAAATGGCATAATAGGAAAAACTTGGTTTAGAAGGATAAATGAGAGAGGCTAGGTTAACCTATTTGAAATCAGTATTCAGGTACTAGATGGGCTCCTTAGTGCATACCATTCCACCACATAAGCAATAACAACACTAACCCAGAGAAGCTTCTAGAAGTTTTCAAGGTTCGGCCTCCTTCTCTGTCCTTTCTTATTAATTTCATAATTTTTTGTTTAAAAAAATTAAATATGCTGATGATAACATTTTTCATGGATTTTGAGTTGAAGACACTGACATGATTAATTTCATCTTTTAGTACTAGAGTTTTCTGAATTTCTAATTTTCTTGGATTAATTTATGTCTAATATTGATATTGCCAATCCTTCAGATATGCTTAGCACCTCAGATGCTTCATTACAAGTATAGAGCATGATGTCAACATGAATGTGTTTAGGTAATTTAATTTCATACAGATTATTAATTTTCAGTCATTGGTTTATCCTTTCAATTATTTGAGATCTCTAATATTTATGCTTTCGGATTGGGTTTCATTTTTAGTCTACCCTAATTTCATACAGATTATTAATTTTGTTGTTGTTGTTGTTGTTGTTGTGGTCGTTAGTCCTTTCAATTACAATTTTTAAATATTGAATTTTCATATCAAAATTTCAAACTTTGAGAAATGAGGGAAACTTTTATTCTTTTATATCCAATTTACACTTGACCTTTTCTTTCTTATATCTGACGCAATAAGTGCATAACAAAACACAAAAGAAAACAATTATATACAGGAAATGATCTTATATTCTTATGGAAAATTTTGAACAAAATTATCTTCCCGCTCTCAATAATCATAATCTTGCTCTCACAAGAGCACCAGTTTCCTTTTCTACATATGAGTTATGGTTTCCGGTGAGGTTATGGATGTTGCCAGAAATGCAATTAATTAATAGCAATTATTAATTGCTTTTTATGATATCATATTTTGTATCGAACAAAATCACATTTTTGGAATATTATTCACCTGCATTTATAAATAAAGAAATGTTGATTACTACATGAATGATAAAGAAACAAATTGTATATTCACAAATAAATGATTTAGTTAAATTGAATTTGTATCAGAACATTTTCAGATCTCATCCCTGTATAGTTTCTTTTTTATCACGGAATAACTGGAATCCCCTTAAACTTGTTACGTACAAGACCGCAGCGAAGTAACATTTTGTTGTGTGGGGGCGGAACTCCAATATTGATATCGATAGCAATGGTATAGACTCCAGGGAACTCTTACATATACTGGTCAAATTCCTTCCGATCAGTCTTACCAGAAGCCATGCATTATGTTGTATAAACTTAGTCTATAACCTTAGCATCTTTTAAAGGTATTAAATTGCCTATATGTCACAAATAATAGATTGTATTATAGGAGAAAGTAAATGTCTTGTAGTTGTAAATCCAATGCCAAATTTGTTATAATCATATCTGTTGTAATATACTAGTAAGAAAATAATGCCCAGATCATACAAACTTTTATTTGTGAGTCAACTTATTATTCGTCGATTAATTTGTCCATGGTTCAAATACTACCAATTGGCGAATAATTCATTCACAAATACTCTGAGATTAGCAGCTTGACAAGGTTAGAAACTAGAAAGGGCTTAAACAGTAAATATATATAGAGTCCTTGATGCATCGAAATGGAATTTCATAGTATAATATAACCATATTGATATTGGGTACCAAAATATGAAATTCGAGCAGTTATGAGCAGTGTTTTTAAATGCGGCTGCATATGCGTATGCAATTCTTTGATCATTGTCCAAACGTCATACAATATCAAATATGCGGCCGCATATGCGCGCATAAACGATTCATGCGCGCATAAAATTTATATGTGGAACGGTAATGCACTTTCCTTTGAGGAACCCTGTTTCAATTATTATAATTTTGTATTCCTCTCTCCAATTTTGAAATCCTAGCTGCTACTAGACCTTTTTTTCTCTTTTGTTTCCCTTGACCAAAACCCAAAAATCTACCGATCTGACTCCCTACTTTATTCATTCATCTAGGAAAATAACTTTCTTAGACAATTCGCGGAGTGATCCTTAGCAGCTACACGAAAATCTATCAAATCGTGTGAAATTGTAAAATAGTTCTAATTCTTCAGAAGCGGCTACACGCCTACATAGAAGCACCTAGGCAGTACTGCAAAAAACTTGATTTTTGTTTTTTTTTCTATCCAAACGAAATATTTAATTTAAATACTTCTATTTATTTGGATCATTTGTCTATTCCTTTTTATTGATGCTTAGCTTTAATTTAAAAAAAAAGGTTTCTAAGAGCATCTACATTGGTGTCGATTATCAAAATTAAGATTTCATGCCACGTCATTAAATTAACAATCTATTTTAAGAGTGATATCCTTGAATAAAATGAAATTGTCAAAATAGCACTGTCATAATTAATTTTTTGCTTATCCGCTGACGTGGTTTGTCAAATGAACTGTCAAATTTAGACAATTATATAATTTTGTTTAATCTCTGCATCCCTAAAATTTAAATGACAATTATCAAATGAGATTTAACAATCAATTTGATAATGTGATGCGGATGCTCTAACTACTGGACAAAAATTTGTCCAAATTACGTCTAGTGTGAAGTTTATGACTAAAAATTTGTTTGTTAGGATCATGTTAATAATATTTTGGATTAAAGTTGATATATTATTTAATATTTTTAGACCAAATATGACTACTCACGATGAAGAAACTAGAAACTATTCCAAAAAATATGTTATCCTAGTTTTGTTTGTTTATCTATAAAATTATATCTTCAGTAGTAGTAGCTACTAATTACCGAGTAGGATTACTCTAATAAACTTATTATTTTTATGGTATTTACATTGCATTTTTTTAATAGTTCTGGTTCTCATGCAATGTCGGTGTCAGAATCAGTTGATTCAGAATTGTATAGGCCGGTGAATTCTAATGATCCTAGCTGGAACTACGTGAGGTTGTTGAATAAAGATGACTCAATTATAATCAAGTGTTTGTTATGTAATCAAATTAGTAAGGGAGGAATAACCATGTTGAAAATGCATCTTGCGGGCATCAGAGGTAATATACAAAAATGCAGTAAAGTTGATGTGGAAGTGCAAAGAGAAATAACAGATTATTTGGAGGCGGTAAAAAGGAAACAAAATGATATAAAAAGAGAAAAAAGAAGAGATAGTAGCAGATATCGACATACATGATGATGGTTTCGTATCTGAAGAATTGGAGATATAGAGTAAGCGGTTGAGGTTCAAATACTATATGTAGTGGAAATCCACATATCCAGTCGCATATCATATATACTATATACAGTGACTTTCCGTATGCATGAAAAAATTCCACATCTAAAAACACTAGTCATGAGTTTATCAGTCTTAAAATGAACCCATTGAAGCCCAAAACAAAAGGCTTGTTTATTTATTAAATCCATAATAAATCATTTTCGGCAGTTGGCACTTGGCAGTGTGTATACGGATAATTGTAATTCCAATTTTGAATGAAAACTCACCTTCTTCTTTATTTTAGGATATGAAACTTTTTTTTTGGGAAATAAATGGAATACACCATCAGAATAAACAGATAAACATGTCATTTGAAGATTTCACACAATTACAAAGAAGCATAGTAATAAGATTCGTGATTTATTCGTGAATAAGTTGTTTTCCACCCATAGCTGGATGTTTCATAAATAATTCTCAGTTTAATATATAGTATATTTTTTGGTCAAAAAAAATTTTATTCGTGAATTATTCGACAAAAAACACATTATATATTATTTTATATGAAATTTTATAGTTTTTAATATATTTTTAATATTTTATCATTATAATATATATTTTATTTATATTATATGAAACAAATTATTTCTAAATTATATCCATATTATACTTGAACGCTGAATTTTTGAGCTCGCCAAATATTTTCTGAATCACAAAATTGTTACTATGCAGACAAGAACATAAAACTAACGTAACGGTTGACCCATGAAAGTTGCCTTATAATTAAGACCTACCAAACTTATTTTAACTTTTTTTTACCTTTTTAACAAAGTTGAGCAGTTAGCAGTTTTCTAACTTTTGTGATAACATAAACAAGCTGAGCATATAACAGTTTTCTAACTTTTGTTGTCAAATGTCAATGACCGGAATATATTATTTTTCAAATCCATTAGTGCCCTACTAATGCCCATGTTTTGCTATCATTTCCTAATTAAGAAATCAGACATGTACCTGTTCCTTGACATGTAATATAAAGATCATTAGTAATTGGTACTTGGTATCAGTGGGATTTTATCTTCTTTGTTTGCTTGCCATGATGATTTTTCTTGAATTATACATATACGCTGCCCATGTGCCCGTCTATTATCTGAACCTTTTGAAGAAGTTCAAACCACTACGGCACCAATACTATTGTCTTTTTCTAATTTTGACAAAAAAATAACAAAAAAATAATCTGGACAGATTATGAAGCCCAACCGATTCGACCTTTAACTGATTAAGAGATGCATAATTTTGTACTTCTTGGTCAAGTTGCCTGATTCACGGCCGGCCAACCACATGTAAGTTTGAGTTGTGGTTGTATATATTATTGGCAATATACGTATTTATAAATTTAGTTTCCATTTTTATTTTATGGATCGTATATATGATTTTTGTTGTCATAGCACGTCAGATCAGGTCGGATCAATTTAATTTTTTAGAAGAAATTAGATTGGGTCAGATCAGGTCAATTTATTTATTATTTTTTTTAGATTTTAAATTAATTTTGATTGAATCACATGTTATTTTACTTTGCTCATGTTAATTTTGATTGGGTCGGGTCAGATCATGTTAATTTCGATTCTAAAAACCTAAAGTCTATAACTTTACTACTGCACCTTAACTCCTAAATCATGATTCAGGTATATGAATCGCCATCTTCCAAGCACTCATATCCAAAATAAATTTTTGGATGTATTTTATTCCTTCATATCTTTTTTATTATTTCGTCCTATATCAGACTCGGTCAACCTCTTTTTCTTTTTGATTTTTCAGGATGACTTAGAATACACTACGTACTAGTGTTTCATGAGACTTTCGTTGGATATGATCAAACCATCGCAAACGATGTTGGACTAGCTTCTCTTGAATTAGTGCTACCCCAAGATTATCCCGAATATTATCATTTCTGATTCGATTTTTCTTATGTGGCCACATATCCAACACAACATCCGTATTTCAGCTACACTCATTTTCTGGATGTGTTGTACTTTTGTAGCCCAACATTCTGCGTCATAAATCATCGCGAGTCTAATCGTCGTCCTGTAAAATTTGTCTTTTAGTTTATTTGAGACCTTCTTGTTATAGAGAATACTAGATGTTTGTCTACATTTCATTCATTCGGCTTTTATTCTATGACTAATATCTACATTGATCTCTCCGTCACTCTGCAATATCGATCTCAAATATCAAAATGTATCATCCATGGGTACTACTCGTCCATCCAAACTAACATCTTCATCATCTGAGTTTTCCCCGCTGAATGACATATCATATATTTGATTTTGGTCCTACTAAGTTTAAAATTTTTCGATTCTAAAGTTTATCTCCACAACTCTAGTTTTGATTGACTCCAATTCTGCTCTCGTCAATCATCACCACATCATCAAGAAAGAGTATACACCAAAGAATATCTCCTTATATGTCTTTTGTAATCTCATCCATCACTAAGGTGAAAAATATATGGACTCAATGTTGATCCTTAATATAATTTTATTTAATAGAAAGTGCATCAGACTCACTTGTACATGCTCTGACATAAGTCACAATATTTTTATACATATCCTTAATAAGGGTAATGTATTTTGTTGGGACTAGTTTCTTTTCAATTGCCTACCGCATGATATTTGTTGGTATTTTATCATACGCTTTCTCTAGATCAATAAATATCATGTGTAGGTCTTTTTTTGTTCCCGATGTCTCTCCATAAGTTATATTATCAAGAAAATCGCATCCATGGTGGACCTCCTAGACATAAAAGTAAACTAATTTTTAGAGACAATTATCAATTTTTTTAAACGATGCTCGATCACTACTCTCTCAAAGCTTCATGGTATGACTTAGACTCTTGAATTCTCCGAACAAATTGTCTGTTAGTGTCAACTGAGTCGTCCAACTCAATTGCGATTTTCTCACTATCGTCATTGAATAACTTGTCGAAGTATTCTTTCCATCTGTTCTTAATTCATCATCCTTCATCAAAAATCTATTAGCATCATACTTAATACATTTAACTTGATTGAAGTTTCTTGTATTCTTTTCTCAAAGTTTAGTCATCTTGTAGATATCATTTTTGCCCTCTATCATATCTAATTTTCGGTACACCTTCGCGTATGCCTGTTCAATTGCTTCGTTCACAGTTTTCTTTGTATTTCTTCTGACTTCTTTGTATTTATGTACATTTTCATCACTTTTGTTATGATGTAAATGTTTATAGCATTTTTTTATTCTCATTGATAATATTTTTGTACTTTTTCGTCACGTGTGAAGTAACTGCTCGAATTTTTTTTCAGCCGTCAAATTTTGACCGCAGGTAGGCATTCACAATGGGAAACCTTAGATGCACGGAGCGGACAGTTACTTTACCGTACTGTCTATTTTGAAAGCACAACACTTTAATTGCCATGAATTTTATTTCTCGCAGTTTCATGGACAATCGCAACTTAACTAGATAATTCTTGCTTGCACTGTCGTACCAATTAGGTTTTTTTGTTTAGGAGATTTTATGTGTGTATTATCGTTGATGCATTTCTAAGCATTGTAGGAGTTTAATTTGTTATAGCTCGTTTATTCAGGAATATATATTATTATTTTTTTCTTTTTAGGCCTTGTGCACTATTGCTAGTGTGTTGGGCTGATTCCTTGTGCTATATTTGTGCCACCTTATTTATATTATTACTTGTTATTTTATTACTTCACGTTTGTGTGCATCTTAATGAGGTAAAGTATGTTTCATAGAGAAATAGAAATATACTAAATACAATAAAAAAAATCTGAGAAACATAAAACAAGGTATAGATGATAGTAGGGATGTGAATTATTGATCCGATCCGAACACGACCCGACCTGATATGATCTGAAGATAAATGTGTCGGGTATGAGTCTAATTTTTTTGACCCGAATTGGGTCGAGTCAGATTCGGATCAACCCAATCCGACCCGATTAATTATATTTTTTGAAGTAATTTTATGAGTTAGTAATAATTAAAGCTTAAATATACATTAATTATATATTAATTGAGATTAATTATGAATTAATTAATATTTAATTATTTAAAATAATATAAAAATATTTAATAAATATTTAATTATTTTATATTGGTCGGGTTAGGTTAGGTATGAGTTAATTTTTTTGATCCGAATGTAATCTGATTAGGTCAAGAAAAATAATAAAATAATAATGACTTAATCCGAACCCGATCCAAATCATTGACATCCTAAATGATAGTATCATGAAAATGCTAATACGATACATTTAGAAAGTACAAAATATTGAAAAAAAAATGATTGGTAATTAAGAATTTTCATCCCGTGCCATGCTCCTCCTTTTAGAGGTTGCAACTTGCAAAATTTCATCCAAATTCTCTTAGTATTATATTATTCATTTTTATAGTGTTACTACTAGACTACTTGAAATGAGATACAGGAGTCAAGAGCCAAAATCCTAAAAACTAATGTATCATAAACAACTATTATATATATATTTTATTAATCAATGACATGAGAACTTATTGTTGGAAAACATGCATTGTGGTTGGAGGTCAAAGTAGTATATCTATCAACGTGGGAAGAAATTCAACCGTACCTCTGTCATCCATGAGGAAGAGAGAAGTCGTGTTCGATCAGAAATAAATATCACAGAGAAAAACAGAGAAAATAGATCGGGAAAAAAGAAGAGATCTTCACTTGGGAGAAATCTTCTTTTTGGAAAATATAAAATTGGAAGCTCAAGAGACGAGCCAAAAAGAAAATAATAAAAGCATATAATCTGAACCGTTGAGAGTGAAACTGATGAGGGGTCCGGATTTATTGGATGGCATTGAAGAGCATTGGCATCCGATTCCTTCTCTTTAACAATTATGTGTTATGTACAAAGTAAAGACCTGTTTTTATTTTGTATTGAGATTTCAGATTATGACAGCTCAAATGGTTAATCTAAGTTGCTCAATAATTTTTTAAGTTAAAATCTTGTGGGATATCAAATTTTATGATTTTTTGTGATTTCTAGCTATTTTTTAATTTTTTTTTTTAGAAAACAACATTGGAATAGACCATTTTATTATGTTAAATAAGGTTGTTTTTAAAAATAATTTAAAAAATAGCTAGAAAGCTCAAAAAATCATGAAATTTAATATCCCACAAGATTTTAACATTAAGAAATTATTGAGCAATTTAGATTAACCATTTGAGCCTTCGAGATATAAAATTTCAATGCAAAGTAAAAATGAGTCTTTACTTTGCAAATTGCCGTAACCTACCCCTATATATAGATTGAGTGAGGTAATGGTGTTTCGTGAAACACAAAATCTCTTGTGCTTCACTATCTCGAATTTAAAAATTCTAAATGGCCGATTCAAACATTAAACATGATCTTCTTATTGAAATATCTTTTGAAATTAATTTTTATTTTTTTTAATTTTTTTGCTATTTTTTAGATGAGTATAAAATTAAATGCTGCAGAAATCATTAGATCAACAAACTTTATACCTATCTCGAAAATAGCCAAAAAATTCATAACAATATAACATTTGATATTCAAAGTTATTTCAATTTGAAGATTAATTCAGATATTAAATTTCATGATTTTTTGATCTTTCTAGTTATTTTTTAAATTATTTTTAAAAACATCCCTCAAATAGACCATTTTATTATGTTAAACAAAGTTGTTTTTAAAAATAATTTAAAAAATAGCTAGGAAGCTCAAAAAATCATGAAATTAATATATCTCATAAGATTTTAACATAAAAAAATTATTGTGCAACTTAGATTGACCATTTAAACCGTCGGGATATGAAATCTCAATGCAATGTAAAAAAATGACTCTTTACCTTGCAAAGCACCGTAACCAACCCCTATATATATATATATATATATTATAAGAGAACATATATATTTAGAGGTAGCAATTGGGCGGGTCGGGTCGAGTCCGGGTTCGGGCGGGTCGGGTCGGGTAAGTTTGACCAAAAAAATTATCGGTTCATGGGTCGGTTTGGGTCAACCTGATTCGGGTTGGGTTGGGTTTTGGGTTGAACATTGTCGGGTTTTTTTTCAGGTTTCAGGTCATTTCGGGTTGGGTCAGGTCAGGTTTTGGGTTCTTAGTAGCTCAGGTCATCTCGGGTTTCGGGTCATTTGGGTATAGGTTGGGTTGGGTTTCAGATCATTTGATATCGAATAATCTTGGGTTTCGGCTTATTTTGGTTCGGGCCGGGTTATTTTTTGTGATGTTTTATTTTGGACCGGGTCGGGTTGGATTTCAGGTCGTCAGACTTTAAAAAAAATTCAAAAATTTATTTTAGATAATATTAGATCTAGATTATCAATTATGTTATGATAAATTTGACTTTTCAAATAATATGGATATGATTGATTAATTTGGGTCTAGTCAGATCAGTTTCAAGTCGATATACTTTATTCATTGTATAAACAAACTGAAGACATACTACTTATGATAATTTTGATTAATAGACGTTATTTTTTTATGATAATTTTAATTTATGACATATAAATTTTGATTAATAGACATTATTATTGTGATTTGAAATGTAATTTTTTTATTTCGGTATAAATTCTGAATATATATATATATAGGTGATTTCTTAATTAAAATTATCAAAATTATACGTGCAACTATTTGTATGTGCTATATTGATAAAAATATTTATTAATTTTTATTAAAATAAATGGACAGCCCATCATTGTTTATGACACTCGTGCTTAACCCGATCCTCCTCTAAATATGTGCTTAACCCGACCTCCCTCAAAATAAACTAACAGTCAAGTACAAATTGAATTTATAAAGAGAAGTTTAATATTTATATAGTATAATTTTAAAGTAATTAGATACATATATGCATCACGAATCAGATCGGGTCGGGTTTCGGGTTATCTAATCTTGGGTCATCTCGGGTTTCGGGTTATTTGGGTTCGGATCGGGTCGGGTTTCAGGTCATTTGATCTCGGGTCATCTCGGGTTTTTGGATCATTCGGGTTCGGGTCATTCGGGTCCGGGTCGGGTCACATTCAGGTCAATTTAACTTTCTAAAAAGATCAGATCGGATCAGATTCGAATCCGAAAGAGTCGGATAAGTTTTTCAGATCAGGTCAGATTTTGCCACCTCTAAATTATACCAAAACAATGTCACAGGCTGCCATAAGTTGACTTGCTTTACAAGTATATAATCTTCTTATCAATAATACCTATTATTTATATTGCAAAATTGTTGGAGCCATATGGCCTTTAAAATAAATTCTTTCTGAAAAAATGGCTTGAATTTTGCATTAACTTGACTTGGTTGGTAACGACAATATATCCATTATTTATCCTTTAAAATTGGAAAGGAAAGTATATAAAAATAATGTGTTTGATTGAAGTAACATGGCACAGGTCACGTAATCCGTAGAATTTGGCATTGACTGCTTAGCAGTTTAATTATTTCTTAAATAGTAATTTTAAATTACAGATTAATCATTTAGTGTTCAAATTACCAATAATTTTAATTATCCTGTTTTGGCTTTGTGAATATTGCCAGGGCATTTCACCAATATTATTTTTGCTTCAATAAATTGATTAATTATATATAATTATTTCCCTTCGTCAAAAGGGAATCAAGGAGTACCGATCTATAAACCAGCACTGAATAATGAACTATCATTGAGAGAAAAGAATTTCATTTCTAGCAAAAAAAAATTTTCTATTTATGAACGCAATTTCAAGCAATGTCATCCATACGAATTGGATATCGACTCGAAATTTTTTTGAATCAATGATTAGTGGACCATGCAACTGATAAAAATACTATATTTCTACATATGATATATGAGCACTGTTATAAAAAAATAATCATACTTGTATAAATTTAGAAAACTGAATTTAGAAATTTTCTCACCCAAATAGGTGCAGAGTATTTTATTAACATGCAACTGAATGTTGTCTTTGAAGAAGAAGAATATCATACCCTAAAAGTAGCTTTTTTTTTTTGGCTTTCCCTTTTCTATCAACAGATAACTTATTTTGTTTGGTAATTCATTATAAAACTTAAATATAATTCACTCATGTTGAATAATAAAATACTATATATATATATATATACATATATAAGTTAACAATTGGATAATTAAAATCATTAATATAAATAACAATTAGTTAAACTAAATAATAACGGTGATATGATATTCACAATTCTGTATATATATATATATATATAGAGCACCATTTATTACACAACGCCTTATAAATTAATCACCGAATTATTATTATCAAACATGGCGCGGTTAGGGATTAATTTATTGATTAATACCGTATATAGCTAAGCGTTCCGATTTCGTTGCGAAAGCAAAAAAAATAAAATAAAAAATAAAATACTTGTTAATTGAAGTGCTCATAACATGGTTGCGTTTCCATTCTTTATTGATTTTACGGTTAAAAAAAACTGCAACGTTTTATGAACATTCTGTTAACAAATTCTGATCCAAATAGAGTTAAGACTGGTTCATCTGTTACAAAAACTATGTGGCGTTTTGTGAACTTGTCTAATTTATTAAAATTCTTTTATTTGTTCTAAGAAAACAAGGCTCTTATTAGCCGACATATACTCCTTTTCATATTTACCTTTTAACTTATATTATTGGTTAATTATTACTGAATGAAATGCCACTGAAAAACTAACACTCCAATAAAAAAAGTACTTGGCAACTATCATTGACCAAGTTTAATAATGTTTTCTGAACTGTTATTAAAAGAGTGTTAGAAAAGCTTTTAAATAATCGTTGTCAAATTTATTGCCGAATCTATTTCCAAATCACAGGTTTTTGAATTATTATTTTTAAATAAGCTTTAGCAAAAGTTTTGTGCTACAACCATTGCTAAAAGTTTTTCTTTTAATTTAAACTTTTTTGAACTAAGCAAACAATATATGATAATTAATATTAAAAGAAGATAAATTGAGTAACTAAAGAACAACAATATTCATTCATTCATTCAATAATTAATATGATAGAAATATAATTATTCATTTAATGAAAAAAATATTTACTCAACAATACATGTAATCATATAAAAACCTATACTATTTCTAAGAAAAAAATCAAAGAAAAAAAAAACAGAAGTTAAATCTTTTAATGTATTTTTGAGCTTGAAAATGAAATTTGTTTGTCCTGAAAATGACCGTAATAGCATAAGTAGATCTCATCATATGTGTTCCGTGACTACGTTGCACACTTCAATCGGAGTTTTTCTATTAAAAGTTATGACTATTTGAAATTAAGATGATCATATTTTAATTTTAATTTTTTTTTGTCTCTGTTCTTTCTTTTCTTTTTTCTTTCTCTCTATCTCTCATCTCTCTTCTTTTATATGAAAATAGATGATAATGAGTTGATAATCCATGAGATTTCAGTTTTAGAATTTTGATTTTTGGATCATTGAATTGGGACGAACAAACAGTGAGATGGACAATTTATAGGAGCAAAAATATTATTGGTGTGAGCAAATATTACTGATCAAAATAAATGTAAGAGCAAATATCAGATCCAAAAAAATGGCTCAACCATTTAGCAATGGTTACTTCAAGAAACTTATGCTAAACATACCATTTAACAATTGTTCTAGATACAAAACCATCATTAAAAGCAGTGTTTAACAACGGTTCTTTCAATGAAGCATTGCTAAATGGTTGAGCTATTTTTTGGTGTCAGGAGAGTTTATTTTAACGGCATTTTTTTTTATTAAAAATCATTAATAAAAAAGTTCTTAATATTATAATGATACTACTGAGTCATTTTAATAATGAATTTGATATATAACCATTGTTAAATGAGTATTGTCTAAGTTTATTTTTGTTGTTGTGTAACTAATTGTGCTTCGTTGAGGATTTGCCAATATATAATTAAGTAAATATGACAAGCATTACTAACCTTATCCGTGCACATGCATGTATTATTGTTCTTAGTTTCTACAGAATTGTTTATGCATCAACAAGCCTGTCTCACTCTGTCTGTCTGTTTTTCTACAAAATTAACCAATCATTAATTACCTATATGCTCAAATACATTGCCACAACAGAGGTAAATTAATGAACGGGTACAAATGATTTAAGACATAATGTCCCTCCCCCAAACAAAAAAAAAAAAAAATAGAAATTACTATATGCAAACCCTCAGTTGCATAGAAGAAACTGATTGGAACCTTCTAACTGCGCCTGCATGCTTCATGTACACATTTCAGAGAATACTTGTGAAGGCAGGGATGTGTTCTTTCATGACTTCTGTTACTAAAACAGACAAAAACATTTTATGAAATTTCCATTAAACTAAATGTTTGAGAGATTGGATGATTAATTGATGTTTTTTTACATATAATGTCGCCAACAATAGTTCTAGCTTCCGCTTGGTACGAACTTTTACAATTTAAAAAACTCATATTATATATTCAGAAATGCTTCAAAGAAAAGTATTGTTTTGCAGGTAACTTCAAAGAAAAGGGAAAAAATAATATTACTTGAAGTTACATGATAGTCAGAATTATTTTATATACTTCAAAATAATATTTAATTCAGTTTTTTTTGTTTTGTTTTACTTATCTGTTCCTTTTCTAAAATAAAGGTAGATAATATAGGCTTCCATCTCACAGACCTTGCTGTACTATATTAACTAAACCAATTAAGAGATAGGGCAATGCAAGGTTACTAAAAGTGTGAGGCCTCAACAAGAAGGTCCCACCCGTTACTGCTTGTGCTTTCTCGGCCACTATATAAGCACCATCAGCACCGTTCTCTGCATCTTAACACAAGTAACAAGGAGAGTTGACCTTGTTCAAGTCTATACACAACAACTGTTCATATAATTAAACCTGCATAATAGGATCAAGAGCTCCTATGGTACTCCGGATTCCATTGTCTTTTTTTCTTCTTCTTTTGGCATCAGCGAGCGCACAATTGAGTGTTGATTACTATAGCAAGACATGTCCAAATGCTGAAGAGATTGTCCGGAAAGAGATGATCCAAATTCTCTCTGTTGCACCAAGCCTTACTGGTCCTTTTCTTAGGCTACATTTCCACGATTGCTTTGTTAGGGTATGATATCAGAATGGATGTTGTTGATCTTATTTATACCAGTTATACCATTACATAATTCTTAAAGGAATTGATGCACAACAAAATTGATACCGCGTTTTGTTTGTTTGCTTTCGTCATTTTTCACTACAAATACTAAATCATAAACCATCATGTTTTTTTTTTTTACTTTTTAAATGCTATATAATGAGAATACAATTAATTATGCCATATATTTCTGCTATAGGGTTGTGATGGCTCTGTTTTGCTGGATTCCACACTGGGAAATAAAGCAGAGAAAGATGCAAAACCTAACCTCAGCCTTCGCGGATTCGGTTCAGTTCAAAGGGTGAAAGATAAGTTAGAGAAGGAATGCCCAAACACAGTTTCTTGCTCTGATGTTCTTGCACTGATGGCTAGGGATGCTGTCTGGTTGGTAAGTGTCATTTAAGTATTGTTTGGCTTTCATTTATTTAGCCTAGACATGTGACATCAATGAGGGGATGAAAACATTTTTATTATCAATTATTATTTAAGTAGTACAGTACAAATCAGATTTAAAATGAGTAGGCATTGAAGATGAGATACTGGTATTTGCTTTTTGCAGAGCAAGGGGCCCACATGGCCAGTACCGCTCGGAAGGAGAGATGGCAGGATCTCAACCGCAAATGAGACCACTCAGCTTCCACCACCCCAAGCGAATATGACTCAACTGACTCAGATGTTTGCTGTAAAGGGCCTTGATCTCAAGGACCTTGTTGTTCTTTCTGGTAATAATAAGCACATTATTTAGAGGATGCTCAATATCATTTGTTTTGTAACATTATTGAACTTTAGCCTTTCTTTCAGACTAATAAAGTGATTTATCAAAAGCTAAGCTAAATTTTCAGCGGTTTGAGGTTTAGAAATCGGAGTATATATATTTCAATGCCCAAATCCACAATGATGAAAGTGCTTGACAATTTTTCCTCTGCATTCACTAAACATAACTGGCAAAGTCAAAAACTCAAGATGATTCATTGATGAACACTTTTTGTACAATTTAGGTGCGCACACAATTGGAACAGCACACTGTGCAACAATCAAAGACCGTTTGTACAATTTCACTGGCCAAAACAATTTGAATGATGTCGACCCGTTCATGGATAAAAACTACATTGCCAGACTAAGATTGAAGTGCAGCCCATCAGATACCACAACACTCATAGAAATGGACCCCGGTAGTTACAAGACATTCGATACCAGTTACTATAAATATGTGGCTAAGATAAGATCCGCCTTTCACTCTGACTGGGCCCTCTTGACAGACAGCTTTACCAGAGCTTATGTCCTAAAGCATGCCAATGGATTTGAGTCCGAATTCTTCCAAGACTTTGCCGAGTCAATGATCAAGATGGGAAATATTGATGTGCTTACGGGAAACCGGGGTGAAATCAGAAAGAAATGTTATCTTGTGAATTAATAACAAGGCATTCATTTGTCTTTGATTTTTTTTTTATTATTATTGTGCATTGGATGTTTTCTGTTCATGTTCATTAAATATCATAATTGAGATTATGAACGGTTAGGGAGGTTGAAATTTAACTGTATTATTCCTTTTTTTAATATGTATTTACTAGGAAAGAAAGATTATCTTGGAGGAGGAGGAGAAGAAAATAGTACAACTGCAATAAAAATTAGGAGAAGTAGAAAGTGCTGTGCATCCCTCCTATATTTATTTTTGTTCAATAATAACTTGTTTTCCAAACGTTACTTTCCAGTAAGATGTCATTGCCCTAAAATATATGTAAATTTCTGCCTTGTCAATTTTTCTTTAACCAGAAAATGAAGGTGGGGGTTAACATCTATATGCAGTACTAATTCATGGATACTAGATGGGAGTAATATTAATATATAATCCGTTGGCAATTTAATTCATCAGAGGCTTCACTTTGTCAAAATAAATTATTCAAAAAATTACAAAATTTACAAGAGAGCGCAAAAAAAAAAAGCGAAAAATGTTACCATGGAATAATTTAGCAGAGCTAAAAAAATTCCGGTATTCAGTTCACTAGAAGCTTACAAAATTATTCTGGGTCTTAGTCACAAACAACAATTCAAGAAACATCAAGTAGCTTTCCCAATATAGCATATTAGTTAAACTAAAGACGATATATATACGCACCTTTGAAGACTTGAAGTGTTCAAAAATGAAAAGGGAAAATACAAAATGTCCCCAATAATGCCACATCACCTCCCACCATAATTGAAAAATGAACCCCTTAAAAGATTACACCATATTGAATCCAGGTATAATGATAGCGGGGAAATAAAAGCAATATTACATGCTACCCAACCAAAAGATGAAACGGCATCCTCTGGAGAGGTGGAGTGTTTTTTATCTGATCCATTCGATCAGAAATAGACGATCCTAATTTAATAATAATAGATCCTTCATGCATCAAAGTTCGTGTTTAGACTTTTTCACAGCCGTTGTGATTAATCTTTGAAAACTCTCCACAAAAATAACTCTCCAGAAATGTGTGCCCACCAAAAGATGGCTCAGCAAATTTACTAGTTTAGTCACCCAAAAATGGGCTGGGCCAGAATTTTTTTGCTAATTGTTGGGCCTGGAATTGTTGTAGTAGCCTCAGAATCATCAATAAATAAATGAGTGGGGATCCATTGATAATGAGTTATTTTGACGACTTTGATAATGAACCTCTAAATAAATATAAAAAAAAACTAAAAATAAAAAATATATATAGATGTGTTCTTCTATTTTTAGATTGATGGTCATTCAAATTTCATGCAATTTTATTATCGTTTGATAGTCCATTAAAGACCATCAAATTTTTAAGTAATTTGCAACGGTTCTAATTTAACGATTTTTAATGGACTATCAAACGATAATAAAGTTGCATGAAATTTAAATGATCACTAATTTAAAGGTAGAAGAATACATCTATAATTTTTTTTTCATTTTTGAGATTTTTTTTATATTTATTTAAAAATTCATTATCAAGGTTATCAAAATAACCAATTGTCAATGGATCCCAACTCTAAATAAATATACTGCTATTATTTGCTTCCTTCTAGTTCTACGGGGCGCACACAGTTGGGGTCTTCCATTGCTCATCGTTCGCTGACCGCCTTACAACTTCTCTGGTACGGGCACCACCGACCCTACACTGAACAGCACCTATGCGCAAAAACTGAAGCAGCAGTGTGTACCTGGTGATGGAACTACAGTAGCGCCTTTGAACCCCAACAACTTTCTTACCTTTAATTTAGGCTATTTCAAAGAAGTGATAAATAAGCCGGGGTTATTTAGTTCTGATGAAAAGCTGCTTGATAATAACATAACGCTGGCTTATGTATCAGCACAAGCCAATGACATCTAATTAACTCCCTTCTTTTAGGATTTTGCACAGTAGATGGCCCATATGGGAAAAGTCAATGTTCTTACCAGAATGGGGGTCAAATGTACGAAGCTAAATGAATAATTTAAAATTCATAAAAACAATGTATTTATCATAGTTGAAAATTTTCATAAAATATTAATAATTTCGACGTTCATATTTATATTGAAGTACAAAAATATTAATAATTAAAAGTGTTCCAAATCTAAAAAAAAATAACCAGTTTACATTGATAAACAAGAAAATAGAACCTAATCCAAGTTTCTTAATAATGTTTGGAATAAAATCGATTTGTTGCATGTGATTTTATTAATAATATTTTAATAAAAACGTAATTAGTTATGTTATAAACAAAAAATCATTTGTTGTAGTTTATGTATTTAAATTTATTTCTAATAAATTATAATTGAATCAATTTGCATATTTCAATTGAATTATTTTGTTCTAGTTAAAATATTTAAATATATCAGTTAAAATTCTTGCATGCATTTTTATTGAAGTAATTTTCAAAGCTTTCAAGCTGATCTGGTATAAGTTTATGTTTTACGTTTTACGTTTTCCTTTTAATTTTAAAGTTCATTTATTCATGTTAATAACTCATGCCTAATTTTGAATGAATTCATTTTATCTTCCAAAAATAAAATAATTTGTTCCTACATTTTCATCATAATATCTCTTAAATTCATAGATCATAAACTAACATCTAAAAACTATTTGTTCATAAACTTATTAGATTACTTTGGATGTTATTAATTGCATGAATTATTAAACTTATCTGAATTAGAACACTAGCTTTTTTTTCATAAGACGAAAAAAATAATAAAGTTTCCATCATTCCATCGTATCTAAATTTAATGTATTAAAAAGAGGGGATCGACTAACAGTCTCCCGGAGAAAATCACTCAAAATAATCTACCTACCTAACTTTCTAATTTTGATAAAAAAAATATACATCCTCTTTATCTAACTTTCCATTTTTGACAAAAATGTATGTCCATCTAAATAACTGAGTCAAATAAACAATTCAGGTATTTATATAAGTGAGACAAGTATTTATATAAGTGAGTTAGACATTTAGATACAAGACTCGACATTTATATATGAAGATCAGGTATTTAAATATATAACTTAGATATTTAAATATGTGACTTAGATATTTATATATTTGACTCAATTATTTAGTAAAAAAAAATAGTAAGAGAGAGAAAAAAAGTTTTGGAAAATAAAGTCACATGAAAAAAACTGACAAACATCACATGAATTATACAAACATCATAAGTGAATCAGGTATTTAGATAAGTGAGATAGGTATTTAGATAGATGAGAGAGTATTTAGATATGTTAATTGGCAACAAATCCCGACTCCTCTCTCTCACCCTCTCACTCATAAACTTTCTCCCTATTCTCACAAGTGCTGACCACCCCATGCCCTCCCTTGTGCCTCCTCACGACCTTAGGCACTGTCGCGCGCCACTACACCAGCCCTTCCACTCACCTACCGCTCCTCTCACTTGAATCGTCGGTTCCAACTAATATTGGCTTTGGCTCCTTCTCCCTTCGTCTTTGCGGGAGCTCACCTCTCAAACTTGATGAGCTGCTGACCAATCAAAAGGTTGTACACTATCTCTAATCGAATGGCATGCTTCACCGTGTCAAGGTGGAATTGTCTGTTCTGCCCTTTGTCTTCCTCTCTCTATCTCCGGCCATAAGGTTTGCCGCTGACCATCCTCTTTGTTGCCTATGTCGAATCTGGTAATTGCTTTCCCCTTTATTTTCAGTTGTGGTCCTGTTTGTGCTGGGACTAAGCCCTATGCCTTATTTTTCTTAGCTGAATTGCCTTTCTTGGTGCGATTCAGATGGGGTGTGATAATTACTTGCTTACTCCCTAATTTCTTATGTGTATTTGAGCCTTATTTGTACTAGACATTGTATATTCTAGATCCTGTAACACATGGGTATGTGCTGCCTTGCCTTCCGTTATTGATAACCTTGTTGTCTTTGACCTTTTATTGTGAGTGAAAATTGGGATAATAAAATTTGGGTTGGAAATTAGGACTATCGAATTAGAATATAAGAAATGAAAGTATGAAGTATGGTCCACTCGGATATGATTAGGATTTATGAAAAATATATATATATATATATATATAAACCACTAACCCATTAATATATTAAAGATGTTAGATGGATTTGTTAAGCTTATTTTAGCTAATTCTTTAATTAATTCTTCTTCTTCTTATATATATATATATTATAAATAAATTTACCATTTAATAATAAATATAAATAACATCATGTATAAATTATAAATGCCAAACATGCATTTATATGTATGTCTATTTATAAAATAGAAATTAGTCAATTGTCTTTGAAACTACAACAGTTTCACTAACCGGGGTACGAAATAATTTAGTACAATAATTATACATGTATAAAATATATTTTCTTAATACTAGGAATAGTTGTAACATAATTCATCATATTAAATAATATATGTACAAAATAAAATCTATAAATTATTATAATAAATAATAAATTATAACCTTTGTATTAATAATGATAATGAGTATATATATATATGGATACATTTTTTTTACTTTCAAATAATACTTACACTAAAAATAATGTAATTATGAATTAATAAATATAAATATGATAAGCAATATAAGTTGTACGTATATTAAGTGGTCCCTCCATTTTTAAATAGTAGCTATACTAACAATAATCTTTATAAATAAAAGTAGAAGTAGAAATAATATAATACTATAGATTACATAAGGCCAATAAAATTATTTACAACATAATATGTGTATAGGTGAAATCACAACGTTTATATTAGTAATAATAAGTATGTTGAAATGCAAGTAGGCTACAATTTTTCTTTAAAATAAATAGCATTAATGTTATGAATAATATAAATATGATCATATATATACTAGAATAACATTCACGAGTTCTCTAATAAAAAAAGAGAAACAAATATATGAATATAAAATAATAATAACTTAAATAATAACATAAATTCTCCACGTGTAATATCATTTATGAATAAAATAAATTATGTATTAATTAATTTCTTTATTTTTAATTAGAACAATATTAAATATAAAATATTATATATTAATCAATTTCTCTAATTCTAAATAATTAATTATCCTAATTATAATTAAATTAATTAAGTGATAATATTAAGCCAACATAATTAATCTAAATAAATTAAGTTAGTTACATTAATCGAAATAAATATAATCTCAAAACACGAACACTAAATGATAATAATCATGATTCAGAGTCTGGTATACCCTGGCCTAACCAGACCAAACGTGAATATAATACTCGCTAATTTAATTTAATTTGACCTTACTGGTTCTCGAGGATTTATCTTGACGAGCTAACAAACGAGTATAATCAGGATAAGACGGTTGATGAGATCATGAGCGTCACCGGGGACTAAGCAATTCGACGCTATCGACCTGATCGAATTATTCTCAGGTACGGTTTCCTGGGATTTGATTTCCTTTCTTCAGAATTAGGAACCCAAACCGAAAATAAAATATTTTTAAAATAAATCTAATATGCGGTATTTTTGACCAAACATTGATTAGAGACCAAAATTGACGTGTCATATGCATCCGGTAAATTGACCAGCATATTCGAGACATACCCGCATTCGCATGTCATATCATATCATATTTCATGTACATAGGGTAGGAGTAGGATTCAGAAAATAATCCTGAGATAGGATTAGATAGAATTAAATAATTCAAGATGTAGATTATAATTATTAGAAAATATTATTACTATCACTAATTATTAATTAAGTCAGGTAGTGAATCATGCATTAAATGCATGAGAGTGCTGAGATGCGGACCGGGTAATTCTCAGTCTGAGGTTGCCTTGCATAAACAGACCGTTGTGGTTACGTACGGTGACCCATAGGCCCGTGGGACCCACCGGTCTATATATGCACTGCACATCTTTGCCTGTCGGGTTATCCACCGACCCCGTCATTTGGCGGGTTCGGCTGTGTCAGAGCGTTTTCTTTTTTATCAATATTATATTTTATTACTCTCAATATAATTAAGATTTTTAATCCAAATTTGAGCGATCAGGATACCATGTCTTTCAGTAATTATTGTGGGCGGCCATATTCGAGATTGGAATCTACTTCGAGATATTATATTATATTATTTATCCGGCTTATTTAGGATCCTGGTATTGTCCGAAGGGCTTTCTCCTTTGGCCCTTAGTTGGTACAGAGAAAGTCGGGATGCGGTCCTCTGGCCTTAGTGGGTACAGTGTAGGCTCTCATTTGTTTATATTTCGTTTTGTCATTTTACGGGATGCGGTCCTCTGACCCTTGGTTTGTACAGTGTAGGCTCTCATTTGTTTCCGATTTGTCAATTCATGGGTAGTTATATCCTTTGATGATATGGCAATTGAAAGCATAATTTTTAAATCCCTTTTGCTCATATTATTATTATTATTATTATTTTGTGAGGTGGATCATCAGATTTAGAATACCGAGTATATGTGCTTTTAGCCGTCACTCTCCTAGGGCGTTATCGTCCCGGGAGGCTGAATTTTCTCAGGATATTCAGGGTATTGACGCCCGCTTACTCGAAAATCCTAAGTTCGTAAGTTGGGCCCGAATACATGCCCGCTTAGGTAAGTCACAAGTCCAGGGCCCGATCACGTGCCCGCTTGTAGATGGACTGATGATCTGTAACTGGGTTATATATTCTCGGGTGCTTTAAATTTCGTACCTTATATTCTATATTATATTAGTATTTCCACTGATTTTCCATTTCGGATTTATTTGCCATTTCATGTCATCCATATAGGTGTTGTTCTCAAACGTGCATAATATATTGTTATACTCATACATATTTAATATAATGCATTTAAAATACAGTATCGGTATTTGGGTCCAGTCTAGAAAAGAAGATCAAATCTTGAGACTGGATCTAAATCCGTACTAAGTAATTTTTAAATTACTCACGTTTCCACGATGGTTGTGGGATCCAAGTATTTCAGGAGCGGGATTGAGTGTTGATGAGAGTGCTAGGTGCAGTCCTGCGTGATATCAGAGGTGCTTCGCCGCATCAGCATAGTGAGACGGGTAGATGATTAGGACTTATTAGGCATCAGGTTTTTATTTCTTTCTTTGGGCTTTATTCGAGAAATTTTACTACCCATTCCGATGGAGTTAGCCCCGCCGGTGTCTGGCATTGTATTTTTCTGTATATTCTAGACTGTTATTGTTTTGTATTATTATTATTATTTTGTTTATCCTGAGATTTATCTTATTTTATTCACTTAGCCTTTCATACGCACGTCTCGTCATGCGTACGTGACGGGATTTAGCACCCCTAATCCATTCAATTATTTCTGGGGTGTGACACTAAATGTGCGAGATGTATGGTATTGTCGGACGGTGAGTGCGAAAATGAATGACATTGTTATCTCTCCGTAATTTTTCATTTCATAATTAGCTTCTCATATATATGTATTTTATTATTATTTTAAAAAATATAATGTACCTCTGCCTGACTATATAGTGCGAAAATGAATGACATTGTTATCTCTCCGTAATTTTTATTTCATAATTAGCTTCTCATATATATATGTATTTTATTATTATTTTTAAAAATATAATGTACCTCTGCCTGACTATAATGTGTCCGATGTTTGTATTCATGGAGATAAAAAATCATTTCATAATTAATTTATAATTATTTTGTACTTCATTTTTAATCTATCTATTATATAATTAAATAATAAATGAATTCTACAATTAAAAGCCTAATTATATATATATTATTCTATAATTAAATATATATTATTCTATAATTAAAAGATTTTACAACTACATTATATTTAGATAATTATAATTTATTCTACAATTAAACCCTAAGTAAATATTTATTATTGTACAATTAAATCAATAATTAATCTACAATTAAATAATAAATAAATTAATTCTACACAAATAATTAATAAATAACCTAAAATTATAATTACAAAATTCTACAATTCTATAATTTAATCTATAATTAAATATTTTTTAAATAAATAGACAATTAAATCTATAATTTATGAATAACTAAATCTATAATTAAATAATTTTACATTTAGACCTATAATTAATCTTTAATTAAATTATAATTAATACAGTTTATAATTAAATCTATAAATAAATTACAACTAAATTATATTTAAATCATTCTAATTTAATCTACACAACTAAATTATATTTATATTTTAATGCTAATTATTTACATAAATAAAATTTATCTTTAATTACAATACCAAACGCGCAGATGCACTCGTACGTATTTTCTTCTCTTCCTCTCTCTTCTTCTTTCTTCCAATCTCTCTCTTCTCTTTCTTTTTCTTTTTTTTTCCTTCTCTTCTCTTTCTTTCTTTCTTTCTCTTCTCTTCTCTTTCTTTTTCTTTTTCCTTCTGTTCTTCTCTTTCTTCAGCAAGGCGCAGATAATCTGCGCGTTTGATATATATAAGAGGCAAACGCGCCACTGTCAGTGACATGTTTCAGCCACACCAGTGCCAATGACGCGTTTCCATTCGTATATTTAAAATTCTATCGTTATCGGTCTTATTTTTAATAATATTAAAATCTGGCGAATTACTCTTGACTTTCCGTTGTACTACAAAATGTACTTTTTAAACTTTCTGTTGTACTAGAAAATATACTTTAGCAGTTAATTTAAAGAATATTAAATTGACTGTTACCAAATACCAATAGAGTTAAACTTGTCGAAAATGGTTGAAAAGGGTCAAACTTTAATTAGCTTCCACCTGCCTCAAAGATGCATGCATATTTTAACTTGACGCTAACATTGCTTAATTAGTAGACTAATTAAGGCATGAGGGGAAAGCAAAAGAACATGGTGTAATAATATAAATAGTGGGGGTAACTTGAATAACATGGCCCATTTTGCGCCACTAATTCAGCAGCCGTTTGACCTGTAAAGATTGATTTCAAATGGATATTGTTATGCCAACTGGTCAAACCTCCATCTGAGCATTTCTAGAATTGTTAACAATTATCAATTTTGATTGCCCGGAACTTAAGGAATTTTAAATTAATCTTCTGGAATGGTACGTCTTTTAATCACTATTATTATGTTTTGTTGTCGGTGTTTGGCATTAATTAGGAATAATCTCAATATTAATATATATGTAGTTATACTACGATGAGTCGTGAAATACAAAAATATTTTTGTAATTCATGTCATCTCACAATTTTGAATTCAAAAAACTAATCCAGCCGTAACAAGATCATTAAAATATATTTGAAGATCAAATTTTATATTTTTAAATATATTTTTTAGAGGGATAGAAAATACATTGAGCTAATAATTTTTAATAATAATGACTTCTATCCTTCAAAAAATAGAAAAATAATTCTAAAAGATATAAAATTTGCTCTGAATGAGCTATGGTACTACACGTATAAGTGAATGAATTCAAAAAATATATCAAATCATCATCAAATTTTGATTTATTGGTCTCAATAAGTTATATACACACACACACACACACATATATATATATATATATATACATATATATATATATATATATATATATATATATATAGAGAGAGAGAGAGAGTTTCACTACCATTAGTCGCGAGGTATAAAATATTTTTCTATTTCGCATCATATCTCTGATTCTTGAATTCAAAAAGCGATCCAACCATTCAAAATGTTCTTCATATTAAAATATTGTTGGAAATTAAATTATACATATTTGGATTTTTTTTATTTTTCTATAGTAGAAAATTCATTAAGTTTATGATTTTCAATATGAATGAGTTTCTAACACTCAAAAAATAGAAAAAATCTTTAAAAATATAAAATTTTGTCTCCAAGTTTTATTTTAATTTGAATAATTGGATTCATATTTTAAGTTCGAAAATGAGAGATATGATGCAAAGTACGAAAGATATTTTATATTTCGTGACTCACTATAGTATAACTCTCTCTCTCTCTCTCTCTCTCTATATATATATATATATATGTATATATAATAAAAATAACATAAATTTAACCTCATAAAAGCCATCTATGAGTTTAACTTAAAAAATATATTAAATCATCTTCAAATTTAGTTTACTGTGCTCAATAAATATTTCATATGAAAACCCGGATACAAAAATTTGAAGTATTTTGAGTTTTCTAACTCACTATTTTAATTTCTAAAAATGATGTATGAACGTAAATATTTATTTATTATTCTTAGTGCTAATTTTTTAACAACAACAAAGCCTTTAATCCCAAATAAATTGGGGTAGGCTAGAAAAATAGTGCTATGGATCGGTTCATTATTTTTAAACTTTAAATGGTCAATTCAAACCGCTCAAAATGATTTTCGTATGATAAGAAGTTTAGAACACAATTTAGACAAAGAAATTTTCACCTTATCCTTGATGAGCAACGATAGTTTATCTTTCCAAGTGTTATTATTATCCTAATTTTTCTATATTGAATTTTCATATGGAGTTCTTAACCGTCTTCATTATTTCATTGTTCATATCTGAAATTGGAAATATTGAACGATAAAACGCAAAAATTTAGTATTCACTCGAATTTAATACTAATTTTCTATATCTGTTAAGATGGTAAACAAAAAACTTTAATTTCATTTGCTTCTTACTTAAAATAAAATAAAAGAGGGTAAAAAAATAAGTCAATAAAAAAAGTACCTAAATTAAAATATCAAAATCCTATTCTAATAGGTCCAACAAAATTTTACAGAAAATTATGAAAGGAATATTCGAAATTATGGGATCGTACAAATATTATATTTTAAAACGCTAACTATGGTCTTACTTTAATTTACACCACTACAGCCGATTGCTAGTTACAACTTATTCCAGGGATAATCTTGCTATAAACATTTCTCCCATTTGCCTTGATAAGAGACACAGTACAGAAAATAGTAACTATACTAAGCTGTCTGCATTTGTACTATATGTCATACTGTTCTCTTCGTCTTGTTTCGCAGTACCAGTATGTTCTGATCACATCATTTTATTCTTCACGGAACCCTCTATACTGGATTCATTCCACAATTTACATAAATAAATAAATTAGATTCATATCCAAATATATATATTGACATATTGTCATTTACTCATTACTCAATATATATACTTGGCATTCACAAATGCCAATGCAAGATTCCTTTATATATTTTACGGTTGACAAATGGGCCATTAATGCAAAGTCCAGTGGAGAAGTCACATGGATATAGTGACCATGGCATGGCATGAAAGCAATGTGCAATATTCATCCTGTTAAATGTTCATTTCACACCTATTTTAATAAAATCTAATTTTTCAAATACTAGATAACGTGGCATCCACGAGCCGAGATTATTGGATCTATATTCTAACCTAATCACATCAATACCCGACCCGTTAGATAGTTTATTATCATATCATACAGATAATTTTCTCACTAATATTGATATAAAATGGAAGTCCTATCTACTCGAATCCAGATCTGTTGCTTTTGTTTTTTAGTGCATTATTTACCACGGATTTTCGCTTGCAAACAACGTGTGGGGCAGTTGGTATGTACAGCGTAAAAAAAATATTTCGGATCACTATAGTAGAAAATTTTTCTGAGAATTGATGAGAAATATCAAAGGAATTTGACTGTCGCTTTAACTGTTAATACGTTAAATTGTGGGGATGCCAATTAAAACATTCCAAATACAATCCCATCAAATTTTGTAATTTCTTATTTCCACGATAAAAAAAATTTACCTTTCAAACGTTTCCATTTTCTATTTTACATTTAAAATGTATTCATTTTAATACAAAAATTTCAAGTATACCGTTTAAGCAAAAATGTACTACATTTTCTAGATTTGTACTTGTATTACGTGGATACGTATAAATGCACTCTCAAAATAAGTTCATGCGGGCCAACCCGATCTTATTTTAACCCAAACCCAATATAACTTTCATGTATATAAAATGCACCAATCTCACAGCTATTTACCAATGTTCGTTTCTTGGATTTGTTTCGTTCTCTCTAAATCTTTTCAGTTAGAGTACTATTCATATAACCCATAGTTATCCCAAGAGAAAAAAAAAATGGAAAAGAGACTTGCCTCTAGTCTCTCTGTCTCACTTTCACTAGTTTTGTTCTTCCTTTTCTTAACCAAAAGCAGTGATGCTTTACAAGTAGGCTTCTATCAGAAGTCATGTCCAGAAGCTGAAATGATCATTCGGAAAACCGTCTTAAGTTACTATGAGAACGATCCGACTGTCGCCGCCCCATTACTCCGGTTGCATTTCCATGACTGTTTTGTTGAGGTGTGTTGGCTTAATATCTACTCACATATCATTGTGTTATTGGCATTCTTTCAGTTCAAATAAATTTTGCAAAAGAAGGAACATAGCATTGTTTTAGATTCCAATCATTTGTAACACTTTTTGCCAGTATAATTAATTGTTTTAATTTCTTCTTTAAACAGGGTTGTGATGGATCAGTGTTGATAAATTCCACCTCGACAAATGTGGCAGAGAAGGATGCCAAGCCTAATTTAAGCTTGGATGGATTTTTTGTCATTGATGCAGCTAAAGCAGAATTAGAAGCAAAATGCCCCGGAGTAGTCTCCTGTGCTGATATTGTAGCACTGGCTGCACGAGATGCAGTTTCTCTGGTAAATTGATCATAATACATAGTAATTTTCATTGAAAATTAACACCTTAATTGCTGTTCTTAGACATTAATTGTGATATCATTTATTGCGTCATTTGTCATCTCCTGTTAATCTTATTTCTGATTCCTAATTTTCACTAGTAAACACGATACAAATGAAAAATTATATTGCAAAATGTCTTAATTACATATATTTAATATGGATCCATCCGACTGTCCACGTGAACTTTCAATTGGATATCTTTTCATAAACACATTCAGTATCTTTTTCCTTTTTTTTTTTTTTTTTAATTTCAGGCTACTTATATTGTAAGAAGTGGACATTTGTCAAAGGACTACAACATGTATGAAGTTGAGACAGGTCGACGTGATGGCCGTGTATCGAAAGCATCAGAAGCTGTATTCAACCTGCCTTCACCATTTTGGAGCATTTTTAAGCTGAAAAATTCCTTTGCTTCCAAGGGTCTCAATTTGAAAGACCTTGCTGTTCTATCTGGTATGATCTATATTCTTATTTTTAACCTTAGATACAAAGCATAAAAAACAAATCATGGTTGTTAAAATTAGGAAAGAAAGAAAAAAATGATAATGTTCTGAACAAGTTATTGTCATATGATTTCTCCTTGTTGGCCTGCGATTTCACTGTCACAGTGTCACTTGCGTAGGTGCTCATGCCATTGGAAACTCACACTGCAGTTCGTTCGCAAAGCGGTTGTATAACTTCACCGGAAAAGGTGATATGGACCCCACACTGGACAAGGCCTATGCTGACAAGCTGAAGAAGCAATGCTCACCGACTGACAACACCACAGTTCTCCAAATGGTGCCCGGCAGTTCTACGACATTCGACACGACATATTTCAAGCTCGTTACAGAGAAGAAAGCACTTTTTCACTCTGATGAGGAGCTTTTGAGAAGCCAGGTGACCAGAGACTATGTTTTCTCTCATGTTACCGATAGCGCAGGATTTTTCCATGATTTTGGGGTTTCCATGGTGCAAATGGGAAGACATAAGGTTCTACACGGATATAACGGAGAAATCAGAAAGAATTGTGCTGCGGTTAATTAACTAATTAAGACGTTACACTTATTTGACGAAAATTGTATTGTAACGATATTATTGTTTGAAACAATAAAGGTTTCTATTTGAAATTTCCAACTGGAAAAGTTGGGTCATGAAGTTTCATAATATGTGAACTGCATTAATTAGGGATATATACTGTCGTGATATTAATTGGTTCAATTAACAATTATAATTATATATTCTGCAGCTAGCAAGTAGATAATTATAAATGAAAGTTGAACTGTCAGATTGTTTTCAGAGTTTTCTAAGATAAGTCTCGAAAGATGTGATTTTAAAATCATCAAATTAAAGATAAAATAATGCATACATCGATCAATGCGCCCCAAACGCAAGACGCAAGGCGTCAAACCCAACAGGGACAAGTTGGAAACGACGTGCATGCATATTGAGTCTCAAAGCTGTTTGATTGGTTTGGTTTGGTTTTGTTCGGTTATTTTCGGAATTTTACCTCTGCAATTGCTGTGTTTTCCTATGTTCTACACTGATATTCCAGTTTCTACTTTAGTGAAGAAAAGGAAAAAAAATAAAAATAAAAGCGAAGATGATTCTTATTTCTACCCATGTTTCAGAGATTTGGTTAGTACTAATGGGTCATGCATTATAATAGCATCTATATTAATATATTGTTCTCATAAATCTTTTGCGATTCATATTATGAGTCTATGACATGTCATCTAATTAAAATATATAATTTTAGGTTGCAATCATATATTGCACGTTGAAAATAAAGATTGCTTTCAGTGTAGCCTTTTTCTTTTTCGATGAAACCTCTCAGTAGTGTACCTAAAATTAAGATACAGATATATATTTAAAATATAGAGAACTTGATAGCAGAAAAATTCTCTGAACCTATGGAAGCAACGTAATAGACGATTCTTCAAAGGCAATCAACGAACGTTGAGGAACTGAATCATAATTTAAGGAGAAATACAATTAGGGCTATTAATGACATTGTTTTGGTTGTTTATTTGATCCGTAACCTATTTAATACGATAGGTATGGGTAAGTTTTATTTTCATTAAGTCACCTAATATGTGTATGAGTAAGAAAGAATTTCATTAACTTATCGGATATGAATATGGATAAGGAGTTTTCGTTATCCATTATCCATTGGGTAAATTATATAAACTAGGGTTGTAACTCAGACTTTGTCCCGACAATATAATCCTCAAATAAATAATTAATAATATAAAATTTTACATAATGAAAATTTAGATACAATATTTTTAAATGCTAAGTAATAGTAATAATATTAATAATAATTATTATAATAATAATTAATATAATTAAATATATAATATTTTATAAATGATCATATAAAAAATTAGATCATTTTAAGAGTTATGTTTCACCTAAAGTACATTACACATATTATTTTAAATGAGAAGAGAGAAACTATTTTATATAAACCCTTGATTCAAGAAGAATAAAAGATTTAAACAAAATCAATTATAGAGAAAATTAATGACGTGGCATGTTTAAAAATATAGAAATTCATATCTTCATTTGAATAAAAAAAGAAATAAAAATAAATATAATTTAGTAACTAAGTAAATTTCAATCATGAATACGTAATTAATGTAAAGTAAATATAGAATTGGGAGGAAAGTTGACATTTAGAATTTAAGAAAAGTTAAAATTCATAATCGATGGCAATCTAAGAAAAAAAGAAAATAAAGTAAAAACAATTGTACTCCTAAATTATACAACATTTACTTTAACAAACAATTTGAGAGAAAATAACTTCAACACAAATTGTCATAGAGATAGTAATATTATTTGACGAATAACTTAATCTGATAACTGATCTGATGACTTATATTAGCTCCAGAAATTCAACAAAAAACTAGACCGTTGTAGGATCAAACACTTACGTGCTTAATAAGGAGTAGCGATATATATATATATATATTTAAATATATATAAATATACTTATTTTATATTTTTAATAAATATATATACTTAAATTATATAAACATATATATAGTAATTAGTATATATTTTCTATGACAATTGATATAAAAAAATTATATAATTATTATTCTATCTAAAATATTAATTATTATTACACTTTATTAGTATGTTTATCTAATGCTATTTATTTGTCTAAATTATATAATTTTTTCATTGAATTATTTTTATTTTTTCCATTATCTATCATTACTCGTTCATTATCTGAAATTCTTAACGGATAAAACTATTTTTTAACATGCAAGGGTAGGGTATAGATTAAGAAAATTTTAATGGGAATGAAAATATTTTCACCTATGCCCTACCCTACCTATTGACAGCCCTAGCTGTGGATGGGAAAATTTTAAATTATGAAGGAATCATACAACGAAACGTCTCTTTGTAAAAAAAAATTCATATTGTAAACTACACTTTTTTCATTTACAAGTTTTATATATATATATATATATATATAGAGAGAGAGAGAGAGAGATGACTTAAATTGTTTTTATTTTGGCATGATATTAAACTTTATATGTTATTATCTTTCTAGCTATTTTTAAAACATCACTAGAATAGATCATTTTATTATGATAAACAAGATTGTTTTCAAAAATAATTTAAAAAATGGCTAGAAATCTAAAAAAAAAATATGAATTTTAATGTTCTAAAAGATTTTGACATAAAAAATATTAAGCAACTTAGATTGATTTTTTTGAACTATCGAGATATGAAAATTTCATATTAAAGAAAAAATATTTTTTTTTACTTTGCAAGACTCCATAATGCATCTCTCTATATATAAATATAGATAGATGGGTTAATGTGTTTTATAAAATAAAAAAAATATCCGTATTTCACGCTAATAGCTCACATTTTCAAATTCAAACCGATGATCCAAACTGTTAAAGTTGATCTCTATGATAAAATTTCCTTCCTAACTAAGTTTTATATTTATTTTAGAAAATCAATAGTTTTAAATTGTTTAGAAATGTCAGATTAATGAATTTTATACACCTCTAAATAAATAAATAAATTTCAGAAAGTATAAAATTTTATCACCAATGGGTTTTTAATATAAAGAATTAGAGATTATGTTTAACAATTTGGGTCTTTAATTTAAATTATGGCCTTCTATCTTGCAATGTGCACAAAGTTAAAATAATATGCCATTAAAGAAAAAATGGGTATATACCCTCAACAAATCCCAATTTGGATATTTATCCCTTCAAATTTGAAAATTAGATATTTATCTCTAAAAATATCAAAACTTTGGATATTTACCTATAACCAGTATTATCCTCATAAGAATCAAATTAGTAATAAATTAAAATTATAATAGAATACAAATTTCCCTCTATATTTTTTCTTCATCCATACAACTTGCATCATGACAAAATCAATGATGGTACATTGAATTATTTTATTTTTCTATGCATATTATATTACTGCTATATTGTTACTTATCCTTGTTCTCTCTTTTTTGAGCTCCAACTGTGTGTAAATACAATCTCAAATAAAGTAATAAATTTTTAAAAATTAGAACTAACACAATTCAAAATTAGTACAAATCAGACCTGGCCATAATTAGTGCCCATCCAATGAGATTTATTGATAGCGATAAATATTATTCCATAATTATGATTTTATGATAATTTTATACATCGCTAAAGTAATAAGAATTAGTAAGAAGATTTACGTATAAATAAAAAATATCTTGAATCATCAGAGGGGGTATTTCTATTTTATTATAATTTTAATTAATTGTTAATTTTATTTTTATGAGGATAATATTAGTTATGGGTAAAATATATGAGGTTTTGATATTTTTATCCAATTTCAAATTTAAAAAGATAAATATTCAAAATAGAATGTATTGAGGGGTATATGTCCAATTTTGAGCAAAATTTAATAATCACACATGGCCCAGGAAAGTCCCACATTTTCTGGAGGCTCTTTCCTTCACCACGTTAACAATATCAAGCTTCAAGTATTATTATGCATATTTTGGACGTTCATAATAAAGGATTTAACAAGAAATGACTTTGTATATTGCATGACTAGCCTTTTTTTTGACGTGATTTTCTTTTTCAAAATAAATAAATAAGATTCGATATGTCATGACAAACCAAACTGATTCGTCATGGTCTGTATAATTCTTTAGAGTAAATTATGCAAAAAATATTTGCTTTCTCTAGCTAAAGTCTGAAATGAATTTTCCCAATTTGAAGACAAATCCAGAATATTTCTAAAAAAAAACAAATGAAGAGAAACATGTAGAATATTTCTAACACGAAAAAAAAAATCCATAATCTTCCAATAATATTTTTGCAAAATTTCCTCAATTTTTAACGACATTTATTTTTCAATTGATAATTTAAATTCAATCCAGAAAAAAAATTAATACGAGATGATGGACCATCTTGTCTGGACATGTCATGTCATGACTAAATATCTTGTTTTATTATTTTAGGCTTTTATATATATATATATATATAGATAGATAGATAGATATAGATATAATTATATTTAAATTTTGATTTCTCTCTCAAAATTTTATTTAAATTAAACTCTTATGGGATACATAAATTTATTATTTTTGGTGCTTCATAATTATTTGTTTTATACTTCAAACGAATCCAGAATAATTCTAACATAATCATCTCTTTATAAATATGAAAGATAAGTTATTTTAAACAATCCAAGCAAGTTAAGAAACACTAAAAATAAAAAATCTACACCATAAGATTTTGATACAAAGAATTTATTTGAGATACATAAGGTGATTCTTTTAATTTTTAGAAAATATTTATCTTTTTTATGGAATTCTGATAAATATCATTTTTTTATGGAATTCTGATAAATATCATTTTTTTATGGAGTAGAAAGAGACCGAGTTTTTATGTGAGCTCCTTTTCTTTCTTTTTTTTCCCAAACGGGCGAAGATAAAAACGGCGTCCTTCTCTCTTTTTGGTTCCTACGACCAGGACATCACCGGGAATTGGAGTTTGACATGATGTCCTTTCTACGTGGACCAATTCATTGTACACACTAGGGCTAGAGGTGGCAATCAGGCGGGTCGGGTCGGGTTCGGGTTCGGGTCGGGTTCGGGTTCGGGTCGGGTCAGTTTGACTTTCTAGAAGAAATCGGGTCGGGCCGGGTCGGGTCGGGTCGGGTCAATTTACATGTTGTGTTTTTTCAGATCGTTGATAGAATTCGATTGGATTGAAGGCTATTTGATCTCGGGTCGGGTCGGGTCGGGTTCGGGTCGGGTCGGGTCAGTTTGACTTTCTTAAAAAATCGGATCGGGTTGGGTTCGGGTCCGGACGGGTCGGGCGGGTTTGTCGGGTCGGGTCGGGTTCTGCCACCTCTAACTAGGGCCGTTAAACGTTGAAAATATTTATGTAAGTACTCATTTGCGTTAACCGTTATATTTAATTAACGAAAATAATTTTATTTGTGTTATACTTTTCATTTAAAAAAGTAAGGGAGAATTTTGTGTTTGTGTTGTGTTGAACTAAAATGTTCAAAACGTGAAAAAAAATGTTTAATTTTTTTCTTTCCAAATGCACTAAAATGATATAGGAAAATCAACTGATCAAATTGATTACTGGATTGCACAAAATAATTCATAAGTCACGACAAATTATATAGGCAAATTAACTAATCAAGAAAAATACATATTAACTGATCAAGCAAAACAGATAAATTTCACATGTGCAAAATACACATTATATAGGTAAATTGATCAAGCAAAATACACATTATAACTGAACAAGCAAAATACACATTCTAGCAGTCTCGAAATTCAAACATGAACTTCACAATAATTTTCTATGCAGATACAACCTTACAAAAATGATTTCGAGTGCTCAATCTAAATCTCAACCTATCTTCTCTGAAACATATCTCAATCATTGGCTAAATAAAAGAAATTAAGACACATTGATCATTACTAAAGAATCATGGTTTGAGATCGAATGAGCCAAAGAGATCATTTCTTCATGCTTACGCCCACTAACTTACTGACAAACAAACAATAAGTTGGCAGAACAACTCAAAAGACAACTAGCAACAAAAAGTAAAAGCTCGAAAGAGAATACTGACACTTTGACAAGCAAAGTAGAAAATATGTTATCCTCCACTGCCACATATGGAATCATCTGCTGCAGCTTGATCACACCACAGTGGATCACCAACTTGTCCACCAAAATCTGCAAATTAACACAACTTTTAATCTCAGTACAATAATAGTATAAATAAAGCATACAAGTGATCAAAGCATGCAAATAGTCCTTAGCACAAAAGAGAGTTTCAATGCTCTCATCATTCAAAGAGTTCAGAATTTGTGAAAAGTGTTATGTCACTTGTGCTAAATGTCGACTGCGAAGCCATTGTTGATATCGAAACTGCTAGGATGTCCCGGATTAGCCGGGCTAAGACAGAATATGTTAAACCATGAAAAATTTGTTAAATGTTAATAACAATTACAGTAGTAATCACAAATCTTAATTATAATTAAAAAATAATATAACGTAATAATTAATAAATTTTAAATATAATAATCTAATTTAATTATTTTATGACTTATAAATGAATAAATAAAGATAAATCTTATTTAAGACTTTATCTAAGGATCAAATAAATAATCACTTAAAATAAATTAAATCAAAGAATTTAATTTATTAAAGAAATATAATCAGAATATTACTAACGGTTTCTGAAGTTAACTCCATTTTAATTTAATAAATAAATAAATAATTTACAATAATAAAATATTCAAATTTCATAAATTTAATAATCAGAAATGAGTAGAAATCTGTTTTGTCACACCAAATACCACAAAACCTCTGCCACAAAGAATCCTATACCATCTAAAATTTATCTCTCTCATTTAAAACCCACACTCTCTCTCCCTCCCTCTCACTTCTCTCTCTCTCTCTCCCCCAAATTAATGCATCATCTAAGGATCTCTCTCTCCTCATTCAATGCCCCGCTCTAGCATTTATTGCCCCTGCGCCCTATGCTGTCTTATTTTCTTCTGCCCCCCTTTTCGCTGTCACCTCTCTTCCTTTCCCTGGTTTTCCATGACACCGCCTCGGGCCAGTTTTTCTCCACCCGGTTTTCTTCCCCTCACCATCATTTCGCCTCCGGTCACTTTCCCCCATCCGATCGTTGTTCGAAATTTATCGCCTCGAACCCCACCCCTCCTGTTATAAGACCTTGTTCCTGGGTGACTTCCTCTCCTCTGGTTGGCTGGTTTTCTCATGTGCTGAGACTTAACCTCTAATACTGATAAGAACTGATTGATACTTGTAAGGCACTTTGGTTCTGTTATTTGAGAAAGAGGGAGGAGACCGAAGTGGAGGTGGTGACCTCAGAACCCTGCTGCCTCGGTTTGTGCCTCTTATGCCGCCTGTTGCACTCTTGCTAACTGGTAAACATAAATAGTCCTTCTTCCTGTGTGCCTTGTGACTGTGATTGATTGAAAATTTTTGCTTATTCCGCTTGATGGATTAATGACTGGGTTACTTGATTTGTTGTGTGCTGCACTAATTGCCTACTTGAATTCAGTTCTGGTTTGTTGCTTTCAAGCATGTCCTTTTACTGGTTGTTTCTTGGTTCTGGTATTCTCCTTGTTGTTTACTGATTTGCCTGACCCCTAGTATAGTACCGCCCCTGTACTGGTACTGCTATGACCGGTAGGTCTGTGATTAGTTTGCTTGTTGCCCTTTTCCTGTCTTTTGCTTCTCTGGTCTACCTCTACTGTTGGTACAAATTCTGATGGTGTGTTGTGCTAAATTACTTAATCGGTTTTGTTGATTTACTTGGATTGTTTGTGCTGTTCTGGGCTTGTTAGTGTTGTCTATGCCTTGTGGGTTACCTTACTCGTATACTGTTGGTCAGTTGGTTTTGCTAGTAAAAATGATTGTACCATCTCTAGTATTTTGTTGGTTATAATGCTCTATGCTGATTTGTTTCTGGTATACCCCCTTGTTCTGGCACTGTCCCTATTTCTAGCCCTTGTGATAGCGTTCGAGCTATGAATCGTCCAAGGACACGCACACGTTCAACTATAAAAATCACAACTGGAGGATACTCTCAACTCACAACAGGATAAAAGAGGAGATAAACTCAACTCAAGATAAACTTTTTCATAATAATTCAACAAGTGAGTTTACATTCAGAAATTAGGCTTTATATAGCCATACAACTCAACTCTAGAAACTTCATACTAATTAATAACTCCTTAACTATTTTTGCAAATATCAAAATACAATAAAAACAACATTAACTACTACTGCTAATTCCAAAATATAATTAAAACATAGAAAGACTCAAAAGACAAGTTCCAAGAAACTAAATGCTGGCTGGCTCCTCAGTAACCACGCTCACTTGACACGAGGTTTTGACCAAGAAGACTCTGGAATATGGAGAAACTCAAAACACAAAAAAGATAGTCCATTTCATCATCTGATCACAGAAATTTGAATCACCCAAATCCAAGGTATTATGAGAGAGTTATGCCCAAAATACTGGCCCAGTACGAATCTGTCCAAAGAGCTGCTGTTTCGTAAATTAATTGTAAATATGACTTGGGCCTGGTTCTTCAAACTGAGAACAGGTCCAGAACTTGCTTCTTTGATCATGATTGTTCACCTGTAGACATGCCATGACTTGATCGCCATCATTCTCCCCCGGTTGAAAAGAACTCACCCACGAGTTCGGCTCATTTTCGCCATGGTATGGAGAAAGATCCTTCACATTGAATGTGGATGAAACACCATAATCTCCGGGAAGCTCCACCTTGTAAGCATTGTCACCTATGCGCTGCAAGATTTTAAACGGTCCATCGCCACGGTGCTTGAGCTTTGCATTACGCCCAGGTGGAAATCTCTCCTTGCTTAAATGCACCCACACAAGATCACCTTCTTTGAAAATCACAGCCCTTCGGTGCTTGTTAGCTTGTCTTTCATACTTCTGATTTTGCTTCTCAATCCTCTTGCTGACTTGTTCATGTAAGTCCTTGATTGCTTTAGCACGCTCATCTGCATCTCCACTATAGCTATGGCTGATTGGCAATGACACAAGATCAAGAGGAGTCTTTGGATTGCATCCATACACCACTTCAAAAGGGCTTTTACCTGTCGTCTTGTTGTTGGACCTGTTGTAAGCGAATTCAGCTTGAGGTAGAACAAGGTCCCATTGGCATATGTTATCACCCACCAAGCTTCTCAACAGATTGCCCAAACTCCGATTCACAATCTCAGTTTGGCCATCGGTTTGAGGATGATAGGCTGAACTAAACTGCAGCTTTGTACCCATCTTACGCTAAAGTGTTCTCCAAAAATGCCCAACAAACTTCGGGTCTCTGTCAGATGTTATGGTATTTGGAATGCCATGCAACTTCACTATCTCCTTGAAATAAAGATCAGCTATGTTAGTGGCATCCATCGTTTTTGCACAAGGAACAAAGTGCGCCATTTTAGAGAACCGATCAACCACCACCATGATTGAATCTTTGCTGCGTTGAGTTCGGGGCAATCCCATCACAAAGTCCAGGCTCACATCTTCCCACGGTGCATTAGGAACAGGAAGGGGAGTGTAAAGTCCAGAATTTTAAGACTTTGTTTTTGCTAGATGACAAGTTCTACATCTCAAAATGTAATGGTTCACATCCTTCATCATTTTAGGTCAATAAAAACGGTCTTGGAGTAATGTACTAGTTTTATCTCGTCCAAAATGACCACTTAACCCACCATCATGAACCTCTTTAATGATCTGCCACCTTAAAGAACAATTCGGTACGCACAAACGGTTGCCATAGAAAATATATCCATCATTCACCACAAATTCTTTATATGGCGCTTTTGCACATTCAACTTTTATCATGCCAAAGAACTCATCATCAGAAAACAACTCCTTGATCACTTCAAACCCAAGAACATTTACCTTCATTGTGGACAGCAAAGAATGCCTCCTACTTAAAGCATCCGCCACTTGATTTGAAGCACCACTTTTATGCTTGATGTGGAATGTGTAGCCTTGTAAAAATTCCACCCACCTTGCATGCCTTGGTTTGAGCTTGTGCTGCCCATTTATGAACATCAGCGCCTCATGGTCGGAGTAGAGAATGAACTCCTTGGAAATGAGGTAGTGTCTCCAATGCCCAAGAGCTCGGACAATTGCATATAACTCCTTGTCATATGTAGTGTAGTTCTTACGTGAATCTGAAAGCTTTTCACTAAAGAAGGCAATAGGTCGACCTTCTTGATTGAGAACCGCACCAATGCCAACACCAGATGCATCACATTCAAGCTCAAAAATATTCTCAAAGTTGGGCAAAGTAAGAATTGGGGCTGCTGTCATCTTCTCCTTGATGAGTTGAAAGCTCTTTTCAGCTTCCTTTGTCCATTTGAATACTCCTCCTTTCAAGCACTCGGTGATTGGAGAGACAAGAGTCTTTGAAATCTCGAATGAACCGGCGATAAAATGAGGCCAGTCCATGAAAACTCCTCACATCGTGAATGTTGGTTGGTATTGGCCATGAAACAATTGCATCCACCTTAGAAGGATCAACATGAAAATACCCTCAGCTGAAACCACATAGCCTAGAAACACCAAGTTGCTGGTTAGAAACTCGCACTTCTTGAGGTTGATGTAGAGTTTATGTTCAGCTAGCACTTCAAAGACTTGGCGAAGGTGTTCCAAATGCTCTTCTTTATCCGTGCTATACACGAGTATATCATCAAAATAGACCACCACAAATCTGCCAATAAAAGACTTAAACACCAAATTCATTATTCTCATAAAAGTACTAGGAGCATTAGAGAGTCTGAATGGCATCACCAACCACTCAAACAATCCATCACGGATCTTAAATGCCGTCTTCCATTCATCACCAGGCCTCATACGAATCTGATGGTACCCACTTCTAAGATCAATCTTTGAAAACACACTAGCACCATGGAGCTGATCTAGCATGTCATCTAGACGAGGAATAGGGAAGCGATACTTGATAGTGATCTTGTTGACCGCTCTACTATCCACACACATGCGAAAAGAACCATCTTTCTTTGACACAAGCAAGGCTGGAACTGCACAAGGACTCATGCTTTCACGCACCAAACCCTTTCTCAACAACTCATCTACTTGCCGCTGTAACTCGGCATTTTCTGTTGGGTTCATTCAGTAGGCTGCTTTGTTTGGCAAAACTGCACCAGGAACAAAATCTATGCAATGTTGCACACTCCTCATTGGAGGTAAACCTAATGGAATTTCATCTGGAACAAGGTTCTGAAATTGTTCAAGTAAAGGTACCACTGGTCCAGGTATTAGAGTACTTCTGTCACCCTTAACTTCTTTCACCACCAATGCAAAGGCTATTTGGGATTCTTCAAAAATTTCAGTAAATTCAGATTTTGAGAGAATGAAATTGCTATCATTGAGGGCTGGTTTAGATTTCATTTCCATTCTAGAAGGATCCAAAGTAATCTTAGCACCATTCAGCTCAAAAGAATAAGTGTTTTTAAAACCGTCATGGTGTACCTTTCTATCAAACTGCCAAGGCCTCCCCAAAAGTAAATGACAAGCATCCATAGGAACTACATCACACCATACCTCATCTTGGTACTTCTCACCAATAGAAAAATTAACCAAACAACGCTGGTCAACTTGCACACATTTATCCTTTTCCAACCAAGAGAGTTTGTACGGTTTTAGGTGCTTTTCAGTTTTAAGCGGCAACTTTTGTACCATAATTTCAGAAACAACATTCTCACAACTTCCGCTATCAATGATAACATTGCATACCTTCCCATGAGAGGTGCATCGTGTATGGAAGATATTGTTACGGAGCCACACATCATCTTGAACGGGACTGGAATTCAGCACACGCCTAATCACCAACATCTCACCCGTATCTCCATAAATGACATCATCCTCATCTGCTGCCTCATCAAACACGGGTGGAGAATCAAAATCTGTTTGTTCCTCTTCTAGGGGTTCTTCAACAATGGTAAATACCCGCTGGTTTGGGCACTCGGACATGATGTGACCGTACCCTTTGCACCGATAGCATTGAACAACTTTAGGGGCTGGTTTAGAGGGTCCTGCGGTTGCGGTTTTTGCTGAAAATTTGGCCACTGCACTTGATGTTTGTTTGGCTGATTGCGTATTGCTCCCATGACTTGTTGGATGGCCTCGATTGAGAACTCGGCTACCACCAAAGCTCGCTGTTTTTCTGACTTCTTTCTCCTTGAGTTGTTTTTCAACTTTTGTGGCAAGTTTAAACACATCATGATAAGAGATAAAGGGCTGTAAAGTTACCACATCATGAATCTCCTTGCGAAGACCACGAAGATATCGTGCAATGGTTTGTTCTTCGGGCTCAACAACGCCACATTTCAACATGAGGTGATCAAGTTCTTCAGTGTAATCTGCCACAATTTTATCACCTTGAACAAAGCCATGAAGTTGAAAAAAGGCCTCTTGCAAGTACCCTTCCGGCAGAAACTTCTTTCGTAACTCTTTCACCATCTTTTCCCATGTTTTGATTTTTTGCTTACCCTCACGGGCTCGCTTCATTTTCAACTGCTCCCACCAAATAGATGCATGATTCTTTAATTTGATGGCAACAATCTTCACCTTTTCTTCCTCAGGGACATCTTGGTATTCAAAGACACGTTCAACCGTATTGAGCCAATCTATGAACTCATCGGGTTATATGCGCCCCTCGTACACAAGAATATCCGCTTTTAGATCAAAAGCCCGTCGAAATTGCTGGTTCCTTCGGGTGTGATTTTGATGGAGAGCCTCTTCATCACTGGACACCAAGGTGTGGTTGTCGTGGAAGGGGTTGAACTCCGCATCATCGTCACCATAAGTTTCGCCATCTGAGCCACGAGAGGAATCATCGTGGTTGTTCCCACCGGCCTCCACGCGCGCTAGACGCTCTTGGAGTTGTTGCACATGCTGCATCAACTCGTTCAACTCAATATCTCGATCGGCTTGCTGGTTGCCTTCAGGAGGATTGACACGAACACTACGTCGCACCATCCTTCGCCTGCTGCTCTGATACCAACTGATAGCGTTCGAGCTATGAATCGTCCAAGGACACGCACACGTTCAACTATAAAATCACAACTGGAGGATACTCTCAACTCACAGCAGGATAAAAGAGGAGATAAACTCAACTCAAGATAAACTTTTTCATAATAATTCAACAAGTGAGTTTACATTCAGAAATTAGGCTTTATATAGCCATACAACTCAACTCTAGAAACTTCCTACTAATTAATAACTCCTTAACTATTTTTGCAAATATCAAAACACAATAAAAATAACATTAACTACTACTGTTAATTTCAAAATATAATTAAAACATAGAAAGACTCAAAGACAAGTTCCAAGAAACTAAATGTTGGCTGGCTCCTCAGTAACCACGCTCACTTGACACGAGGGTTTGACCACGAAGACTCTGGAATATGGAGAAACTCAAAACACAAAAAAGATAGTCCATTTCATCATCTGATCATAGAAATTTGAATCACCCAAATCCGAGGTATTATGAGAGAGTTATGCCCAAAATACTGGCCCAATACGAATCTGTCCAGAAAGCTGCTGTTTCGTAAATTAATTGTAAATATGACTTGGGCCTGGTTCTTCAAACTAAGAACTGGTCCAGAACTTGCTTCCTTGATCATGATTGTTCACCTGTAGACCTGCCATGACTTGATCGCCATCACTCATGGCGGGAAAATTCTGAAGCCTGTGTCTGGAGTGCAATCAATGAAACGAGACACCAAATTGAAAACAATAGGAGAGAGGTGTCCAAATAGTGGGAGGTAATGCAGGACATCAAGACGCAACACAATGAAATCATGGTAATGATTGAGAACCTACAAACCACTATCTACAACTCAGGGCTGCTCAAAGAAATGACAATTCAACCCCGTTCCGGGACCCTTGAAAAATAAACGCCCGCTAGCGTCAAACGGGTAATTGTTGTAGTTGATGAAACAGGAAAGGAAGAGGCAAAATTTAAACAATCAACCGCCATACAAACCCTTAAGGCCAAGAAAAACATGCCATACTCTTTTCTGAAAAGCAAAACAGCGCAGATATTTGAGCAGGCCTTGAAGAGCGGATTGACACTTCCTGCCTGTAAGTGACCCGCAGACATAGACAAGGCGGACGAAGGAGAGTTTTGCTCCTACCATCGTGTGTTGGGCCACACGATTGAAGACTGTTGGGTATTCAAAGATCTCATAGAAGAAGGATATAAGGATGGGATAATTCAGCTCCCAAAAAGCTTCCAACAAGATCCAGCTCCGCATAACTCAAGCAATAAAGGCAAAGGGGTCGCATACACAATTTCACACACTCCTATACCAAGCAACTCCAGAGCTGCGAGACAAATGCCAATCAAGGAAATTTACCGCTCATACTCAGTCATGAACATTGAAATAGAAGAGGAGATGGCGGCGCTGGAAATCACCGTGGTCCCCGAAAGGCATTTTAAAGACCTCGTGCCAAGGGAAGTAAACCACATCCAGACTCTTAAGACCTTCATTGTGCCGATGAAGGTAGAGCGCATCAAAGGGAAAATTATCATCCACAAGGCTATAATCTTCTATCAAAGTGACTCGACCCAGTCTCTAAAGAATTCTGATCATGACACTTAGAAAAAGTGGGTGATAGAACAAGAGTCGGAGAATGCACGAAACGGTGATGCCGCATCCCATCCCTTTGGAAAGAACATGTACGAATTGGCTGAAAAGACAAATGTCTAAGAGACATATCCAAGACGGAGGCCAAGCGCTTCGATGACCTCTGGAGTGGCGGCCAGAATAAAATTCTAGGCTTGGATGGAAAAATAAAGTACATTCGAGGGCTGGGTTACAACTGCGATGACACAGCATGCTGGGAGAAGTCCCTTAATGAATGCCACTTGTATCAGGCAGGAGACAATTGGGAGGGGCCATACATAATTGAGAAGGTATACGGAGGCGACGCATACCAACTAATTGACCATAAAGGTGAAAGACCCATGCCACCAATTAATGGGTGATATCTGAAGAAGTACTACACATAGCTCAAATCGGGGCCGATCGAGTAGTATCCACAGTAAATAAATAAAGAGGGAAATAAGTGTTCTCTCACACGCACGTGCACGAAACACAAAACCAAAGTCTAACCTCCACTTCTAATAAAAATTCAAAAATTTCTACCTATGCATTTGTAAATAAAGTGCATCCAAAAATTTAAAAATCACACAAACACATTTGACCCTAACACAAAACCAAAAAAAAGAGAAGAATAAAAAGAATTTAATGCCAAAACCATGCGAGAGTGTAAGGTGAGAGCTTTGGTGTTTGGGCTCATAATACAAATACCACTAGGTTTGTCCATTTGATACAGAATAAACACAAAAAATGGGCAGGGTTTACAGTTCGTCCCTTAAACTATTTGTTGCCCAATGACGAAAGTTTCTCATATTGGTCGCCCGCGGTCCAAACCAAGGGATAGATCGAGCAAATTGGTGGCTAATAAGTAGTCGCTTCTGAGGGCATGTAAATAAATAACTCTCGTACTATTAGTAGCAGGTAGCACTAATAACAAAATATAATTTCTCCTCAAATAAAATAAAAATATATCTAAGTAAAACAATAAAATTTATTTTCCTTATCCCTCAATCACAAAAAATAATAATAATAAAATCTTTTCAATAAGGGATTGTCACCTTTGTCCCCGACACCATGAGTGTTATACAAAGCCAGGTTGGGTGCATTCATCCGCAAAAGTACCACACGCCCAAGGAAGTGGTCTGTTATAATCCTACACAGATCATGGAGGGGTCAGATCAAGGATTTACGCTTGTACCCGATATTTTATGCTAAACAAAGCGACCCGCTTAAAGAAGTGACTCCGGTCTATCTCACAGGGATGTGTGATGGATGTTTGAGGGTGGTAAAAAAAACAGGATGGGTGCATTCATCTGCAAAAACACCACACGCCGAAGGAAGTAGTCTGTTATAATCCCACACAGATCATGGAGGGGTCAGATCAAGGGTTTACACTTGTACCCGACATTTTATGTTAAACAAAGTGGATCGCTTAAAGAAGTGACCCTGGTCATAGAGAGTGAACCTACCCAATGAAAGACTATCTCACAAGGATGTTTGAGCATAGGATCCCCACAAAATAAATTGAGTGGAGATGAGTGAATGTGAGTTTTCACTTTAGCATGCAACAGTGCACAAATGAGGGGAGAGTGGATGAGCTTCCATAATAAATATCAATCAAATATACAAGGAGCATCCACAAAATGGTATTGTCAATTGCATCCGTAATCCAATTGACACTGGTAAGTTTATCCATCAGTAATAAAGGGATAAACATGTTTATGTTGTACCCGACCTAGAGGTCAATACAGACAGGTTCGGTATCCATAAAATACCACGGTTACTTAAGTTCTGTATTGTAATAAATAAAGAGAAGTTATGTATAGAATAAGTGCAATAGGATGTTGTGAAGTTTTTTCCTTTTTCTATTGTTGTACTTAGATGCTATATGAAGAAAAAAAGCAGGGCACTTTTACAATTAGTCACATCAGACTCAAATTTAGCTATGTTCAAAGAAATTCTCAATTTGAAAGACAATAAGAAAGTTCAGAAAAGAAGCAAACTTTATTTCTTTATTCAAAGAAAAGAAAATAGAGCAATCCTTCAAAATCTACATCTTGAAAAGTTGAAATTCACTTATATGAAGATTTTAATGCAGCTGATGAGACTTATAATGCTTTAATTTGACCTCCTTGCTGCTGGATTAGGGCTAATTGGTTAAAGTCTTGGCTGATCTTGTCGAGTTCTCAAGTATTCCACCGAGATCAATCAGCTCAGGTGCTTGATATGAATAGGTTCTACATCTCTCTGCTTGTTCCTTCTTCAAATCATGTGGTAAGATAATCAACTGAGTTCTCAAGTCTAAATACTGAGATCAATCAGTTCAATGGAGTGGAAGATAGTGAATTTCTGGTAGAGAGAGATTATGGACCGGGGGGTTGATCAACTGTTGCTCCAAGGTTTATATAGGGTTCAACTAGGGCTAAATTGTGCTTTTCCTCGCACAAATTGTATTTCTTTGCTCCCCTGGATTGCTGACATGGCTGCATCTCAGCCCTTCATCCAATAATCCAATGGTGTTCATCAATCCATTTTGTATTTTTTGTGGATAGGCATTATGGTTTGGATCGATGACATAGCATTGTGATCATAGTTCATCTCTTCCCTACTCTTTCTCCTCAAAACACCGAGTGAATTTCCTTCTTCTAGTGGTTCCCGGTCTTGTGCACCAATTCTACTATGAAATTCATATAGAGAGAGATTAATTCAAACTAATAAATGCCTCAACGGAATTGTGGGACCCACACGATACTTTCTGAACTGTCAATTTGCCTCATCTCCCTCTTTGTCGGCCAATTTCATTTTCTACCTGATTCCCTTCATCTCTAATGTGAGTAATACATAGTGCACCATTTTAAAAATTAATTGGTTCAATGGATTTTCCTCGTCGAGAGCTTTCCAACGATATATTGTTTGCAAAATTTCGTCGCCGTTTGAGTTCTTTTCCATTTTTGATTTGTTTTCTGTTGAAGAACTGAAGCAACAGCAGAATAATTCGCAGGAGAAGAGGAAGATGGGTCTCCTGCCCTGTGGGACCCATTGTCAGTGAGAGAACAAGAGAAGAATAAAGAAGGGAGGCGGTGTGGTTTGGATAAGCTTTGTGTTCATAAACCGGTCCCACATGTCATGATTAGTGAGAAACAACTGTGGTGCACCAAGTTTACATGAGTTTCCCTTTCTTTCAAGCTCTCTTTGACGCCATATAGGTGTTCTTTTGTCATATGTCCCCAACTTTCACCCAGCGAAGCATGGTCCCCAAGTTGCATCCTTAAAGATCCTTGATCAAATCCTGACCCTCTGATTGATATGATTTTCTTTCCCCAATTTATTCCAACAGATCCCTTCATCCAAAAATTCTGAAATTTTCATCAAAATTCTCTAAATTCATGATGATCATCTCTGTACTTTTAAATCCCCATTTTACCCCAGTTCACTTGTGCTAAAAATTCCTTGATCAATAAAACCTTATTTTCTTCTCAATTAATCCCAATTTCTCACAGCTGTAGCTCAGTGTCTCTGCCAAATAAATTCTCCTTGCAGAAACTCCTCCCCCAATTAACACCAATACTGATACTCATTAAGGTTTGATTTGATCAAAGGCTGACTACTTATCAGCAATTAATACAAATCTAGACTTGATCAGATGATTGCTCCCAGCTTTGGCACCTGATCAGTCTTGTGAAATTGACTTTCAATCCCTCATCATGAGGGTGATTTGGTCAAAGAGCTGACTACTTATCAGCAATTGGCAGAAATCAAAGCATGGTTAGGTGGTTGCTCACTGCTTTGGCACCAGGTCAACCTTGAAAGCAAAATCATACAGAGATTTCTTATGATTGGTTGTATCAAAATACTGGCTTGGCATTGACACTATTCCTTGTTGTATAGGGATTGTTTTGGTTCAGTTCATAGGGTTTGCTTTGAAGATCAATATCTAGGGTTTGATCTTGACTTTTCTCTTATATTTCTTCCTTCGACCTTTCAGGGGGTAAACACCGTCGAAAACGAGTCCGGGAGCGCAAAACTTGAAAACGAGACTCGATGCCCGCGGTACCGTCGAAAATGAGTCCGGGAGCAGAAAACATGAAAACGGGACCCGAGGATCGCGGTACCGCTGAAAATGAGTCCAAGAGTGCAAAACATGAGAACGGGACACGACGCCCTCCGTACCGTGAGAAACGACTCTGGGAGCGCAAGACATTAAAACGGCACCCGACACCCTCATTTCCGCTGAAAATGAGTCCGGAAGCGCAAAACATAAAAACGGGACCCGACGCCCTCGGTACCGCTAAAAAGTACTCCCAACACGCAAAACATGAAAACAAGACTCGTCGCCCTCGGAACCGCCGAAAATGAGTTAGGGAGAGCAAAACAAGAATACGGGACCCGACGCACTCGGAACCGTCGAAAACGAGTTAGGGAGAGCAAAATAAGAATACGGGACTCGACGCCCTCGGAACCGCCGAAAACGAGTGAAGGAGCGCGAAAGAAAAATACGGGACCCGACGCCCTCAGTACAGTCGAAAATGAGTCTGGGAGTGCAAAACATGAAAACGGGACCCCGATGCCCTCGGTACCGCCGAAAATGAGTCCGGGCGCGCAAAACATGAAAATGAGAGCTGACGCCCTCGGTACCGTCGAAAATGAGTCTGGGAGCGTAAAACATGAAAACGAGAGCCGACGCCCTCGATACCATTGAAAATGAGTCCGGGAGCGCAAAACATGAAAACGGGACCGGACATCCTGCAGGAAACGACTCCAGGAGAGCAAAATATGAAAACAGGACCCGACGCCCTCGTTACAGCCGAATACTAGTCTCGGCGCGCAAAACATGAAAACGGGACCGGATACCCTTGGTACCGCCGAAAATGAGTCCGGGAGAGCAAGACATGAAAACGGGCCTCGACGCCCTCGGTACCGCCGAAAATGAGTCCGGGCAATACATGAAAACGGGCCTCGACGCCCTCGGTATCGCCAAAAATGAGTCCGGGCGAGCAAAACATTAATACGGGACCCGACGCACTCGGCACCGTCGAAAACGAGTCCGGGAGCACAAAATATGAAAACGGGAACAGACGCCCTCGATACCGCCGAAAATGAGTCCGGGCGCGCAAAACATGAAAACGGGACTCGACGCCCTCGGTACCGCAGAAAACAAGTTTGGGCTCACAAATCATGAAAACGGGACCCAATGCTCGTTGCATTGCTAAAAACGAGTCCGGGAGCACAAAACTTGAAAATGTGATTCGACGCCCTCGGTATAACGGGAAATGACTCCGGGAGCGCAAAACATGAAAACGGGACCCGACGCCCTCGGTACCGTAAAAAACATGTCCGGGAACACAAAACAAGAATACGGGACCCGACGCCCTCATTACCGCCGAAAATGAGTCTAGGAGTGCAAAACATGAAAATGGGACCTGACGCCCTCGGTACCGTCGAAAACGAGTCCGGGCGCTTAAAACATGAAAATGAGAGATGACGCCCTCGGTACCGTTGAAAACTAGTCTCGGCGCGCAAAACATGAAAATAGGAACCGATGCCCTCGGTACCGTCGAAAACGAGTCCGGGAGCTCAAAACATGGCGTTGGCTCTCGTTTTCATGTTTTGCGCGCCCGGACTCGTTTTTGGCGATACCGAGGGCGTCGGGTCCCGTTTTCAAGTTTTGCACGCCCCGACTTATTTTCGACGGTAACGAGGGCATCGGGTCCCGTTTTCTTGTTTTGCGCGCCCGAACTTATATTCGGCGGTACCGAAGGCGTCGGCACACATTTTCTTGTTTTGCGCGCCCGGACTTGTTTTCCACGGTACCGAGGGCTTCGTGTCTTGTTTTCATGTTTTGCATGCCCGGACTCGTTTTCGCCGGTACCGAGGGCGTTGGTGCCCATTTTCATGTTTTGCGCACTCGGAATAGTTTTCGGCGGTACCGAGGGAGTCGTGTCCCATTTTCATGTTTTGCATGCCCGGACTAGGTTTCGGCGGTACCGAGGGCGTCGGCACTCTGTGCGACCCTTTTTCGCGCGCTCCACACCGCCTCTAGGTGATGGGATGCGGAAGAAGGACACGGAGAACCCTCCCAAGCATGCATTTGTTTAATGCCGGTTGATTCTACCGTTTAGACCAATTTGAATGCACATTTAGGGGGTTTTTAGTGATTGTGAGTTCTTGTAGATTCCGGTGGGCGCAAGCCCCCACCGTTAATTACCCTGGGCTGTTAATTTCGAGGCACCTCTGGATCTTTAAAAGGGAGAAGCAAATATTATAGTTAAAAGATGGTCAAGTGGTCGTGTACCCTTATGATCGGAAATCATTAGAGCATCCAAGATTTACCAAAAGGTTAATCCCGTGAAAGACAAACCTACTACAGATCGGTTCAGTCTTTACCACCTCGAGAGATAACCTTACTACAGATCAGATTAATCTCTTCAGAGGGGTTCGAGGTGAGTCTACTACAGAACGACTCAACCTCAGTTGATCTAGAAGATAAACCTACTCCAGAACGGTTCGATCTTAACTAGTCAACAACCAATCACACAAAATACAACTCGAAGCACTAAGCCGGTTGATCTTGAGGTTGGTGAATCAGGAGAAAGGTGGATTTGGCCCACGTGTTTCTTCTCACTGATCTTCTAGATCATGAATTCCAAGCACTAAGCCGATTCATAAACCTAGGAACACAACTGCACACAAGGTCAAACCTGAAGCACTAAACCAGCTTGACGTTGAGGCGTATGTCAGTGAAAGAACCTACTACAGAACGGTTCATTCCACTGTTTGAGGATGAATCTACTACAGAATAATTTGATCCTCCAGACTAGAAGACAAAACTCATCAACGAAGTGGTTGAGTCTTACTAGCATGTTTGGTCGTGAACTACTTATTCACGACACAGGCCCATTATGATATCATCTCCTCGGACACCACGATGCTCTCCATTTATATTGTTGTCGTACGTCGAGATGTTCTTGTCTCAACTGACTATACTGGATGTTGCATTACATGTGCACGAATCATTGTATTACTCCTCATCACCTTATGTGAGCATGTTTGAGCACCTCTAAATCATGGGTTTTGAACATTCAACTGATTCACAAATTTAGAGTTATCTCGTGTACAAAATTAGACTCGGGGCTCATGGCTAGTCTAACGTTGAAACAAGTTTATCAAAAGGGGCAAATCATAAAACAAGCCATTTCAGAATCTGCCATATTGTGGTGACTTATCAGCAATGAACAAGTTGTGTCACCACCTTGTTAATCATTACAACACCTCAACATATCGTTATAACGTTTCAGAAGAATATCAAACATGTCAATGAGCTGGTCAATGGAGGTCAAACTGTTACCAGCACTTTGTGAAACGCTACAATGATATAATGAATCGTATAACGATTAAGGGAATCGTTACAATGATTCCTCAAAACATGTTGACTTGTCAGGGAATAGTCAAATCATTGTCAACGTTTTATAAATCCTTCAACGTTTTGATAAGTCGTATGACGACTCATCGAATCGTTATAACGATTCCTCATTTTATTTTTATTATTGTTTATATATTTTTTTATTATCATTGTATGTATTGCACTTTTATTATTATTATTTTTATTTTATTGTTATGATAATATTTTCATTATTATCCTAATTACAAAGGTGAATTTATTTTATTATTTTTTATTTTTATAGAAAATTACTTACAAAAATAATAGAAAATGAGTTAGCTATTATTCAGAATTTTTATTTAGATTTTTGGGATTTTATAATAGCTAAAGTAATAGAATTTTATTTTTTATCATTTTGAACTCTATTTATTTTTATAGAAAATTACTTATAAAAATAATAGGAAATAAATTGGCTATTATTTATGATTTTATTTGAATTTGTAGGATTTTTATAATAGCCAAAATAGCAAGTCAAAGCTTGGTCAAATAGGGAAAAGCAAATAATGTTATTTTGCTTTTAAATTGTTTCAGTACAGTAAAATTCTTAAAATTAAAATGTTTTTACATTGAAAAATACTATGAAAAACAAAGAATTTTTAGAAACAAATTTGAGTCAATTTGGAGTTTGGGAGAGCCTCCAAATGATTTATTCACTATTTATTTTTAATTTTCTGTTATTTAACTGAGTTGGGCTTAATTGGATGGGCCAAGATTTAACTTCCTTTAATTATTACAAATTGGGCCCCTTTCGCTTTTTTTATTTTCTCTGAGTTGGGCCAGCTCTGACTCTGGGTCATAATCAAATGCAACATTCAATATAGCCCGTTGGATCATGCTAAGATTAGTGCAGAGTTCTTATTTAAATGTTCAAATGTGTTTGGGCCACTGGATTAAACTAAGATACGTGCTTTAATGAATCTAAGGCCCAGATCTATTCCCATTTAACTCCCTTAACTCTTGACAGGCTTCGATCGTTGATGGATCTCAAGATTCGGTAAGCCGCTTCAATAATCGTGTTGAGTGACTTCCGACTCTTTTGACTTGTCTTTGCGTCAAGATTCACATCGGGTGGCGGTTTCCGGTGATCGGAGTTCTTCTCCTTTGATCAAATTAGTGCCCTAGCATCGTCTCAATACGTAGAATCCCTCTGTAGTGTCTGATCGGAGATCTGCACGGTGATCAATGCCGCACGATAGTGCCAGTTCAGTGTACCAATCGATATTGGTACCGAAATGCAATTCTTGTCAAATTCGACAAAATTGATCGAGGTTCTTGATAGTTGCAAGCTTATTGAGCATCGTCTTGATACAAAAGTGTGATATGAGGTGAGTAGGGAACCTCTCCTTTGCTTTTAATGGCGCTGAAGCATCTCGTCACTCGGTAGCGCATGGTACCGGTTGGTACCAGCCTTAATTAGCTCAATCCATGATCTTTTATTAACTTTCCCCATCCAATTGGCACTCCTCAGGCCTAAAGGCGCACCTAGGCATAGCTAGGGCCAGTGGCTCGATGAGTTGAGTGATGATTGAAGCACAAAATCGTGACACTGACGCTTCGTAAGATACTGAGATGCAATGTGATGAAATTGGCTAGTGTTCTAAGCAATTATGAGCTCAATGTGCATCGCCTTAGTGTATTATTACTATATGAAATGAGTAGAGAGACTCTTCTTCCCTCACATCTATGCCGAAGCATGGTACCGACTACCCATACGCGGTACCGATCAGTACCGACTGTGATTTCTTCTCAATTCGAGATGTTAATTGGACTTAACACGCTTGATTATCATCTCTCAGGCCTAAAGGCTCACCCAGCAAGAGCTAGGGCCAGTGGCTCACTGAATTAGATGATAACTTCAATGAATTTGGATTTAGACGATTGACGACGCACTGGTTCTATCAGAATCAGTGTATTATGATGGAATTACACAACTAGAACTAATTCTAATCAATTACAATGATTTAATTAAGAAGATTACAAGGAGATGAACTCGTATATCTCAGCCTTATGCAAACAAAAGCAAATGAATCGATTTAAAATGAAAGTTCTTAGTGAAAGTCAACATAGCAACAACTAAATTGCAAGTTCTTGATTTTATAACTGATTCAGGCCTAAAGGCTCACCAATCACCTTGTGATTGGGCCAGTGGCGCACTGAATGCAGCCGATTGAGGTTAATTGATGTTTTTCAAGAGAGAAACAGTAAAGAAATGAATGAAAGAAGCGAAATTTACAAAGGGAGAAAGCAAGAACAAAGAAAGAAGTTCCATTGACTATCTAACAAATACGAATTGAATGTTTTAAACTCAGTTTCAGAGAAAGAATGCAAAAGAAAATACTGATAAACTGATGAACATGGCCAATTACCTTTGATTCTTGATAGAAAAGCAAATTGAGCAATCTCTCACTAATTTCTCTTTCTCTTTTCTCTTCACAGTTACTAGAGTGTGAGGGTGTGTGCTCTTAATCTCAATTTCTCTCCTCTTTGTTGAATCCTTCCCTTCAGGCACTGGTTCTTTGATTTATATAGGTTTCAATCAATTGATTCACTCAATTTTGATTGGTTGGCTGCCTTTGGGTCGGATTGCCAGCTTGTACAAATCCTGGGCCTTCATCTCACTTCTATGAACGGTTGTGATGCATTGTGTTTGTTGCCAAAATCGCCTAACCGTTTTTTGTTATTACTTTGACTGTTCCGCGATTCAATTGACTTCACACTCTCAATTGCTCGTGTATTTCAACTGACAAGTGGGCCCAAGGTTGTTAACTACTATTTCAACTCTTCATGGCTAGCTTGAACATTATTTCATTCATTTGTCAGTTCTAATTTCTCCGATCTCATTTCCGCCCCAGTTTCAATTCTTGAACAATTAGCATCTGATACACCCAATTGCTTCACCAATTCATGTTAACTAGCATCGCCTTGGCCTAGATAATCTCCTTGATCATGCAATTTCACCTTTGAATCGCCTGTTAAGTTTGCCTCCTTGTCACTGTCTTCGGCGACTCTCAGCTTCCAGCCCTTTTCTCACTCAATTGCCGCATCAATTCACCTTCACTGGCATCGCCTTGCCTCAAAGAAGCTGCTTTGCAACTCAATTTGACCTCTAGAGCACCAATTGGATTCCCCTCCTTAGTTCAATCTCGGGTAATAGCGCAATTTCATCTCCTGTTCATCTCACTTCCTTAATAGATCTAGTAGCATCTCTTATCCTACCCCCTGATCATCGTTGTTCTCTTAGATTACCTTCAATCATGGTGAGGCGCCAGGGAAAGAACAAAATGCGAGCTGCATTGGATTCGAGCAATGGCGAGAAGAAGAAGGAGGGAGAGAGCTTTCTCTCGCGCGTGGATGCACCTGGCATGCGTGAGCCGAAACGTAGAAGAGAGGAAGAGCAGAGATTCAATGCATCTAGACCAGGTTCACCCTCCTTTCATCTCTTGTTTAAATCAAATTGCACTGGATTGAATAGGTAGGCTAAGTAGACTTGGCTTATAGCTTTATTTCATGCTCCCACTCTCATCGATCTGACTATTGGGTCCCATCTGTAAGGTTTAAGGGTTTAGATTTGTAGTGTTAGCAGTTGATTAGGGCTAATATGCTGAGGTGGCTTTGTCTGATGGGTTGTTTATCTAATAAATGGTTCTTCAGCACTAATGATCTAGTTAAATGACTAGCTGAGATGTCTATAACTAACTGTGCCACGTGTGCTGCCTTATGATGACTTGTACCAATCAAATGAAGCCACATGTAACACCTGTGTACACTGTGTAATGACATGGCACCAATCTGTGCCTGCCACATGGCACCAAGTGGGGTCCACTTGTCAGTCATCTTGTGGTATGGTGCTGACACGTGGCACTCTCTCTCTCTTCTCTGATTCTGTTGTGTATGTTTGGGGTCCCCAGTTTGCACCCAGATGAGTCTCTGTCCCCAAGTTGCACCCAGAGTTGCTTTGATTAAATCTCAACCCTTTAATCTACCTATTTAATCTGTTTTATCTTCTCTGAATTTATTTTAATAGCTCCACTTATCCAAAAATCATAAAATTTTCACCAAAAATCCCTAAATTCATGATGATCATCTCTGTAATTTTTAATTCCATTTTTACCCCTGCCTCTTTGAATTAAAAATTCTTTTGTCAAAAAAACCTTGTTTCTTCCTTCGAATTAATCCCAGATTTCAATTGTAGCTCAGTGTCTCTGCCAAATATCTCTCTCTTGCAGAAACTCCCCCCAATCAAACACCAATTAGACTTGTATTGATGCTTATTAGGGTTTGATTTGATCAAAAGCTGATTACTTGTCAACAATTGATATAAATCTAGACTGGATCAGATGGTTGCTCCCAGCTTTGGCACCTGATCAGTCTTGTGAAATTGACTTCCAATCCCTTAACATGAGGGTAATTTGGTCAAAGAGCTGACTACTTATCAGGAATTGACACAAATCAAAGCATGGTTAGGTGGTTGCTCATGACTTTGGCACCAGGTCAGCCTTGAAAGCAAAATCACATTGAGATTTCTTGTGATTGGTTGTATCAAAATACTGGCTTGGCATTGACACCATTCCTTATTGTACAGGGATTATACTGCTCCAGTTCTTAGGGTTTGCTTTGAGGGTAAATCCTTAGGGTTTAATCTTGACTCCTTTAATGTTTGTCACTGAGGTGTGGGGCCCACCTGTCAGTGAAAAATGATTACATGGATGACCCATCAGGAGATCTCTTCCTCTCTCCTGAATCTCCTGAGCGTCATCCACATCAAATGAACAGTGGATGACGGGATATTTATACCCTTGCTCTGCACCTAGGATTTCCTTGTGGGATTAATGCTTAACCCTTGTTCTTGATTGATTAGACTCATTAGATAAGCTAGGTTCATGCTGTTGAAGCTGCTTATAAGAGGCTGCCAGGTGGGTCCCACTTGTCAGAAAAATGATTACATGGATGACCCATGAGGAGATCTCTTCCTCTCTCTTGAATCTCCTGAGCGTCATCCACATCAAATGAACAGTGGATGACGGGATACTTATACCCTTGCTTCGTGTTTTAGAATTTCCTTGTGGGACAAATGAAGTTGCTCCGGAGTCTGTTAGCGACCTTTTCTGATCAGTGGGCCCTTTCTCTTACACTTTCTCCCCTTTCTTATGTTTTACTATCAACAATTGATATTCATTTTCATTTATTCAGCTGTTTATCTTTGAGATTTTTCAAGGGTAAACAAAGAGCCACCCACCAAGACGAGCCTTGAACGCTTGAAAGGCTTGTTTTGGTGCATTATTTCTCCAACTATTTATTTCTTCACTTTTCCTCGGGTATTGTAGTTTCTTCTCATGACGCCATTCTGCGACGTCCCCTGAGTCATTATCATTCTTTATACGAGGATCCTGATGATTGGACTCCTCTCATCTCAGCCATCTGAGCGACTCCTGTCTAGCCGCGAGGCGGTGGTTTATTCTTTAGAGATGATCAGCCTCATGACATCATACCCCTTCAGCCTTTAGGCGTCGCCTCTACAGCTCCTTTGACACATCTCCTGGGCAAGGAGATTATTGACGGGGAGGCTCACAGATGGACCACTGCTCCCTTTATCACTCCCTTAGAGTGTCATGGTTATCAGTTAGAGTGGACTCGATACGTGCTCATGCGGGAGGAGATCCTGCTCAGGCGAGCCGAGATATATGACTCGGTCTTCTTGTCGATGTTTCATTATCACATTGACACACCTTGGCTACAAGCCTTTTGTGAGAGGTGGAACTATTACACCAATACTTTGTTCATTGATGATCGGGAGCTAACTCCGACCCTTCTGGAGATACAGCAGTTGACTGGGCTGCCGATCTTTGGCCACTTTTATGACGAGTTTATGGTCTCACCCGTTGATTCGAGAGACTTCACTCGATTTCCACCTTCTTTGCAGAGGACTTATGAGATTTATTATCATCTACGGAGGGGGCATCCCGGAGTCCCATTGAGACATTGGATTGCCTATTTCACCGATCGGGTTCATACCCGTCCTGCGGGCTTGGCTTCCACTCGGGATCCATTTGGTACAAGTAGGCTCGAGATTCATCATGACAGCCCTATCCCTTCTCAGGATACACTATGTTCTCACGACATGAATCGGGAGACTTACTTGACTGCTTTCATCTCTTGGTGGATTTGCTATTTCTTATTGCCTAGCTCCCCTGCATACACCATTCGACCTTCGGTATTCATCATGGCGAGTCTGATTGCGCGTGGTGACAGGATTTCTTTGGCCGTGCCTATACTGGCCAACATTTATAGATGTCTCCGTGGTTTGACTTCATCTCGTAGTCCTTCGCAGAGCCGGGAGTTGATTCCATGACATTTGATTAGTGGATGGCTCCATCTGCACTGGTCTGGCTCATATGACCCCAGCATGGCGGTTATGCTGCGAGACCGCCTACCTTTATTGAGTGACTTAGCTGGGGTGCAGCCAGCTTCATTGACCCCGGAGGCTGCCAGGTATAGATTCTTTAGGAGCCGGGACCATTTGCGCTTCTCTCGAGATAGATCAGTGGCCCGTGGGGTAGCTAGAGCTGTCGACAGGATGGTGATTGACAGTAGAGTCCCTTCTTCCGACCCTTCTAGTATCCGAGCCAGGCCTATTGACTTGGAGTACCTTATCAGTATCCGTCAGGGCTTCCTTCCCCTCAGATTGGGCGGTTATATGTTCATTGAGCCTTCGCCGCATCGATGCGCACATCAGTTCGGCTTGGATCAGGACATTCCAGCACTTCTTCTCCGCCCTATATCTTTGGCAGCCGATTTGGAGGGTATCGGATGGTGCTACACTCACCATTTCCGACTAGGCACGGGCACTCGTTACCAGATGGTATCCACTTCTAGGGCTTCTACCTTCTCAAGGCGTTATCAGCGGTGGTATTACGTGGCCATTCGCTCTTATCGTGTCCCATTTTTATGTTTTGCGCGCCCGGACTCAGTTTTGACGGCACCGAGGGCATCATGTCCCGTTTTCATGTTTTTCGCTCCCGGACTAGTTTTCGATGGTACCGAGGGAGTCGGGTCCCGTTTTCAAATTTTAAGCGCCTGGAGTCGTTTTCAACGATACCGAGGGCGTCGGGTCGCGTTATCAAGTTTTGCGCGCCCCGACTCATTTTCGGCGTTAACGAGGGTGTTGGGTCCCGTTTTCATGTTTTGCGCGCCCGGACTCGGTTTCGGCGGTACCGAAGGCGTCGACACCCTTTTTCATGTTTTGCGCGCTCGGACTCCGTTTCGACGGCACCGAGGGCGTCATGTTACTTTTTCATGTTTTTCGCTCTCGGACTAGTTTTCCATGGTACCGAGGGAGTCGGGTCCCGTTTGCAAGTTTTGCGCGCTCGGACTCGTTTTCGACGGTACGGAGGGCCTCGGGTCCCGTTATCAAGTTTTGCGCGCCCCGACTCATTTTCGGCCTTAACGAGGGCGTCGGGTCCCGTTTTGATCATTTGCGCGCCCGAACTTATTATCGACGGTACCGAAGGCGTCGGCACCCGTTTTCATATTTTGCGCGCCCGGACTCGGTTTCGACGGTACCGAGGGCGTCATGTCCCGTTTTCATGTTTTTCGCTCCCGGACTTGTTTTCGACGGTACCGAGGGAGTCGGGTCCCGTTTTCAAGTTTTACGCGCCCGGAATCGTTTTTGGCGGTGTAGAGGGAGTCGTGCCCTATTTTCATGTTTTGCGTGCCCAGACTCGGTTTTGGCGGTACCGAGGGCGTCGGCTCCCGTTTTCATGCTTTACGTGCCCGGACTCGGTTTCGACGGTACCGAGGGCGTCATGTCCCGTTTTCATGTTTTGCGCGCCCGAACTCGTTTTCGGCGGTACCGAGGGCGTCGTGTCCCGTTTTCATGTTTGCTCGGACTCGTTTTCCGCGGTACCGTTGGCGTCGGCTCCCATTTTCATGTTTTGCCCGCCCGGACTCGTTGTCGGCGGTACCGAGGGTGTCGGGTCCTGTTTTCATGTTTTGCGCGCCCCGACTAATTTTCGGCGGTAACGAGAGCCTCGAGTCCCGTTTTCATGTTTTGCACGTCCGTACTTATTTCCGGCGGTACCGAAGGCATCGACACTCATTTTTTGTTTTGCGCGCCAGGACTCGTTTTCGGCGGTACCGAGGGCGTCGTGTCCCGATTTCATGTTTTGCGCGTCCGGACTCGGTTTCGACGGTACCGAGGGCGCCGACTCCCGTTTTCCATTTTTGCGCGCCCGGACTCGGTTTCGGCGGTACCTAGGTGTTTACCCTTGAAAAATTCCAAGGATGAATAGATGAATGAATGAAAATAAAATCAATGATTAATGATAAATCATAAGAAGAGGGAGTAAAAGAAATTAAGGAAGAGATGGCCCACTGATCAGAAGAGGTCGCTGATTAGCTCCGGAACAAACCCATTAATCCCACAATGAAATGTCAGGGTGAGAGACGAGGATATAAATACTCCACCACCTCCTACTCATTCGAGGTGGTTGACCCTCGGGAGATTTCAGAGAGAGAAAATCTCCTGATGGGTCAGCCATTTGATCACATTTTTTTCTGACAAGTGGGACCCACACGGCAGTCCCTTATGAGCAGCTCCGATGACATGGACCTAGCCCATTTTGTTAAGAAAACTAATCAACCCGGAACAGAGGTTAAGCACTAATCCCACAAGGAAATACTAAGTATGGAGCAAGGATATAAATACCCCGCCACCTCCTGCTCATTCGAGGTGGTCGACTCCCGTGAGAGGTTCCAAAGAGAGAGATCTCCCGAGGGGTCAGTCATCTGATTACATTTTCACTGACAGGTGGGCCCCACACCTCAGTGACCTATTAAAGGAGTCAGAACTGAACCCTGAGAATCTATCACTATAGCAAACCCTAGAAAGGAGCTGGAGCAGTATAATCCCTATGCTACATGAAATGATGTCAATGCCAAGCTAGCATTTTGATGCAACTAGTCATGAGAAATTTCAAATGTGATTTTGCTTTCAAGGCTGATCTGGTGCCAAAGCTGTGAGCAACCACCTAACCATGCTTTGATTTGTATCAATTACTGATAAGTAGTCAGTTCTTTGACCAAGTCACCCTCATGTTAAGGGATTGAAAGTCAATTTCACAAGACCGATCGGTGCAAAGCCGGGAGCAACCATCGATCAAGTCTAGATCTGTATCAACTGTTGACATGTAATCAACTGTTGATCAGATCAAGCCCTAATGAATATCAATATAAGTCTAATTGGTATTTAGTTAGGGTGGTTTCTGCAAGGGAGAGATAATTGGCAGAGACATTGAGCTACAAATGAAATCAGGGATTAATTCTGAAGAAATAATAGGGTTTAATTGATAAAAGAATTTTTAATTCAGAGAAGGAGGGGTAAAAATGGAATTAAAAATTACAGGGATGATCATCATGATTTTAGAGATTTTTGGTGAAATTTTCATGATTTTTGGATAAGTGGAGCTATTAAAATAAATTCAGAGAAGATAAAACAGATTAAATGGATTAATCAAGGGCTGAGATTTGATCAAAATGACTCTGGGTGCAACTTGGGGACAGAGGCCTCTTTGGATGCAAACTGGGTACAAGAGAACACAGAATATATAAAATAACAGAGGAGAGAGGGTGTGCCACGTGGCAGCACCAGAATAAGCCAAGTCAACATACGTGTGCCACGTGGCACACATCCATTGGACCACCTCAGCACATGTGGGCCCCACACTACTGAAGCCAGCCAAGAAGTGGGCCCCACCAATATGCCACATGGCAGCTGATGATAGGGCCATCTCAGCAACCTTGCCACATGGCAGTACACGTGGTATAGCACATCAGCAGGTTAATTTCCACACAGTCAAGTCCATTTGACATGTGTCACAGCATGATTGGTGACACATCACCCCAATCAGCTATGTGTAAGTCATTAGTTTAAACCCTGTATGATTGACATGTGGGCCCTAATTAAGACTAAATGATGATTAATCCCTAAATCTTAGCTAAACAAAGAAGGTTAAATCCCGACAAGTGGGGCCAGGTTGTAAGCATTATGAGGCAGAGGCGCATGGCAATATAGTGAACCAAGCCCATTCAGATAAAGCCGCAATTCAAATAAAAAGGAAAGAAAGGAAGTATGCACCTGGCTCTTGCGCATTATCTCTATGACTGTGGGCCCCACTCTGCTGCGGCTCACATGCGCCGAGACCGGCCCCCCCGGAAGCGCTTTCTTCTTCCCTTCTTCCTCTTCTCCTTTTTCTTCCGCGCGACTGGCCGAGAGGCGCCATGGTTGAGTGGGCTAGAGATAGCAGAATCCTTCAAATTCATTCGATAGAAAGGTGCATTTCATTGATTAGAACATGTATCAAGCATGAATTTCAAGGAATATGGAAAGAATAAAGGGAATTGAGTTGAGACAATCAATGAGATCGAAATTGGGATTGACCTTTGCAAGCTTGCAAAAGTGAAATTAATTGAACAAGCAGCTTTCTTTCACTAAGGCGATGCTCCTTGGATGCAAAGATAGTACCCTTTGAAGCCTTGCAATAGTATTCCACCAGATCACCAATCGGGTAAAAGGCAGTGAGCTCAAATTCAACAATAGGGTATAGAGACAATGCAAAGGACAAGGTGGATCAATTACTGAGACTAATAGGAGGCTAAAGGAGCTCACAATTGAATGAATTGAAGAAGAAATGACAACAATGGTGATTGAGTGGAAAATCGGGCTCAAATGGAGAAATGGAGATTTTTAATTACACAGAGGGTTTTATAGTATCCAGAGGGACTCTCTGACGATTGCCAAATATGGAGAAGATTCTAGAATGATCCAGAAAGGAATGAAGACTAGTCAATATGGAAAGTGGCAAAAGAGTGAATAAGAAGACCTTTGTAACTAACTCAAACGGCCTAACCACTGACAGCTGACTCAATTGAGTAATTAGAAAGCACAAATACATCCTAACCATTGATCTAAACTGAACCAAGGGTGGAGATTGAATCCAAGCCGTAATCCAAGTGCTAATGGTCCAACCAATCACCATTTAGCAATCTACACACCCTTAGCCTATATAAACCGAGTCAGAGAACAAGAAGGCAAGCGAGAAAAATCCTAACAAGTAAGAGAGAGAGAATAACCCGGCAAGTTAGTAGCAAGAAGAAGAAAGAGTAAAAAGGGAGCTAATTGAGCCAATTGATAGTAGCCCTGGTTTGTTTCAAACCAAAGTCTCTCAATTCGGCCTATTAAAAGCTGTTATACATTCCATTCATCATCTACAAAACCACTGGTATGTATTTCTTTGAGTTTGAGATGTAATTGAGAAGATTTTCTTTGAATCGTGCAATAAACCTAGTTCTTGAGATGAACAAGACATGATTCTCGCTTATTTCTCTTTCAATTCCAATCTTACATCTTGATTCTTGTATTTCTTTTTGAATTCTTTGATCTCCATCTTTATTTTTCGATTGAATTTCAAGAATTGCCAGTATTGCATATGAAATCAGTTATGAAACTTGAATAATCAAAGACCTGAGCTTCTAGTTTGAATTTCATGTAATTATTGTATCTTCTTTCTATCACCTGATTACATAATTGAGATTGGTAGTAGAGCTATACAGTTCTCCTATTCATCGCGGAATATAAAAGCCGATCCAGTATTGAATCAGTAGTAGGATTATCTAATCCTCCTGATTCCATGGCTTGAATGATTGTCATAACACCCACAATCAATTCAAAGTGCAAGAAGGTATAGTAATTAAGGGTAATCCGGTACACAATCCTTGAACAAACACGATCGGTACCATATTAAGCAACACCAAGGTCAATCAGGCCATAAACGAAGGATCCATAAAGAATTGATCTTGCAAACATGATTAGAAGGTATAAACGATCGACAACAGAAAATTAATTATGAGAATTGACGATTAATCGAGTTAAATTTGCAATCGGAAACTCAACTGGTACCGAGTTGAACACTGTACCGGAAATGGTACCCTTGTATACGCTAGAACACCATACCGATCTTCAATCAGAAGTGATATAAAAGTTCTTGAGAGTAAGGCGACGCTGCTAGGGTTACCTGATCGGAAGGGCAGAGCTCCGGTCGCCGGGAGTGGCTTCTAGCGCAAATCTCAGCACAACAGTCAACGGGACAGTCAGAGAGACGAGTGTGCACGACCCTCAGCGCACAAACACGAAATTTGATGCATGAAAACAAATCTCAAAGGAAATCTGACGTCGGTCATAAATCATGATTCAAAAGAAGAAAAGGAGAATGATCTGGGCCTTTCATCTTGAATGAACAGATCTTAAGATAAATCCAACGGCCCAACTTATTAAGCCTATTAAGTTAAATAACAGAATACCGCAAATAAAGAATAAATAAATGATTTGAAAATATTTTTGAACTCCAAATTAACTCAAATTTGTTTCTAAAATTTCCTTATTTTTCATACTATTTTTCTATATAATAATATTCCAGTTTTAAAAATATAATCATGGTGAAACAATTTAAAAGCAAAAGACATTACCTATATTGATATGTTTGACCTAGCTTTGACTTGTCATTTTAAATACTATAAAAATCCCAAAAATTCAAATAAAATCATAAATAATAGTTAGATATATTTTACTGATTTTTCAAGTGATTTTTCATGAAATAATAATGACAATAGTAATAGGCCATAATAAATAATGAGATTAGCTATATTCTTTGATAAATAAAAACAAATAATAATAGATATTATGTTGATATTTTCTGTAAAAAAGAATAATAAAAATAAATAGCACAAAAATATACAAAAATATATACTACTGTTTACCCTTGAAAAATTTCAAGGATGAGTAAATGAATAAATGAAAATAAATTGATGATTAATGACAAATCATAAGAAGAGGGAAGGAGAGAAAGCAATGAAAAGATGGCCCACTGATCAGAAGAGGTCGCTGCTTAACCCCGGAATGAATTTATTAGTCCCACAATGGAATGTCTTGGGCATGAAGTGAAGAGTATAAATACCCCACCACCTCCTACTCATTCGAGGTGGTCGACCTCGGGAGATTCGGGAGAGAGAAAGATCTCCCGATGGGTCACCATTTGATTACATTTTCTCTCGACAAGGGGACCCACTGGCGTCCCTTGTAGATGAATCTAACAACATAGCCTATCTCGATGAGTCACCCATGTGACCATTTTTCACCGACAAGTGGACCCCACACCTCACTGACTCGCTATATAGGAGTCGAGTTGAACCCTAAAAATCGCCTTGGAGCTAACCCTAGAAAGGAGTCGAAGCAAGATAATCCCTATGCTACATGAAATGATGTCAATGCCAAGCTAGCATTTTGATGCAACTAGTCATGAGAAATTCCAAATGTGATTTTGCTTTCAAGGTCGACTCGGTGCCAAAGTCATGCGAGCAACCACCTAACCATGCTTTGATTTGTGTCAATCATCGATAAGTAGTCAGTTCTTTGACCAAGTCACCCTCATGTTAAGGGATTGAAAGCCAATTTCACAAGACTGATCAGGTGCCAAAGCTGGGAGCAACCACCTGATCAAGTCTAGATTTGTATTAATTGCTGATAAGTAGTCAGCATTTGATCAAATCAAACCCTAATGAATATCAATATAAGTCTAATTGGTATTTAGTTAGGGTGGTTTCTGCAAGAGGGAGATAATTGGCAGAGACACGAGCTATAATTGAGATCAGGGATTAATTCATAAGGAATAATAGGGTTTTATGGACAAAAGAATTTTTAATTCAGAGAAGGAGGGGTAAAAATGGAATTAAAAATTACAGGGATGATCATCATAAATTTAGGGATTTTTGGTGAAATTTTCATGATTTTTGGATAAGTGGAGCTATTAAAATAAATTCAGGGAAAATAAAGGCAGAGTAAATGGATTAATCAAAGGCTGAGATTTGATCAGAGCAATTCTGGGTGCAAGTTGGGGATAACAAGCAGCTCTGGGTACAAACTGGGTACAAGAAACACAGGAGGCATAAAATAATCGAAGAGAGAGGGTGTGCCACGTGGGCGCCTCTCATGGGCCATGTCGGCAGTGGGCCCCACCCCGGTATGAGTCACCGACAGCGGGCCCCCTCGGCTGCCACGTGGCATGTACCGCCTGGGCCACCTCACCACCCTAGTGCCACATGGCACCACACCAGTGGTCCACTACACTCCCTCTGTGCCACACGGCACAACCAGAGGAGGCCACCTCACCTAACCTTAAGCCACATGGCACAGCCACATTAAGCCATCTCAACTCAGCTGTGCCACATGGCATTGTTCTAGCTTACCGGCCCTCACCATATTGATTACAATTTGATACACATGGCAACAGCCATTGGACCAAGACTATACAGGTGGGCCCTATTATGTGCCATGTGTCATTCACAGAGTAATACACAACAAGAAGGTTAAATAAAGGAGATTAGTATGAATATTGCCAGATCAGATGAAACAACCAATAGAAACACGCCACATTAGCATGATTAATCCTAAATTGCTGACATGGCTACTCCTAAGCCCATTTATATCTGACAATGGGGCCCAATAGTCAGAGATTCAGACAGAGGCGCATAGTTAAGCCATGAACCAAGTCTATATAGCCTATTCATTCAGTTCAACGCAACTGAATTTAAAAAGAAAGTGAGAGAGAGATAAACCTGGCGCATGAGCCCTATGCCGCTGCTCCGCTTCTTCTCTGCCCTTTGGATCACGTGTGCCGTGCGCATCCAAGCTGGCGGAAGGGCCTTCTCCCTCCTTCTTCTTCTCGCCATTGCCCGATTCAAGCAAAGCTTGCGCCTTCCGTTTCCCTTGACGCCTCACCATGATTGAAGATGATCTGACGGATGGTGATGATCAGGTGACCGAATGATAGGTGCTATTGAATCAACAGGTGAAAATAGATGAACAAAGGATGAAATCGGTTTATTACCGGAAATTGAATTAATAGGAAGAGATGAATTGATATTCCGGAGATCAAATTGCACTACAAGATGGATCCTTTGAGGCAAGGCGACGCCAATGGAGGTGGATTGATGAGGCAATTTGAAGTATGAGATGCTAATTGATCAAAAGAAAGAAATGGGGCAGAAATGAACTCGGTGAAATTGGAAATGGTGAATGAATGAAATGGCATTGAGAGTGATCATGGAGTGTTTAAATAGCAAGTAATAACCTTGGACCCACTTGTCAGTTAGAGTATATGAGTAATTGAGAGTGTGAAGTCAAACAAAATCGCGATTACTCAAAGAATAACAGAAAACTAAGTTATTGAAGTTCCACAACAAGCACAACTTGATCTCAACCATCCAAGCGAGTGTAATGAAGGGTGGAGATGCATCCAGGCTGGCAATCCGAGTAGAAGACAATCAACCAATCACAATTGGGATTGATCGGCCTAATTAGCCTATATAAACTGAAAACCCAGCAACAGTACAGACACATATACATACATCCATTAGCAGAGCAAGTGAGAAGGCCTATACATTTACATATACACTAGCAGTCATAGAGAAGAAGAGAGATTACAAAGAGATTGATTGATTTAGATTACTATTCAGATTAAGAGGTAACTGTTCATGCATTCAATTGACAATTTTCTTTCACTCTTTGTAAATGAATTTAGAGCTTTAACATGGCTAGTTGGGTAGCCAATTGATTTCTTTTCTGTTCTTGCTACTGTTTCTTCAAGAATTTGTTCCATTCTTTCATATTTTCTTTTCTGCATTTTTGTTCTTTCTTTGAATAATCCTAATCAATGGCGATTGACTGAGTCCAGTGAGCCACTGGCCCAATCACAAAGTGATTGGTGAGCCTTTAGGCCTGGACCAGTCACAATTATCAAAATTTTACAATTTAAATAGCATAGCATATATTCCTTTATGATTTTTCATTTTCAACCGATTTCTTTGCTTATATCTCGTCTAACTAATGAAAGATAATGACTTGTTATCCTTTGAGTATCCTAGTTGTATGATTCTCGATTGAATAGATGAACCAATTCTTACAAATTCGAAGAAATGCACCGATTCCAAAGACAAATCGATATGCCGATGAAATTCCGCAGGTGAATTGGTTTCAACCGATCTCTATCTCAATGCCGAGCCACCGGCCCTAGCAATGTCCGGGTGAGCCTTTAGGCCTGAGAGTCGTCAATTGAATATAAAAACATCTCAAACTGAGGAAGAATTGCAGTCGGTACCAATCGGTACCGCACACCCGCCATGCACAATTGCTTCAACCCGGTTAATAGCACACAAGAAGCTTCATACTCATCCCAGATCATAGATACATGCTAAGGCGATGCTTAATAGCTGTATAATTGTCAAGAATTTCAATTGAATTCGATGAATTTGATGAAGAAAGGATCTTGGTACCGGTTTTGATTAATGCACTAACTGACACTGCTATAAGAGTATCAACCACCGTATGGATCTCTGATCAGACGATATAGAAAGACTCCACTCACTGAAACGATATCAATGTGCTAGTCTGATCGGAGAAAAGGAGCTCCGGCCGCCGGGAACGCCACCTAGCACGGATCTTAATACATCGGAGAGTCAGAGACTGAAGAGATCCTGTCTGCACGACTCTTGAAGCGTTCACCAATCTTGAAGAATATCTAATGAACGAGATCGGGCGAGAGTTCGGAAAATTAAACAAGAAAAGATCTGGGCCTCATATATATTAAACACGTATCTCAACTAGATCTAACGGCCCAAGTATAAATGAAACATTTGAATAAACTAGGCGCCAATCTTGGAGCAGATCTGGCGGCCCAGATTAGGCCCAGTAATTAAATAATAACAGAATAGTAATAATATAGAGTAAATAAATGATTTGAAAATGTTCCTGAACTCCAAATTAACTCAAATTTGTTTCTAAAATCTTCTTATTTTTCATACTATTTTTCTATATGATAATATTCCAGTTTTAAAAATATAATCATGATAAAACAATTTAAAAGCAAAAGACATCACATATATGGTATATTTGACTTAGCTTTGACTTACCATTTTAAATACTATAAAAATTCCAAAAATACAAATAAAAATCATAAATAATAACTAGATATATTTTAGTGATTTTTCAAGTGATTTTCCATGAAATAATAATGATGATAGTAATATACTATAATAAATAATGAGATTAGCTATATTCTTTGATAAAAAAATATAATAATAATAATAGATATTATATTGATATTTTCTGTAAAAGAATAATAAAAATAAATAGCACAAAATATACAAAAATATAATACCATGGTAATAAATAGTAAAATGCATTTTCTTTTATAATAAATAATGATAATATAGTTTTATAATATGAATTGTATTTCTTTTACTTCTATACAAACATATACAATAAAAAAATATACTTTTGATGAATAAAATGCAATAAAAATAATAGTTGTAATAAAAACATAATGAATTTCATCTCTTATGACTATTTTCAACTAGTAATAAAAATCTTATACTTTTCTATAATAAATAAAAATAATAAAAATAGATATAATGAATAGTATAATAAATAGGATAGAATATTAGTAATGATTTCTTTTTAGCTATTATAGATATTAAAAATATAAAAATAAAAAAATAATAATAGTAAAATAGTATAGCTAACCACCTTTTAATTTTGTAAATGGTTCTTACATAATGAATAGTGTTTCAATATAATAGAATTCTATTACTTTGGCTATCATAAACATTTTAAAAATACAAATAAAAACAAATAAAAAAAAAGAGAGCCATTTTATTTTCTATTATTTTTGTAAGTGATTTTCTACAAAATAAATAGAATTTAGAAATAATAAAAATAAAATTCTACTATTTTAGTCGTTATAAAAATCCCAAAAATATAAATGAAACTCTAATTAATAGCTACCCCTTTTCCTATTATTTTTTGTAAATAATCTTCTACATAGATAAATAGAGTTTAAGAAATAAAAATAATAATAATAAAAAATATAATAATAGTAATAAGAATATAATAATAATAATAATAATAATAATAATAATAATAATAAATAAATGCATCTTTATAATAAAAATAATAATGGAAGATATTATATAATAGACTTTGTGCATTTTAGAAATGAATAAACATGCTCACATAAGGAGTGTAGAGCCACGTAAGAATATTTGCACACATGATATAACATTTAGAATGGTTAAGTCAAGACGAGAACATCTTGACGTAGGATGATTAAGGCTTCGATAGCAATATAAAGAAGGTACGTTGAGACAAGAACATCTTGACGTGAGATGACTAAGGCTTTAATAGCAATACAAGAAGATATGTCGAGACAAGAACATCTTGACGCTTAATGAAGAATAACAAGATATGTCGAGACAGGAACATCTTGACGTGAGATGAATAAGGCTTTGATAGCAACATGAGTGAATATGTCGAGACAAGAACATCTTGACGCTTAATGAAGAATAACCGTAGCTACGATATTAACATGGAGATATATGTCGACTCAAGAAGAAGAACATTATGATGTCCTAGATAGGTGACATCTTAATGACTCGCCGCCATGAGCAAGTAACTCATGATTGAATACGCTCACACAAGGGGTGTAGGGCAACATAGTAATTTTGCACAAGTAATGCAACATGTAGAATGATTAGTCGAGACGAGAACATCTCGACGCTCGCGAAGAATGACCAAAGCTACGACATCGCATGGAGAGATATGTCGACTTTGAAGAAGAAGAACATTACGATGTCCGAGCGAAGTGACATCTTAATGACTCGTGTCATGAACAAGTAATTCATGACCATTTGAGCCGGCAAGACCGAACTCATCCGTCGATAAGTTGTCTCCCGGTTCATTTCCCGAGACCGTGAGATTGAATCGGTCCGTAGGTAGATTCATCCACAAAACAAGTGAATGTGAACCGTTCGTAGGTAGGTTCCTTCACTAACACATGCCTCAATGTTGAACCGGCTCGCCGCTTCAGGTTTGATATTGTGTGCAATTGTGTTTCCTAGGTTTATGAATCGGCTTAGTGCTTCGAATTCATGATCTAGAAGATCGGTGAGAAGAAACACGTGGGCCATATCCACCCTTCTCCCGATTCACCAACCTCAAGATCAACCGCCTCGGTGCTTCGAGTTGTATTTTGTGTGATTGGTTGTTGACTAGTTAAGATTGAACCGATCTGTTTGTAGGTTTATCTTCTAGATCAACGGAGGTCGAGTCGATCCGTATGTAGACTCACCTCAAGCCCCTATGAAGAGATTAACCCGGTCGTCAGGTAAGGTTACATCTCGAGGTGGCATGGATCGAACCGATCCGTTTGTAGGTTCGTCCTCCATAGGACAAAACCGATCCGTTTGTAGGTTTGTCTTCCATAGATTGAACCGATCCGTTTGTAGGTTCATCTTCCGTAGCCCCCTTTTCATGAAATTAGACGACCACTTGACCATCTTTTAACTATACTATTTGCTTCTCTCTTTCAAAGATCCAGAGGTGCCTCGAGGTTCGTAGCCTGGGGTAATTAACGGTGGGGGCTTGCGCCCACCGGAATCTACAAGAACTCACAATCACTAAAAACCCCCGAATGTGCATCCAAATAATCTCTAAACGGCAGAACCGGCCGACACCCCGCCAGATGCACGCTCGGGAGGGATCTCCGTGTCCTTCTTCCGCAACCCATCGCCCACGGGCGGTGCGGAGCGCGCGAAAAGGGTCGCACAGATCTCGGCACGCCCGGTGGGACCTAGATTCTCCTCTTATCTCTGAAAGAGAGAGTCAAATAGAATAGTTAAGAGATACAAGTGGTCTTCTATGTGCTAAAAATGACTAATGATTTTCAAGTATTTTTTTGTTTTGCAGGAAATGGCATACTTTGGAAACTTCAACCTCGCTCCCTACACTGTCACTCCTGCACAGAGCCCAGAGGGCAAACTGTTCATGTTCTTCGGGACCATCCCGCAAGAACTCACCATCTACGGCCCAACTCCGGTGGGCCGCGATCACTCCATCCGCAACCGTCCAGGATCTCCATCCCGGACGAGGAGGAGGACTCGATCACCCCGACTCCCAAGGGGATCTCCAACAACGTCATGGCCTCTCCTACTATCTCCCCAAAGAGGAGAAGGCGACCGTCTAAGAAGACGCCCCACGCCGCAGCCCAAACTACCCGCAACTCTCAAGCGTCCAGAAGAGGGCCCCGGATGCATACTGTAACCACTGGTGGCTAGGCCGCCTATCTCGCCTCTAACAAATTCACAGCCCTCCGCATAGTGGCCAAGAACTCGGCCACAAAGCCGCCTCCCTGTGCATGGGAGGTGCCTAAGCCCACACCTCGCCCAACTCAAAGGCCTCGCGCGCCAGACAAAGTCTCAAGCCCCCGCGAAGCCATCTACAAGGCTCACGGGGCCCTCAAACGAGGAAGAGCGTCAAGAACGCTAGGTCGAGACAATACGTCTCCCGCTCGGTCAATCTCAAGACATGGCTCGGCCGCAAGCCATTGTCTCCACTCCACACCCAAGGAGGTTTACACCAAAGGCAACACCTAGCACCCAGCAGGTGTGGGTCCCGAAGGGTTCTCAGCCAACAAAACCCCAGTCTCAAGCCCAGCCCAGCAAGGCCGGCAACTCGAACGCTCCGCCCGAGAGTGTATTCAGCCGCCTAGGTCAAAAGAGTGTGTTCAGCCGATTAGGCTCAAGAATACCACTCAACAGTCTGAAAATAACCGCACCTGACCAAGCAAAGAAGAAGAGAAGAACCGCTCGCTATGAAGAGCACTTCTCAGTCAACACCATCAGCATAAGCTACGATATTGATCCGGACACTGATGCTGAGGTGAATATGACTCAGGATGACCAGTCCCCGCCTAATCAAGCTCACGTCACCAATACCAACAAAAATAATGGTAGAAAAGGGAGACCTCCCAAGAGAGTCAATCCCGAGGGCAATAGCAGGGAAGGGGAAGACCACAACGAAAACCCTGACTTCTTCGACAATGAAGATGACGTTGAAACACGTCCCGAAGTGCCTATCGATGAAATTGAAATACTAAAAGGTCACATCGAGGCACGGGACGAAGAGCTGATTAGGCAACGGGAGCTAATCGCTACCATGCTAAAGCAGAATGAAGAATTGATTAAGGCGGTCAAATCCTTACAAGAATCACAAGACGCCAATTTCAAAGCTGGTAGCTCCCGTCAAGAAGGGGTCCACAGTACCAAAAGCAATCATAAGGGAAAACAACCTGTCGATTCTAAACCCCATCCACATAGAACCATAGAAGTGGAGGCTGAACCAACGGGAATATCCCGGAAAGAGATTCAAGCCATGATTGCCCAGCAAATGTAAATAGCTGGAGGTGGATACGCTATCCCTCCTGTCAAAAACTGTGGACATCCATACCCTGCCATATACGACTTGGAAGGATATCCTAAAGGGTATGTGATCCCCCGCTTCAGGACCTTCTCCGGAGAGGGCAATAAAGACCTGAACCCCGAACAACACCTGGCCCATTTTGTAGCCTCGTGCGGCAACACGGGTGGCAATGATGCACTGTTGTTAAGACAATTCCCTCAGAGCTTGGTGGGAACCGCTTTCCAATGGTACTATTCATTAGAAAACAACAGCATCAGGACTTGGGACGAGATGGCAGACTCGTTCAGGGCACGTTTTGTCATGGTGTCTGATAAGATAAACATAGCCGATCTGGCAAGCACTAAACCCAAGAAAGGGGAGTCAATGACAGATTTTATCAATAGATGGCGGAACCTCAGCATTAAATGCGACCGCACATTAACTGAAGACGAGGCCGTCAACTTAATCATGAAAAACATTGACGGGTGGATGGGCATGCTTCTTGGTGTGACAAAGGTCAACACATTCAAAGACTTGCTCAGATCAGTATCCAATATGGAAAGGATGTCACCGCACACCATGCCGAACTTTATGAATAATAGGCCGCAACGAGGGGCCCGAGCTGAAACCAAAGTGGCATTCACCTCGTTGAAGGATAAGATGGTCGCTAACGCAGACACCCAAAGCGGCAGCAGTAGCACAAATGGCAACAATTATAATAAGGGACCTAGGCCCAATCCAGGAGGGAGTTCACGAGTTTTGAGTCTCTCAAACAAAAGAAATCTAAACCGTACTCCTTCGTAAAAGATAAAGTTGCCCAAATCTTCGAGGGGCACCGAAGAATGGTCTAACCCCGCCGCCAAGAACGCCCGGAAGATGCCGATAAATCGACGAACCCAACTTTTGCCCATACCACGTAATAATAGGGCACTCAATTGAAGATTGCCGGGTCTTCAAAGATCGGGTCGAAAAGGCATACAAAAACGGTGAAATTACTTTACCTAAAGGGTTCTTGCAAAGCCCATCGCCCATGAACAGCCAACACGATCTCTCACGAGGAAGAGAAAGTCCCGGCCGCCTAAGCGAAGATCAAGAGGAGCAATGGACTACGCACTTATCGAAGAAATCGATTAAAATGCTTAAAGCCCTTAAGAAAGAACCCGGCATGAGATGGAGAGACGATATCACGCTGGTCCCACCAAAGCCCTGGGTATACTATAAGGTAGACCAGAGCCAAGACCAGTTCTTAAGAAGAGAAAGAAGCATAGAAGCAACAAGTCCGTAAAGAATAAAATTGAAGAATGCAAGCAGGCGGGGCCCCGAGGCGATTACCCTCCAACACTTCATCTCCAAAGAAGACTGGGAGAAGCTAACCCTAGGTCAAAAGAAAGAAGATGTAGATGAAGAAATAAATAAGGAAGAGAGCGAAGAAATCTGGGGTGCTTCGTGCAACATGGTATATTCTTCTCACGATGAAGATATGCCAACTTTAGAGGAGATGTTCTTCCCAAATGACGAAGGAGAAGCAAGCACCTCTGGGACCAAGAATGAAGAGTGCAAAGCCGTGCTCCGGTCCGGACTTATATACCCGAGAGACAAGCTCCCAAGGATTCCGATAAAGGAAAGGATAAGGCCCTGAATAAAGGTAAAGAGGTCGAGAACCTAAGCAAGAACCCAGAAAGGACCCGGCCGACGGCGAAGAATACAACGTGTTGGCACATCCGCGTAAGATCCCAAAGCACTATTAAGCATATTCGACGCGTTGATGATGTCACAAGACCTAAGGGAGGTACTAATCCAGGCCTTGCAAGATCCCGAGAAGTACAAGTCATACTTCATAGAGCGAAATATGCAAGAAGCCCTATTCACCGCCAAGCGGGCCGCTTGCATAAATTTCACAGACGACGACCTCCTAATAGGCACCGTCGACCATAATCGCCCGCTATACATCACCGGAAACTGTGGAGGGCAAAAGATCGGTCGCATCCTGGTCGACGCAGGGTCTTCGATCAATATTATGCCGCTTAAAACCCTAAAGACCATCACCTTAGATGTGAAGAATCTATCTGATGAAAAGGTGATTATTCATGGCTTCAATCAAAACTCCCAAAAGGCCCTGGGAGCTATAACTCTGAACCTGCAATGCGGAAGCCTAAGAGCGCCTACTAAATTCTATGTCATCGACGCCGAAACTTCTTATCGGGCGTTCTGGTCGGGTCGCCCGTGGCTTCATAGTAATCGTGTCATACCCTCTACTCGCACCAATGCCTGAAATACATTGAGAATGGTAAGCAAAAGAGAATTGACGGAGATGTCAAACCATTCGGGGTGCATGAGATTAAATTCAATGACGCCCAATACTTTCTGCCTAAGTCCGCCGTGGCACCGAGCCGGCCTATAACAAAAGCAGGTCAGAAACCCTTCAATAAAGGCCCTAAATTTGATACCTCATCTGGAGAAGAAGAAGAGGTCAAATTTAATGTTAAACCCCGAGGTGTTCGAGCCCAAAGACCCGGAAGAAAGTTGGATGAAGAAGCAACCTTCCGCTTCAAACAGGTGGCTGCGTATAAGGCCCAAATAAAACCGAGCGAAATCAATGCAAGTGATTCTGAAGAGGAGGTCATTTTCAATTTTAAACCTGCCAACACTCCTCAAATTCAGATCATAGAGGCAACTTCGGGAGAAGACTCCGAAGATTTTAACAACTCGGGCGATACCACCTCGGGAGAAGAATCTGGCCATGATCGTCAACCTTGGGAAGAGGAATCTGACGAAGAGATCATTTATCACATCCTCAAGAAGCCATATAAAGGGCCCGAAACAGATAATGAAAGTGAGGAGTCATATATGATCAACACGGGACCCGGTAGCGGAAGGGATAACCCGGTTAGGCCGAGGCCTACAAACGAAGAACGCTCATGGCGGGAAAATTTCGAAGGTCGCGTCTGGAACGCGATCGACGAAATAAGGCACCAAGTTGAAAATAATAGGAGGGAGGTGTCTGAACAATGGGAAGTGATGCAGGATATTAAAGTGCAACACAATGAAATCATGATAATGATTGAAAACCTGCAAACCGCGATCTATAACTCCGAGCTACTCAAGGAGGTGACGAGCGAACCCCGTTCCGGACCCCGAAAGGCAAGCACCCGATAGCGGCAAACGGTAATTGTCATAGTAGATGAATCAAAGGGGAAGAAACGAAAGCCAAGCAAGCCGACCGTCATGCAAACCCTCAAGGTCAAGAAGAGTAAACCATACTCTTTTCTGAAAAATAAAACAAATTTCGGATATTTGAGCAGCCCTAAAGAGCGGATTAACACTCCCCGTCCGTAAAAGACCCGCGTACATAGAGAGAGCCGGTGAAGGCGAATTCTCGCCCTTATCATCGTATATCGGGCCATACAATTGAAGAATGCCGGGTATTCAAAGACCTCATAGAAGAAGGGCACGTAAACGGGACGATCCAACTCCCGAAGAGCTTTCAACAAGACCCGGCTCCGCACAACTCGAATAGCAAAGGCAAAGGGGTGGCTTATACGATCTCGCATACTCCTGTACCTAGCAAACCTAAGGTTGCAAGACGTAAGCCGATCAAAGAAATCTATCGCTCCAACTCGGTCATGAACATTGAAATAGAAGAGGAGATGGCAGCGCTAGAGATTACTGCGGTTCCCGAAAGGCATTTTAAAGACCTCATGCCAAGGGAAGTGAACCACATCCAAACCCTGAAAACCTTTATTGTGCCGGCAAAGGTGGAACGCATCAAAGGGAAAACTATCATTCACAAGGCCATAATTTTCTATCAGAGTGATTCAACCCAGTCTCTGAAGAACCCTGATCACAACACTTGGAAGAAGTGGGTGATAGAACAAGAATCGGAGAATGCAACGAGCGGTGACGCTGCATCTCATCCCTTTGGAAAGGAGCTGTATAAACTGGCAAAAAGGGCGAAATGTCTAAGAGATATATCCAAGGCCGAGGCCAAGCGCTTCGATGAACTCTGGAATGGCGGCCCGAATAAGGTCCTGGGCCTGGATGGTAAAATAAAATACACCCGGGGTTAGGGTATAATCGCGATAACGCAAAGATGCTTCGAGGGGTCTCTCAACGAGCGCCGTATGGAAGAAAGTCGCCGCATGACTTCTGTTGAAATGCCGGATAATGAAACAGAAGAGGACAATACCCCAGCCCTGAAAAATGCTCTGAAACAGCTAGAAGAGGAACCTAACATGGTCGATGAGTTAGCTGAAATTAACCTGGGAACAGAAGAAGACCCGAGAGCCAATGGCCTGGCCGAAGCCTTTAACAAAACTCTAATAAATATCATGAAGAAGACCGTGGACGGCAACCAACGAGACTGGGACAATCGTCTACAGGAGGCATTATGGGCTTATCGAACCACATACCGAACGCCTACGCAAGCTACCCCGTATTCTTTGGCTTTTGGGGTTGAAGCCGTTCTCCCTCTCGAGGTGGAATTACCGTCATTGCGGGTGGCTATGCAAAATGATATGACCATGGACGAATGCCAACAACTTAGACCGGACGAGTTGGATGCCATGGACGAGAAGAGACTCGATAGCCCAAACAGAACCTTGAAATATCGTGCAAAAATGGCAAGGGCATATGATAAGATGGCGCGAGTCGGGCATTTCAACAAGGGGAGCTTGTTCTTGTCCTCAAGAGGCCGATCATTGGCAAGCACATCGCCCAAAATTCTCCCCGAATTGGGAAGGGCCATATGTAATCGAGAAGGTATACTGGGGCGCGCATACCAACTCATAGACCATGAAGGTGAAAGGCCCATGCCACCGATTAATGGGCGATATCTGAAGAAGTACTACACCTAGCCCAGAGCGGGACCAATCGAGTAGTATCTATTGTAAATAAATAAGGAGGGAATAAGTGTTCGCTTACACACACGTACACGAAACACAAACCCATGTCTAACCTCCACTTTTGCATAAAAATCCCAAAACCCTACTTGTGCATCTGTAAATAGAATGCATCCAAAAATCCAAAACCACACAAACACATTTAGCCCTATAAAAATAAAAAATATAGAATAAGAGAATTCAACGCCAAAACCACGCGAGAATGTAAGGCGAGAGCTTTGGTGTTTGGGCTCACAATACAAATACCACCGGGTTTGTCCATTTGATACGTAATAAACACAAAAATGGGCAGTGGTTTGCGCTTGTCCCTCAAACTATCCGTTGCCCAATGACGAAAGTTGCTCATATTTCGTCGCGCGCGCGCAAGCCAAGGGATAGGTCGAGCAAATTGGTGGCTAGTAAATAGTCGCTTCCGAGGGCATATAAATAAATAACTCTCATACTATTAGTAACATGTATCACTAATAACCAAAATCTGCCTTCTTCTAATAAAATAAAAGGATATATATGTAAAACAATAAAAACCTATTTTCCTACTCATAAAAAAAATGAATGATAATAAAAATAATAAAATCTTTCAATAAGGGGTTGCCACCTTTGTCCCCGACACCATGAGTGTTATACAAAGCCAGGTTGGGTGCATTCATCCGTAAAAGCACCACACGCCCGAAGAAATGGTGTGTCATAATCCCACGACATATCATGGAGGGGTCAGACCAAGGGTTTACGCTTGTACCCGACATTCCATGTTAAACAAGGCGGCTCGCTTAAAGAAGTGACTCAGGTCATGGAAAGCGGACCTACCCGATGAAAGCCTGTCTCGCAGGGATGCGTGATGGATGTTTGAGGGTAGCCAAAATATAAAAAACCAGGTTGGGTACATTCATCCGCAAAAGTACCACACGCCCAAGGAGGTGGTCTGTTTCTAATCCCAAAATAGATCATGGAGGGGTCAGACTAAGGGTTTATGCTTTTGCCCGACATTCAAGTGTCAAATAAAGTAATTCGCTTAAAGAAATGACTCGGGTCATGGAGAGCGAACCTACCCGATGAAAGCCTGTCTCGCAGGGATGCGTGATGGATGTTTGAGGGTAGTACCCCCACAAAACAAATTGAGTGGAGATGAGTGAATGTGAGTTTCCACTTCTGCACGCAACGGTGCACAAATGAGGGGAGAGTGGGTGAGCTTCCACAACTAAATGTCAACTAAATATACAAGGAGCATCCACAAAATGGTGTTATCAGTTGCATCCATAATCCAATTGATACTGGTAAGTTTATCCATCAGTAATAAAGGGATAAACGGGTTTATTCTGTACCCGGCCTAGAGGTCAATACAGACAGGTTCGGTATCCGTAAAATACCACGGTTACTTGAGTTTTGTATTGCCATAAATAAAGAGAAACATGTATAGAATGAATGTAATAGGATGTTGTAAGATTTTTCTTTATTATGTTTAGACGCTGCGAAAGAATGAAGCAGTTGTAATAGGGCGCTTTTGCAAATAAGATTGGAGGCGCACAGCATGAATGAATGAAATATTTCCTCGCGCTGCAGAGGAAGCGATAAAAGGATAATAATAGAGGCAAGCATCATCCACAACAAGAGATCAAAATGATAAATGTCAAAGCATCCTATATCAAGTATAACAAAAGAAAAGGAGAAAAGAAGAAATGAAAAGTACAGTCTATGGGCCCAAAAAGCGGGACTCTAACTCTAATAGCACAGTACTAATAGTCTCCAGATAATCATGGAGGGAGTGCCTATCCTCCTCCGAAGCTGCCTCGAAGTCCAAGAACTGAGCGAAGGCACTATCCCGGGCGCTCGAATGAATCTGCAACTCCGGGAGACGTCCCGCCAAATGTCGAGAGAAGCCCTCACCGATAATCTGTGGTCCTCTAGCTCCTGCACGAGCAGTCGAGCGGGCCCACCACTGACTCCCATGGAGCGGAGAGTGGCACAAGAAGAGAGCCGCTGAAGATAGCGGAGTCGAGCGGCCTCCAAATGCCTGCGTAGCTCATGAATCTCTAACTCGTGCTGATATACGAGAGAGCTCGCATCCCTGGTAAGCCCCGAGCGGCCTCCTCACACCTCCCGGAAATGAAAGTGCTCTCGAGACGAGGTGCAATGAGTAGAGGCCGGCGCGATGGTATCCCGCATCGCCCTATACCAATCGAAAGAGAATCCACCGGGCGAGAGAGTCCGGGATGTCGAAATCTAGTGGATAGCCCCCGAAGAAGGTATCTCGGAGTGCATCCCGCCGCGGCCAAGGCGAGCGCACATCCCTTGATGAAACATCTGCAAGTAAAATAAATGGGTTAGACAAATTGTTATAACCAAAGAAGAAATAGAAGGAATAGAAGATCTAACCTATCGTCTCGTCGCCTGAGACCGGCGGGACTGAATCGGGGGCAGGGATATCGGTCGCCTCAGGAGGACCCGCAGGTGCACTAGACCCGGCTACAAAATAAAATGAAAAGCATAAATACATGGAAAAGAAAAAAATACGGGCAAATGACAAAAGGAAATGTAAGGTACCGGGAGAAGCATGAGGCTCGGCGAGACCCTCGCTAGCCAGAACCCCCGTCTCTGGGCTGTGGAATAGTTGCTCCACCAGCCAGCTCTCATCCAACTCTGAGTCATAATCGACTGCAACCCGCTCGGCCGAGACTCGCCATCCGTGGCCATGAGAGGGCTGCCGTCGGGAGATGAAGAAGCATGAGATGGCCCTCCTCGATCGTAATGGCTCGTCGCTGCGGCTCGACACCAATGGACTCCCTGCTCTAAAGAAGCCTCCTCGATCGTACAAGAGTGAGCACTGGCCCCAGAACCACATCAAAGGAGTCACCATCCCCAGTGGGTACCAGCAAGATCGACGGTGAAGCAGGACCGTCATGAAAGAAAGACTCCGAGCGGTGTGGAGATGCCATGTCATCGGCCTCAGGGTCTGTAAAATATACATGTAAGAATGAAAATACTAGTGCATGCCGGCAACTAGGTATTAAATGAAGCACACGAACCTTGCGACGGCAAGGTCGGTGCAAAACCCCGGAATAGTAGTGCTCGCAGCGCCGATAAATCTACTATGATGTCATCTCGGCGGCCTCCGGGAGATGTCCCACGAGCTGAAAAATAAACCCTAATCGAGATGTAAATAAAGTGCGCCCGAATAAGGATAGGCGAGTCGATAAAGAAAATTACCCGGAGTGGGAGAAGGAAAAGAAGATGGAGAAGACGGCCGAGAGGCGCCGTCTCGATCCCTCCCCATGGTAGGCTGGAGCGGTGGCTCGACATGTGGCGAGAATGAACGCCAACTACTCGTGGGCGAGGGACCGAGAACCAGTGCTCCGCGTGATCATACTCGTAAGCCAACTCTGAATCAAAAGAGAATTGGTCGAAATGAGATAGGGCTTATCAAAAGAAAATAACCTAAAGGGATAATGAAGTGTACCTGTAAGAATGGTCCTAACAGGAACACGAGAAAATCGGCTGTCTAAACCCTGAAAGTCGACAGGCTCTGCGGCAAGGGCGGGGAAAGGGCTGCGATCACGCGAAACGGTGCCATCTAATAGAGGCTGGCCATCTCGCGGACATGTACTCCGGACGACCACCGGAGGAGTATACGACTGGTAAGAGCGAATGGTCTCATAATACCACTGCTGATAACGCCTCGTGAAGGTGGAAGTCCTAGAGGTGGATACCATCTGATAGCGAGTGCCGTGCCTAGTCGGAAGAGGTGAGTGTAGCACCATCCGATACCCTCCAAATCAGCCGCCAGTGATGTAGGGCGGAGAAGAGGCGCTGGAATATCCTGATCCAAGCCGAACTGATGTGCACATCTATGTGGCGAATAGGGCTCGATGAACACATAATCGCCCAATCTGAGAGGAAGAAAGCCCTGACGAAGACTGATCAGGTACTCCAAATCAATAGGCCTGGCTCGGATGCTAGAAGAGTCAGAAGAGGGGACCCTGCTGTCAACCACCATCCTGTCAGCAACCCTAGCTGCCCCACGGGCCACCGATCCGTCTCGAGAGAAGCGCAGATGGTCTCGGCTCCCGAAGAATCTATACCGAGCGACCTCGGAGTCAATGAAGCCGGCCGCACCCCGGCCTAAGTCACTCAATAAGGGTAGACGATCTCGTAGCGTGACCGCCATGCCGGGATCATATGAGCGGACCAATGCAAATGGAGCCATCCGCTAATCGATGCCACGGGATCGGCTCCGGCACCGTGAAGGACTACGAGATGAAGTCGGCTGCGGAGGCATCGTAAATGTTGGCCAAGCATGAGGCACGCCAAAGAAATCCTGTCGCCACGCGCGATCAGGCTCGCCATAATGAACACCGAAGGCCGAATGGTGTACGCGGGGGAGCTAGGTAATAAGAAATAACAGATCCACCAAGAGATGAAAGCTGTCAAATAAGTCTCCCGATCCACGACATGTGAACACAGGGTATCCTGAGATGGGATAGGGCCGTCGTGATGAATCTCGAGCCGACCTGTACCAAATGGATCTCTGGTGGAAGCCAAACCCGTAGGGCGAGTATGGACCCGATCGGTGAAATAGGCGATCCAATGTCTGAATGGAACACCGGGATATCCCCTCCGTAGATGATAATAAATCTCATAAGTCCTCTGTAAAGAAGGCGGGAATCGAGTGAGGTCTCCCGAGTCAGCGGGTGAGACCATGAACTCGTCATAGAAATGGCCGAAGATCGGCAGCCCGGTCAACTGCTGTATCTCTAGGAGGGTCGGAGTCAGCTCCCGATCGTCAATGAACAGAGTGTTGGTGGAATAGTTCCACCGCTCACAAAAGGCCCGTAGCCGGGTGTGTCGATATGATAATGAAACATCGACAAGAAAACCGAGTCATATATCCCGCTCGCCCGAGCGAGTCCCCTCCCGCATGAGCACATACCGGTCCACTCTAGCCGATATCCATGGCACTCCAAGGGAGTGATGAAGGGAGCGATAATCCATCCGTGAGCCTCCCCGTCGATAATCTCCTTGCCCAGGAGATGTGTCAAAGGAGCCGTAGAGGCAACGCCTAGAGGCTGAAGGGGCATGATGTCATGAGGCTGATCATCCCTGAAGAATAAACCGCCGCCTCGCGGGTAGACAGGAGTCGCTCGGATGGCTGAGACGAGAGGAGTCCAATCGCTAGGATCCTCGTAAAAAGAATGATAATGACTCAAGGGGCGACGCGGAATGGCGTCATGAGATGAAACTACAATACCCGAAGAAGAGAAGACGTCATGAGAAATGAAATGATGAATAATAAGGAATAATGCACCAAGACAAGCCTTTCGAGCATTCAAGACTCGTCTTGGTGGGTGGCTCTTTGTTTACCCTTGAAAAATTTCAAGGATGAGTAAATGAATAAATGAAAATAAATTGATGATTAATGACAAATCATAAGAAGAGGGAAGGAGAGAAAGCAATGAAAAGATGGCCCACTGATCAGGAGAGGTCGCTGCCTAACCCCGGAACAAATCCATTAGTCCCACAATGGAATGCTGGGCATGAAGTGAAAAGTATAAATACCCCACCACCTCCTACTCATTCGAGGTGGCTGACCCTCGGGAGATTTCAGAGAGAGAAAATCTCCTGATGGGTCAGCCATTTGATTACATTTTCTCGACAAGTGGGACCCACTGGCGGTCCCTTGTAGATGAATCTAACAACATAGCCTATCCGATGAGTCACCCATGTGACCATTTTTCACTGACAGGTGGACCCCACACCTCAGTGACCTGCTATAGGAGTCAGAGTTGAACCCTAAAAATCTGGCCTTGGAGCTAACCCTAGAAAGGAGCTGAAGCAGTATAATCCCTATGCTACATGAAATGATGTCAATGCCAAGCTAGCATTTTGATGCAACTAGTCATGAGAAATTCCAAATGTGATTTTGCTTTCAAGGCTGACCTGGTGCCAAAGCTGCGAGCAACCACCTAACCATGCTTTGATTTGTGTCAATTGCGATAAGTAGTCGGTTCTTTGACCAAGTCACCCTCATGTTAAGGGATTGAAAGCCAATTTCACAAGACGATCAGTGCAAAAAGTGGGAGCAACCACGATCAAGTCTAGATTTGTATTAATTGCGATAAGTAGTCAGCATTTGATCAAATCAAACCCTAATGAATATCAATATAAGTCTAATTGGTATTTAGTTAGGGTGGTTTCTGCAAGAGGAAGATAATTGGCAGAGACACAGAGCTATAATTGAGATCAGGGATTAATTCATAAGGAATAATAGGGTTTTATGGACAAAAGAATTTTTAATTCAGAGAAGGAGGGGTAAAAATGGAATTAAAAATTACAGGGATGATCATCATAAATTTAGGGATTTTTGGTGAAATTTTCATGATTTTTGGATAAGTGGAGCTATTAAAATAAATTCAGGGAAAATAAAGGCGAGTAAATGGATTAATCAAAGGTGAGATTTGATCGAGCAATGCAGGTGCAAGTTGGGGATAACGAGCGGCTACGGGTACAAGCGGGTACAAGAAACACGGGAGGCATAAAATAATCGAAGAGAGAGGGTGTGCCACGTGGCGGCCTCTCATTGGGCCATGTCGGCGGGTGGGCCCGCCTGGTATGAGTCGGCGACGACAGGTGGGCCCCACCTCGGTGCCACGTGGCGGACGACCGGTGGGCCACCTCACCACCCTAGTGCCACATGGCACCACACCCGTGGTCCACTACACTCCTCGTGCCACACGCTGACTGACGAGAGGAGGCCACCTCACCTAACCTTAAGCCACATGGCACAGCCACATTAAGCCATCTCAACTCAGCTGTGCCACATGGCATTGTTCTAGCCGGCCACCTCACCATATTGATTACAGCTGATACACATGGCAACAGGCCATTGGACCAAGACTATACAGGTGGGCCCTATTATGTGCCATGTGTCATTCACAGAGTAATACACAGTCAGCAAGGTTAAATAGGGAGATTAGTATGAATATTGCCAGATCAGATGAAACAACCAATAGAAACACGCCACATTAGCATGATTAATCCTAAATTGCTGACATGGCTACTCCTAAGCCCATTTATATCTGACAATGGGGCCCAATAGTCAGAGATTCAGACAGAGGCGCATAGTTAAGCCATGAACCAAGTCTATATAGCCTATTCATTCAGTTCAACGCAACTGAATTTAAAAAGAAAGTGAGAGAGAGATAAACCTGGCGCATGAGCCCTATGCATTGCTCGCTTCTTCTCGCCCTTTGGATCACGTGTGCCGTGCGCATCAAGTGGCGGAAGGGCCTTCTCCCTCCTTCTTCTTCTCGCCATTGCCGATTCAAGCAAAAAGCTTGCGCCTTCCGTTTCCCTTGACGCCTCACCATGATTGAAGATGATCGACGGATGGTGATGATCAGTGACCGAATGATAGGTGCTATTGAATCAACGGTGAAAATAGATGACAAAGGATGAAATCGGTTTATTAGGAAATTGAATTAATAGGAAGAGATGAATTGATATTCCGGAGATCAAATTGCACTACAAGATGGATCCTTTGAGGCAAGGCGACGCCAATGGAGGTGGATTGATGAGGCAATTTGAAGTATGAGATGCTAATTGATCAAAAGAAAGAAATGGGGCAGAAATGAACTCGGTGAAATTGGAAATGGTGAATGAATGAAATGGCATTGAGAGTGATCATGGAGTGTTTAAATAGCAAGTAATAACCTTGGACCCACTTGTCAGTTAGAGTATATGAGTAATTGAGAGTGTGAAGTCAAACAAAATCGCGGCACAGTCAAAGAATAACAGAAAACGGTTATTGAAGTTCCACAACAAGCACAACTTGATCTCAACCATCCAAGCGAGTGTAATGAAGGGTGGAGATGCATCCAGGCTGGCAATCCGAGTAGAAGACAATCAACCAATCACAATTGGGATTGATCGGCCTAATTAGCCTATATAAACTGAAAACCCAGCAACAGTACAGACACATATACATACATCCATTAGCAGAGCAAGTGAGAAGGCCTATACATTTACATATACACTAGCAGTCATAGAGAAGAAGAGAGATTACAAAGAGATTGATTGATTTAGATTACTATTCAGATTAAGAGGTAACTGTTCATGCATTCAATTGACAATTTTCTTTCACTCTTTGTAAATGAATTTAGAGCTTTAACATGGCTAGTTGGGTAGCCAATTGATTTCTTTTCTGTTCTTGCTACTGTTTCTTCAAGAATTTGTTCCATTCTTTCATATTTTCTTTTCTGCATTTTTGTTCTTTCTTTGAATAATCCTAATCAATGGCGATTGACTGAGTCCAGTGAGCCACTGGCCCAATCACAAAGTGATTGGTGAGCCTTTAGGCCTGGACCAGTCACAATTATCAAAATTTTACAATTTAAATAGCATAGCATATATTCCTTTATGATTTTTCATTTTCAACCGATTTCTTTGCTTATATCTGTCTAACTAATGAAAGATAATGACTTGTTATCCTTTGAGTATCCTAGTTGTATGATTCTGATTGAATAGATGAACCAATTCTTACAAATTCGAAGAAATGCACTGATTCCAGCACAAATCGATATGCTGATGAAATTCCAGAGGTGAATTGGTTTCAATTGATCTCTATCTCAGCGAGCCACTGGCCCTAGCAATGTCTGGGTGAGCCTTTAGGCCTGAGAGTCGTCAATTGAATATAAAAACATCTCAAACTGAGGAAGAATTGCAGTCGGTACCAATCGGTACCGCACACCCGCCATGCACAATTGCTTCAACCCGGTTAATAGCACACAAGAAGCTTCATACTCATCCCAGATCATAGATACATGCTAAGGCGATGCTTAATAGCTGTATAATTGTCAAGAATTTCAATTGAATTCGATGAATTTGATGAAGAAAGGATCTTGGTACCGGTTTTGATTAATGCACTAACTGACACTGCTATAAGAGTATCAACCACCGTATGGATCTCTGATCAGACGATATAGAAAGACTCCACTCACTGAAACGATATCAATGTGCTAGTCTGATCGGAGAAAAGGAGCTCCGGCCGCCGGGAACGCCACCTAGCACGGATCTTAATACATCGGAGAGTCGAGAGGCGAAGAGATCTGTACGCACGACTCTTGAAGCGTTCGCGATCTTGAAGAATATCTAATGAACGAGATCGGGCGAGAGTTCGGAAAATTAAACAAGAAAAGATCTGGGCCTCATATATATTAAACACGTATCTCAACTAGATCTAACGGCCCAAGTATAAATGAAACATTTGAATAAACTAGGCGCCAATCTTGGAGCAGATCTGGCGGCCCAGATTAGGCCCAGTAATTAAATAATAACAGAATAGTAATAATATAGAGTAAATAAATGATTTGAAAATGTTCCTGAACTCCAAATTAACTCAAATTTGTTTCTAAAATCTTCTTATTTTTCATACTATTTTTCTATATGATAATATTCCAGTTTTAAAAATATAATCATGATAAAACAATTTAAAAGCAAAAGACATCACATATATTGGTATATTTGACTTAGCTTTGACTTACCATTTTAAATACTATAAAAATTCCAAAAATACAAATAAAAATCATAAATAATAACTAGATATATTTTAGTGATTTTTCAAGTGATTTTCCATGAAATAATAATGATGATAGTAATATACTATAATAAATAATGAGATTAGCTATATTCTTTGATAAAAAAAATATAATAATAATAATAGATATTATATTGATATTTTCTGTAAAAGAATAATAAAAATAAATAGCACAAAATATACAAAAATATAATACCATGGTAATAAATAGTAAAATGCATTTTCTTTTATAATAAATAATGATAATATAGTTTTATAATATGAATTGTATTTCTTTTACTTCTATACAAACATATACAATAAAAAAAAATATACTTTTGATGAATAAAATGCAATAAAAATAATAGTTGTAATAAAAACATAATGAATTTCATCTCTTATGACTATTTTCAACTAGTAATAAAAATCTTATACTTTTCTATAATAAATAAAAATAATAAAAATAGATATAATGAATAGTATAATAAATAGGATAGAATATTAGTAATGATTTCTTTTTAGCTATTATAGATATTAAAAATATAAAAATAAAAAAATAATAATAGTAAAATAGTATAGCTAACCACCTTTTAATTTTGTAAATGGTTCTTACATAATGAATAGTGTTTCAATATAATAGAATATAATAATAAAATTCTATTACTTTGGCTATCATAAACATTTTAAAAATACAAATAAAAAAAAAGAGCCATTTTATTTTCTATTATTTTTGTAAGTGATTTTCTACAAAATAAATAGAGTTTAGAAATAATAAAAATAAAATTCTACTATTTTAGCTGTTATAAAAATCCCAAAAATATAAATGAAACTCTAATTAATAGCTACCCCTTTTCCTATTATTTTTTGTAAATAATCTTCTACATAGATAAATAGAGTTTAAGAAATAAAAATAATAATAATAAAAAATATAATAATAGTAATAAGAATATAATAATAATAATAATAATAATAATAATAATAATAAATAAATGCATCTTTATAATAAAAATAATAATGGAAGATATTATATAATAGACTTTGTGCATTTTAGAAATGAATAAACATGCTCACATAAGGAGTGTAGAGCCACGTAAGAATATTTGCACACATGATATAACATTTAGAATGGTTAAGTCAAGACGAGAACATCTTGACGTAGGATGATTAAGGCTTCGATAGCAATATAAAGAAGGTACGTTGAGACAAGAACATCTTGACGTGAGATGACTAAGGCTTTAATAGCAATACAAGAAGATATGTCGAGACAAGAACATCTTGACAGCTTAATGAAGAATAACAAGATACGTCGAGACAAGAACATCTTGACGTGAGATGAATAAGGCTTTGATAGCAACATGAGTGAATATGTCGAGACAAGAACATCTTGACGCTTAATGAAGAATAACCAGAGCTGCGATATTAACATGGAGATATATGTCGACTCTGAAGAAGAAGAACATTATGATGTCCTAGATAGGTGACATCTTAATGACTCGCGCCATGAGCAAGTAACTCATGATTGAATACGCTCACACAAGGGGTGTAGGGCAACATAGTAATTTTGCACAAGTAATGCAACATGTAGAATGATTAGTTGAGACAAGAACGTCTTGACGCTCGTGAAGAATGACCAAAGCTACGACATCGGCATGGAGAGATATGTCGACTTTGAAGAAGAAGAACATTACGATGTCGAGAGAAGTGACATCTTAATGACTCGGTGTCATGAACAAGTAATTCATGACCATTTGAGCAAGGCAAGACCGAACTCATCCGTCGATAAGTTCGTCTCCTGGTTCATTTCCGAGATTTGTGAGATTGAATCGGTTTGTAGGTAGATTCATCCACAAAACAGTGAATGTGAACCGTTCTATAGGTAGGTTCCTTCACTAACACATGCCTCGATGTTGAAGCGGCTCGGCGCTTCGGGTTTGACATTGTGTGCAATTGTGTTTCCTAGGTTTATGAATCGGCTTAGTGCTTCGAATTCATGGATCTAGAAGATCGGTGAGAAGAAACACGTGGGCCATATCCACCCTTCTCCGATTCACCAACCTCAAGATCAACCGGCTCGGTGCTTCGAGTTGTATTTTGTGTGATTGGTTGTTGACTAGTTAAGATTGAACCGATCTGTTTGTAGGTTTATCTTCTAGATCAACGGAGGTCGAGTCGATACGTATGTAGACTCACCTCAAGCCCCCTAAAGAGATTAACTTTGGTGCGTAGGTAAGGTTACATCTCGAGGTGGCATGGACTCGAACCGATCTGTTTGTAGGTTCGTCCTCCATAGGACAAAACCGATCTGTTTGTAGGTTTGTCTTCCATAGATTGAACCGATCTGTTTGTAGGTTCATCTTCCGTAGCCCTTTTCATGAAATTAGACGACCACTTGACCATCTTTTAACTATACTATTTGCTTCTCTCTTTCAAAGATCCAGAGGTGCCTCGAGGTTCGTAGCCCGGGGTAATTAACGGTGGGGGCTTGCGCCCACGGAATCTACAAGAACTCACAATCACTAAAAACCCCCGAATGTGCATCCAAATAATCTCTAAACGGCAGAATCGGCCGACACCCGGCGAGATGCACGCTCGGGAGGGATCTCCGTGTCCTTCTTCCGCAACCCATCGCCCGGGCGGCGGTGCGGAGCGCGCGAAAAAGGGTCGCACAACTACCATGATAATAGATAGAAAATACATTTTCTTCTATAATAAAGAATGATAATATAGTTTTATAATATGAATTGCATTTCTTTTGTTATTTCTATACAAATATACAATAAAAATATTTTTGATGAATAAAATGCAATGAAAATAATAGTTGTAATAAAAATATAATGAATTTCATCTCTTATGGCTATTTTCAACTAATAATGATAATAATAAAAAATTTTATACTTTTCTATAGATAATAAATAGAAATAATAAAAAAAAAATATAATGAATAGTATAATAAATAAGATAGAATATTAAAAATAAAAAAAAAGATAATAATAAAAATAATATAGCTAGCCATCTTTTGATTAGTAAATAATTCCTACATAATGAATAATGTTTCATCATAATAGAATATAATAATAAAATTCTATTACTTTGGCTATTATAAATATTTTAAAAATACAAATAAAAATCATAGCTGTGCGACCCTTTTTCGCGCGCCGCCGCACCGCCGCTGGGCGATGGGTTCGCGGAAGAAGGACACGGAGATCCCTCCCGAGCGTGCATCTGCTAGGTGTCGGCCGATTCTGCCGTTTAGAGATATTTGGATGCACATTCAGGGGGTTTTTAGTGATTGTGAGTTCTTGTAGATTCCGGTGGGCGCAAGCCCCACCGTTAATTACCCCGGGCTACTAACCTCGAGGCACCTCTGGATCTTTGAAAGAGAGAAGCAAATAGTATAGTTAAAAGATGGTCAAGTGGTCGTCGGGTTCACAAAAAGGGGTCCACGGAAGACGAACCTACAAACAGATCGGCTCAGTCTTATGGAAGACAAACCTACAAACAGATCGGTTTAATCTTTGCTTAATTCTATGGGAGATGAACCTACAAACAGATCGGTTCAATCCTATGGAAGACGAACCTACAAACAGATCGGTTCAGTCTATGCCACCTCGAGATGTAACCTTACTACAGACCAGGTTAATCTCTTCGAGAGGGCTTGAGGTGAGTCTACATACGAGCGACTCGACCTCCGTTGATCTAGAAGATAAACCTACTACGAACGGTTCAATCTTAACTAGTCAACAACCAATCACACAAAATACAACTCGAAGCGCCGAGCGGTTGATCTTGAGGTTGGTGAATCGGGAGAAGGGTGGATATGGCCCACGTGTTTCTTCTCACCGATCTTCTAGATCATGAATTCGAAGCACTAAGCCGATCCATAAACCTAGGAAACACAGCTTACGCACAATGTCAAACCCGAAGCGCGGGCCGTTCAACACCGAGGCATGTGTTAGTGAAGGAACCTACTACGAACGGTTCACATTCATTCACTGTTTTGTGGATGAATCTACTACAGAACGATTCAATCTCACAGTCTCGGGAGATGAGCCAGAAGACAAACTCATCGACGGGTGAGTTCAGTCTTGCTAGCTCAAATGGTCATGAATTACTTGTTCATGACACCGAGTCATTAAGATGTCGCTTCTCTCGGACATCATAATGTTCTTCTTCTTCAAAGTCGACATATCTCTCCATGCTGATGTCGTGTCTTTGGTCATTCTTCAGCGAGCGTCAAGATGTTCTTGTCTCGACTAATCATTCTACATGTTGCATTACTTGTGCAAAATTACTATGTCGCCCTACACCCCTCGTGTGAGCGTATTTAGTCATGAGTTACTTGCTCATGGTAGTGAGTCATTAAGATGTCACCTCTCTAGGACATCGTAATGTTCTTCTTCCTCAGAGTCGACATGTATCTCCATGTTGATGTCGCAGCTCTGGTTATTCTTCATCAAACGTCAAGATGTTCCTGTCTCGACGTATCTCTTCATGTTGCTATCGAAGCCTTAATCATCCTACGTCAAGATGTTCCTGTCTCGACGTATCTTATTATTCTTCATCAAGTGTCAAGATGTTCTTGTCTTGACATATCTTCTCATGTTGCTATCGAAGCCTTAATCATCCTACGTCAAAATGTTTCTGTCTCGACGTATCTTATTATTCTTCATCAAATGTCAAGATGTTCTTGTCTCGACATATCCTCTTATGTTGCTATCAAAGCCTTCATCATTCTACGTCAAGATATTCTTGTCTTGACATATCTTCTTCATATTGCTATCGAAGCCTTAATCATTCCACGTCAGGATGTTCTTGTCTTGACATATCTTCTTCATATTGCTATCGAAGCCTTAATCATTCCACGTCAGGATGTTCTCGTCCTGACTAATCGTTCTAAAGGTTATATCATGTGTGCAAATATTCTCATGTGGCTCTACACTCCTTGTATGAGCATTTTTTTTATCCATCTTCAAAATGTGAAAAAAACCTATTATATAATATTTTCCATTATTATTTCTATTATAAAGATACATTTATTTATTTATTATTATTATTATTATTATATTTATTATTATTATTATTATTATTATTTTTATTATATATTTTTTTATTTTTAAACTCTATTTATCTATGTAGAAAAATTATTTACAAAAATAATAGGAAAAGGGGTTAGCTAATAACTAGAATTTTATTTATATTTTTGGGATTTTTATAATAGCTAAAATAGTAGAATTTTTATTTTTATTATCTCTAAACTCTATTTATTTTGTAGAAAATCACTTATAAAATACTAGAAAATAAAATCAAAAAGATGGTTAGCTATATTATTTTTATTATTATATATATTTTTTATTTTTTAGATCTATAATAGCTAAAAGAAATCATTATCAATATTCTATCTTATTTATTATACTATTCATTATTATTTTTTTATTATTTCTATTTATTATCTATAGAAAAGTATAATATTTTTTATTATTAGTTGAAAATAGCCATAAGAGATGAAATTCATTATATTTTTATTACAACTATTATTTTTATTGCATTTTATTCATCAAAAATATTTTTATTGTATATTTGTATAGAAATAACAAAAGAAATACAATTCATATTATAAAGCTATATTATCATTCTTTATTATAAAAGAAAATGTATTTTACTATTTATTACCATGGTAGTATATTTTTCTGTATATTTTGTGCTATTTATTTTTATTATTCTTTTTACAGAAAATATCAACATAATATCTATTATTATTCATATTTTTTTATTTATCAAAGAATATAGCTAATCTCATTATTTATTATGGCATATTACTATCATCATTATTATTTCATGGAAAATCACTTGAAAAATCACTAAAATATATCTAGTTATTATTCATGATTTTATTTGTATTTTTGGAATTTTTATAGTATTTAAAATGACAAGTCAAAGCTAGGTCAAACATATCAATATAGGTAGTGTCTTTTGCTTTTAAATTGTTTTATCATGATTATATTTTTAAAACTGGAATATTATTGTATAGAAAAATAGTATGAAAAATAAGAAAATTTTAGAAACAAATTTGAGTTAATTTGGAGTTCAGGAGCATTTCCAAATAATTTATTTATTCCATACTATTAATATTCTGTTATTATTTAATTATTGGGCCTAATCTGGGCCTTTGGATCTGTATCAAGATCGGCGCCTATCTTTCATTTAACTTTATTCTTATTTGGGCCGCCGGATATGCTTCAAGATTGATTTGTATTAGATGGACGGCCCAGATTCATATCCGCATCTTTATTTAATACGGCGCTTTATTTCACACGTTCGATCTCTTCAAGATTCACACACGCGCATCAATATCCGTGCTGCCGCGATTCTCTGACTCTCCAGTCAACATGAGCTCCAAGATTCGTGCCATTAGCAGCGCCGGCGATTGCGGCCATCTTCCTCCGATCAGGCAACTGCCCTAGTGTCGTATTGCCATGGAGAATCATTCTACAAAATGCCTCGATCGACGATCTATCCGGTGAATCATGATGTATACCACTGTCGGATGAGTTAATTTGGTACCAGTCGGTACCGAATTTCATATCCCGTAAATTCAAAGCAATTGATCGTCTTTTACAACAATTAAGCACACAATTAGCATCGTATATACATGTAAATGCTTTCTAACATGATTAGAACGATTCAAATTGGTCTATAACTCCATTACTTAGGATAGTTGTCGAAGTGCAATGGAAACAGTCAGTACCGGTCACAATCCATCTCATATTCTTATTATTTATCAACTAATATTGATATCAACACAATCAACAATACTTATGACATCTATTTGGATTAGAATTTGCTTGAATCTATTCACTATTCCTTCTAATTTCCGATTCATAGCTCAATTCTGTTAACGTAACACGATACTCAGTGAATTATCTTCGAATTAATCGAGTTCTCAAGTTAAAACTGAGATCAATCGATTTAAAATGAATATACAGACATGAATTTACATGATATGCATGACAACTAAGGTAATTAAGATGTGAAAGTGAGAAATTAGATGAAGAATTTCACTGTCATCGAGTTCTCAAGTATAATACTGAGATCAATCGAATTGACAGTGTAATTCATCGTGTTTCAGATGAAATTAATCAAAGAAAATGAAAGATACATTCTTACTGACCTTGTAACCCATAAAAGAAAGAAGAAAATCCAAAGAAAATCAATAGAAATTGAAGAAATTCAGCACACAGCACAATATTGTGCTGATATTCAAAATCCGACTGTAATTACATCATTCCTTCATAATCTCCAAAAATTGGACTTGCTAACTTCTAATTAACAGAGATTAAAGCATAGAATTTACCTTTAAGCAAACAATTGAAGCAAATAGATCGAGTTCTCAAGTTAAAACTGAGATCAATCGATCTTATCAAAATTCTCTTCTGGATTCTTGCTTCTTCTTGCTCTTTCTCTCTCTCTAAACTCTATATGCAATCTAAAATCTCTTTTTCTCTCTCTTGCTTGCTGTCTTGTGTGTTTGTCTCCATGGTTTAGGGGTTTATATAGCCAATAAAGGGTGTATCAAAGGGGTTAGAGCTGTACACCACTCATGCACCAGCAATTGGACTCCCTTGGCCTATGAACATGGTCTTTTGATTCTGTTATTCATTCTGTTGAGATGTGGGTCCCATTCAAAGAATCCAAAGCTCAAGTCTTTGGCTGTTGACTACGTTTGACTCACTTCTTATCTGTTGCTAGAACCTTCTAGAGCATCTAAACATACTATATATACTCACTCTAATGCATCTGAGGCACCCTTCTACCCTCTGCCATTGTTATTTTTCTTTAAAGCTTAAAACTTCATCACCCGAGCTCACACCTTAGCCATTACCATAGCTCCTCCATTCAATTGTCAAACTTCACCATTTCAACATCATCGTGTGAGTGCATAGAGGCCATAAACACTGCCAATTCGAGTTTACAGTACAAGGTTTCAATTTTCATCAATTTGCCCGATTTCATCACTTCATCTCAATTACTTTAATTCATCCCCTAATTGCTGCTCCTTTCTTCATACACAGTGTCGCCTAAGTGAGTGGAGAAGGTTCGCATCATCAATTTTTGATTTTGAAGTAGGAATTAAAGTGCTTCATCAATTGCCCGAGGTATTCATCTCTCTCAATCACCTTATTCATTTGTTGTTTTTCAATTCTGATTATTCACACATCTTCTCCAATGCATAGGCTAGTTCTAGGTGAAAGGAATTGGAGTTGTGAGCTTTGGAGAGCTTGATCACCTCTAATGGCGCCTTCTGCCTCGTCGAGAAGAAGAAAGAAGAGAGGGAGGGGAGAAGGAGAAGAGAAAGAAGGGGGCGCGCTTGGCGTACAGAGTCCACAACTAGGTGGGACCCACAGTCAGAGACGCAACACAAGTGAGCCAGGTGCACATCGTTTCTTTCTTTTGATTTAAATCTCTGATTAGATCTGTGCGTAAGCTTGGTGCATGATTGTCTGTGTGAGCTATACATTCATAAACCTGACAAATGGGCCCCACATGTAAGTATATGAATCTCGGCCCATTAGTCCAGCTGTGGATTGATTAACTCCCTGCTTAAATTTAATTGATCTGACTTGGCACACTCTGATAGGTCCACTTGTTTAATCAGTCCATTAATCATCTGCATTAGTGTTAAGCATGCTGAGGTGGCTCTGTAGTGTAGTGCCATGTGGCTTAGTCTCCTGTGATGTGGCACCAATGGTCAGCTGCCATATGGCACTGGAGTGTTGAGGTGTGATGCTATGGTGTTGCCATGTGGCACCTGGGGGGGGGTGAAGTGGCCCTGTTGTGTAAAGCCATGTGGCACTAGGGTGGTGAGGTGGCCCACTGGCTGTCTGCCACGTGGCACTAAGGTGGGGCCCACCTGTCAGTGACTCATACCAGGGTGGGGCCCACTTGCTGACATGGCCCAATGAGAGGCTGCCACGTGGCACACCCTCTCTCTTTGCTTATTTTATTCTTTCTGTGTTTCTTGCACCCAGTTTGTACCCAGAGCTGTTATTATCCCCAATTTGTACCCAGAGTTGCTCTGATCAAATCTCAGCCTTTGATTAATCCATTTATTCTGCTTTTATCTTCCCTGAATTTATTTTAATAGCTCCACTTATCCAAAAATCATGAAAATTTCACCAAAAATCCCTAAAATCATGATGATCACCCCTGTAATTTTTAATTCCATTTTTGCCCCTCCTTCTCTGAATTAAAAATTCTTTTGTCTATAAACCCGTTATTCCTTATGAATTAATCCCGATTTCAATTGTAGCTCGGTTGTCTCGCAATTATCTCTCTCTTGCAGAAACCACCCTAACTAAATACCAATTAGACTTATATTGATATTCATTAGGGCTTGATCGATCAACTTGATTGATTACATGTCAACAGTTGATACAGATCTAGACTTGATCGATGGTTGCTCTCGCCTTTGGCACTGATCGGTCTTGTGAAATTGACTTTCAATCCCTTAACATGAGGGTGATTTGGTCAAAGAACCTGACTACTTATCAAGTAATTGACACAAATCAAAGCATGGTTAGGTGGTTGCTCGCGCTTTGGCACCAGGTCAGCCTTGAAAGCAAAATCACATTTGAAATTTCTCATGACTAGTTGCATCAAAATGCTAGCTTGGCATTGACATCATTTCATGTGGCATAGGGATTATCTTGCTTGACTCCTTCTTAGGGTTAGCTCCAAAGGCGATTTTTAGGGTTCAACTCGACTCCTATAATAGGTCACCGAGGTGTGGGGTCCACTGTCGGTGAAAATAGTCACATGGGTGACTCATCGGATAGGCTAGGTTCATGTTGTTAGATTCATCTACAAGGGACTGCCAGGTGGGTCCCACTTGTCAGAGGAAATATAATCAAATGGCTGACCCATCAGGAGATTTTCTCTCTCCTAAATCTCCCGAGGGTCAGCCACCTCGAATGAGTAGGAGGTGGTGGGGTATTTATATCCTCGTCATTCGCCCTAATATTTCATTGTGGGATTAATGAGTTTGTTCCGGGGTTAAGCAGCGACCTCTCCTGATTAGTGGGTCATCTTTCATTGCTTTCTCTTCTTCCCTCTTCTCATGATTTATCATTAATCATCAATTTTATTTTCATTTATTCATCTATTCATCCTTGATATCTTTCAAGGGTAAACAAAGAGCCACCCACCAAGACGAGTCTTGAACGCTCGAAAGGCTTGTCTTGGTGCATTATTCCTTATTATTCATCACTTCATTTCTCATGACGTCTTTTCTTCTTCGGGTATTGTAGTTCCATCTCATGACGCCATTCCGCGTCGACCCTTGAGTCATTATCATTCTTTTTATGAGGATCCTAGCGATTGGACTCCTCTCGTCTCAGCCATCCGAGCGACTCCTGTCTACCCGCGAGGCGGCGGTTTATTTTTTAGGGATGATCAGCCTCATGACATCATGCCCCTTCAGCCCTTAGGCGTCGCTTCTACGGCTCCTTTGACACATCTCCTGGGCAAGGAGATTATTGACGGGGAGGCTCACAGATGGACCACTGCTCCCTTCATCACTCCTTTGGAGTGCCATGGCTATCAGCTAGAGTGGACCCGGTATGTACTCATGCGGGAGGGGACTCTGCTTAGGCGAGCCGGGATATATGACTCGGTTTTCTTGTCGATGTTTCATTATCATATCGACACACCCTGGCTACGGGCCTTTTGTGAGAGGTGGAACTATTCCACCAACACTTTGTTCATCGACGATCGGGAGGCGACTCGACCCTCCTAGAGATACAAGTTAGTTGGCCGGCCGCCGATCTTCGGCCATTTCTATGACGAGTTCATGGTCTCACCCGCTGACTCGGGAGACTTCACTCGATTCCCGCCTTCTTTACAGAGGACTTATGAGATTTATTATCATCTACGGAGGGGGCATCCCGGAGTTCCGTTCAGACATTGGATCGCCTATTTCACCGATCGGGTCCATACTCGCCCTACGGGCTTGGCTTCCACCAGAGATCCATTTGGTACAGGTCGGCTCGAGATTCATCATGACGGCCCTATCCCATCTCAGGATACCCTATGTTCACATGACGTGGATCGGGAGACTTATCTGACCGCCTTCATTTCTTGGTGGATCTGCTATTTCTTATTACCTAGCTCCCCCGCATACACCATTCGACCTTCGGTGTTTATCATGGCGAGCCTGATCGCGCGTGGCGACAGGATTTCTTTGGCCGTGCCTGTATTGGCCAACATTTACAGGTGCCTCCGCGGTCTGACTTCATCTCGTAGTCCTTCACAGTGCCAGGAGCTGATCCCGTGGCATCTGATTAGCGGATGGCTCCATTTACATTGGTCTGGCTCATATGATCCCGGCATGGCGGTCACGCTACGAGATCGTCTACCCTTGTTGAGTGACTTAGCTGGGGTGCAGCCAGCTTCATTGACTCCGGAGGCTGCTCGGTATAGATTCTTTAGGAGCCGGGACCATCTGCGCTTCTCTCGAGACAGATCAGTGGCCGTGGGGCAGCTAGGGTTGCTGACAGGATGGTGATTGACAGCAGGGTCCCCTCTTCTGACTCTTCTAGCATCCGAGCCAGGCCTATTGATTTGGAGTACCTGATCAGTATTCGTCAGGGCTTTCTTCCTCTCAGATTGGGCGATCATATGTTCATCGAGCCCTATTCGCCACATCGATGCGCACATCAGTTTGGCTTGGATCAGGATATTCCGGCGCCTCTTCTCCGCCCTATATCACTGGCGGCCGATTTGGAGGGTATCGGATGGTGCTACACTCACCTCTTCCGACTAGGCACGGGCACTCGTTATCAGATGGTATCCACCTCTAGGACTTCCACCTTCACGAGGCGTTATCAGCAGTGGTATTATGAGACCATTCGCTCTTATCAGTCATATACCCCTCCGGTGGTCGTCCAGAGTACATGTCCGCGAGATGGCCAGCCTCTATTAGATGGCACCGTTTCGCGTGATCGCAGCCCTTTCCCGGCCATTGCCGCAGAGCCTGTCGACTTTCAGGGTTTAGACAGCCGGTTTTCTCATGCTCCTGTCAGGACCATTCTCACAGGTATTGTCACACCCCAAAATAAATGAATCGGGTTAGGGGTGCTTAATCCGCCACGTACGCACGACGAGACGTGCGTACGAAAGGCTAAATGAATAAAATAAGGCAATCACGAATAAACAAAATAATAATAATAAGAATACATGACCATACGATCCAGAATGAACAAAGAGAATACAACGCCCACATAGGCGGGGGCTAGCTCCATCGGAATGGGCGCAATCTCTCAAATAAAAACCCAAAAGAAGAAAATAAGACTCAAAAACCCGATGGATCCTAGCCGACTACCCAGCTCACATGCCGATGCGGCGAAGCATCCCCTGTCAGGGACCTGTCCCTAGCACTCGCACTAGCCAAAAATCCCGAACACTGAAAATACTGGATCCCACAACCACCGTGGAAACGTGAGTAATTTTATAAATTACTCGTACGGATTTAGATCCGACCTTAAGATTCGATCTTCTTTCCTAGATTTGGACCCAAAACCGATACTGATGTCTGAAATGCAATATAATATTGATGAATAAATATAATAATTGTTATTATGCACATTTAACCTACATGTTATGATATGATATGGTAAAGAAACCCGAAATAGAAAATTCTGTGGAAATAATAATATAATATAAAGTATACGATACGAGAGTCAAACACCCATAATAATTACCCAGTTTGTAAATTTACCAGATTCATCCCGAGCGGGCACAACCAGGGCCCAACTTACTAACTCGGGCCTTGCCTAAGCGGGCACAACCAGGGCCCAACTTACTAACTTAGGACTTTATGTTTGTGCAGCGACAACGCCGCACAAACGACAATTCGGGCTCCCGGGGCGATATCGCCCTAGGAGAGTGACGGCTATGAGCACGTACTGCAGTCTGCTTGAATCGGTAATTCACCTTACAAAATATAAACAAATGGATATAATATGTCTTCGGTTACCATATCGTAAAAGGAGATAACTACCCGTGAATTAACAAATCGGAAACAAATGGGAGCCTACATTTTGTACCAACCAAGGGTCGGAGGACCGCATCCGTAAAAGTATCAAAACGAAATATAACAAAGGGAGCCTACTGCTTGTACCCGCTAAGGCCGGTGGACCGCATCCCGACTTTCTCTGTACCAACTATGGGCCAAAGGAGAAAGTCCTTCGGACAATATTAGGATCCTAAATACGCGGATAAATATAATAATATAGTATCACGATATAGATTCCAGTCTCGGATATGGCGCCACACTAAATCTTGAAGTACACGGTATCCTAAATCACTCAAATTTGGATTGAAAATTTTATCATATAAAGAATAATAATAAGATATATAATAAAGATCAAAAGAAAACACTCAAGACACAGTAGAACCCGCCAAATGACGGGATCGGTGGATAACCCGACAGAGACGAGGATGCGCGGTGCATATACGGACCGGTGGGTCCCACGGGCCTATGGGTCACCGTACGTAACCACAACAACGATGCGGTTATGCAAGGCAACTCCGACCGAGAATTACCGGTCCGCCTCTCGGCACTCCCATGCATTTAATGCATGATTAACTATCGACTTAATTAATAATTAGTGATAGTAATAATATTTTCCTAATAATTATAATCTACAACTTAAATTATTTAAATCTATACATTCTATCTCGGGACTATTTCAGAGATCCTACTCTCTATCTGTCTACGTGCGGTATGACATGATATGACATGTAAATGCGGGTATGTCTCAAATATCTTTGGTCAATTTCTGGGATGCAAATGAGTCGATTTAGTCTCTAGTTAATTTGGACAAAACACGCAATTGATTTATTTTAAAAACATTTTATTTTCGGTTTGGGTTCCTAATTCGAAGAAAGAAGATGAATCCCGGAAACCGTACACAGGAGTCTTGGTGAGGATCGCGAGTCGCTCTACTCGGAGGTGGAACACCGGCCTCGGGGTCGGTGTCCGCGTACGTCGGGTCGGGAATGACCTCGTACTCGCGAGGGGATCGAGTCGACTATATCACCTATTTAATTTAAATTAGATATTTATTAGTTTTAACTTGATTTACTAATTAATAATTGGATTAGATTGATAACTTAATTAAACGTTTGTTCGGGTTTGTATCGTCCTTTCTAAATAAACTCTAAATGACATTTCTACTTGCATATATGCGGTGTCGGAAATTTTAGTTGCTCGCATATCGATCCGTTAAATTGTGTTTATCATTCTCGATCGTTCTTGTACGTTCATTCTCTATTTTAAATTCGAGTTCATTGATTTAAATCTTTAAATCAATTAATTTTAAAACAGAGAAATTGATTAATATATAATATTATATTTAATATATTTAGAATTATTCTTATTAATTTAAAATAGAGAAATTGATTAATATATAATATATAATATATGTAATATTTTATTCTAGTATTCTTTTGCTTATTCAAAAATGAAAGATTTAATTAATATATATATTGTTATTTTATATATAACTATTCTTTATTTCTAATATTCTTTTAAATCTAAAAATAGAGAAATTGATTAATATATATATATATATATATATGTATATATATATACTCGTATATATATTCATTATATCCTAATTATCTTTTCTTATTAATTTTACTTTTATTATTATGTATATGTATATAACTACTTAACCTTATATTTAAATAAATTAGCAAAAATAGTTTAAAATAAATTAAAAAGGAAATCTTAAAAGAAAAATTAAAAATAAGAAGAAGTAAATAAATTAAGAAAATTATTATCGTTTTATTACTGTGTTGGTGTTTTAATGTTCGGGATCATACGCTGACTACCAAATCGTTGGTGCCAATGCACCGATATCCGAATCGGGGCGATCGGGGAATATAATCATTTCCCGATTCTTTAAGTTTACGTATTAGTCCATGGGTACCGCCAAACCTTTCGGGGCGGCTTCCAATTAATTAGTCATATTTTAGTTTAGTCACTTTTCCTCTTGGGACTTTTAATTATTGGGCTTTACTTGTTCATTAATACTCCTAATTTAGCATTTATCCAACGTTAGGTCAATTTTTTCAAACCAATATACTCTACTTAATATTGATCATAAATTGTGGGCCCATTTTCCTTCATCACAGATTTTGTCCCTTAATTTCTAAAGCCCATATTAACCCAACTGCCGTTATCCAATTTACATCAATGGTAACAATTCAATTAAAGCAACATTCACGGTGAGCGCCGACCAACCACGAATGCATACGAGATACAAGGGCGGACAACGAAACGAACAAAGGGTTACAAGTCAGCACGATATACCAGCAAAACAAAATAAAGGCAGCAAGTGGTCAACTAGCAAACTAATAGGGTATAGTAAAGAGTCAGGCCGGAACAGCAAGTTTCAGGGCATACCAGAAACTGGGTCGTTAACCAGAGAAATTTAGACTTATCAATTAACTAGGAGAGAATAAAAAAGGCACACCACAGTTCAAGAGTTACCAGTACAAGCAAAAGGGTTGGTACACACCTGCATCACTGGTACCAGTAGGTACCAGTGTGTACAGGCCAACCCACACCAAGCAACCCGGGCGACAACAAACATTTAACCCAATTAATCCGAAGGATAGCCACCATAGATCCACACTCGGACAAATTCAAGTAAATCGAACCGAGAATTTGGGGCTAGGTTTCCCGTAACAGCAACAGAGAGAGAAAATCTGACTTATCAGTAGCAACAGAACCCAATAACACAGGGTATAAGGCCAAACTATAGTTCCACAAGCACAATCTCATTCAAACAGGCACAACCACAGGCAACAGAGCTCAGATTAGACGGCAAGGCACGATGGCCTGCCGGAAAACAAGCAACATTTACAAACAGTCAACATCCCAAAGTAGGCAAATTTAGTTAGGGTTTTTTACCAGTATAACAGACAAGGCAACAGAGAAGCAAGGCACAGGCAAACGAAAAAGGCTCGAATGGGTCAAACTCCACCCCTCTAACTTCGGCTACCCTTCACTTGCACAGAGGATTCAAAATTTTCAAGTGTGGGACTGTTATCAATTTTTAGTCTAATCTCAGCACATGAGTAACAAAATGAGCAACAGAGGAGAAATGGGGCACTAGGTAGAGGCATTTTAAAGGGAGAGGGGCGGAGAAAACCAGGGGCCAAGTCAGGAGAGATGTACGGAGAGAGGGCTATTAGAGTCAATCGGTGACGTTGAGCATAGGGCCAGGGGTTACGTCGACGGGACGGCCAAAGAGCAAGTTGTGCGAGAAAACAAAGAAAGTTGTTCGGGGTCGGTGAGGTATGAGAGCAGGGCTACGCGAGATAGAGCGGAGAGAAAGGGGAAAGCGACTCGGAAGGGACAGAGAGAGAGAGAGACAGCTGTGCTGTCGTTAGAACCGAGAGGCGAAAGAGAGATAGGGGCGGAGAGAAAGAGAGTGAGGGGTGCGGGTAATTAATGCGGCGTTAAATGAAGAGAGAGAGAAGAGTGAAAGGAGAGGATTTTCTCGTGGCGAGGTTTGCGCGCCAATCGTGTGGCAAATTTTAATTCCGCTAAATCTTAGTGATTTAAATTTTTGGGTACTTCTATACTTTGTTATTGTAATCCTTCTTAATCATTTGTTTAATCCCAATAGAGTTAAATCATAAATCATTATAATTGTTTCCGTTATATATATATATATATATATATATATCTATATTTTACAAACTTAATTCTTTAATTTAACTTAATTTATTTATAAATCATAACATAAAATAATTAGATTAGATTATTATGGTTTAATTTTATTATTTATTTTATTATTTATATATATATCTTTTATTAATCTTTGAGTTAAGTTTTTCATTAAATTACATTATATCATTTTAATTATTAACTTGATTATCATTATTTCTAAATAAATTTCGCGGTTTAACAGGTATACTTCATCATCCCTTTAGGTTATTTCTTTTCGATAAGCCTCATCTCATTTCGACCAATTCTCTTTTGATTCAGAGCTGGCTTATGAGTATGATCACGCGGAGCCCGGGTTCTCGGTCCCTCGTCCACGAGTAGTTGGCATTCACTCTCAGCCACATGTTGAGCCACCGGCTCCAGCTACCATGGGGAGAGATCGAGACGGCGCCTCTCAGCCGTCTTCTCCATCTTCTTTTCCTTCTCCCACTCCGGGTGATTTTCTTTACTGACTCGCCTATCCTTATTCGGGCGTACTTCATTTACATCTCTGATTAGGGTTTATTTTTCAGCTCGTGGGACATCTCCTGTGGAGGCTGCCCAAGATGACATCATAGCAGATCTATTGGCGCCTGCGAGCACTGCTATTCCAGGGTTTTGCACCGACCTTGCCGTCGCAGGTTCGTGTGCTTCATTTAATACCTAGTTGCCAGCATGCACTAGTATTTTCATTCTCATATGTAGATTTTACAGACCCTGAGACCGATGACATGGCATCTCCACACCGCTCAGAGTCTTTCTTTTATGACGGCCCCGCTTCTCCGTCGATCTTGCTGGTACCCACTGGAGACGGTGACTCATTCGATGTGGTTCTGGGGCCAGTGCTCACTCTTGTACGATCGAGGAGGCTTCTTTAGAGAGCGGGGAGTCCATTGGGCGTCGAGCCGCAGCGACGAGCCATTGCGATCGATCGAGGAGGGCGTCTCATGCTTCTTCATCTCCCGATTGGCAGCCTCTCATGACTATAGATGGTGGAGCCTCATCAGATAGTCGGGTGGAGGACTCGACTGAGCGAGCTGCAGTCGATTATAGTTCAGAGCTGGACGAGAGTTGGCTAGTGGAGTAGCTATTCCACAGCCCAGAGACGGAGATTTCGGCTGGCGAGGGTTTCATAGAGCCTCATGCCTCTTCCGGTACCTTATATTTCCTCTGTCATTTGCCCGTATTTTATTTTTCATGTACTTATGCTTATTCATCTTATTTTGTAGCCGGGTCTGGTGTACCTGCGGGTCCTCCTGAGGCGACCGACATCCCTATCCCTGACTCAGTCCCGTCTGTCTCAGGCGACGAGACGATAGGTTAGATCTTCTCTTCCCTCTATTTCTTCTTTGGTTATAACAATTTGTCTAACCCATTTATTTTACTTGCAGATGTTACATCGAGGGATGTGCGGCTCGCCTTGGCCGCGCTAGCGGATGCACTCCGAGATACCTTTTTCGGGGGCTATCCGCTAGATTTCGAGATCCTGGATTCTCTGCCCAGTGGCTTCTCTTTCGATTGGTATAGGCTGATGCGAGATACCATCGCGCCAGCTCTACTCATTGCACCTCGTCTCGAGAGCACTTTCATTTCCAGGAGGTGTGAGGAGCTGCTCAGGGCTTACCAGGATGCGAGCTCTCTCGTATACCAGCACGAGTTGGAGATTCATGAGCTGCGCAGACATTTGGAGGCTGCTCGACTTCGTTATCTTTAGCGGCTCTCCTCTTGTGCCACTCTCCGCTCCATGGGAGTTAGTGGTGGGCCCGCTCGACTGCTCGTGCAGGAGCTAGAGGACCACAGATTATCAGCGGAGGGCTTCTCTCGACATTTAGCGGGACGTCTCTCGGAGTTGCAGATTCATTCGAGCGCTAGGGATAGTGCCTTCGCTCAGTTCTTGGACTTCGAGGCAGCTTCAGAGGAGGATAGGCACTCCCTCCATGCTCATCTGGAGACCATTAGCACTGTGTTATTGGAGCTGGAGTCCCGCTTTCTGGGTCCATAGACTGCACTTTTTCATTTCTTCTTTTCTCCTTTTCTTTTACTATACTTGATATAGGATGCCTTGACATTTATCATTTGATCTCTTGTTGTGGATGATGCTTGCCTTTATTGTTATCCCTTCGTCATTTCCTCTGCAGCGCGAGGAAATATTTTATTCATTCATGCTGTGCACCTCCAATCTTATTTGCAAAAGCGCCCTATTACAACTGCTTTGCAGTGTCTAATCATAATAAAAGGAAAATCTTATAACATCCTATTACATTCATTCTATACATCATTTCTCTTTATTCATGGCAATACAGAACTTAGTAACCGTGGTATTTTACGGATACCGAACCTGTCTGTATTGACCTCTAGGCCGGGTACAGAATAAACCCGTTTATCCCTTTATTATTCGATGGATAAACTTACCAGTATCAATTTGATTATGGATGCAATTGATAACACCATTTTGTGGATGCTCCTTGTATATTTAGTTGACATTTATTTGTGGAAGCTCACCCACTCTCCCCTCATTTGTGCACCGTTGCGTGCAGAAGTGGAAACTCACATTCACTCATCTCCACTCAATTTGTTTTGTGGGGGTACTACCCTCAAACATCCATCACGCATCCCTGCGAGACAGACTTTCATTGGGTAGGTCCGCTCTCCATGACCTAAGTCACTTCTTTAAGCGAATTACTTTATTTGACACTGAATGTTGGGCAAAAGCGTAAACCCTTGGTCTGACCCCTCCATGATCTATTTTGGGATTAGAAACAGATCACCTCCTTGGGCGTGTGGTACTTTTGCGGATGAATGTACCCAACCTGGTTTTTTATATTTTGGCTACCCTCAAACATCCATCACGCATCCCTGCGAGACAGGCTTTCATCGGGTAGGTCCGCTCTCCATGACCTGGGTCACTTCTTTAAGCGAGCCGCTTTGTTTAACATGAAATGTCGGGTACAAGCGTAAACCCTTGATCTGACCCCTCCATGATATGTCGTGGGATTATGACATACCATTTCTTCGGGCGTGTGGTGCTTTTACGGATGAATGCACCCAACCTGGCTTTGTATAACACTCGTGGTGTCGGGGACAAAGGTGGCAACCCCTTATTGAAAAGATTTTATTATTTTTTTTATTATTATTTTTTTTTATGAGTAGGAAAATAGGTTTTTATTGTTTTACATATATATCCTTTTATTTTATTAGAAGAGAGCAGATTTTTGTTATTAGTGATACATGTTACTAATAGTACGAGAGTTATTTATTTATATGCCCTCGGAAGCGACTATTTACTAGCCATCAATTTGCTCGACCTATCCCTTGGCTTGCGCCGCGGGCGACCAATATGAGCAACTTTCGTCATTTGGCAACAGATAGTTTGAGGGACAAACTGCAAACCCTGCCCATTTTTGTGTTTATTCTGTATCAAATGGACAAACCCGGTGGTATTTGTATTGTGAGCCCAAACACCAAAGCTCTCGCCTTACATTCTCGCGTGGTTTTGGCATTGTATTCCCTTATTCTATTTTTTTTATTTTATAGGGCTAAACGTGTTTGTGTGGTTTTGGATTTTTGGATGCATTCTATTTACAAATGCAAAAGTAGGGTTTTTGGGATTTTATGCAAAAGTGGAGGTTAGACATGGGTTTGTGTTTCGTGCATGTGTGTGTAAGCGAACACTTATTCCCTCCTTATTTATTTACAATATATACTACTCGGTCGGCCCCGCTCCGGGCTATGTGTAGTACTTCTTCAGATATCGCCCATTAATCGGTGGCATGGGCCTTTCACCTTCATGGTCTATGAGTTGGTATGCGCCGCCTTCGTATACCTTCTCAATTACATACGGCCCTTCCCAATTCGGAGAGAATTTTGGGCCGATGTGCCGGCCAATGATCGGCCTCTTAAGGACAAGAACAAGCTCCCCTTGTTGAAATGCCTTGACTCGCGCCATTTTGTCATATGCCCTTGCCATTTTTGCCTGATATATTTCAAGGTTCTGCTGGGCTATTAATCTCTTCTCGTCCATGGCATCCAATTCGTCCAATCTAAGTTGTTGGCATTCATCCATGGTCATATCGTTTTGCATAGCCACCTGCAATGACGGTAATTCCACCTCAAGAGGGAGGACGGCTTCAACCCCAAAAGCCAGAGAATACGGGGTAGCTTGCGTAGGCGTTCGGTATGTGGTTCGATAAGCCCATAATGCCTCCTGTAGACGATTATTCCAGTCTCGTTGGTTGCCGTCCACGGTCTTCTTCATGATATTTATTAGGGTTTTATTAAAGGCTTCGGCCAGGCCGTTGGCTCTAGGGTTGTAAATGGACGAGAATCTCCAATCAATATTGAATTGCTCCGCCAGGGCATAGACTTTGGAGCTCTTGAAGGCCGTCCCATTATCAGATATTATTCGTTGCGGTGTACCGAATCGGTAAAGGATGTGCGTTTTGAAGAACTTAACCACATCGGATGCTTTAACTTCTTTAAGCGGAACGGCTTCGGCCCATTTTGTAAAGTAATCTGTCGCCGCCAGAATGAACCGGTGACCTTTCGACGTCGGAGGGTCTATGGGCCCCACTATATCTGTGCCCCACATATTAAATGGCCAGGATGCTACCGTGGGGTGCAACGGGTTTGGCGCTTGATGTATAAAAGGGCCATGTATCTGGCACATGCGGTACTTCTTCGCGTGCTCTTCACAATCAGCCACCATCGTGGGCCAATAATACCCCATTCGCTTGATCTTTAGCTTCATTTTTGGCCCAGACTGATGCGCTCCGCATAGCCCGGAATGAACTTCTTTCATAACCTGCCCGACTTCAGGCCCTGATACACATCTTAGCCACAACTGATCATAAGACCTACGGTATAACGTATTGTCCACATATGCATACCGTAGTACCCGCTTTCTTAGTTGATCAGCTATCCTTTTATCCTTGGGGAGGGTGCCATGCCGGAAATATTCGATGAACGGTTGTCTCCAATCATCGTCTTCTTCAGTTATCATTGTTTCTTGGCATTCTATCTTTTCTAGCCCAGTATTTTCATTATTCGCATCACCTGTAGTCTGACACAATGATAATGGCCTCCTATTGCGGATGATGATGTGGATTTCCAGCTCTGTTGGTTCACCCAGCTCTTTGGCGAGTTTGGCCAACGCATCTGCTTCACCGTTCACGGCCCTCGTGACCTTCTCGATGGACACATACGGGATTTTCTTCATTAATTCCATGGCCTTTTGGTGATATTGTATTAGTTCTGGCTTAAGGACCTTATATTCGCCAATTATTTGATTTATAATCAGTTGTGAATCCCCAAAGATGCGCACAGCCTTAATCTCTAGCTCGAGTGATAGCTCTAGTCCGGCGATGAGTGCCTCATACTCTGCTTCATTATTTGTGCATGGTTCGGTTAAAGCCAGAGAATGTCGTATTATCCCGCCTTCCGGGGTTACGAAGACTAGTCCTGCGCCAGCTCGCACAGTTGGGACTCCTTGGCCCGCGATCGGCTTGATCGACGAGGCACCATCAAAGTACATCTCCCATATAGGACTTCCTTCTTCAACATGTAGAGTTTCTTCATCAGGAAAGTCACATTTTAATGGGGAGTCATCTTGGATCGGGTGTGCAGCCAGGAAATCGGCTAGCGCCTGCCCCTTTATCGCCTTTTGCGGTGTATAAGTGATGTCGAACTCGGTGAGAATGATAGCCCACTTGGCCAGCCTCCCCGTCAACATTGGCCGAGTCATCAGATACTTGAGGGGATCTAATTTGGATATTAAGATGATTTTATGGGCTAGCATGTAGTGCCTCAATTTCTTCACCGCGAAGATTAGGGATAAACAATGTTTCTCAATCGGTGAATACCCGTGTTCTGCCCCTACCATCATGCGACTTAAATAATATAGCGCATTTTGATTACCATCCTGGTTTTCTTGGGCCAATAGGGCTCCCAAGGATCCATCTAGGGCGGTTGTATATAGGATGAGCTCCTTCCCGGGTATGGGCGCTGCCAATACTGGAGGGTTGAGTAGATATGCCTTGATTTCTTCAAAGGCTCGCTGGCACTCGCCATCCCATTTAAACGGGATATTCTTCTTAGTCAGCCGGGTGAAGGGTTGGATTTTACCCGATAGATTGGCTATAAACCGCCTGATGTACGCCAACTGCCCTTGCAAAGATCGCAATTGTTTTAAATTCTTTGGCGGGGATAGTTCGGTTATTGCTTTGATCTTGCCCGGGTCTATCTCAATTCCCCTATGGCGTACCACAAACCCCAGAAATTTACCGGATGATACCATGAATGCGCATTTCAACGGGTTTAATTTGAGCGCATGTTCTCTTAGGCGGTTGAAAACGACCTCAAGATATTGGAGGTGTTCTTCATATGACATGGCCTTGATGACTAAATCGTCCACATAGCACTCAACTATCTTGTGGATTAGATCGTCAAATATCTTCGTCATCGCCCGTTGGTAGGTGGCTCCCGCATTTTTGAGCCCAAACGGCATGACTTTGTAACAATATATGCCAATCGGCGTGCGGAATGCCGTATGCCTCTCATCTTCTGGCGCCATTTTGATTTGATTATAACCCGCATAACCGTCCATGAAGGAGAAGACTTCATAGGAGGATGTATGATCAGTTATGATTTCGGTTACTGGAAGCGGGAAATTATCTTTAGGGCACGCCTTATTTAAGTCCCGAAAGTCCACACAAATGCGGATCTGCCCATTTTTCTTCTTAACCGGGACAATGCTAGCCACCCATTCTGGCGTTTCTCTTCCCGTATGAAGCCGGCGTCGATGAGTTTCTTTGTTTCTTCCACGACCTTTTCTTCGAGTTCTATTCTCATTCGCCTCGGCGCTTGTTTAATCGGCTTGAAGGTTGGATTAATTTTTAAGTAATGGACCGCCACGTTGGGATCTAATCCAGGCATTTCTTTATAACTCCAAGCGAAGCAGTCCATATAGTTTTTGAGGAACATCTTTAACCTGTCAGCCACCTCTTCTGGCAAAGACGCGCTTATGAAAGTTGGTCGTGGGTCTTCTTCCGTCCCCAAATTAATTTCAACTAACTCATCGACCGTATTAGGCTCCTTTTCTAGCTATTTTAGAGCATTTTTCAGGACCGGGGCATTGTCCTCTTCTGTTTCATTATCCAGCATCTCAACAGAAGTCATGCAACAGCTTTCTTCCATACGGTACTCGTTGAGATACCCCTCAAGACATGCTGCGTCATCGCAGTTATACCCTAACCCTCGGGTGTATTTTATTTTGCCATCCAGGCCTAGGACCTTATTCTGGCCGCCATTCCAGAGTTCATCGAAGCGCTTAGCCTCGGCCTTGGATATGTCTCTCAGACATTTTGCCCTTTTTACCAGTTTATACAGCTCTTTTCCAAAGGGATGAGATGCAGCGTCACCGCTCGTTGCATTCTCCAATTCTTGTTCTATCACCCATTTCTTCCAAGTGTTGTGGTCAGGGTTCTTCAGAGACTGGGTTGAATCGCTCTGATAGAAAATTATAGCCTTGTGGATGATAGTTTTCCCTTTGATGCGCTCTACTTTTGCCGGCACGACAAAGGTCTTCAGGGTTTGGATGTGGTTCACTTCCCTTGGTATAAGGTCTTTAAAATGCCTTTCAGGAACCACAGTAATCCCTAGCACTGCCATCTCTTCTTCTATTTCAATATTCATGACTGAGTTGGAGCGGTAGATTTCTTTGATCGGCTTACGTCTCGCAACCTTAGGTTTGCTAGGTACAGGAGTGTGCGAGATCGTATAAGCCACCCCTTTGCCCTTGTTATTCAAGTTATGCGGAGCTGGGTCTTGTTGAAAACTTTTCGGGAGTTGGATTGTCCCGTTTCTGTGTCATTCTTCTATAAGGTCTTTGAATACCCAACATTCTTCAATTGTATGGCCCAATATGCGATGATAAGGGCAGAATTCACCTTCACCGGCTCTTTCTATGTCTGCGGGTCGCTTACAAACGGGAAGTGTCAATCCGCTCTTTAAGGCTTGCTCAAATATCCGAGCTGTTTTATTTTTCAGGAAAGAGTATGGATTTACTCTTCTTGACCTTGAGGGTTTGCATGACGGTCGATTGTTTAGCTTTCGTTTCTTCCCCCTTTGATTCATCTACTATGACAATTACCCGCTTGCCGCTATCGGGTGCTTGCCTTTCGGGGGTCCCGGAACGGGGTTCGCTCATCACTTCCTTGAGTAGCTCGGAGTTATAGATCGCGGTTTGCAGGTTTTCAATCATTATCATGATTTCATTGTGTTGCACCTTAATATCCTGCATCACTTCCCATTGTTCAGACACCTCTCTCCTATTATTTTCAACTTGGTGCCTTATTTCATCGATCGCATTCCAGATGCGACCTTCGAAATTTTCCCGCCACGAGCGTTCTTCATTTATAGGCCTCGGCCTAACCGGGTTATCCCTTCCGCTACCGGGTCCCGTGTTGATCATATATGACTCCTCGCTTTCATTATCTGTTTCGGGCCCTTTATATGGCTTCTTGAGGATGTGATAAATGATCTCTTCGTCAGACTCCTCTTCCCAGGGTTGACGATCATGGCCAGATTCCCCTCTCGAGGTGGTATCGCCCGAGTTGTTAGAATCTTCGGAGTCTTCTCCCGAAGTTGCCTCTATGATCTGAATTTGAGGGGTGTTGGCAGGCTTAAAATTGAAAATGACCTCCTCTTCAGAATCACTTGCATTGATTTCGCTTGGTTTCATTTGGGCCTTATATGTAGCCACCTGTTTAAAGCGGAAGGTTGCTTCTTCACCCGACTTTCTTCAGGGTCTTTGGGCTCGAGCACCTCGGGGTTTGATATTAAATTTGACCTCTTCTTCTTCTCCAGATGAGGTATCAAATTTAGGGCCTTTATTGAAAGTCTTCTGACCTGCTTTTGTCATAGGCCGGCTTGGCGCCACGGCGGATTTAGGCAGAAAATATTGGGCGTCGTTGAATTTAATCTCATGCACCCCGAATGGTTTGACATCTCCGTCGATTCTTTTTTGTTTACCATTCTCAATATATTTCAGGCATTGGTGCAGAGTAGAGGGTATGACCTGATTACTGTGAAGCCACGGGCGACCCAGCAACGCCCGATAAGAAGTTTCAGCGTCAATGACATAGAATTTAGTAGGCGCTTTTAGACTTCCGCATTGCAGGTTCAGAGTTATAGCTCCCAGGGCCTTTTGAGAGTTTTGATTGAAGCCATGAATAATCACCTTTTCATCAGATAGGTTCTTCACATCTAAGGTGATGGTCTTTAGGGTTTTAAGCGGCATAATATTGATCGAAGACCCTGCGTCGACCAAAATGCGGCCAATCTTTTGCCCTCCGCAGTTTCCGGTGATGTACAACGGGCGGTTGTGGTCAACGGTGCCTATCAGGAGGTCATCGTCCGTGAAATTTATACATGCGGCCCGCTTAGCGGTAAACAGGGCTTCTTGCATATTTTGCTCTATGAAGTATGATTTGTACTTCTCGGGATCTTGCAAGGCTTGGATTAGTACCTCCCTTAGGTCTTGTGACATCATCAACGCGTCAAATATGCTTAATAGCGCTGGGATCTTACGCAGATGTGCCAACACATTATATTCTTCGCCCGTCGACCGGGTCTTTTCTGGGTTCTTGCTTGGATTTTCAGCCTCTTTACCTTTATTCTGGGCCTTATCTTTTCCTTTATCGGAATCCTTGGGAGCCTGTCTCTCAGGTATATAAGTCCCGGACCGGAGCACGGCTTTACATTCTTCGTTTTTGGTCCCAGAGGTGCTTGCTTCCCCTTCGTTGCTTAGGAAGAACATCTCCTCTATTGTTGGCATATCTTCATCGTGAGAAGAATATACCATGTTGCACGAAGCACCCCAGATCTCTTCGCTTTCTTCTTTATTTATTTCTTCATCTATATCTTCTTTCTTTTGACCTAGGGTTAGCTTCTCCCAGTCTTCTTTGGAGATGAAGTGTTGGAGGGTGATCGCCTCGGGACTGCCCTGCTCGTACTCTTCAATTTTATTCTTTCTGGACTTATTATTTCTATGCTTCTTTCTCTTCTTAAGAACCTGGTCTTGGCTCTGGTCCACCTTATAATATACCCTGGGTTTTGGTGGGACCACTGGCGTGATATCGTCTTTCCATTTCATGCCAGGTTCTTTCTTAAGGGCTTTAAGCATTTTAATCGATTTCTTCGATAGGTGCGTAGTCCATTGTTCTTCCTGGTCTTCACTTAATTGGTCCGGGATCTTCTCTTCCTCGTGAGAGATCATATTGGCCTGTTCATGGGCTGATGGGCTTTGCAAGAACCCTTTTGGTAAAGTAATTTCACCGTTTTTGTACGCCTTCTCGACCCAATCTTTGAAGACCCAGCAATCTTCAATTGAGTGCCCTAGTACTCTGTGGTATGGGAAAAAGTTGGGTTCGTCCGATTTATCGGCATCTTCCGGGCGTTTACTGGCCGGCAGGGTTAGACCATTCTTCAGTGCCCCTCTGAAGATTTGGGCAACTTTATCTCTTCTGAAGGAGTACGGTTTAGATTTCTTTTGTTTGAGGGACTCAAAACTCCGTGAACTCCCTCCTGGATTGGGCCTGGGTCCCTTATTGTAATTGTTGCCATTTGTGCCACTGCTGCCGCTTTGGGTGTCGGCGTTGGCGACCATCTTATCTTTTAGCGAGGTGAATGCCACCTTGGTCTCAGCTCGGGCTCCTCGTTGCGGCCTATTATTCATAAAGTTCGGCACGGTGTGCGGTGACATCCTTTCCATGTTAGATACCGATCTGAGCAAGTCTTTGAACGTGTTGACCTTTGTCACACCAAGAAGCATGCCCATCCACCCGTCAATGTTCTTCATGATTAGGTTGACGGCCTCATCTTCGGTTAATGTGCGGTCGCATTTGATGCTGAGGTTCCGCCATCTATTGATGAAATCTGTCATTGACTCCCCTTTCTTGGGTTTAGTGCTTGCCAGATCGGCTATGTTTATCTTGTCAGACACCATGACAAATCGCGCCCTGAACGAGTCTGCCATCTCGTCCCAGGTCCTGATGCTGTTGTTTTCCAGTGAATAGTACCATTGGAAAGCGGTTCCCACTAGGCTTTGAGGGAATTGTCTTAACAACAATGCATCATTGCCGCCCGTGTTACCGCACGAGGCTACAAAGTGGGCCAGGTGTTGTTCGGGGTTTAGGTCTTTATTGCCTTCCCCTGAGAAGGTCCTGAAGCGGGGGATCACATACCCTTTAGGATATTCTTCCAAGTCGTATATGGCGGGGTATGGATGTCCACGGTTTTTGACGGGAGGGATAGCGTATCCACCTCCGGCCTATTTGCATTTCTTTGGGCAATCATGGCTTGAATCTCCTTCGGGATATTCCCGTTGGTTCGACCTCCACTTCTATGGTTCTATGTGGATGGGGTTTAGAATCGATGGTTGTTTTCCCTTATGATTGCTTTTGGTACTGTGGACCCCTTCTTGACGGGAGCTACCAGCTTTGGCGTCTTGTGATTCTTGCAATGACTTGACCGCCTTAATCAATTCTTCATTTTGCTTTAGCATGGTAGCAATTAGCTCCCGTTGCCTAATCAGCTCTTCGTCCCGTGCCTCGATGTGGCCTTTTAGTATTTCAATTTCATCGATAGGCACTTCGGGACGTATTTCACCGTCATCTTCGTTATCGAAGAGATCAGGGTTTTCATTGTGGTCTTCCCCTTCCCTGCTATTGCTCTCAGGGTTGACTCTCTTGGGTGGTCTCCCTTTTCTACCATTATTTTTGTTGGTATTTGTGACGTGAGCTTGATTAGGCGGAGACTGGTCATCTTGGACCATATTCACCTCTCCATCATTATCCGGGTCAGTGTCGTAGCTTATACTGATGGTGTTGACTGAGAAGTGCTCTTCATAGCGAGCGGTTCTTCTCTTCTTCTTTGCTTGGTCAGGGGCAGTTATTTTCAGACTATTGAGTGGTATTCTCGAGCCTAATCGGCTGAATACACTCTTCTGACCTAGGCGGCTGAACACGCTCTCGGGCGGAGCGTTAGATTTGCCGGCCTTGTTGGGCTGGGCTTGAGATTGGGGCTTTATTGGCTGGGAACCCTTTGGGACCCACACCTGCTGGGCGCTAGGTGTTGCCTTTGGTGTAAACCTCCTCGGGTGTGGAGTGGAGACAATGGCTTGCGGCTGAGCCATGCCTTGAGATTGATTGGGGCGGGAGACGTATTGTCTCGACCTAGCGTTTCTAACGCTCTTCCTCTGCTTGAGGGCTCTGTGAGCCTTATAGATGGCCTCTGCAGGGGCTTGAGACTTGTCCTGGCGGCGCTGAGGCCTTTGAGTTGGACGAGGTGTGGGCTTAGGCACCTCCCATGCCTGGCGGAGCTGGCCTGTGGCTGAGTTCTTAGCCACTATACGGAGGGCTGTAAATTTGTTGGAGACTGGGATAGCTGGCCTAGCCACCAGCTGATTTTGGTATGCATCCAGGGCCCTCTTCCTGGATGCTTGAGAGTTGCGGGCAGTTTGGGCTGTGACCTTTGGGGCTGTCTTCTTAGACGGTCGCCTTCTCCTCTTTGGGGAGGTAATAGGAGAGGCCATGACATTGTTTGAGATCCCCTTGGGAGTCAGGGTGATCGAGTCCTCCTCCTCGTCCGGGATGGAGATCCGGACGGTCGCGGGAGTGATCGTGGCCACTGGAGCTGGGCCGTAGATGGTGAGTTCTTGCGGGATGGTCCCGAAGAACATGAAAAGTTTGCCCTCTGGGCTCTTTGCAGGAGTGACGGTGTAGGGAGCGAGGTTGAAGTTTCCGAAATATGCCATTTCCTGCAAAACAAAAACACTTGAAAATTATTAGTCATTTTAGCACATAGAAGACCACTTGTATCCTTTAAATATTCTATTTGCCTCTCTCTTTCAGAGATAAGAGGAGAATCTAGGTCCCACCGGCGTGCCAGATCCTGTGCGACCCTTTTTCGCGCGCCGCCGCCGGCGCTGGGCGATGGGTTCGCGGAAGAAGGACACGGAGATCCCTCCCGAGCGCGTGCATCTATTTGGGTGTCGGCCGATTCTGCCGTTTAGAGATATTTGGATGCACATTCGGGGGTTTTTAGTGATTGTGAGTTCTTGTAGATTCGGTGGGCGCAAGCCCCCACCGTTAATTACCCTGGGCTACTAACCTCGAGGCACCTCTGGATCTTTGAAAGAGAGAAGCAAATAGTATAGTTAAAAGATGGTCAAGTGGTCGTCTGGGTTCACAAAAAGGGGTCCACGGAAGACGAACCTACAAACAGATCGGCTCAGTCTTATGGAAGACAAACCTACAAACAGATCGGTTTAATCTTTGCTTAATTCTATGGGAGATGAACCTACAAACAGATCGGTTCAATCCTATGGAAGACGAACCTACAAACAGATCGGTTCAGTCTATGCCACCTCGAGATGTAACCTTACTACAGACCAGGTTAATCTCTTCAGAGGGGCTTGAGGTGAGTCTACATACAGAGCGACTCGACCTCCGTTGATCTAGAAGATAAACCTACTACAGAACGGTTCAATCTTAACTAGTCAACAACCAATCACACAAAATACAACTCGAAGCGCTGAGCCGGTTGATCTTGAGGTTGGTGAATCAGGAGAAGGGTGGATATGGCCCACGTGTTTCTTCTCACCGATCTTCTAGATCATGAATTCGAAGCACTAAGCCGATCCATAAACCTAGGAAACACAGTTACGCACAATGTCAAACCTGAAGCGCTGGGCCAGTTCAACACTGAGGCATGTGTTAGTGAAGGAACCTACCTACAGAACGGTTCACATTCACTTTGTTTTGTGGATGAATCTACTACGAACGATTCAATCTCACGGTCTCGGGAGATGAGCCAGAAGACAAACTCATCGACGGGTGAGTTCAGTCTTGCTAGCTCAAATGGTCATGAATTACTTGTTCATGACACCGAGTCATTAAGATGTCGCTTCTCTCGGACATCATAATGTTCTTCTTCTTCAAAGTCGACATATCTCTCCATGCGATGTCGTGTCTTTGGTCATTCTTCAGCGAGCGTCAAGATGTTCTTGTCTCGACTAATCATTCTACATGTTGCATTGCGGTGCAAAATTACTATGTCGCCCTACACCCCTCGTGTGAGCGTATTTAGTCATGAGTTACTTGCTCATGGTAGTGAGTCATTAAGATGTCACCTCTCTAGGACATCGTAATGTTCTTCTTCCTCGAGTCGACATGTATCTCCATGTTGATGTCGCAGCTACGGTTATTCTTCATCAAACGTCAAGATGTTCCTGTCTCGACGTATCTCTTCATGTTGCTATCGAAGCCTTAATCATCCTACGTCAAGATGTTCCTGTCTCGACGTATCTTATTATTCTTCATCAAGTGTCAAGATGTTCTTGTCTTGACATATCTTCTCATGTTGCTATCGAAGCCTTAATCATCCTACGTCAAAATGTTCCTGTCTCGACGTATCTTATTATTCTTCATCAAATGTCAAGATGTTCTTGTCTCGACATATCCTCTTATGTTGCTATCAAAGCCTTCATCATTCTACGTCAAGATGTTCTTGTCTTGACATATCTTCTTCATATTGCTATCGAAGCCTTAATCATTCCACGTCAGGATGTTCTTGTCTTGACATATCTTCTTCATATTGCTATCGAAGCCTTAATCATTCCACGTCAGGATGTTCTCGTCCTGACTAATCGTTCTAAAGGTTATATCATGTGTGCAAATATTCTCATGTGGCTCTACACTCCTTGTGTGAGCATTTTTTTTTATCCATCTTCAAAATGTGAAAAAAACCTATTATATAATATTTTCCATTATTATTTCTATTATAAAGATACATTTATTTATTTATTATTATTATTATTATTATATTTATTATTATTATTATTATTATTTTTATTATATATTTTTTTATTTTTAAACTCTATTTATCTATGTAGAAAAATTATTTACAAAAATAATAGGAAAAGGGGTTAGCTAATAACTAGAATTTTATTTATATTTTTGGGATTTTTATAATAGCCAAAATAGTAGAATTTTTATTTTTATTATCTCTAAACTCTATTTATTTTGTAGAAAATCACTTATAAAATACTAGAAAATAAAATCAAAAAGATGGTTAGCTATATTATTTTTATTATTATATATATTTTTTATTTTTTAGATCTATAATAGCTAAAAGAAATCATTATCAATATTCTATCTTATTTATTATACTATTCATTATTATTTTTTTATTATTTCTATTTATTATCTATAGAAAAGTATAATATTTTTTATTATTAGTTGAAAATAGCCATAAGAGATGAAATTCATTATATTTTTATTACAACTATTATTTTTATTGCATTTTATTCATCAAAAATATTTTTATTGTATATTTGTATAGAAATAACAAAAGAAATACAATTCATATTATAAAGCTATATTATCATTCTTTATTATAAAAGAAAATGTATTTTACTATTTATTACCATGGTAGTATATTTTTCTGTATATTTTGTGCTATTTATTTTTATTATTCTTTTTACAGAAAATATCAACATAATATCTATTATTATTCATATTTTTTTATTTATCAAAGAATATAGCTAATCTCATTATTTATTATGGCATATTACTATCATCATTATTATTTCATGGAAAATCACTTGAAAAATCACTAAAATATATCTAGTTATTATTCATGATTTTATTTGTATTTTTGGAATTTTTATAGTATTTAAAATGACAAGTCAAAGCTAGGTCAAACATATCAATATAGGTAGTGTCTTTTGCTTTTAAATTGTTTTATCATGATTATATTTTTAAAACTGGAATATTATTATATAGAAAAATAGTATGAAAAATAAGAAAATTTTAGAAACAAATTTGAGTTAATTTGGAGTTCAGGAGCATTTCCAAATGATTTATTTATTCCATACTATTAATATTCTGTTATTATTTAATTATTGGGCCTAATCTGGGTCTTTGGATCTGTATCAAGATCGGCGCCTATCTTTCATTTAACTTTATTCTTATTTGGGCCGCCGGATATGCTTCAAGATTGATTTGTATTAGATGGACGACCCAGATTCATATCCGCATCTTTATTTAATACGGCGCTTTATTTCACACATTCGATCTCTTCAAGATTCACACACGCGCATCAATATCCGTGCTGCCGCGATTCTCTGACTCTCCAGTCAACATGAGCTCCAAGATTCGTGCCATTGGCAGCGCCGGCGATTGCGGCCATCTTCCTCCGATCAGGCAACTGCCCTAGTGTCGTATTGCCATGGAGAATCATTCTACAGCGTCTGATCGACGATCTATCCGGTGAATCATGATGTATACCACTGTCGGATGAGTTAATTTGGTACCAGTCGGTACCGAATTTCATATCCCGTAAATTCAAAGCAATTGATCGTCTTTTACAACAATTAAGCACACAATTAGCATCGTATATACATGTAAATGCTTTCTAACATGATTAGAACGATTCAAATTGGTCTATAACTCCATTACTTAGGATAGTTGTCGAAGTGCAATGGAAGCTTGATCGATCTAGGTCACAATCCATCTCATATTCTTATTATTTATCAACTAATATTGATATCAACACAATCAACAATACTTATGACATCTATTTGGATTAGAATTTGCTTGAATCTATTCACTATTCCTTCTAATTTCCGATTCATAGCTCAATTCTGTTAACGGAACACGATACTCAGTGAATTATCTTCGAATTAATCGAGTTCTCAAGTTAAAACTGAGATCAATCGATTTAAAATGAATATACAGACATGAATTTACATAATATGCATGACAACTAAGGTAATTAAGATGTGAAAGTGAGAAATTAGATGAAGAATTTCACGTCATCGAGTTCTCAAGTATAATCGAGATCAATCGAATTGACAGTGTAATTCATCGTGTTTCAGATGAAATTAATCAAAGAAAATGAAAGATACATTCTTACTGACCTTGTAACCCATAAAAGAAAGAAGAAAATCCAAAGAAAATCAATAGAAATTGAAGAAATTCAGCACACAACACAATATTGTGCTGATATTCAAAATCCGACTGTAATTACATCATTCCTTCATAATCTCCAAAAATTGGACTTGCTAACTTCTAATTAACAGAGATTAAAGCATAGAATTTACCTTTAAGCAAATAATTGAAGCAAATAGATCGAGTTCTCAAGTTAAAGCGAGATCAATCGATCTTATCAAATTCTCTTCTGGATTCTTGCTTCTTCTTGCTCTTTCTCTCTCTCTAAACTCTATATGCAATCTAAAATCTCTTTTCTCTCTCTTGCTTGCTGTCTTGTGTGTTCTGTCTCCATGGTTTAGGGGTTTATATAGCCAATAAAGGGTGTATCAAAGGGGTTAGAGCTGTACACCACTCATGCACCAGCAATTGGACTCCCTTGGCCTATGAACATGGTCTTTTGATTCTGTTATTCATTCTGTTGAGATGTGGGTCCCATTCAAAGAATCCAAAGCTCAAGTCTTTGGTTGTTGACTACGTTTGACTCACTTCTTATCTGTTGCTAGAACCTTCTAGAGCATCTAAACATACTATATATACTCACTCTAATGCATCTGAGGCACCCTTCTACCCTCTGCCATTGTTATTTTTCTTTAAAGCTTAAAGCTTCATCACCCGAGCTCACACCTTAGCCATTACCATAGCTCCTCCATTCAATTGTCAAACTTCACCATTTCAACATCATCGTGTGAGTGCATAGAGGCCATAAACACTGCCAATTCGAGTTTACAGTACAAGGTTTCAATTTTCATCAATTTGCCCGATTTCATCACTTCATCTCAATTACTTTAATTCATCCCCTAATTGCTTTGCTCCTTTCTTCATACAAGTGTCGCCTAAGTGAGTGGAGAAGGTTCGCATCATCAATTTTTGATTTTGAAGTAGGAATTGAAGTGCTTCATCAATTGCCCGAGGTATTCATCTCTCTCAATCACCTTATTCATTTGTTGTTTTTCAATTCTGATTATTCACACATCTTCTCCAATGCATAGGCTAGTTCTAGGTGAAAGGAATTGGAGTTGTGAGCTTTGGAGAGCTTGATCACCTCTAATGGCGCCTTCTGCCTCGTCGAGAAGAAGAAAGAAGAGAGGGAGGGGAGAAGGAGAAGAGAAAGAAGGGGGCGCGCTTGGCGTACAGAGTCCACAACTAGGTGGGACCCACAGTCAGAGACGCAACACAAGTGAGCCAGGTGCACATCGTTTCTTTCTTTTGATTTAAATCTACGATTAGATACGTGCGTAAGCTTGGTGCATGATTGTACGTGTGAGCTATACATTCATAAACACGACAAATGGGCCCCACATGTAAGTATATGAATCTCGGCCCATTAGTCCATTTGTGGATTGATTAACTCCTGCTTAAATTTAATTGATCGACTTGGCACACTCGATAGGTCCACTTGTTTAATCGGTCCATTAATCATCTGCATTAGTGTTAAGCATCTTTGAGGTGGCTCGTAGTGTAGTGCCATGTGGCTTAGTCTCTGTGATGTGGCACCGATGGTCGGTTGCCATATGGCACTGCTGGAGTGTTGAGGTGTGATGCTATGGTGTTGCCATGTGGCACCGGGGGGGGGGGGTGAAGTGGCCCTGTTGTGTAAAGCCATGTGGCACTAGGGTGGTGAGGTGGCCCATTTGGGCATGCGCCACGTGGCACTAAGGTGGGGCCCACCTGTCAGTGACTCATACCAGGGTGGGGCCCACTTGCTGACATGGCCCAATGAGAGGCTGCCACGTGGCACACCCTCTCTCTTTGCTTATTTTATTCTTTCTGTGTTTCTTGCACCCAGTTTGTACCCAGAGCTGTTATTATCCCCAATTTGTACCCAGAGTTGCTCTGATCAAATCTCAGCCTTTGATTAATCCATTTATTCTGCTTTTATCTTCCCTGAATTTATTTTAATAGCTCCACTTATCCAAAAATCATGAAAATTTCACCAAAAATCCCTAAAATCATGATGATCACCCCTGTAATTTTTAATTCCATTTTTGCCCCTCCTTCTCTGAATTAAAAATTCTTTTGTCTATAAACCCTGTTATTCCTTATGAATTAATCCCAGATTTCAATTGTAGCTCAGTGTCTCTGCCAATTATCTCTCTCTTGCAGAAACCACCCTAACTAAATACCAATTAGACTTATATTGATATTCATTAGGGCTTGATCAGATCAACGATTGATTACATGTCAACGTTGATACAGATCTAGACTTGATCAGATGGTTGCTCCCGGCTTTGCTTTGATCAGTCTTGTGAAATTGACTTTCAATCCCTTAACATGAGGGTGATTTGGTCAAAGAACCGACTACTTATCGATAATTGACACAAATCAAAGCATGGTTAGGTGGTTGCTCACTGATTTGGCACCAGGTCAGCCTTGAAAGCAAAATCACATTTGAAATTTCTCATGACTAGTTGCATCAAAATGCTAGCTTGGCATTGACATCATTTCATGTGGCATAGGGATTATACTGCTTCGGCTCCTTCTTAGGGTTAGCTCCAAAGGCAGATTTTTAGGGTTCAACTCTGACTCCTATAATAGGTCACTGAGGTGTGGGGTCCACCTGTCAGTGAAAATAGTCACATGGGTGACTCATCAGATAGGCTAGGTTCATGTTGTTAGATTCATCTACAAGGGACTGCCAGGTGGGTCCCACTTGTCAGAGGAAATATAATCAAATGGCTGACCCATCAGGAGATTTTCTCTCTCCTAAATCTCCCGAGGGTCAGCCACCTCGAATGAGTAGGAGGTGGTGGGGTATTTATATCCTCGTCATTCGCCCTAATATTTCATTGTGGGATTAATGGGTTTGTTCCGGGGTTAAGCAGCGACCTCTCCTGATTAGTGGGCCATCTTTCATTGCTTTCTCTTCTTCCCTCTTCTCATGATTTATCATTAATCATCAATTTTATTTTCATTTATTCATCTATTCATCCTTGATATCTTTCAAGGGTAAACAATAGCCATTTTATTTTCCATTATTTTGTAAGTGATTTTCTACAAAATAAATAGAGTTTAGAAATAATAAAAAATAAAATTCTACCATTTTAGCTATTATAAAATCCCAAAAATATAAATAAAATTCTAGTTAATAGCTAACCCATTTTTCTATTATTTTTGTGAATAATTTTCTACATAGATAAATAGAGTTTAAGAATAAAAAAAACATATAAAATAATAATAATAATAATAATAATAATGAATAAATTCATTTTTATAATAGAGATGATAATGGAAGATATTATGTAATAGGCTTTGTACATTTTGAAGATGAATAAAAAATGCTCACACAAGGAGTGTAGAGCCACATGAGGATGTTTGCACACATGATATAATATTTAAAACGAATAGTCAGGACAAGAACATCTTGACGAAGGATAAACAAGGTTGCAACGGCAACATGAGAAGATATGTCGAGACAAGAACATCTTGACGTAGAATGACTAAGGCTTTGATAGCAACATGAAGAAGATATGTAGAGGCAAGAACATCTTGACATAGAATGGCTAAGGCTTCGATAGCAACATGAGGAGATATGTCGAGACAAGAACATCTTGACGCTTGATGAAGAATAACCAGAGCTGCGACAATAACATGGAGATATATGTCAACTCTGAGGAAGAAGAACATTACGATGTCCTAGAGAGGTGACATCTTAATGACTCACTACCATGAGCAAGTAACTCATGACTAAATACGCTCACACAAGGGGTGTAGGGCAACATAGTAATTTTGCACAAGTAATGCAACATGTAGAATGATTAGTCGAGACAAGAACATCTTGACGCTCGCTGAAGAATGACCAAAGCTACGACATCAGCATGGAGAGATATGTCGACTTTGAAGAAGAAAAACATTACGATGTCCGAGAGAAGTGACATCTTAATGACTCGGTGTCATGAACAAGTAATTCATGACCATTTGAGCTAGCAAGACTGAACTCATCCGTCGATAAGTTTGTCTTCTGGTTCATCTCCCGAGATCGTGAGATTGAATCGTTCTGTAGTAGATTCATCCACAAAACAGTGAATGTGAACCGTTCTGTAGGTAGGTTCCTTCATTAACACATACCTCAATGTTAAGCTGGCTCAGCGCTTCAGGTTTGACATTGTGTGTAATTGTGTTTCCTAGGTTTATGAATCGGCTTAGTGCTTCGAATTCATGATCTAGAAGATCGGTGAGAAGAAACACGTGGGCCATATCCACCCTTCTCCTGATTCACCAACCTCAAGATCAACCGGCTCAGTGCTTCGAGTTGTATTTTGTGTGATTGGTTGTTGACTAGTTAAGATTGAACCGTTCTGTAGTAGGTTTATCTTCTAGATCAACGGAGGTTGAGTCGTTACGTAGTAGACTCACCTCAATCCCTACGAAGAGGTTAAACGGTCCGTAGTAAGGTTATATCTCGAGGTGGCATAGACTGAACCGATCTGTTTGTAGGTTCGTCTTCCATAGGATTAAGTAAAAAGACCGAACCGATCTGTTTGTAGGTTCGTCTTCCATAGGATTAAGTAAAGACTGAACCAATCTGTTTGTAGGTTCGTCTTCCATGGACCCCTTTTGTGAACCCAGACGACCACTTGACCATCTTTTAACTATACTATTTGCTTCTCTCTTTCAAAGATCCAGAGGTGCCTCGAGGTTAGTAGCCCAGGGTAATTAACGGTGGGGGCTTGCGCCCACTGGAATCTACAAGAACTCACAATCACTAAAAAACCCCCTGAATGTGCATCCAAATCTCTCTAAACGGCAGAATCGGCCGGCACCAAACAGATGCACGCTCGGGAGGGATCTCCGTGTCCTTCTTCCGCAAACCCATCGCCCAGCGGCGGTGCGGCGGCGCGCGAAAAAGGGTCGCACAGGATCTGGCACGCCCGGTGGGACCTAGATTCTCCTCTTATCTTTGAAAGAGAGAGGCAAATAGAATAGTTAAGAGATACGAGTGGTCTTCTATGCGCTAAAAATGACTAATGATTTTCAAGTATTTTTGTTTTTGCAGGAAATGGCATTCTTCGGAAACTTCAACCTCACTCCCTACACTGTCACTCCTGCACAGAGCCCAGAGGGCAAGCTTTTTATGTTCTTTGGGACCATCCCACAAGACCTGACTTTCTACGGCCCAGCTCCAGTGGCCGCCTTCACTCCCGCGACCGTCCGGATCTCCATCCCGGACGAGGAGGAAGAATCAATTACCCTAACTCCTAAGGGTATCTCTAACAATGTCATGGCCTCTCCTACTACCTCCCCAAAGAGGAGAAGGCGACCGTCCAAGAGGACAGCCCCAAAGGTCGTAGCCCAAACTGCCCGTAACTCTCAAGCGTCCAGGAAGAGGGCCCTGGACGCATACCAAAACCAGCTGGTGGCTAGGCCAGCTATCCCGGTCTCCAACAAATTTACAGCCCTCCGAATAGTGGCCAAGAATTCAGCCACCGGCCAGCTCCGCCAGGCATGGGAGGTGCCTAAGCCCACGCCTCGCCCGACTCAAAAGCCTCAACGCCGCCAGGATAAGTCTCAAGCCACTGCAGAAGCCATCTACAAGGCTCACAGGGCCCTCAAACAGAGGAAGAGCGTCAAGAACGCTAGGTTGAGACGATACGTCTCCCGCCCCGATCAATCTCAAGGCATGGCTCAGCCGCAAGCCATTGTCTCCACTCCGAACCCGAGGAGGTTTACACCAAAGGCAACACCTAGCACCCAGCAGGTGTGGGTCCCAAGGGTTCCCAACCAATAAAACCCCAGTCTCAAGCCCAGCCCCGGCCAAGGCGGCAGATCCAACGCTCCGCCCGAGAGCGTATTCAACCGCTTGGGTCAGAAGAGTGTATTCAGCCGATTAGGCTCGAGAATACCACTCAACAACTTGAAAATAACTGCCCCTGACCAAACAAAGAAGAAGAGAAGAACCGCTCGCTACGAAGAGCACTTCTCGGTCAACACCATCAGTATAAGCTACGACACTGATCCTGATACTGATGGTGAGGTGAACATGGTCCAGGATGACCAGTCCCCGCCTAATCAAGCCCACGTCACCAATACCAATAAAAATAATGGTAGAAAAGGGAGACCACCCAAGAGGGTCAACCCCGAAGGCAACAGCAGGGAAGGGGAAGACCACAACGAAAACCCTAACTTCTTCGACAACGAAGATGACATTGAAACACGTCCCGAGATGCCCATCGATGAAATAGAAATATTAAAAGGCCATATCGAAGCACGGGACGAAGAGCTGATTAGGCAACGGGAGCTAATCGCTACCATGCTGAAACAAAACGAAGAATTGATTAAGGCGGTCAAGTCGTTACAAGAATCACAAGACGCCAATTTCAAAGCTAGTAGCTCCCGTCAAGAAGGGGTCCACAGTACCAAAAGCAATCATAAGGAAAAACAACCTGTCGATTCTAAACCCCATCCACATAGAACCATAGAAGTGGAGGCTGAACCAACGGGAATATCCCGGAAAGAGATTCAAGCCATGATTGCCCAGCAAATGCAAATAGCTGGAGGTGGATACGCTATCCCTCCCGTTAAAAACTGTGGACATCCATACCCTGCCATATACGATTTAGAAGAATATCCTAAAGGGTATGTGATCCCCCGCTTCAGGACCTTCTCAGGGGAAGGCAATAAAGACCTGAACCCCGAACAACACCTGTCCCACTTTGTGGCCTCGTGCGGCAACACGGGCGGCAATGATGCACTGTTGTTAAGACAATTCCCTCAAAGCCTAGTGGGAACCGCTTTCCAATGGTACTATTCATTAGAAAACAACAGCATCAGGACCTGGGACGAGATGGCAGACTCGTTTAGGGCACGGTTCGTTATGGTGTCTGATAAAATAAACATAGCCGATCTGGCAAGCACTAAGCCCAAGAAAGGGGAGTCAATGACAGATTTTATCAATAGATGGCGGAACCTCAGCATTAAATGCGACCGCACATTAACCGAAGATGAGGCCGTCAACCTAATCATGAAGAACATTGATGGGTGGATGGGCATGCTTCTTGGTGTGACAAAGGTCAACACGTTCAAAGACTTGCTCAGATCGGTATCTAATATGGAAAGGATGTCACCGCACACTGTGCCGAACTTTATGAATAATAGGCCGCAACGAGGAGCCCGAGCCGAGACTAAGGTGGCATTTACCTCGTTAAAGGATAAAATGGTCGCCAACGCAGACACCCAAAGCGGCAGCAGTGGCACAAATGGCAACAATTACAATAAGGGACCCAGGCCCAATCCAGGAGGGAGTTCATGGAGTTTCGAGTCCCTCAAACAAAAGAAATCTAAACCGTACTCCTTTAGGAGAGATAAAGTTGCCCAAATCTTCAGAGGGGCACTGAAGAACGGTCTAACCCTGCCGGCCAGTAAACGCCCGGAAGATGCCGATAAATCGGACGAACCCAACTTTTGCCCATACCACAGAGTACTAGGGCACTCAATTGAAGATTGCTGGGTCTTCAAAGATTGGGTCGAGAAGGCGTACAAAAATGGTGAAATTACTTTACCTAAAGGGTTTTTGCAAAGCCCATCAGCCCATGAACAGGCCAATATGATCTCTCACGAGGAAGAGAAAATCCCGGGCCAATTAGGTGAAAATCAAGAAGAGCAATGGACTACGCACTTATCGAAGAAGTCGATTAAAATGCTTAAAGCTCTTAAGAAAGAACCTGGCATGAAATGGAAAGACGACATCACGCCAGTGGTCCCACCAAAGCCCAGGGTATATTATAAGGTGGACCAGAGCCAAGACCAGGTTCTTAAGAAGAGAAAGAAGCATAGAAATAACAAGTCCAGAAAGAATAAAATTGAAGAGTATGAGCAGGGCAGTCCCGAGGCGATCACCCTTCAACATTTCATCTCCAAAGAAGACTGGGAGAAGCTAACCCTAGGTCAAAATAAAGAAGATGTAGATGGAGAAATAAATAAAGAAGAAAGCGAAGAGATCTGGGGTGCTTCGTGCAACATGGTATATTCTTCTCACGATGAAGATATGCCAACATTAGAGGAGATGTTCTTCCCAAATGACGAAGGGGAAGCAAGCACCTCCGGGACCAAAAACGAAGAATGCAAAGCCGTGCTCCGGTCCGGGACTTACATACCTGAGAGACAAGCTCCCAAGGATTCCGATAAAGGAAAAGACAAGGCCCAGAATAAAGGTAAAGAGGCTGAGAACCTAAGCAAGAACCTAGAAAAGACCCGGTCGACGGGCGAAGAATATAATGTATTGGCACATCTGCGTAAGATCCCAGCGCTATTAAGCATATTTGATGCGTTGATGATGTCACAAGACTTAAGGGAGGTACTAATACAGGCTTTGCAAGATCCTGAGAAGTATAAGTCATACTTTATCGAGCAAAATATGCAGGAAGCCCTATTCACCGCCAAGCGGGCCGCCTGTATAAATTTCACAGACGATGACCTCCTAATAGGCACCGTCGACCACAACCGCCCACTGTACATCACAGGAAATTGTGGAGGGCAAAAGATTGGCCGCATCTTGGTCGACGCAGGGTCTTCGATCAATATTATGCCGCTTAAAACCCTAAAGACCATCACCTTAGATGTGAAGAATCTATCTGATGAAAAGGTGATTATTCATGGCTTCAATCAAAACTCCCAAAAGGCCCTGGGAGCTATAACTCTGAACCTGCAATGCGGAAGCCTAAAAGCGCCTACTAAATTCTATGTCATTGACGCTGAAACTTCTTATCGGGCGTTCTTTGGGTCGCCGTGGCTTCACAAAGCAAACGGGTTATACCCTCTACTCGCACCGGTGCTGAAATATATTGAGAATGGTAAACAAAAGAGAATTGACGGAGATGTCAAACCATTCGGGGTGCATGAGATTAAATTCAATGACGCCCAGTATTTTCTGCCTAAATCCGCCGTGGCGCCGAGCCGGCCTATAACAAAAGCAGGTCAGAAATCCTTCAATAAAGGCCCTAAATTTGATACCTCATCTGGGGAAGAAGAAGAGGTCAAATTTAATATTAAACCCCGAGGTGCTCGAGCCCAAAGACCCGGAAGAAAGTCGGGTGAAGAAGCAACCTTCCGCTTCAAACAGGTGGCTACGTATAAGGCCCAAATAAAACCAAGCGAAATTAATGCAAGTGATTCTGAAGAGGAGGTCATTTTCAATTTTAAGCCTACCAACACCCCTCAAATTCAGATCATAGAGGCAACTTCGGGAGAAGACTCCGAAGATTCCAACAACTCTGGCGATACCACCTCGGGAGAAGAGTCTGGTCATGACCGTCAACCCTGGGAAGAGGAGTCTGACGAAGAGATCATCTATCACATCCTCAAGAAGCCATATAAAGGGCCCGAAACAGATAATGAAAGTGAGAAGTCATATATGATCAACGCGGGATCCGGTAGCGGAAGGGATAACCCGGTTAGGCCGAGGCCTATAAATGAAGAACGCTCATGGCGGGAGAATTTCGAAGGTCGCTTCTGGAATGCGATCGACGAAATAAGGCACCAGGTTGAAAATAATAGAAGAGAGGTGTCTGAACAATGGGAAGTGATGCAGGATATTAAAGTGCAACACAATGAAATCATGATAATGATTGAAAACCTGCAAACCGCAATCTATAACTCCGAGCTACTCAAGGAAGTGACGAGCGAACCCCGTTCCGGGACCCCTGAAAGACAAGCACCCGATAGCGGCAAACGGGTAATTGTCATAGTAGATGAATCAAAGGGGGAAGAAATGAAAGCTAAGCAATCGACCGTCATGCAAACCCTCAAGGTCAAGAAGAGTAAACCATACTCTTTCCTGAAAAATAAAACAGCTCGGATATTTGAGCAGGCCCTAAAGAGCGGATTGATACTTCCCATTTGCAAACGACCCGCGGACATAGAAAAAGCCAGTGAAGGCGAATTCTGCCCTTATCATCGCATATTGGGCCATACAATTGAAGAATGCTGGGTATTCAAGGACCTTATAGAAGAAGGGCACAGAAACGGGACAATCCAACTCCCGAAAAGCTTTCAACAAGACCCAGCTCCGCATAACTTGAATAACAAAGGTAAAGGGGTTGCCTACACGATCTCGCACACTCCCGTACCTAGCAAACCTAAGGTTGCGAGACGTAAGCCGATCAAAGAAATCTACCGCTCCAACTCAGTTATGAACATTGAAATAGAAGAGGAGATGGCAGCGCTAGAGATTACTGTGGTTCCCGAAAGGCATTTTAAAGACCTTATACCAAGGGAAGTGAACCACATCCAAACCCTAAAGACCTTTGTTGTGCCGGCAAAGGTAGAGCGCATCAAAGGGAAAATTATCATCCACAAGGCTATAATTTTCTATCAGAGCGATTCAACCCAGTCTCTGAAGAACCCTGACCATAACACTTGGAAAAAGTGGGTGATAGAACAAGAATCAGAGAATGCAACGAGCGATGACGCTGCATCTCATCCCTTTGGAAATGAGCTGTATAAACTGGCAAAAAGGGCAAAAATGTCTGAGAGACATATCCAAGGCCGAGGCCAAGCGCTTCGATGAACTCTGGAATGGCGGCCAGAATAAAGTCCTGGGCCTGGATGGTAAAATAAAATACACCCGGGGGTTAGGGTATAACTGCGATGACGCAGCATGTCTTGAGGGGTCTCTCAACGAGTACCATATGGAAGAAAGCTGTTGCATGACTTCTGTTGAGATGCCGGATAATGAAACAGAAGAGGACAATACCCCAGTCCTGAAAATTGCTCTGAAGCAGCTAGAAAAGGAACCTAACACGGTCGATGAGTTAGCTGAAATTAATCTGGGGACGGAAGAAGACCCACGACCAACTTTCATAAGCGCGTCGTTGTCAGAAGAGATGGCTGATAGGTTGAAGACATTCCTTAAAAACTATATGGACTACTTCGCTTGGAGTTATAAAGAAATGCCTGGATTAGATCCCAACGTAGCGGTCCATTACTTAAAAATTGACCCAACCTTCAAGCCGATTAAACAAGCGCCAAGGCGAATGAGAATAGAACTCAAAGAAAAGGTCGTGGAGGAAACAAAAAAACTCATCGACGCAGGCTTCATACGGGAAGAAGAGACGCCAGAATGGGTGGCTAGCATTGTCCCGGTTAAAAAGAAAAATGGGCAAATCCGCATTTGTGTGGACTTTCGGGACTTAAACAAGGCGTGCCCTAAAGATGATTTCCCGCTCCCAGGAACCGAAATTATAATTGACCATACATCCTCCTATGAAGTCTTCTCCTTCATGGACGGTTATGCGGGCTATAATCAAATCAAAATGGCGCCAGAAGATGAGAGGCATACGGCCTTCCGCACACCGATTGGTATCTATTGTTACAAAGTCATGCCGTTTGGGCTGAAAAATGCGGGAGCCACCTACCACGATGACGAGGATATTTGACGATTTGATCCACAAGATAGTCGAGTGCTATGTGGACGACCTAGTCATCAAGGCCATGTCATATGAAGAACACCTCCAACATCTTGAGGTCGTTTTCAACCGCTTGAGAGAACATGCGCTCAAATTAAACCCGTTGAAATGCGCATTCATGGTATCATCTGGTAAATTTCTGAGGTTTGTGGTACGCCATAGGGGAATTGAAATAGACCCGGGCAAGATCAAAGCAATAACTGAACTATCCCCGCCAAAGAATTTAAAACAATTGCGATCCTTGCAAGGGCAATTGGCGTACATTAGGCGGTTTATAGCCAACCTATCGGGTAAAATCCAACCCTTCACCCGGCTGACTAAGAAGAATATCCCGTTCAAGTGGGACGGTGAGTGCCAGCGAGCCTTTGAAGAAATCAAGGCATATCTACTCAACCCTCCAGTATTGGCGGCGCCCATACCCGGGAAGGAGCTCATCCTATATACAACCGCCCTAGATGGATCCTTGGGAGCCCTATTGGCACAAGAAAACCAAGATGGTAACCAAAATGCGCTATATTACTTAAGTCGCATGATGGTAGGGGCGGAACACGGGTATTCACCAATCGAGAAACATTGTTTAGCCCTAATCTTTGCGGTGAAGAAATTGAGGCACTACATGCTAGCCCATAAAATCATGTTAATATCCAAGGTAGATCCTCTTAAATACCTGATGACTCGGCCAATGCTGACGGGGAGGCTGGCCAAATGGGCGATCATTCTCACTGAGTTTGACATCACATATACACCGCAAAAGGCGATCAAGGGGCAGGCGCTAGCAGATTTCCTGGCTGCACACCCGATCCGAGATGACTCCCCATTAAAATGTGATTTTCCCGACGAGGAAACTCTACATGTTGAAGAAGGAAGTCCTATATGGGAGATGTACTTTGATGGTGCTTCTTCAATCAAGCCAATTATGGGCCCGGGAGTCCCAACTGTGCGAGCGGGTGCAGGACTAGTCTTTGTAACCCCGGAGGGCGGGATAATACGACATTCTCTGGCTTTAACTGAACCATGTACAAATAATGAAGCAGAGTATGAGGCACTTATCGCCGGACTAGAGCTATCACTGGAGCTGGAAATCAAGGGTGCGTATCTTTGGGGATTCACAACTGATTATAAATCAAATAATTGGCGAATATAAGGTCCTGAAGCCAGAACTAATACAATATCACCAAAAGGCCATGGAATTAATGAAGAAAATCCCGTATGTGTCCATCGAGAAGGTCACGAGGGCTGTGAATGGTGAAGCAGATGCGTTGGCCAAACTCGCCAAGGAGCTGGGTGAACCAACAGAGCCGGAAATCCACATCATTGTCCGCAATAGAAGGCCATTATCATTATGTCAGACGACAGACAATGTGAATAATGAAGGTACTGGGCCAGAAAAAGTAGAATGCCAAGAAACAATGATAACTGAAGAAGACGATGATTGGAGACAGCCATTCATCGAATATTTCCGGCATGGCACCCTCCCCAAGGATAAAAGAATCGCTGATCAACTAAGAAAGCGGGTACTACGGTATGCGTATGTGGGCAATACGCTATACCGTAGGTCTTATGATCAGTTATGGCTCAGATGTGTATCAGGGCCTGAAGCCGAGCAGGTTATGAAAGAAGTTCATTCTGGATTATGCGGAGCACATCAGTCTGGACCAAAGATGAAGTTAAAGATCAAGCGAATGGGGTATTATTGGCCCACAATGGTGGCTGATTGTGAAGAGCACGCAAGGAAGTGCCGCATGTGCCAGATACATGGCCCTTTTATACATCAAGCGCCAAATCCGTTGCACCCCACAGTAGCATCCTGGCCGTTTAATATGTGGGGCACAGACATAGTGGGGCCCATAGACCCTCCTACGTCGAGAGGTCACCGGTTCATCTTGGCGGCAACGGATTACTTTACAAAATGGGCCGAAGCCGTTCCACTCAAAGAAGTCAAGGCATCCGATGTGGTTAAGTTCTTCAAGACGCACATCCTTTACCGATTCGGCACCCCACAACGGATAATATCCGATAACGGAACGGCCTTCAAGAGCTCCAAAGTCTATGCCCTGGCGGAGCAATTTAATATTGACTGGAGATTCTCGTCCATTTATAACCCGAGAGCCAACGGCCTGGCCGAAGCCTTCAACAAAACCCTGATCAATATTATGAAAAAGACCGTGGACGACAACCAACGAGACTGGGATAATCATCTACAGGAGGCGTTATGGGCTTATCGGACCACATACCGAACGCCTACGCAAGCTACCCCGTATTCTTTGGCTTTTGGGGTTGAAGCCGTTCTCCCTCTTGAGGTGGAATTACCGTCATTACGGGTGGCTATGCAAAATGATATGACCATGGATGAATGCCAACAACTCAGATTAGATGAGTTGGATGCCATGGACGAGAAGAGACTGATAGCCCAGCAGAACCTTGAAATATATCAGGCAAAAATGGCAAGGGCATATGACAAGATGGCGCGAGTCAGGGCATTTCAACAAGGAGAGCTTGTTCTTGTCCTTAAAAGGCCGATCATTGGCCGGCACATCGGCCCAAAATTCTCTCCGAATTGGGAAGGGCCATATGTAATTGAGAAGGTGTACGAGGGCGGCGCATACCAACTCATAGACCATGAAGGTGAAAGGCCCATGCCACCGATTAATGGGTGATATCTGAAGAAGTACTACACATAGCCCGGAGCGGGGCCAACCGAGTAGTATCTATTGTAAATAAATAAGGAGGGAATAAGTGTTCGCTTACACACACGTGAACGAAACACAAACCCATGTCTAACCTCCGCTTTTGTATAAAATCCCAAAAACCCTACTTGTGCATCTGTAAATAGAATGCATCCAAAAATCCAAAACCACACAAACACATTTAGCCCTATAAAAATAAAAAAATATAGAATAAGAGAATTCAACGTCAAAACCACGCGAGAATGTAAGGCGAGAGCTTTGGTGTTTGGGCTCACAATACAAATACCACTGGGTTTGTCCATTTGATACAGAATAAACACAAAAATGGGCGTGGTTTGCGGTTGTCCCTCAAACTATCTCGTTGCCCAATGACGAAAGTTGCTCATATTGGTCGTCCGCGGCGCAAGCCAAGGGATAGGTCGAGCAAATTGGTGGCTAGTAAATAGTCGCTTCCGAGGGCATATAAATAAATAACTCTCGTACTATTAGTAACATGTATCACTAATAACAAAAATATGCCTTCTTCTAATAAAATGAAAGGATATATATATGTAAAACAATAAAACCTATTTTCCTACTCATAAAAAAAATGATAATAAAAATAATAAAATCTTTTCAATAAGGGGTTGCCACCTTTGTCCCCGACACCATGAGTGTTATACAAAGCCAGGTTGGGTGCATTCATCTGTAAAAGCACCACACGCCCGAAGAAATGGTGTGTCATAATCCCACGACATATCATGGAGGGGTCAGATCAAGGGTTTACGCTTGTACCCGACATTCCATGTTAAACAAAGCGGCTCGCTTAAAGAAGTGACTCAGGTCATGGAGAGCGGACCTACCAGATGAAAGCCTGTCTCGCAGGGATGCGTGATGGATGTTTGAGGGTAGCTAAAATATAAAAAACCAGGTTGGGTACATTCATCCGCAAAAGTACCACACGCCCAAGGAGGTGGTCTGTTTCTAATCCCAAAATAGGTCATGGAGGGGTCAGACTAAGGGTTTATGCTTTTGCCCGATATTCAGTGTCAAATAAAGTAACTCGCTTAAAGAAGTGGCTCAGGTCATGGAAAGCGGACCTGCCCGATGAAAGCCTATCTCGCAGGGATGCGTGATGGATGTTTGAGGGTAGTACCCCCACAAAACAAATTGAGTGGAGATGAGTGAACGTGAGTTTCCACTTTAGCACGCAACGGTGCACAAATGAGGGGAGAGTGAGTGAGCTTCCACAAATAAATGTCAACTAAATATACAAGGAGCATCCACAAAATGGTGTTATCAATTGCATCCATAATCCAATTGATACTGGTAAGTTTATCCATCAAGTAATAAAGGGATAAACGGGTTTATTCTCGTGCACCGCTTAGAGGTCAATACAGACAGGTTCGGTATCCGTAAAATACCACGGTTACTTGAGTTTTGTATTGCCATAAATAAAGAGAAATGATGTATAGAATAAATGTAATAGGATGTTATAAGATTTTCCTTTTATTATGTTTAGACGCTGCGAAAGGATGAAGCAGTTGTAGTCGAGCACTTTTACAAATAAGATTGGAGGTGCATAGCATGAAATCAATAAAATACTTCCTCGCGCTGCAGAGGAAGCGATGAAGGGATAATAATAGAGGCAAGCATCATCCACAACAAGAGATCAAAATGACAAGTGTCAAGGCATCCTATATCAAGTATAGTAAAAGAAAAGGAGAAAAGAAGAAATGAAAGTGCAGTCTATGGGCCCAAAAAGCGGGACTCCAGCTCTAATAGCACAGTGCTGATGGTCTCCAGATGAGCATAGAGGGAGTGCCTATCCTCCTCTGAAGCTGCCTCGAAGTCCAAGAACTGAGCGAAGGCACTATCCCGGGCGCTCGAATGAATATGCAGATCCGAGAGACGTCCCGCCAAATGTCGAGAGAAGCCCTCTACCGATAATCTGTGGTCCTCTAGCTCCTGCACGAGCAGTCGAGCGGGCCCACCACTGACTCCCATGGAGCGGAGAGTGGCACAAGAAGAGAGCCGCTGAAGATAGCGGAGTCGAGCGGCCTCCAAATGCCTGCGTAGCTCATGGATCTCCAACTCGTGCTGATATACGAGAGAGCTCGCGTCCTGGTAAGCCCTGAGCAGCTCCTCACACCTCCTAGAAATAAAGGTGCTCTCGAGACGAGGTGCAATGAGTAGAGCTGGCGCGATAGTATCCCGCATCAGCCCATACCAATCAAAAGAGAAGCCACTGGGCAGAGAATCCAGGATCTCGAAATCTAGCGGATAGTCTCCGAAGAAGGTGTCTCGGAGTGCATCCGCCAGCGCGGCCAAGGCGAGCTGCACATCCCTCGATGTAACATCTGCAAGTAAAATAAATGGGTTAGACAAATTGTTATAATCAAAGAAGAAATAGAAGGAAGAGAAGATCTAACCTATCGCCTCGTCGCCTGAGACAGACGGGACTGAGTCAGGGATAGGGATGTCGGTCGCCTCAGGAGGACCCGCAGGTGCACCAGACCCGGCTATAAAATAAAATGAAGAAGCATAAGTACATGAAAAATAAAATACGGGCAAATGACAAAGGAAATATAAGGTACCGGGAGAGGCATGAGGCTCGGCGAGACCCTCGCTAGCCGGAATCTCCGTCTCTGGGCTATGGAATAGCTGCTCCTCTAGCCAACTCTCATCCAGCTCCGAGTCATAATCGACTGTAGCCCGCTCAGTCGAGTCCTCCACCCGAGCATCTGATGAGACTCCGCCATCTATAGTCATGAGAGGCTGCCCGTCGGGAGATGAAGAAGCATGAGATGGCCCTCCCTCGATCAATAATGGCTCGTCGCCTGCGGCTCGACGACCCAATGGACTCCCCTGCTCGAAAGAAGCCTCCTCTGATCGTACAAGAGTGAGCACCGGCTCCAGAACCACATCGAATGAGTCACCGTCTCCAGTGGGTACCAGCAAGATCGACGGTGAAGCGGGGCCGTCATAAAAGAAAGACTCTGAGCGGTGTGGAGATGCCATGTCATCGGCCTCAGGGCCTGTAAAATCTACATGTAAGAATGAAAACACTAGTGCTTACTGGCAACCAAGTATTAAATGAAGCACACGAACCTGCGATGGCAAGGTCAGTGCAAGATCCTGGGAGGACGGTGCTTGCCGGCGCCGATGAATCTGTTATGATATCATCTCGGGCTGCCTCCACAGGAGATGTCCCACGAGCTGAAAATAAACCTTGATTAGAGCTGTAAATGAAGCATGCCTGAATAAGGGTAGGCAAATCAATAAAGAAAATCACCCGGAGTGGGAGAAGGAAAAGAAGACGGGGAAGACGGCTGAGAGGCGCCGTCTCGATCTCTCCCCATAGCGGCTGGAGCCGGTGGCTCAACATGTGGCTGAGAATGAACGCCGACTACTCGTGGATGAGGGACCGAGAACCCGGGCTCCGCATGATCGTACTCATAAGCCAGCTCTGAATCAAAAGAGAATTGGTTGAAATGAGACGAGGCTTATCAAAAGGAAAAATAACCTAAAAGGAATAATGAAGTGTACCTGTAAGAGTAGTCCTAACAGGAGCACGAGAAAACCGGCTGTCTAAACCCTGGAAATCAATGGGCTCTACAGTGATGTCTGGGAAAAGAGAGCGGCCGTATGAGATATCGCCGCTAGAAAAGACATGTCCGTCGTGAGGACAAGTGATACGTGCAACTACAGGAGGAGTGTATGACTGATAAGAGCGGATGGCATCATGGTACCACTGCTGATAACGTCTCGAGAAAGTGGGAACTCGGGAAGTGGAAACCATCTGGCAACGAACACCTGTACCTAGTCGGAAGAGGTGAGTGTAACACCACCCGACACCCTCCAAATCAGCTGCCAAAAACTCAGGACGGAGAAGAGGCGCTGGGATATCCTGATCTAGCCCAAACTGATGTGCACACCGATGAGGTGAATAGGGCTCAATGAATATGTGATCACCCGATCTAAAAGGAAGGAAACCCTGGCGGATGCTAACAAGGTACTCCAAGTCGGTCGGTCCCTATCCCGAATACCGGAAGGATCGAAGAGGGAACCCCGCTATCAATCACCGATCTCTCCACGGTCCCGGCTATCCCGCGAGTCATCGATCTATCTCGAGCGAACCTCGATGATCACGACTCCTATAAAATCGTATCCGGCATCCGTGGGAGTCAAAGAAGTGGGCTGTACTCGGCTAAATCACCCAACAGAGGTAAATGGTCTCTCAATGAAGCGACCATACCGGGGTCATAAGAAACGACCAATGCATATGAAGCCCACCGCTAACCAAATGCCATGGAATCGCTCCCTACATCTCGAAGGACTACGAGATGATACTGCACCGCGAAGACCCCCGTAAATGTTGGCCAATACAGCACCGCTAAGGAAATCCGCCGCCGCATGCAATCAAACTCGCCATGACAAATACGAAGGTCGGATGGTGTATCCGGGGATTTGGGTAGTAAAAAGTAACAGATCCACCAGGAAATGAATGCGGTCAGATAAGTCTCCCGATCTATATCGTGAGAGCACAATGTATCCTGAGAAGGGATAGGGCCATCATAGTGAATCTCGAGCCGACCTGTACCAAAAGGATCCCGAATAGAGGCTAAGCCCTCGGGACGAGTATGAACTCGATCTGTGAAATAGGCAATCCAATGTCTGAAAGGGACTCCAGAGTGACCCCCTCTCAAGTGGTAGTATATATCATACACCCTCTGTAAAGATGACGGGAATCAAGATGAATCTCTCAAGTCAGCAGGTGAGACTATGAACTCGTCATAAAACCAGCCAAAGATCGGCAACCCTGTCAACTGCTGTATCTCCAGGAGGGTCGGAGTCAGCTCCCGGTCATCGATGAACAAAGTATTGGTGGAATAGTTCCACCTCTCGCAAAAGGCCCACAGCCAGGGTGTGTCGATGTGGTAGCGAAACATCGACGGAAAGATCGAGTCGTATATCCCGACGCTCAAGTATAGCCCCTCCCGCATGAGTATATATCGAGTCCACTCCAGTGTGGTAACCGTGGCACTCTAAAGGAGCCATAAAAGAAGCGAAAGTCCACCGAGAGGCCTCCCCGTCAATGATCTCCTTGCCCAGGAGATGTGTCAAAGGGGCTGTAGAGGCAACGCCTAAGGGCCGAAGGGGCATGATGTCATGAGGCTGATCATCTCTAAAGAATAAACCGCCGCCTCGCGGGTAAACAGGAGTCGCTCGGATGGCTGAGACGAGAGGAGTCAATCGCTAGGATCCTCGTAAAAAGAATGATAATGACTCAAGGGGCGACGCGGAATGGCGTCATGAGATGGAACTACAATACCCGAAGAAGAGAAGACGTCATAAGAAATGAAAAGATAAATAATAAGGAACAATGCACCAAGACAAGCCTTTCGAGCGTTCAAGGCTCGTCTTGGTGGGTGGCTCTTTGTTTACCCTTGAAAAATTCCAAGGATGAATAGATGAATGAATGAAAATAAAATCAATGATTAATGATAAATCATAAGAAGAGGGAGTAAAAAAAATTAAGGAAGAGATGGCCCACTGATCAGAAGAGGTCGCTGATTAGCTCCGGAACAAACCCATTAATCCCACAATGAAATGTCAGGGTGAGAGACGAGGATATAAATACTCCACCACCTCCTACTCATTCGAGGTGGTTGACCCTCGGGAGATTTCAGAGAGAGAAAATCTCCTGATGGGTCAGCCATTTGATCACATTTTTTTCTGACAAGTGGGACCCACACGGCAGTCCCTTATGAGCAGCTCCGATGACATGGACCTAGCCTATTTTGTTAAGAAAACTAATCAACCCGGAACAGAGGTTAAGCACTAATCCCACAAGGAAATACTAAGTATGGAGCAAGGATATAAATACCCCGCCACCTCCTGCTCATTCGAGGTGGATGACTCCCAGGAGGTTCCAGAGAGAGAGATCTCCCGAGGGGTCAGTCATCTGATTACATTTTCACTGACAGGTGGGCCCCACACCTCAGTGACCTATTAAAGGAGTCAGAACTGAACCCTGAGAATCTATCACTATAGCAAACCCTAGAAAGGAGCTGGAGCAGTATAATCCCTATGCTACATGAAATGATGTCAATGCCAAGCTAGCATTTTGATGCAACTAGTCATGAGAAATTTCAAATGTGATTTTGCTTTCAAGGCTGACCTGGTGCCAAAGCTGTGAGCAACCACCTAACCATGCTTTGATTTGTGTCAATTATCGATAAGTAGTCGGTTCTTTGACCAAGTCACCCTCATGTTAAGGGATTGAAAGTCAATTTCACAAGGCGATCAGTGCCAAAGTCGGGAGCAACCATCGATCAAGTCTAGATCTGTATCAATCATTGTTGACATGTAATCAACTGTTGATCAGATCAAGCCCTAATGAATATCAATATAAGTCTAATTGGTATTTAGTTAGGGTGGTTTATGCAAGGGAGAGATAATTGGCAGAGACATTGAGCTACAAATGAAATCAGGGATTAATTCTGAAGAAATAATAGGGTTTAATTGATAAAAGAATTTTTAATTCAGAGAAGGAGGGGTAAAAATGGAATTAAAAATTACAGGGATGATCATCATGATTTTAGGGATTTTTGGTGAAATTTTCATGATTTTTGGATAAGTGGAGCTATTAAAATAAATTCAGAGAAGATAAAACAGATTAAATGGATTAATCAAGGGCTGAGATTTGATCAAAATGACTCGGGTGCAACTTGGGGACGAGAGGCCTCTTTGGGTGCAAGCGGGTACAAGAGAACACAGAATATATAAAATAACGAGAGGAGAGAGGGTGTGCCACGTGGCGGCACCGAGAATAAGCCAAGTCAACATACGTGTGCCACGTGGCACACATCCATTGGACCACCTCAGCACATGTGGGCCCCACAGCAGTGAAGCCAGCCAAGAAGTGGGCCCCACCTATATGCCACATGGCAGCTGATGATAGGGCCATCTCAGCAACCTTGCCACATGGCAGTACACGTGGTATAGCACATCAGCAGGTTAATTTCCACACAGTCAAGTCCATTTGACATGTGTCACAGCATGATTGGTGACACATCACCCCAATCAGCTATGTGTAAGTCATTAGTTTAAACCCTGTATGATTGACATGTGGGCCCTAATTAAGACTAAATGATGATTAATCCCTAAATCTTAGCTAAACAGCAAGGTTAAATCCTGACAAGTGGGGCCAGGTTGTAAGCATTATGAGGCAGAGGCGCATGGCAATATAGTGAACCAAGCCCATTCAGATAAAGCCGCAATTCAAATAAAAAGGAAAGAAAGGAAGTATGCACCTGGCTCTTGCGCATTATCTCTATGACTGTGGGCCCCACTCTGCTGCGGCTCACATGCGCCGAGACCGGCCCCCCCGGAAGCGCTTTCTTCTTCCCTTCTTCCTCTTCTCCTTTTTCTTCCGCGCGACTGGCCGAGAGGCGCCATGGTTGAGTGGGCTAGAGATAGCGAGAATCCTTCAAATTCATTCGATAGAAAGGTGCATTTCATTGATTAGAACATGTATCAAGCATGAATTTCAAGGAATATGGAAAGAATAAAGGGAATTGAGTTGAGACAATCAATGAGATCGAAATTGGGATTGACCTTTGCAAGCTTGCAAAAGTGAAATTAATTGAACAAGCAAAGACTTTCTTTCACTAAGGCGATGCTCCCTGGATGCAAAGATAGTACCCTTTGCCTTGCAATAGTATTCCACCGGATCACCAATCGGGTAAAAGGCGGTGAGCTCAAATTCAACAATAGGGTATAGAGACAATGCAAAGGACAAGGTGGATCAATTACCGAGACTAATAGGAGGCTAAAGGAGCTCACAATTGAATGAATTGAAGAAGAAATGACAACAATGGTGATTGAGTGGAAAATCGGGCTCAAATGGAGAAATGGAGATTTTTAATTACACGAGAGGGTTTTATAGTATCCGGAGGGACTCTCGACGATTGCCAAATATGGAGAAGATTCTAGAATGATCCAGAAAGGAATGAAGACTAGTCAATATGGAAAGTGGCAAAAGAGTGAATAAGAAGACCTTTGTAACTAACTCAAACGGCCTAACCACTGACTGCTGACTCAATTGAGTAATTAGAAAGCACAAATACATCCTAACCATTGATCTAAACTGAACCAAGGGTGGAGATTGAATCCAAGCCGTAATCCAAGTGCTAATGGTCCAACCAATCACCATTTAGCAATCTACACACCCTTAGCCTATATAAACCGAGTCAGAGAACAAGAAGGCAAGCAGAAAAATCCTAACAAGTAAGAGAGAGAGAGAATAACCTGGCAGTTAGTAGCAAGAAGAAGAAAGAGTAAAAAGGGAGCTAATTGAGCCAATTGATAGTAGCCCTGGTTTGTTTCAAACCAAAGTCTCTCAATTCGGCCTATTAAAAGCTGTTATACATTCCATTCATCATCTACAAAACCACTGGTATGTATTTCTTTGAGTTTGAGATGTAATTGAGAAGATTTTCTTTGAATCGTGCAATAAACCTAGTTCTTGAGATGAACAGTACATGATTCTGCTATTTCTCTTTCAATTCCAATCTTACATCTTGATTCTTGTATTTCTTTTTGAATTCTTTGATCTCCATCTTTATTTTTCGATTGAATTTCAAGAATTGCCAGTATTGCATATGAAATCAGTTATGAAACTTGAATAATCAAAGACCTGAGCTTCTAGTTTGAATTTCATGTAATTATTGTATCTTCTTTCTATCACCTGATTACATAATTGAGATTGGTAGTAGAGCTATACAGTTCTCCCATTCATCGCGGAATATAAAAGCCAATCCAGTATTGAATCAGTAGTAGGATTATCTAATCCTCCTGATTCCATGGCTTGAATGATTGTCATAACACCCACAATCAATTCAAAGTGCAAGAAGGTATAGTAATTAAGGGTAATCCGGTACACAATCCTTGAACAAACACGATCGGTACCATATTAAGCAACACCAAGGTCAATCAGGCCATAAACGAAGGATCCATAAAGAATTGATCTTGCAAACATGATTAGAAGGTATAAACGATCGACAACAGAAAATTAATTATGAGAATTGACAATTAATCGAGTTAAATTTGCAATCGGAAACTCAACTGGTACCGAGTTGAACACTGTACCGGAAATGGTACCCTTGTATACGCTAGAACACCATACCGATCTTCAATCGATGATATAAAAGTTCTTGAGAGTAAGGCGATTTCGCTAGGGTTACGATCGGAAGGGCGAGCTCGGTCGCGGGAGTGGCTTCCGGCGCGAATCTCAGCACAACAGTCAACGGGACAGTCAGAGAGACGAGTGTGCACGACCCTCAGCGCACAAACACGAAATTTGATGCATGAAAACAAATCTCAAAGGAAATCTGACGTCGGTCATAAATCATGATTCAAAAGAAGAAAAGGAGAATGATCTAGGCCTTTCATCTTGAATGAACAGATCTTAAGATAAATCCAACGGCCCAACTTATTAAGCCTATTAAGTTAAATAACAGAATACCGCAAATAAAGAATAAATAAATGATTTGAAAATGTTTTTGAACTCCAAATTAACTCAAATTTGTTTCTAAAATTTCCTTATTTTTCATACTATTTTTCTATATGATAATATTCCAGTTTTAAAAATATAATCATGGTGAAACAATTTAAAAGCAAAAGACATTACCTATATTGATATGTTTGACCTAGCTTTGACTTGTCATTTTAAATACTATAAAAATCCCAAAAATTCAAATAAAATCATAAATAATAGTTAGATATATTTTACTGATTTTTCAAGTGATTTTTCATGAAATAATAATGACAATAGTAATAGGCCATAATAAATAATGAGATTAGCTATATTCTTTGATAAATAAAAACAAATAATAATAGATATTATGTTGATATTTTCTGTAAAAAAGAATAATAAAAATAAATAGCACAAAAATATACAAAAATATATACTACCATGATAATAGATAGAAAATACATTTTCTTCTATAATAAAGAATGATAATATAGTTTTATAATATGAATTGCATTTCTTTTGTTATTTCTATACAAATATACAATAAAAATATTTTTGATGAATAAAATGCAATGAAAATAATAGTTGTAATAAAAATATAATGAATTTCATCTCTTATGGCTATTTTCAACTAATAATGATAATAATAAAAAATTTATACTTTTCTATAGATAATAAATAGAAATAAAAAAAAAAATATAATGAATAGTATAATAAATAAGATAGAATATTAAAAATAAAAAAAAGATAATAATAAAAATAATATAGCTAGCCATCTTTTGATTAGTAAATAATTCCTACATAATGAATAATGTTTCATCATAATAGAATATAATAATAAAATTCTATTACTTTGGCTATTATAAATATTTTAAAAATACAAATAAAAATCATAGCCATTTTATTTTCCATTATTTTGTAAGTGATTTTCTATTATAAAACAAAATAAATAGAGTTATTTTTGTGAATAATTTTCTACATAGAAATAATAAGAATAATAAAAAACATATAAAAAAAATAATAATAATAATAATAATAATGAATAAATTCATTTTTATAATAGAGATGATAATGGAAGATATTATGTAATAGGCTTTGTACATTTTGAAGATGAATAAAAAATGCTCACACAAGGAGTGTAGAACCACATGAGGATGTTTGCACACATGATATAATATTTAGAACGAATAGTCAGGACAAGAACATCTTGACGAAGGATAAACAAGGTTGCAACGGCAACATGAGAAGATATGTCGAGACAAGAACATCTTGACGTAGAATGACTAAGGCTTTGATAGCAACATGAAGAAGATATGTAGAGGCAAGAACATCTTGACATAGAATGGCTAAGGCTTCGATAGCAACATGAGGAGATATGTCGAGACAAGAACATCTTGACGCTTGATGAAGAATAACCAGAGCTGCGACAATAACATGGAGATATATGTCAACTCTGAGGAAGAAGAACATTACGATGTCCTAGAGAGGTGACATCTTAATGACTCACTACCATGAGCAAGTAACTCATGACTAAATACGCTCACACAAGGGGTGTAGGGCAACATAGTAATTTTGCACAAGTAATGCAACATGTAGAATGATTAGTCGAGACAAGAACATCTTGACGCTCGCTGAAGAATGACCAAAGCTACGACATCAGCATGGAGAGATATGTCGACTTTGAAGAAGAAAAACATTACGATGTCCGAGAGAAGTGATATCTTAATGACTCGGTGTCATGAACAAGTAATTCATGACCATTTGAGCTAGCAAGACTGAACTCATCCGTCGATAAGTTTGTCTTCTGGTTCATCTCCCGAGATCGTGAGATTGAATCGTTCTGTAGTAGATTCATCCACAAAACAGTGAATGTGAACCGTTCTGTAGGTAGGTTCCTTCATTAACACATACCTCAATGTTAAGCTGGCTCAGCGCTTCAGGTTTGACATTGTGTGTAATTGTGTTTCCTAGGTTTATGAATCGGCTTAGTGCTTCGAATTCATGATCTAGAAGATCGGTGAGAAGAAACACGTGGGCCATATCCACCCTTCTCCGATTCACCAACCTCAAGATCAACCGGCTCGGTGCTTCGAGTTGTATTTTGTGTGATTGGTTGTTGACTAGTTAAGATTGAACCGTTCTGTAGTAGGTTTATCTTCTAGATCAACGGAGGTTGAGTCGTTCTGTAGTAGACTCACCTCAAGCCCCTCTGAAGAGGTTAACCTAGTCTGTAGTAAGGTTATATCTCGAGGTGGCATAGACTGAACCGATCTGTTTGTAGGTTCGTCTTCCATAGGATTAAGTAAAGACCGAACCGATCTGTTTGTAGGTTCGTCTTCCATAGGATTAAGTAAAGACTGAACCAATCTGTTTGTAGGTTCGTCTTCCATGGACCCCTTTTTGTGAACCTAGACGACCACTTGACCATCTTTTAACTATACTATTTGCTTCTCTCTTTCAAAGATCCAGAGGTGCCTCGAGGTTAGTAGCCCAGGGTAATTAACGGTGGGGGCTTGCGCCCACCGGAATCTACAAGAACTCACAATCACTAAAAAACCCACTGAATGTGCATCCAAATCTCTCTAAACGGCAGAATCGGCCGGCACCAAACAGATGCACGCTCGGGAGGGATCTTCGTGTCCTTCTTCCGCAAACCCATCGCCCAGCGGCGGTGCGGCGGCGCGCGAAAAAGGGTCGCACACTAGGGCGCCGGCTCCCGTTTTCAATTTTTGCGCGCCCGGACTTATTTTCAGCGGTACCGAGGGCGTCGGGTCCCATTTTCAAGTTTTGCACGCCCGTACTTATTTTCGGCGATACCGAAGGCGTCGCAACTATTTTCTTATATTGCGCGCACAAAGCCTTTTCAGCGGTACAGAGGGCGTTGGTGCCCATGTTCATGTTTTGCGTGCCCGGAATCATATTCGGTGGTACTGAGGGCGTCGACACCAGTTTTCATATTTTGCGCGCTCGGAATAGTTTTCGGCGGTACCAAGGGAGTCGTATCTCGTTTTCATGTTGTGCTAGCCCGGACTCAGTTTCGATGGTACTGAGGGCGTCATGTCCCGTTTTCATGTTGTGCTAGCCCGGACTTGGTTTCGACGGTACCGAGGGCGTCATGTCCCGTTTTCATGTTTTGCGCTCCCGGACTCGTTTTCGGCGGTACTGCGAGCGTCGTGTTCCGTTTTCATGTTTGGCGCGCCCGGACTTATTTTCGGCGGTAGCGAGGGCGTCGTCTCCCGTTTTCATGTATTGCGCGCCCAAAATAATTTTCGGCGATGTTGTGGGAGTCGTGTCCTGTTTTCATATTTTACGCGCCCGGACTCGGTTTCGACGGCACTGAGGGCATCATGTCCCGTTTTCATTTTTTTCGCTCCCGGACTAGTTTTCGACGGTACCGAGGGCGTCGGCTCTCGTTTTCATGTTTTGCGCGCCCGGACTCGTTTTCCGTGGTACCGAGGGCGCCGTGTCCTGTTTTCATGTTTTGCGTGCCAGGACTCGGTTTCGATGGTACAGAAGGCGTCGGCACCCGTTTTCATGCATTACGCGCCCGGACTCGGTTTCGACGGTAGCGAGGGAGTCCTGTCCCGTTTTCATGTTTTGCGTGCCCGAACTAGTTTTGGGCGGTACCGAGGGCGTCGTTGTCCCGTTTTCATGTTTGCACGGACTCGTTTTCGGCTGTAACGATGGCGTCGGCTCCCGTTTTCATGTTTTGCGCGCCCGGACTCGTTTTCCGTGGTACCGAGGGCGTCGTGTCCCGTTTTCATATTTTTCGCGCCCCGACTCGTTTTCGCCCGTAACGAGGGCCTCGGGTCCCGTTTTCATGTTTTGCACGCCCGTACTTATTTTGGGCGATACCGAAGGCGTCTGTGCGACCCTTTTTCGCGCGCTCCGCACCGCCGCTGGGCGATGGGATGCGGAAGAAGGACACGGAGATCCCTCCCAAGCGTGCATCTCGTTTAGTCGGCCGATTCTCGCCGTTTAGAATGATTTGGATGCACATTTAGGGGGTTTTTAATGATTGTGAGTTCTTATAGATTCCGGTGGGCGCAAGCCCCCACCGTTAATTACCCTGGGCTACTAACCTCGAGGCACTTCTGGATCTTTAAAAGAGAGAAGCAAATAGTATAGTTAAACGATGGTCAAGTGGTCATCTGGGTTCACAAAAAGGTCCCGTGGAAGACGAACCTACTACAGATCGGTTCAGTCTTTATCGCCTCGAGAGATAACCTTACTACAGATCAGATTAATCTCTTCGAAGGGATTCGAGGTGAGTCTACTACAGAACGACTCGACCTCAGTTCATCTAGAAAATAAACCTACTTCAGAACGGTTCACAGTTGATCCTATGGAAGACGAACCTACTACAGATCGGTTCGAGAGATAACCTTACTACAGATCAGATTAATCTCTTCAGAGGGGCTTGAGGTGAATCTACTACAGAACGATTCGACCTCAGTTCATCTAGAAAATGAACCTACTTCAGAACGGTTCACAGTTGATCCTATGGAAGATGAACCTACTAGAGGTCGGTTCAATCTATACCGCCTCGAGAGATAACCTTACTACAGATCAGATTAATCTCTTCAGAGGGGCTTGAGGTGAGTCTACTACAGAACGACTCAACCTCAGTTGATCTAGAAGATAAACCTACTACAGAACGGTTCAATCTTAACTAGTCAACAACCAATCACACAAAATGCAACTGGAAGCACTGAGCCGGTTGATCTTGAGGTTGGTGAATCAGGAGAAGGGTGGATTTGACCCACGTGTTTCTTCTCACCGATCTTCTAGATCATGAATTCGAAGCACTAAGCCGATTCATAAACCTAGGAACACAACTGCACACAATGTCAAACCTAAAGCACTGGGCCAGCTTAACATTGAAGCATGTATTAGTGAAGGAACCTACTACAGAACGGTTCACATTCACTGTTTCGTGGATGAATCTACTACAGAACGATTCAATCTCACAATCTCGGGAGATGAACCAGAAGACAAACTCATCGACGGATGAGTTCAGCCTTACTAGTTCAAATGGTCATGAATTACTTGTTCATGACACCGAGTCATTAAGATGTCACTTCTCTCGGACATCGTAATGTTCTTATCTCTTGGAGTCGACATATCTCTTCATGTTGATGTCGCAGCCTTGGTTATTCTTCAACAAGCGTCAAGATGTTCTTGTCTCGACTAATTGTTCTAAATGTTGCATTACTTGTGCAAAATCACTATGTTGCTCTACACCCCTTGTGTGAGCGTATTCAGTCATGAGTCATTTGTTCATGGTAATGAATCATTAAGATGTCACTTCTCTCGGACATCGTAATGTTCTTCTTCTTCAAAGTCGACATATCTCTCCATGTTGATGTCGCAGCTTTGGTCATTCTTCAACAAGTGTCGAGATGTTTTTGTCTCGACATATCTTCTCATGTTGCTGTTGCAGCCTTGGTTATTTTTCGTCGAGATGTTCTTGTCCCGACTAATCGCTCTAAATGTTACATTATGAGCACAAAATCACTGTGTTGCTCTACACCCCTTGTGTGAGCACATTTGTTTATTTCCAAAAGATTATTACATAATATCTTTCATTATTATCTATATTATACAGGTGAATTTATTTATATTTTTAAACTCTATTTATTTCTGTAGAAAATTATTTACAAAAATAATAGGAAATGGGTTAGCTATTAACTAGAATTTTATCTTATATTTTTGGAATTTTATAATAGCTAAAGTAGTAGAATTCTATTTTTACTATTTCTAAACTCTATTTATTTTGTAGAAAATCACTTACAAAAATAATAGAAAATAAATTGGCTATGATTTTATTTGTATTTTTAGGATATTTATAATAGCCAAAATAGTAGAATTACATTATTATATTTTTTATTATTTTGAGGTACTATTTATTTTGTAGGAATTATTTACAAAACAAAAGATGAATTAGCTATATTATTTTTTATTTTTATTTTTAGGATCTATAATAGCTAAAAAGAAATCATTATTAATATTCTATTTTATTATGATAGTTTTCATTATATTTTTTATTATTTCTATTTATTATATATAGAAAAATATAAGATTTTATTTTAATACTATTATTATTATTTGAAAATAGCTATAAAGGATTAAATTCATTATATTCATTATTACAACTATTATTTTTATTGTATTTTTATTCATCAAAAATATTTTTATTGTATACTTATTTAGAAATAACAAAAGGAGTACAATTTATTTCATTATATAACTTTATTATCATTCTTTGTTATAGAATAAAATGCATTTATTATCTATCACTATGATTATTTATTTATGTATATTTTATATTATTTATTTTTTTACAGAAAATATTAACATAATATTCATTTGATATTATTACTTATTTTATTTATTAAAGAATAGAGCTAATCTCATTATCTCTTATTGAATATCATTATTATCAATATTATTTTATGGAAAACTACCAGAAAAATCATTAAAATATATTCAATTATTATTTATGATTTTATTTGAATTTTTGGAATTTTTATAATATTTAAAATGACAAGTCAAAGCTAGGTCAAATATACAAATGCATGAAATGTCTTTTTGCTTTTAAATTGTTTTAATATGATATTATTTTTAAAACTGAAATATTATTATACAGAAAAATACTATGAAAAGTAAAGAAATTTTAGAAACAAATTTGAGTTAATTTGAAGTTTAATAACATTTTCAAATGATTTATTTACTATTTATTTTTAGTTTTCTGTTATTAATTAATTAGTTGAGCTTAATTAATTAGGCCAAGATTTAATTTCTTTAATTTTACTGCGAACTGGGCCCAGTTTATTTTCCTTTTTATTTTCTCTGAGTTGGGCCGACTCTTACAGCATTTAATGTTACCCGTTGGATCGTGCTGAGATTAGTGCAGATTTCTTATTCAAATGTTCAAATGTACTTGGGCCGCTAGATTCAATTGAGATGTGTGTTTAATAGATCTAAGGCCCAGATCTGTTCTCATTTAAATTTCCTGAACTTTTAATGGATCTCTTCCACTGATAAATCTTCAAGATTGGTGGACGCTTCAATAATCGTGCAAAGGAGATCCTCTCAGCCTCCATCTTTCCGATGCGTTAAGATCTGTGCTGGATGGCGTTCCCGGCGATCGGAGCATCCCTTTTCCGATCAGATCAGCGCCCTAGCATCATCTCACTTTGGTGAGCTTCTCTGTGGTTCTTGATCGGAAATCCATACGGTGGACAGGCGCCACACAGTAATGCTAACTGATGTACCAGTTGCAACCGGTACCGAAATGCTTCTTTTGTCGAATTCAGCAGAATTGATTGACGTTCTTGACAATTGCAAGATTGATAAGCATCGCCTTGATGCATAGACATGATTTGGAGTAAACTGAGGGCTTCTACTTCGTTCTTGACAGCGCTGAAACTCTCCATTGCTTAGCAAGACATGGTACCGATTGGTACCGACTCCAATTGGCACAAGTCATGATCTTCTATTGACTTTTCTTGTCCGCTTAGTGCTTCTCAGGCCTAGAGGCGCACCTAGACAAGTCTAGGGCCAATGGCTCGCTGAGTTTGCGATAGTATTGATCAATTTACCTTGGCGATGAAGATGAAACAGTAATCTCATCACAAATTCTCATTATTATTGATTAATCCAGGCCTAAAGGCTCGCCAAACACTTTGTATTTGGGCCAGTGGCTCACTGGATGCTATTTTCATAATCAATCTAATGTTCAATCATAATTTTCATTAACAGAAATGGCGAAATAGAAAGAAAATAGAAAAATTGACAAACAAGAAGCAACAAGAATGAAGAAAGCAATTCAATTAACTATTTGATAAGCATGAATTGAATGCTCTAAGCCTAATCTCAGATGAAGAAATACAAAGAAACATCGGTTGAATTGAAGAACATGACCCAATTACCTTCAAATTTAGAACAGTAGCACAAAAATGGATTGGATTCGTCGCTTAATCTCGTAACTTCTCTCTTTCTTTACACTGGGTAACTATTGATGAGTGTGTGTATGCTCTCAATTATAATCTTTTCTCCTCCTTTTGCTGGTACTGAATTTCAACTTATATAGGCCTTAATCGGCCAATTTGCTTAATTGTGATTGGTTGATCCCTTATGAGTAGGATTGCCAGCTTGGATAGATCTTGACCCCTCTCTGTACTTCAATTAACGGCCAGGATTGAATTGTGTTTGTTGTTGAATCACATAACCGTTTCTGGTACCGGTTTGACTGTGCCGCAACTCGTTTGACTCCAATTCACCACATGCTTCAATGGGTGAGTAGGCCCTCTCATCAATAAACCGTATTTAAATATCTCTGCACCATATCTAGCACTTTCTCTCTCTCAATTTCACTGAATTTCACCCATTTCAAAATCGGGCTTCTGTTCCACTTTTCCTTTTGATCAATTTCAGATCTTTTCATTCAATCACTCTGCTAATCCATCTCCATTAGTGTCGCCTCACCTCAGAGATGCCACTTAGCAATGTAATTTGATCCCTAAAGCATCAATTGCACTTGTCTCTTTGTTACTGCTTTCGGCAATTTCCGATCTTTGAACCTTCCTCTAACTCAATTGCTCCATAATTGCTTACCAATCGGCGTCGCCTTAGCACGAGGAAACTATCCCTGTGCTCAATTTGGTGTTTGAAGCCTTCAATTACATCTCCTCAGAAGTGCTCCATTATCGTCTCAACTCAAACCGTGGTAATCTTATTATTCAACCCTTCCTTCACTGTCATCCCTTTGTTCTCGCTTCTTTAACTAATGCATTGATGTTTGTTGCTTATATCTAAGCCCTTTTGCGATGGTGAGACACCATGGGAAGAGTACAGCACTCGCGCGCGAGAAGAGGAAGAAGATAGAGCGGGGAGAAAGCTCAGCGGTTTTGGATGGGCTTGGTTCTCATGCACCGAAGCGTCAGAGAGAAGGGTAGCAACGAGTCAGAGTGTCTGGACCAGGTTCACCTTCTTTGTTATCTCTTATTTAAACCGAATTGTGTTGGACTGGATAGACAGGATGAATGGACTTGGTTTATATTTCTAGTTCGTGATCCCAGCCTCATTTATCTGATTGCTTGGCCCCACTTGTAAGATTTAAGTGTTTAGGTCTGTAGAGTTAGCAGTTGATTAGTGCTAATGTGCTGAGGTGGCAGAGTTTGATTGGTTATTTATTTGATGAACAATCACTTAATACTAATGATCTGTTAATGATTGGATGATATGGGCCTGTCTGGTAGTGCCATGTGTACCACCTTGTGTTGACTTGTACCAATCATAAGAAGCCATTTGTCACTCCTTGTACACACTGTGTGATGACATGGCACCAATGAATACATGCCACGTGGCACCTAGTGGGGCCCACTTGTCAGTCATCTTGTGGTATGGTGGGGCCCACAGTGATGAGGTGGACCAATAGGGAAAGGCCACATGGCACTTGGCTGTTGAGGTGGCCTTATAACATGCTGCCATTTGTCTAGTTGTTGTATGAGGTGGCTATACGGTATGTTGCCATGTGTCATATGATGCCGAGATGGCTTTGTCATAGCTTGCCATGTGTCTGTGTTCTTTATACTTGCTGTTGACATGGACCAATGCAAATAGGCCACATGGCTTCTGATAACATGTCATGGCGGATCGGCAGCCTGCCACGTGGCATACTGGTGGGGCCCACTTGTCATGTCTGTAGGGGTGTGGGTCCCACCCAGTTGAGGTGGACCAATAGGAGAGTGCCACGTGGCTCTTTACGGCTGAGTTGGCCCAATAGATAACCGCCACGTGGCATCAGTATAGTTATTGGATTTTTGAATTTGCACTCCTTCCTGCCTCCAGATTGCACCCAGTAGTGCATCTATCTCCAAGTTGCACCCATGTGAACCCTTGATTGAATCTCAGCCTTTGATCAATCCATTTATTCTGCTTTTATCTTCCCTGAATTTATTTTAATAGCTCCACTTATCCAAAAATTATGAAAATTTCACCAAAAATCCCTAAAATCATGATGATCATCCCTGTAATTTTTAATTCCATTTTTACCCCTGTCTCTCTGAATCAAAAATTCTTTTATCCATAAAACCCTATTTCTTCTTCCGAATTAATCCCAGATTTCAATTGTAGCTCAGTGTCTCTGCCAATTATCTCTCTCTTGCAGAAACCACCCTAACTAAATACCAATTAGACTTATATTGATATTCATTAGGGCTTGATCTGATCAACAGTTGATTACATGTCAACAGTTGATACAAATCTAGACTTGATCAGATGGTTGCTCCCAGCTTTGGCACCTGATCAGTCTTGTGAAATTGACTTTCAATCCCTTAACATGAGGGTGACTTGGTCAAAGAACTGACTACTTATCAGTAATTGACACAAATCAAAGCATGGTTAGGTGGTTGCTCACAGCTTTGGCACCAGGTCAGCCTTGAAAGCAAAATCACATTTGAAATTTCTCATGACTAGTTGCATCAGAATACTAGCTTGGCATTGACATCATTCCTTGCTGCATAGGGATTATGCTGCTTCAGTTCTTAGGGTTTGCTATAGTGATAGATTCTCAGGGTTCAATTCTGACTCCTTTAATAGGTCACTGAGGTGTGGGGCCCACCTGTCAGTGAAAATGTGATCAGATGGCTGACCCCTCGGGAGATCTCTCTCTCTGGAATCTCCGAGAGTCGCCCACCTCGAATAAGGGAGGTGGCAGAGTATTTATATCCTTGCTCTGCACTTAGGATTTCCTTGTGGGATTAGTGCTTAACCTCTGTTCCGGGTTAATTAAATTTCTTAGTAACATAAGCTAGGTCTATGTTGTTGGAGCTGCTTACAAGGGACTGCCATGTGGGTCCCACTTGTCAGAAAAAAATGTGATCAAATGGCTGACCCATCAGGAGATTTTCTCTCTCTGAAATCTCCTTGTCTCTCACCCTGACATTTCCTTGTGGGACTAATGGATTCATTCCGGGGTTAGGCAGCGATCTCTTCTGATCAGTGGGCCACCTCTTCCTTGCTTTCTCTTCTTCCCTCTTCTTATGATTTATTATTAATCATTGATTTTATTTTCATTTATTCGGTTATTCATCCTTGAAATTTTCAAGGGCAAACAGCGTCGACACGCGTTTTCTTGTTTTGCGCGCCGGGACTCGTTTTCGGCGGTACCGAGGGCGTCGTGTCCTGTTTTCATGTTTTGCGCGCCCGGACTAAGTATCGACGGCACCGAGGGCATCATGTTACTTTTTCATGTTTTTCGCTCTCGGACTCGTTTTCGGCGGTACCGAGGGCGTCGTGTCCCATTTTCATGTTTGCTCGGACTCGTTTTCGGCGGTACCGTTGGCGTCGGCTCCCATTTTCATGTTTTGCCCGTCCGGACTCGTTGTCGGCGGTAGCGAGGTCGTTGGGTCCCGTTTTTATGTTTTGCATGCCCCGACTCATTTTCGGCGGTAACGAGGGCCTCGGGTCTCGTTTTCATATTTTGCGCGCCCGTACTTATTTTCGGCGGTACCGAAGGCGTCAGCACTCGTTTTTTTTTTGCGCGCCAGGACACATTTTCGGCGGTACCGAGGGCGTCGTGTCCCGTTTTCATTTTTGCGCGCCAGGACACATTTTCGGCGGTACCGAGGGCGTCGTGTCCCGTTTTCATGTTTTGCGCGCCCGGACTTATTTTCGGCGGTACCGAGGGCGTCGTGTCCCATTATCATGTTTTGCGCGTCCGGACTCGGTTTCGGCGGTACCTAGGGCGCCGATTCCCGTTTTCAATTTTTGCGTGCCCGGACTTATTTTTAGCGGTACCGAGGCCGTCGGGTCCCATTTTCAAGTTTTGCGTGCCCAAATTCATGTTTTGCGTGCCCGGACTCATTTTCGGTGGTACCGAGGGCGTCGACACCCGTTTTCATGTTTTGCGCGCTCGAAATAGTTTTCGGCGGTATCGAGGGAGTCGTGTCTCGTTTTCATGTTGTGCTAGCCCGGACTAAGTTTCGACGGTACCGAGGGCGTCATGTCCCGTTTTCATGTTTTGCGCTCTCGGACTCGTTTTCGACGTTACCGCGGGCGTCGTGTTCCGTTTTCATGTTTGGCGCGCCCGGACTCATTTTCGGCGGTACCGAGGGCGTCGTCTCCCGTTTTCATGTATTGCGCGCCCAAAATCGTTTTCGGCGATGCCGAGGGAGTCGTGTCCTGTTTTCATATTTTACGCGCCCGGACTCGGTTTCGACGGTACCGAGGGCGTCGGCTCTCGTTTTCATGTTTTGCGCGCCCGGACTCGTTTTCGGCGGTACCGAGGGCGTCGTCTCCCGTTTTCATGTATTGCGCGCCCAAAATCGTTTTCGGCGATGCTGAGGGAGTCGTGTCCTGTTTTCATATTTTACGCGCCCGGACTCGGTTTCGACGGTACCGAGGGCGTCGGCTCTCGTTTTCATGTTTTGCGCGCCCGGACTCGTTTTCCGTGTGACCGAGGGCGTCGTGTCCTGTTTTCATGTTTTGCGTGCCAGGACTCGGTTTCGACGGTACCGAGGGCGTCGTGTCCCGTTTTCATGTTTGCACGGACTCGTTTTCGGCTATAATGATGGCGTCGGCTCCCGCTTTCATGTTTTGCGCGCCCGGACTCGTTTTCCGTGGTACCGAGGGCGTCGTGTCCCGTTTTCATGTTTTGCGCGCCCCGACTCATTTTCGGCAGTAACGAGGGCCTCGGGTCCCGTTTTCATGTTTTGCGCGCCCGTTCTTATTTTGGGCGATACCGAAGGCGTCGACACCCGTTTTCTTGTTTAGCGCGCCGGGACTCATTTTCAGCGGTACCGGGGGCGTCGTGTCCCGTTTTCATGTTTTGCGCGCCCGGACTCTATTTCAACTCTATCGAGGGCGTCATGTCTCGTTTTCAAGTTTTACGCGCCCGGACTCATTTTCCGTGGTAACGAGGGCGTCTTGTCCCGTTTTCATGTTTTGCGCGCCCGGACTCGTTTTTGGCGGTTCCGAGGGCGTCGGGTCCCGTTTTCAAGTTTTGCGTGCCCGGACTTGTTTTCCACGGTACAGAGGGCTTCGTGTCTTGTTTTCATGTTTTGTATGCCCAGACTCGTTTTCGCCGGTATCGAGGGTGTTGGTGCCCATTTTCTTGTTTTGCACACTCGGAATAGTTTCCGTGGTACCCAGGGCGTCGTGTCCTGTTTTCATATTTTGCGTGCCCGGACTCGGTTTCGACGGTACCGAACGCGTCGGCACCCGTTTTCATGTTTACGCGCCCAGACTCGGTTTCGACGGTTCCAAGGGCATCATATCCCGTTTTCATGTTTTGCATGCCCGGACTCGTTTTCGGCGGTACCGAGGGCGTCGTGTCCCGTTTTCATGTTTTGCGCGCCCGGACTCGGTTTCGACGGCACCGAGGGCATCATGTCCCATTTTCATTTTTTTCGCTCCCGGACTAGATTTCGACGGTACCGAGGGAGTCGAGTCTCGTTTTCAAGTTTTACGCACCCGGACTCGTTTTTCGTGTCTTGTTTTCATGTTTTATGTGCCCGGACTCGGTTTCGACGGTACCGAAGGCGTCGACACCCGTTTTCATGCTTTACGTGCCCGGACTCGGTTTCGACAGTACCGAGGGCGTCATGTCCCGTTTTCATGTTTTGCGCGCCCGGACTCGTTTTCGGCGGTATCGAGGGCGTCGTGTCCCGTTTTCATGTTTTTCGCTCCCGGACTAGTTTTCGACGGTACCGAGGGCGTCGGGTCCCATTATCAAGATTTGCGCTCCCCGACTCATTTTCGGCGTTACCGAGGGCGTCGGGTCCCGTTTTGATCTTTTGCGCGCCCGAACTTATTATCGGCGGTACCGAAGGCGTCGGCACCCGTTTTCATGTTTTGCGCCCGTACTCGGTTTCGACGGTACTGAGGGTGTCATGTCCCGTTTTCATGTTTTTCGCTCCCGGACTTGTTTTTGACGGTACCGAGGGAGTCGGGTCCCGTTTTCAAGTTTTACGCGCCCGAACTCGTTTTCCGTGGTACGGAGGGCGTCATGTCATGTTTTCATGTTTTGCGTGCCCGGACTCGGTTTCGACGGTACCGAATGCGTCGACACCCGTTTTCATGCTTTACGAGCCCGGACTCGGTTTCGACGGTAGCGAGGGCGTCATGTCTCGTTTTCATGTTTTGCGCGCCCTAACTCGTTTTCGGCGGAACCGAGGGTGTCGTGTCCCGTTTTCATGTTTGCTCGGACTTATTTTCGGCGGTACCGTTGGCGTCGGCTCCCATTTTCATGTTTTGCCCGCCTGGACTCGTTGTCGGCGGTACCGAGGGCGTCGGGTCCCGTTTTCCTGTTTTGCGCGCCCCGACTCATTTTTTGCGGTAATGAGGGCCCCGGGTCCCGTTTTCATGTTTTGCGCGCCCGTACTTATTTCCGTCGGTACCGAAGGCGTCGGCACTCGTTTTTTGTTTTGCATGCCAGGACTCGTTTTCGACGGTACTGAGGGCGTCATGTCCTATTTTCATGTTTTACACGCCGGGACTTATTTTCAGCGGTACCGAGGGCGTCGGGTCCCATTTTCAAGTTTTGTGCGCCCGTACTTATTTTCGACGATACCGAAAGCGTCGCAACTATTTTCTTAGATTGCGCGCACAGAGCCTTTTCAGTGGTACGGAGGGCGTTGGTGCCCATATTCATGTTTTGCGTGCCAGGACTCATTTTCGGTGTTATCGAGGGCGTCAGCACCTGTTTTTCATGTTTTGCGCGCTCGGAAGAGTTTTCGGCGGTACCGAGGGAGTCGCGTCTCGCTTTCATGTTGTGCTAGCCCGGACTCAGTTTTGATGGTACCGAGGACGTCATGTCCCGTTTTAATGTTTTGTGCTCCCGGACTCATTTTCGGCGGTACCGAGGGCGTCGGCTCCCGTTTTGATGTATTGCGCGCCCAAAATCGTTTTCGTCGATGCTGAGGGAGTCTTGTACCGTTTTCATATTTTACGCGCCCGGACTCGATTTCGACGGTACCGAGGGCGTCGGGTCTCGTTTTCATGTTTTGCGCGCCAGGACTCATTTTCCGTGGTACCGAGGGCATCGTGTCCTGTTTTCATGTTTTGCGTGCCAGGACTCGGTTTCGACGGTACCGAAGGCGTCGGCACCCGTTTTCATGCTTTACGCGCCCGGACTCGGTTTCGACGGTACCGAGGGCGTCCTGTCCCGTTTTCATGTTTTGCATGCCCGGACTAGTTTTCGGCGGTACTGAGGGCGTCGTGTCCCGTTTTCATGTTTGCACGGACTCGTTTTCGACTTTAACGATGGCGTTGGCTCCCGTTTTCATGTTTTGCGCGTCCGGACTCGTTTTTCGTGGTACCGAGGGCGTCGTGTCCCGTTTTCATGTTTTCCGCGCCCCGACACATTTTCGGCAGTAACGAGGGCCTCGGGTCCCGTTTTCATTTTTTGCACGCCCGTACTTATTTTGGGCGATACCGAAGGCGTCTACACCCGTTTTCTTGTTTTGCGTCGGGACTTGTTTTCGGCGGTACCGAGAGCGTCGTGTCCCGTTTTCATGTTTTGCGCGCCCGGACTAATTTTCGGCGGTATCGAGGGCGTCGGCCCCCGTCTTCATGCTTTGCGTGCCCGGACTCTGTTTCGACTATACCGAGGGCGTCATGTCCCGTTTTCATGTTTTGCGCGCTCAGACTCCTTTTCGGCGATACCGACGGCGTCAGCTCCTGTTTTCTTGCTTGGCGCGCACAGACTCGTTTTCAGCGGTACCGAGGGCGTCGGCACCCGTTTTCATGTTTTGTGCGCTCGGAATAGTTTTCGACGGTACCGAGGTGGTCGGCACCCTTTTTCATGTTTTGCGCGCCCGGACTAGTTTTCGGCGGTACCGAGGGAGTTGGGTCCCGTTTTCAAATTTTGCGCGCCCGGACTCGTTTTCAATGGTACCGAGGGCGTCGGGTCCCGTTAACTAGTTATGCTCGCCCCGACTCATTTTCGGCGTTAACGAGGGCGTTGGGTCCCTTTTTCATGTTTTGCGCGCCCGGACTCGGTTTCGGCGGTAGCGAAGGCATCGACACCATTTTTCATGTTTTGCGCGCCCCGACTCCGTTTCGACGACACCGAGGGCGTCATGTTACTTTTTCATGTTTTTCGCTCTCGGACTAGTTTTCGACGGTACCGAGGGAGTCGGGTCCCGTTTTCAAGTTTTGCGCGCCCGGATTCGTTTTCGACAGGACCGAGGGCGTCGAGTCCCGTTATCAAGTTTTGCGCGCTCCGACTCATTTTCAACCTTAACGAGGGCGTCGTGTCCCGTTTTAATGTTTTGCGTGCCCGAACTTATTATCGGCGATACCGAAGGCGTCGGCACCCGTTTTGATGTTTTGCGCGCCCGGACTCGGTTTCGACGGTACCGAGGGTGTCATGTCCCGTTTTCATGTTTTTCGCTCCCGAACTTGTTTTCGACGGTACTGAGGGAGTCGGGTCCCGTTTTCAAGTTTTACGCGCCCGGACTCGTTTTCGGCGGTACCGAGGGCGTCGGGTCCCGTTATCAAGTTTTGCGCGCCCCGACTCATTTTCGGCGTTAACGAGGGCGTCGTGACCCGTTTTAATGTTTTGCGTGCCCGAACTTATTATCGGCGATACCGAAGGCGTCGGCACCCGTTTTCTTGTTTTGCACGCACGGACCCATTTCGGCAGTACTGAGGGCGTTGGTGCCCATTTTCATGTTTTGCGCGCCCGGGCTCGTTTTCGTCGGTACCGAGGGCGTCGACACCCATTTTCATGCTTTGCGCTCCCGGAATCAGTTTCGACGGTACCGATGGCGTCGTGTCCCGTTTTCATGTTTTGCGATGCCAGACTCGTTTTCGGCGGTACCTGATGTTGGTGTTGTATCAAATACTATTTATACTTTCCTAATCCCAGTTTTACGTCGCACCAAACGACGGTCAATTGCAGATCAGGGTCGAACCACAGAGACGGGACTTACTTCTAAACCGACTTTAATTTGGACTCGAAAACTATTTTTGGTATTTTTGTATAAAATGGGGGGTTGTAAGCAATTGTTTTGATTAAGGAATCCTAAGTAATTAAAAGACAATTAAAAATAGAGAGTAAACAAGTGCAAATAAAATTTTGGTTTTAAACTTAACTATAAAAGGTATTCCTAGGGAGTTCGGGATCAATTGTTGCTCTGGATCAATGGTCAACTACCCGTTCATTACTATGAACGACCCGCCAACATAGGTATGCGACCCGTTTAGTGTCCTGAACGACTCGCAGAGGGCATGCTAGGTAAACAATATCGATGTTTGCAGGGCGTTCAGTGTCCTGAACTACCTGCAGACATTGGTCTTGTCGCTGTTCAACAGCGCTGACAGATGGTCAACTACCCGTTCAGTGTCCTGAACGACCAGTTGACATCTGCCAGACAGCCGTCAAACCAATTAACATAGGCTTCTATCGTGTATTATGAACGTTCAATGAAACTAATGGTCAGATTGACTCCTCAACTTTCGTGTGTTGGACTTTATAATGTTATTATTATATTAAAACATTTCTAGGATTATGACTAACCCTAAATCAACTTGTTTTATACCTAAGTTCCGTTAATACCGTCGTATAACGCAATTTCCCCTCTCAGGTACTTATGGATCCGAAGATCAACTCAAGCAATGCATAAAATAAAGGTTGGTCAGTTGATATTAACAACCACACCGGACTTGGCCTTCGTCCGCGGGTTTACCATACAAAACAACAATCAATTCATGCAAAGATATTATTAACGTGCAACAAGTTGAACATAATACAACAATAAAAACGTGGCATAATCATCAATCCATTCACAACAATCTACCCTAATCCCTAAGAACAAGTAAACTACTCAGTCATGACAAAAGAACACAAAGAAAAGTAAAGAAAATAAGAGATCATGTTGATAAAATCGAAGATCTCAAGATGAGCGAGGTGCTGTCTTCGTGGTCGAATTTCTCTCGAAATTCGTGCTCTCCAAGGTTGGTAGCCGCCTCCAATCTCTTCCCTTGAAACCCTACCAGATCCTCCCCCGAATCCCTGCAGAAACTCTCCTTTTATAAGCCCCAAAACGCGTCTCCAAAACAGATCTTCAGCAGATTTCCTTCAAAATCGGGCGGTGCCTTCAACTACCCGTTGACGGTGGTGAACGACTCGTTGGGTCTTGTTCGCCACGTAAAATCGGATGCGCCATTTACATTGATGTATGCCAATACCGAGTGTACGGTGGTGCAAATCCAATGTGGACGACCCGTTGGTAATGGTGAGCGACTCGCATACATCAATGTTCCAATGTGGAACTACTCGCCGCCTGCGCAACAACACCGCCGAACCGATCGCGAGACAATGGTGGACGACCCGTTGACCTCGCTTAGGGCCTCTACATGACATCCCGCCTTCCGAAGCACTTTTTCGGTTGTCGGTTTTACTTGGCCAACTGTACAAACCAAGGGACGATTGTTTGGGAACACCGGGACAATCCCGCAACCACGTTCATCCGTTGTTTTGCTAGGTCAAATGAACTCAACCTAGGTTACGACATTTCTGGCACTTCGCAACTAGCCATATGTGGAATCTTCCTAACTCTCAATGATTGGAAGTGAAAAGTGGATGTGTACATGTTTTTGTGGACTCTCACAAGTCACTCCGCTAGGCACTTTGCGTGCTTTGGTAGACTCACTTTTCTCTCAATATCACTCTCAACTGGTGTTTAGTGTGTGTATGGTAAGACTTTCACCATTCTCGTTGTTTTGACGCAAGCGCCAGGCACAACGAGTAGTCCTTTGTTCTGACCCCTCCAAGATCACACGAAGTGAACTCATCTTTGGGCGTGCAGTGCTTTTTCTTGGATATAACACCAAACACCAAAGGATTTAGCAAAAAGCCGGGTTCCCTTGTGACCCAATGGAACCTGTGAGGGACAGGCGCCAAACCCTGTCCATTCTAATTATTCCCGGTCGGAATGGACAACACCGGGGCTGCGTCTTTCGACACACGCGGCTATGCCTTTCTGTGGAACTCAGATGTTTCATTTAAAGTGGGTGAAGTGTGTATCAGTGTACATATATGTGGAATCTCACATCTCTCCAATAATTTGTGCCTTTGGCATTTTGGTAGATCTCACATTTCACTCATTATTCCACTCAATTGGTGCGTGTTGGTAAGTTTCACCATGGTGAGTTTCCCCATTTAGATAAGTTCAAGAAACACGTACCAGAAAGGCAGAAAAGTGCTCCAAAAGTCGGGATTTCATAATATTTCGAATCTGCAAGTCAAGAAAGAGGTACAACATGACAAATGCAATGATATGCCCTAAATTATAATTAATTGGACCAATAAAGCTTAAGTTTATACTAAAAGGCACGGTTTTACCCTAAAGAATATGTGTGTAAAATACACACATCAGTACCGATGGCGTCGTGTCCCGTTTTCATGTTTTGCGTGCTCGAAATCATTTTCAGCGGTGCCGAGAGAGTCGTGTCCCGTTTTCATGTTTTGCGCGCCCGGATTTGGTTTCGGCGGTATCGAGGGCGCCGTCTCCCGTTTTCAAGTTTTGCGCGCCCGGACTTGTTTTCAGCGGTACCGACGGCGTCGTGTCCCGTTTTCATGTTTTGCGCGCCCGAACTCGTTTTCGGTGATACCGAGGGCGTCGACTCTTGTTTTCATGTTTTGCGCGCCCAGAATCATTTTCAGCGGTGCCGAGGGAGTCGTGTCACGTTTTCATGTTTTGCGCGCCCGGATTTGGCTTCGGCGGTACCGGGGGCGCCGGCTCCCGTTTTCATGTTTTGCGCGCACAGAGCCATTTTAGCGGTATGAAGGGCGTTGGTGCCCATATTCATGTTTTGCACGCCCGGACTCATTTTCATCGGTACCGAGGGCGTCAGCTCCTATTTTCATATTTTGCGCGCCCGGACTCTGTTTCGGCGGTACCGAGGGCGTCGACTCCCGTTTTCATGATTTGCGCGCCCAGACTCGTTTTCCGTGGTACCGAGGGCGTCGTGTTCTGTTTTCAAGTTTTACGTGCCCGGACTCGTTTTCGACGGTACCGACGGCGTCGGCACCCATTTTCATGCCTTACGCGCTGGGACTCGGTTTCGACGGTAGCGAGGGCGTCGTGTCCCGTTTTCATGTTTTGCGAGCCCGGACTCGTTTTTGGCGGTACCAAGGGCGTCGGGTCCCGTTTTCAAGTTTTGCCCGCCCCGACTCATTTTCGACGGTAACGAGGTCATCGGGTCTCGTTTTCTAATTTTGCGCGCCCGAACATATATTTGACGGTACCGAAGGCGTCGGCACACGTTTTCTTGTATTGCGCGCCCGGACTTGTTTTCCACGGTATAGAGGGCCTCGTGTCTTGTTTTCATGTTTTGCATGCCCAGACTCGTTTTCGCCGGTACCGAGGGCGTTGGTGCCCATTTTCATGTTTTGCGCACTCGGAATAGTTTTCGGCGGTAGCGAGGGAGTCGTGTGCCGTTTTCATGTTTTGCGCGCCCGGACTAGGTATCGGCGGTACCGAGGGCGTCGGCGCATGTTTTCATGCTTTGCGCGCCCGTACTCGGTTTCCATGGTACCGCGGGCGTCGTGTCCTGTTTTCATGTTTTGCGTGCCCGGACTCGGTTTCGACGGTACCGAACGCGTCGGCACCCGTTTTCATGCTTTACGCGCCCAGACTCGGTTTCGACGGTCCCGAGGGCGTCATGTCCCGTTTTCATGTTTTGCATGCCCGGACTCGTTTTCGGCGGTACCGAGGGCGTCGCGTCCCGTTTTCATGTTTTGCACACCCGGACTCGGTTTCGACGGCACCGAGGGCATCATGTCCCGTTTTCATTTTTTCCCTCCCGGACCAGTTTTCGACGGTAGCGAGGGTGTCGGGTCTCGTTTTCAAGTTTTACGCGTCCGGACTCGTTTTTCGTGGTACAGAGGGCGTCATGTCCTGTTTTCATGTTCTGCGTGCCCGGACTCGGTTTCGACGGTACCGAAGACGTCGACAACCGTTTTCATGCTTTATGCGCCCGGACTAGGTTTCGACATTACCGAGGGCGTCATGTTCCGTTTTCATGTTTTGCGCGCCCGGACTCGTTTTCGGCGGTACCGAGGGCGTCGTGTCCCGTTTTCAAGTTTTTCGCTCCAGGACTAGTTTTCGACGGTACCGAGGGCGTCGGGTCCCGTTATCAAGTTTTGCGCGCCCCGACTCATTTTCGGCGTTAACGAGGGCGTCAGGTCCCGTTATCAAGTTTTGCGCGCCCGGACTCCGTTTCGACGGCACCGAGGGCGTCATGTTCCTTTTTCATGTTTTTCGCTCCCGGACTAGTTTTCGACGGCACCGAGGGCGTCGAGTCCCGTAATCAAGTTTTGCGCGCCCCGACTCATTTTCGGCGTTAACGAGGGCGTCGGGTCCCGTTTTGATCTTTTGCGCGCCCGAACTTATTATCGGCGGTACCGAAGGCGTCGGCACCCTTTCTCATGTTTTGCGCGCCCGGACTCGGTTTCGACGGTACCGAGGGCGTCATGTCCCGTTTTCATGTTTTTCGCTCCCAGACTTGTTTTCGACGGTACCGAGGGAGTCGGGTCCCGTTTTAATGTTTTGCGCGCCCGAACTCATTATCGGCGGTATCGAAGGCGTCGGCACCTGTTTTCTTGTTTTGCGCGCACAGACTTGTTTTTGGCGGTACCGACGGCGTCGGGTCCCGTTTTCATGTTTTGCACGCCCCGACTCATTTTCGACGTTAGCGAGGACATCGGGTCCCGTTTTCTTGTTTTGCGCGCCCGAACTTATATTCGGCGGTACCGAAGGCGTCGGAACACGTTTTCTTATTTTGCGCGCCCAGACTTGTTTTCCACGGTACCGAGGGATTCGTGTCTTGTTTTCATGTTTTGCATGCCCGGACTCGTTTTCGGCGGTACCGAGGGCGTCGCGTCCCGTTTTCATGTTTTGCACACCCGGACTCGGTTTCGACGGCACCGAGGGCATCATGTCCCGTTTTCATTTTTTTCCCTCCCGGACTAGTTTTCGACGGTACCGAGGGAGTCGGGTCTCGTTTTCAAGTTTTACGCGCCCGGACTCATTTTTCGTGGTACAGAGGGCGTCGTGTCCAGTTTTCATGTTTTGCGTGCCCGGACTCGGTTTCGACGGTACCGAAGGCGTCGACACCCGTTTTCATGCTTTATGCGCCCGGACTCGGTTTCGACGTTTCCGAGGGCGTCATGTCCCGTTTTCATGTTTTGCGCGCCCGGACTCGTTTTCGGCGGTACCGAGGGCGTCGTGTCCCGTTTTCATGTTTTTCGCTCCCGGACTAGTTTTCGACGGTACCGAGGGCGTCGGGTCCCGTTATCAAGTTTTGCGCGCCCCGACTCATTTTCGGCGTTAACGAGGGCGTCAGGTCCCGTTATCAAGTTTTGCGCGCCCCGACTCATTTTCGGCGTTAACGAGGGCGTCGTGTCCTGTTTTAATGTTTTGCGCGCTCGAACTTATATTCGGCGGTACCGAAGGCATCGACACACATTTTCTTGTTTTGCGCGCCCTGACTTGTTTTCCACGGTACCGAGGGCTTCGTGTTTTGTTTTCATGTTTTGCATGCCCGGACTCATTTTCGCCGGTACCGAGGGTGTTGGTGCCCATTTTCATGTTTTGCGCACTCGGAATAGCTTTCGACGGTACCGAGGGAGTCGTGCCCCGTTTTCATGTTTTGCGCGCCCGGACTCGATTTCGACGACACCGAGGGCATCATGTCCCGTTTTCATTTTTTTCGCTCCCGGACTAGTTTTCAACGGTACCGAGGGCGTCGGGTCCCGTTATCAAGTTTTGCGCGCCCGACTCATTTTCGGCGTTAACGAGGGCGTCGGGTCCCATTTTCATGTTTTGCGTGCCCGGACTCCGTTTTGACGGCACCGAGGGCGTCATGTTCCTTTTTCATGTTTTTCGCTCCCGGACTAGTTTTCAACGGCACCGAGGGCGTCGAGTCCCGTAATCAAGTTTTGCGCGCCCCGACTCATTTTCGGCGTTAACGAGGGTGTCGGGTCCCGTTTTGATCTTTTGCGCGCCCGAACTTATTATCGGCGGTACCGAAGGCGTCGGCACCCGTTCTCATGTTTTGCGCGCCCGGACTCTGTTTCGATGGTACCAAGGGCGTCATGTCCCGTTTTCATGTTTTTCGCTCCAAGACTTGTTTTCGACGGTACCGAGGGAGTCGGGTCCCGTTTTAATGTATTGCGCGCTCGAACTTATTATCGGCGGTACCGAAGGCGTCGGCACCCGTTTTTTTGTTTTGCGCGCACGGACTCGTTTTTGGCGGTACCGACGGCGTCGGGTCACATTTTCAAGTTTTGCATGCCCCGACTCATTTTCGACGTTAACGAGGACATCGGGGCCCGTTTTCATGTTTTGCACGCCCGAACTTATATTCGGCGGTACCGAAGGCGTCGGAACATGTTTTCTTATTTTGCGCGGCCGGACTTGTTTTCCACGGTACCGAGGGATTCGTGTCTTGTTTTCATGTTTTGCATGCCCGGACTCGTTTTCGCCGGTACCGAGGGCGTTGGTGCCCATTTTCATGTTTTGCGCACTCGGAATAGTTTTCGGCGGTACCCAGGGAGTCGTGTCCTGTTCTCATGTTTTGCACGCCCGGACTAGGATTCGGCGATACCGAGGGCGTCGGCACACGTTTTCATGCTTTGCGCGCCCGTACTCGGTTTCCGTGGTACCGAGGGCGTCGTGTCCTGTTTTCATGTTTTACGTGCCCGGACTCGGTTTCGACGGTACCGAAGGCGTCGGCACCCGTTTTCATGCCTTACACGCCCAGACTCGGTTTCGACGGTTCCGAGGTCGTCATGTCCCGTTTTCATGTTTTGCGTGCCCGGCCTCGGTTTCGGCGGTACGGAAGGCGTCAGCACCCTTTTTCATGTTTTGCGCGGCCGGACTCCGTTTCGACGGCACCGAGGGCGTCATGTTCCTTTTCATGTTTTTCGTTCCCGGACTAGTTTTCGACGGTAGCGAGGGCGTCGGGTCCCGTTATCAAGTTTTGCGCGCCTCGACTCATTTTCGGCGTTAACGAAGGCGTCGGGTCCCGTTTTGGTTTTTTTGCGCGCCCGAACTTATTATCGGCAGGACCGAAGGCGTCGGCACCCGTTTTCATGTTTTGCGCGCCCGAACTCGGTTTCGACGGTGCCGAGGGCGTCATGTCCCGTTTTCATGTTTTTCGCTCCCGGACTTGTTTTCGACGGTACCGAGGGAGTCGGGTCCCGTTTTCAAGTTTTGCCTGCCGGGACTCGTTTTCGGCGGTAGCGAGTGCGTCGGGTCCCGTTATCAAGTTTTGCGCGCCCCGACTCATTTTCGGCGTTAACGAAGGCGTCGGGTCCCGTTTTGATATTTTGCGCGCCCGAACTTATTATCGGCAGTACAGAAGTCGTCGGCAAACGTTTTCTTGTTTTGCGCGGCCGGACTTGTTTTCCACGGTACCGAGGGCTTCGTGTCTTGTTTTCATGTTTTGCGCACTCAGAATAGTTTTCGGCGGTAGCGAGGGAGTCGTGTCCCGTTCTCATGTTTTGCGCGCCCGGACTAGGTTTCGGCGGTATTGAGGGCGTCAGCACACGTTTTCATGCTTTGCGCGCCCGTACTCGGTTTCCATGGTACCGAGGGCGTCGTGTCCTGTTTTCATGTTTTACGTGCCCGGACTCGGTTTCGACGGTACCGAAGGCGTCGGCACCCGTTTTCATGCCTTACACGTCCAGACTCGGTTTCGACGGTCCCGAGGGCGTCATGTCCCGTTTTCATGTTTTGCATGCCCGTACTCGTTTTCGGCGGTTCCGAGGGCGTCGTGTCCCATTTTCATGTTTTGCACGCCTGGACTCGGTTTCGACGGCACCGAGGGCATCATGTCCCGTTTTCTTTTTTTTCGCTCCAGGACTAGTTTTCGACGGTACCGAGGAGTCGGGTCCTGTTTTCAAATTTTACCTGCCCGGACTCGTTTTCAACGATACCGAGGGCGTCGGGTCCCGTTATCAAGTTTTGCGCGCCCCGACTCATTTTCGGCGTTAACGAGGGCGTCGGGTCCCGTTTTCATGTTTTGCGCGCCCGGACTCCGTTTCGACGGCACCGAGGGCGTCATGTTCCTTTTTCATGTTTTTCGCTCCCGGACTAGTTTTCGACGGTACCAAGGAGTCGGGTCCCGTTTTCAAGTTTTGCGCGCCCGGACTCGTTTTCGACGGTCCCGAGGGCGTCGGGTCCCGTTATCAAGGTTTGCGCGCCCCGACTCATTTTCGGCGTTAACGAGGGTGTCGGGTCCCGTTTTGTTCTTTTGAGCGCCGGAAATTATTATTGGCGGTACCGAAGGCGTCGGCACCCGTTTTCATGTTTTGCGCGCCCGTACTCGGTTTTGACGGTACCGAGAGCGTCATGTCCCGTTTTCATGTTTTTCGCTCCCGGACTTGTTTTCGACGGTAGCGAGGGAGTCGGGTCCCGTTTTCAAGTTTTGCGCGCCCGGACTCGTTTTCGGCGGTCCCGGGGGCGTCGGGTCCCGTTATCAAGTTTTGCGCGCTCCGACTCATTTTCAGCGTTAACGAGGGCGTCGGGTCCCGTTTTAATGTATTGCGCGATCGAACTTATTTTCGGCGGTACTGAAGGCGTCGGCACCCGTTTACTTGTTTTGCGCGCACGGACTCGTTTTTGGCGGTATCGAGGGCGTCGGGTCCCGTTTTCAAGTTTTGCACGCCCCGACTCATTTTCGACGGTAACGAGGGCATCGGGTCTCATTTTCTTGTTTTGCGCGCCCGAACTTATATTCGGCGGTACCGAAGGCGTCGGTACACGTTTTCTTATTTTGCGCGCCCGGACTCGTTTTCCACGGTACCGAGGGCTTCGTGTCTTGTTTTCATGTTTTGCATGCCCGGACTAGTTTTCACCGGTACCGAGGGCATTGGTGCCCATTTTCATGTTTTGCTCACTCGGAATAGTTTTCGGCGGTACCGAGGGAGTCGTGACACGTTTTCATGTTTTGCGCGCCCGGACTAGTTTTCGGCGGTACCGAGGGCGTCGGCATACGTTTTCATGCTTTGCATGCCCGTACTCGGTTTCCATGGTACCGAGGGCGTCGTGTCCTGTTTTCATGTTTTACGTGCCCGGACTCGGTTTCGACGGTACCGAAGGCGTCTACACCCGTTTTCATGCTTTACGCGCCCAGACTCGGTTTCGACGGTTCCGAGTGCGTCATGTCCCGTTTTCATGTTTTGCATGCCCGGACTCGTTTTCGGCGGTACCGAGCGCGTCGTGTCCCGTTTTCATGTTTTGCACGCCCGGACTCGGTTTCGACGGCACCGAGGGCATCATGTCCCATTTTCATTTTTTTTCCCTCCCGGACTAGTTTTCGACGGTACTGAGGGAGTCGGGTCTCGTTTTCATGTTTTACGCGCCCGGACTCGTTTTTCGTGGTACAGAGGGCGTCGTGTCCCGTTTTCATGTTTTGCGTGCCCAGACTCGGTCTCAACGGTTCCGAAAGCGTCGACACCCGTTTTCATGCTTTACGCGCCCGGACTCGGTTTCGACGTTACCGAGGGCGTCATGTCCCGTTTTCATGTTTTGCGCGCCCGGACTCGTTTTCGGCGGTAGCGAGGGCGTTGTGTCCCGTTTTCATGTTTTTCGCTCCCGGACTAGTTTTCGACGGTAGCGAGGGCGTCGGGTCCCGTTATCAAGTTTTGCGCGCCCCGACTCATTTTCGGCGTTAACGAGGGCGTCGGGTCCCGTTTTGATCTTTTGCGCGCCCGAACTTATTATCGGCGGTAGCGAAGGCGTCGGCACCCTGTTTACCCCTGAAAGGTTGAAGGAAGAAATACAAGAGAGAAAGCCAAGATTAAACCCTATGAGCTGAAGCAGTACAATCCCTGTACTACATGGAATAGTATCAATGCCAAGCCAGTATTTTGATACAACCAATCATGAGAAATCCCAATGTGATTTTTGCTTTCAAGGCCGACCCGGTGCCAAAGTCATGAGCAACCACCTAACCATGCTTTAATTTGTGTCAATTGCTTGATAAGTAGTCACTCCATGACCAAATTACCCTCATGTTAAGGGATTGAAAGTCAATTTCACAAGACCGATCAGTGCAAAGCCGGGAGCAACCATCGATCAAGTCTAGATTTGTATTAATTGTCGATAAGTAGTCAGCATTTGATCAAATCAAACCCTAATGAATATCAATATAAGTCTAATTGGTATTTAGTTAGGGTGGTTTCTGCAGAGAGAGAGAATTGGCAGAGACACTGAGCTACAACTGATAAATAGGGATTTTATAAGAATAAAACAGGGTTTTATTGATCATGGAATTTTTAGCACAAGCAGACAGGGGTAAAAATGGAATATAAAAATACAGAGGTGATTATCATGAATTTAGAGAATTTTGGTAAAAATTTCATGATTTTTGGATAAAGTGAACTATTAAAATAAATTGAGAGAAGAAAATCAGGGCAATCTGAAGGCTAGGATTAATCAAGGGGTTTCTTGGGTGCAACTTGGAGCTGAAGAACCATCTGGGTGCAAGTTGGAGCTGCCAAACAAGGGAGACACCTTGATGGCGCTGAAGAGAGTTTGAAAAGAAGTGGATAATTTGCATGAACTTGGTGCACGGCTGATGTCTCTCATTAACCATGACTTGTGGGGCCGGATTCCGTGTGCCAGGTCCACCTGAGCCGCACCATTTCTCCTCTTCATTGCCTTCACTGCCGCTGGACCCCACCAAAACAGAAAACGTCCCCTTCCCTGCTGTGTTCATCTCTTCTCTGCTGAACTCGATTTTTCTTCGACAAAATGCAACCGAAAATGGAAAAGCACTCAAACGGCGACGGAATTTGACAAATAATATACCGTTGGAAAGCCCTTGGCGAGGAGAATCCATTGAATCAATTTATTTTGAAGATGATGCACTGTACAACACTCGCATCAGAGGTAAAGGGATTCGGGTTTAAAATCCAATTGGATGATCTGGGGATTAATTGGACAAATTGGCAGTTTGGGAGGCACTATGTGGGTCCCACGATTCAGTTAGGACCGTTACTGGCATCAATTAGTTACTATTTGCACAATTTCCTCAATGAGATGGGTGCACGAGATTATGAGCTGAGTTTAACAGTAAGTATGAATTGGCGTTTGAGAAAAGGAAAACTGGGATTATACCAAAGAGCAGAGGCAGTTATTGTTAATTGCCACGCTGGCAATCCAAACCTGAGATTTGCTCATGAGAAACACAACTAAAATCAGCCCACACCATTGGATTAATAAAAGAGAGGTTGAGATGTCGCCATGTCAGCGATCCATGGACTCAAGAAACACAAATTGTGTTACAAGGAAACACAACTTGGCAGTTGAACTTCGGTTAACTGCTATATATACCCCAATGGAAGAAAGAAGTAAAAAAAGGACACAATGCAATTCTTGATTTCCACTCCATTGCTTTTCTTCCTCTCCCTCTCTAGATCGAAGGTTTATTAAACTCATACAAGGGATTCAATGGCAAAGAACGAGAGAAATAATGAGGGAATGATCAAGATCCCGAAGAAGAGAAGAAGACAATTTGATCAATTGATAGAAGATTCATTTGAATCTCTCAATTAGATTGAATTAGAATTCTACAAGCTTATCCTCTGCCATTTATATTGAGCTAAGTACCTCTATATTTTTTTTTTTTTTTTTTTTTTTTTTTTTTTTAGAATGTAATTCCTTGAGAAGATTATTGCTATTCTATTATTGAAAATATGAATTCTTTTTCTGCATTTCTTGATTTATCATCCTGCTTACCTCCTTCTTCCTACTAATTTCTTCTACCTTTTCTTTTCTGAAGCATTATTCATAGGATTTATATAAAGAAATTGGGCTAATACAAAGTAGTCGAAGTGCTTATAGTACTCCTACTCTCTTAATTGACTAGTAGTAGGCACCATATGCCTCCTAGTCTTAGCTGGTGATTTGATCAAACTTCTTGGCCAGCCAAGGTCAGAGGTTATGTCCTAAAAAAAAAAAGAAGAAGAAAACAAGCAGACAAAAAATAGAAGATAGCTGTTGAACTCGGTATAGGTCAAATCCACAGAATTACTATGGCAATTACAATTGGGATAAGTACAGAGAGAGATAAGGAGTACTACAGTCAGCAATTATAATGAAATTAATAGAGTTCATAAGGAAGTTGCTAAAGAAATGCAAACTGACACTTAGCACTATTATTGAAAGAAAATACAAAAACATTCTTAATCAATGCCTCACTTGGAATTGATAGATGTAACATAGAGATTGAGATTGACATTACAAAATTCAGAGAAAATCAATCCAATTATGTGTCTGGATGCTAAAAAGGGTAATCAGAAACTCATCAGTACCGAATTGGTACCGATGAGCAAAACGGTACCGGCCTAATCAGAAACCCACCGTACTGATTTGTGATCAACCCTCATCTATGAGCTGCTGGTACAGAGGCGATGCTGATAATCTCATCCGATCAAAGAGGCGGAGCTCCAGTCGCCGGAAACATCTATCGGCACGAATCTTGATATAGCTGTAAGAGAGGCAGTCAGTGAGACACGGTCATATGATCTTTAAAATGCGAGTTTGTATCCTGATACGCGTGCACGAACATTGAGGCGGATCTGATGGCATCTGGATGATCAAGTTTAAAAGAAGGGATATTGAGCGAATCCAGGCCTTTTGTTTTTATGTACTAATCCTAAAGAGATCCAACGGCTTCAAGTAATTAATGAGATAAAAGTGAAGCCGGCCCAAGCCCAAAGCAAGTTGAAAAAAAAAAAAATAAGTGAAAAATGATATGGGCCTAACTCGAGAATAAAAAAAAACAATAATAATAAAACTGGCCCAATCTGTTAGACCCATTAATGATATAGAATAAATAAATAATTTGAAAATGCTATTGAACTCCAAATTGACTCAAATTTGTTTCTAAAATTTTCTTATTTTTCATACTATTTTTCTATACAATAATATTCCAGTTTTAAAAATATAATCATGATAAAACAATTTAAAAGCAAAATACATTACATATATTGATATAGTTGACCTAGCTTTGACTTGTCATTTTAAATACTATAAAAATTCCAAAAATACAAATAAAAATCATAAATAATAACTAGATATATTTTAGTGATTTTTCAAGTGATTTTCCATGAAATAATAATGATGATAGTAATATACTATAATAAATAATGAGATTAGCTATATTCTTTGATAAATAAACAAAAAAAATAATAATGATAATAGATATTATATTGATATTTTCTGTAAAAAGAATAATGAAAATAAATAGCACAAAATATACAAAATATACTACTATGGTAATAAATAGTAAAATACATTTTCTTCTATAATAAAGAATGATAATATAGTTTTATAATATGAATTGTATTTCTTTTGTTATTTCTATGCAAATATACAATAAAAATACTTTTGATGAATAAAATGTAAATAAAATAATAGTTATAATAAAAGTATAATAAATTTCATCTCTTATAGCTATTTTTCAACTAATAATAGTAATAATAAAAAAAAATCTTATATTTTTCTATAGATAGTAAATAGAAATAATAAAAATAGATATAATGAATAATATAATAAATAGGATAGAATATTAGTAATGATTTCTTTTAGCTATTATAGATATTAAAAATAAAAAATATAATAAAAATAATAATGGTAAAATAGTATAGCTAACCACCTTTTAATTTTGTAAATGATTCTTACATAATGAATAGTATTTCAATATAATAGAATATAATAATAAAATCCTATTACTTTAGCTATTATGAACATTTTAAAAATACAAATAAAAATCATAGCCATTTTATTTTCTATTATTTTAGTAAGTGATTTTCTATAGAATAAATAGAGTTTAGAAATAATAAAAATAAAATTCTACTATTCTAGCTATTGTAAAAAAATCCCAAAAATATAAATAAAGTTCTAAGTTAATAGCTACCCATGTTCTATTATCTTTGTAAATAGTTTTCTACATAGATAAATAACATTCAAAAAATAATAATAATAATAATAATAATAATAATAATAATAATAATAATAATAAATAAATGCATCTTTATAATAGAGGTAATAATAAAAGATATTATATGGGCTTTGTATATTTTTGAGATGAATAAAAATGCTCACACAAGGAGTGTAGAGTCACATGAGAATATTTGCACAACATTTAGAAAGATACGTCGAGACAAGAAAATCTCGACACTTGATGAAGAATAATAAGATACGTTGAGACACGAACATCTTGACGTGGGATGATTAAGGCTTCGATAGCAATATGAAGAAGATGCGTTGAGACAAGAACATCTTGACGTGAGAAGATTAAGGCTTCAATAGCAACCTGAGAAGATACATCGAGACAGGAACATCTTGATGTTTGATGAAGAATAACCAGAGCTACGATACTAACATGAAGATATACGTTGACTCTGAAGAAGAAGAACATTAAGATGTCCTAGAGAGGTGACATCTTAATGATTCGCTGCCATGAGCAAGTAACTCATGATTGAATATGCTCACACAAGGGGTGTAGGGCTACATAGTAATTTTGCACAAGTAATGCAACCCATAGAATGATTAGTCGAGACAAGAACATCTTGACGTTCGCCGAAGAATGACCGAGCCACGACATCGCATGGAGAGATATGTCGACTTTGAAGAAGAAGAACATTAAGATGTCCGAGCGAGCAACATCTTAATGACTCGGTGTCATGAACAAGTAATTCATGACCATTTGAGCCGGCAAGACCGAACTCGTCCGTCGATGAGTTTGTCTCCCGGCTCATTTCCCGAGAATGTGAGATTGAATCGGTCGTTGGTAGATTCATCCACAAAACAGTGAATGCGAACCGTTCGTAGGTAGGTTCCTTCACTAACACATGCTTCAATGTTGAACCGGCCCGCCGCTTCATGTTTGACATTGTGTGCAATTGTGTTTCCTAGGTTTATGAATCGGCTTAGTGCTACGAATTCATAATCTAGAAGATCAGTGAGAAGAAATACGTGAGCCATAGTCACCCTTCTCCTGATTCACCAACCTCAAGATCAACCGGCTCAGTGCTTCGAGTTGTATTTTGTGTGATTGGTTGTTGACTAGTTAAGATTGAACCGTCCGTTTGTAGGTTTATCTTCTAGATCAACAGAGGTCGAGTCGCTCGTATGTAGACTCACCTCAAGCCCCCTATGAAGAGATTAACCCGGTCCGTTGATAAGGTTACATCTCGAGGTGGCATGGACCGAACCGATCCGTTTGTAGGTTCGTCCCCCATAAGACAAAACCGATCTCGTTTGTAGGTTTGTCTTTCATAGATTGAACCGATCCGTTTGTAGGTTCATCTTCCGTAGATCCCTTTTTATAAACCTAGACGACCACTTGACCATCTTTTAACTATACTATTTGCTTCTCTCTTTCAAAGATCCAGAGGTGCCTCGAGGTTCGTAGCCCAGGGTAATTAACGGTGGGGGCTTGCGCCCACCGGAATCTACAAGAACTCACAATCACTAAAAACCCCCTGAATGTGCATCCAAATATCTCTAAACGGCAGAACCGGCCGACACCCAGCAGATGCACGCTCGGGAGGGATCTCCGTGTCCTTCTTCCGCAACCCATCGCCCGGCGGCGGCGGCGGAGCGCGCGAAAAGGGTCGCACAGATTCGGCACGACCCGGTGGGACCTAGATTCTCCTCTTATCTCTGAAAGAGAGAGGCAAATAGAATAGTTAAGAGATACAAGTGGTCTTCTATGTGCTAAAATGACTAATGATTTTCAAGTATTTTTGTTTTTGCAGGAAATGGCATATTTTGGAAACTTCAACCTCGCTCCCTACACCGTCACTCCTGCAAAGAGCCCAGAGGGCAAATTGTTCATGTTCTTCGGGACCATCCCGCAAGAACTCACCATCTACGGCCCAGCTCCAGTGGCCACGATCACTCCCGCAACCGTCCGGATCTCCATCCCGGACGAGGAGGAGGACTCGATCACCCTGACTCCCAAGGGCATCTCCAACAACGTAATGGCCTCTCCTACTACCTCCCCAAAGAGGAGAAGGCGACCGTCTAAGAAGACAGCCCCAAAGGCAGCAGCCCAAACTACCCGCAACTCTCAAGCGTCCAGGAAGAGGGCCCTGGATGCATACCAAACCAGCTGGTGGCTAGGCCAGCTATCCCAGTCTCCAATAAATTCACAGCTCTCCGAATAGTGGCCAAGAACTCGGCCACAGGCCAGCTCCGCCAGGCATGGGAGGTGCCTAAGCCCACACCTCGCCCAACTCAAAGGTCTCAGCGCCGCCAGGACAAGTCTCAAGCCCCTGCAGAAGCCATCTACAAGGCTCACAGGGCCCTCAAACAGAGGAAGAGCGTCAAGAACGCTAGGTCGAGACAATACGTCTCCCGCCCCAATCACTCTCAAGACATGGCTCGGCCGCAAGCCATTGTCTCCACTCCGAACCCTAGGAGGTTTACATCAAAGGCAACACCTAGCACCCAGCAGGTGTGGGTCCCAAAGGGTTCCCAGCCAATAAAACCCCAGTCTCAAGCCCAGCCCAGCAAGGCCGGCAAGTCTAACGCTCCGTTCGAGAGCGTATTCAGCCGCCTAGGTCAGAAGAGTGTATTCAGCCGATTAGGCTCGAGAATACCACTCAATAGTCTAAAAATAACTGCCCCTGACCAAACAAAGAAGAAGAGAAGAACCGCTCGCTATGAAGAGCACTTCTCGGTCAACACCATCAGTATAAGCTACGACACTGATCCGGACACTGATGCTGAGGTGAATATGACCCAGGATGACCACTCTCCGCCTAATCAAGCTCACGTCACAAACACCAACAAAAATAATGGTAGAAAAGGGAGACCCCCAAAGAGAGTCAACCCCGAGGGCAACAGCAGGGAAGGGGAAGACCACAACGAAAACCCCGATCTCTTCGACAATGAAGATGACGTTGAAACACGCCCCGAAATGCCCATCGATGAAATAGAAATATTGAAAGGCCACATCGAGGCACGGACGAAGAGCCGATTAGGCAACGGGAGCTAATCGCTACCATGTCGAAAGCAAAATGAAGAATTGATTAAGGCGGTCAAATCCTTACAAGAATCACAAGACGCCAATTTCAAAGTCGGTAGTTCCCGTCAAGAAGGGGTCCACAAGTACCAAAAGCAATCATAAGGGAAAACAACCGTCGATTCTAAACCCCATCCACATAGAACCATAGAAGTGGAGGCCGAACCAACGGGAATATCCCGGAAAGAGATTCAAGCCATGATTGCCCAGCAAATGCAAATAGCCGGAGGTGGATACGCTATCCCTCCCGTTAAAAATTGTGGACATCCATACCCTGCCATATACGACTTAGAAGAATATCCTAAAGGGTATGTGATCCCCCGCTTCAGACCTTCTCCGGGAAGGCAATAAAGACCCGAACCCCGAACAACACCGGCCCACTTTGTAGCCTCGTGCGGCAACACGGCGCAAGAATGATGCATCGTTGTTAAGACAATTCCCTCGAGTTTGGTGGGAACCGCTTTCCAATGGTATTATTCATTAGAGAACAACAAAGATCGGGACCGGGACGAGATGGCGGACTCGTTCAGGGCACGATTTGTCATGGTATCCGACAAAATAAACATAGCCGATCCGGCAAGCACTAAACCCAAGAAAGGGAGTCAATGATGATTTTATCAATAGATGGCGGAACCTCGCATCAAATGCGACCGCACATTAATCGAAGATGAGGCCGTCAACCTAATCATGAAAAACATTGACGGGTGGATGGGCATGCTTCTTGGTGTGACAAAGGTCAACACATTTAAAGACTTGCTCAGGTCGGTATCCAACATGGAAAGAATGTCACCACACACCGTGCCGAACTTCATGAATAATAGGCCGCAACGAGGAGCCCGAGCTGAAACCAAAGTGGCATTCACCTCGCTAAAAGATAAGATGGTTGCCAACGCAGACACCCAAGGCGGCAGCAGTGGCACAAATGGCAATAATTACAACAAGGGACCCAGGCCCAATCCGGAGGGAGTTCACGGAGTTTTGAATCCCTCAGACAAAAGAAGACTAAACCGTACTCCTTCAGGAAAGATAAAGTTGCCCAAATCTTCAGAGGGGCACTGAAGAATGGTCTAACCCTGCCGGCCAGTAAACGCCCGGAAGATGCCGACAAATCGGACGAACCCAACTTTTGCCCATACCACAGAGTACTAGGGCACTCAATTGAAGATTGCTGGGTCTTCAAAGATTGGGTCGAGAAGGCGTATAAAAATGGTGAAATTACTTTACCAAAAGGGTTCTTGCAAAGCCCATCAGCCCATGAACAGGCCAACACGATCTCTCATGAGGAAGAGAAAGTCCCGGGCCAGTCATGCGAAGAACAGGAAGAACAATGGACTACGCACCTATCGAAGAAATCGATTAAAATGCTTAAAGCTCTCAAGAAAGAACCTGGCATGAAATGGAAAGACGATATCACGCCAGTGGTCCCACCAAAGCCCAGGGTATATTATAAGGTGGACCAGAGCCAAGACCAGGTTATTAAGAAGAAAAAGAAGCATAGAAGCAACAAGTCCAAAAAGAATAAAATTGAAGAATGCGAGCAAGGCAGTCCCGAGGCGATCACCCTTCAACATTTCATCTCCAAAGAAGACTGGGAGAAGCTAACCCTAGGTCAAAAGAAAGAAAATGTGGATGAAGAAATAAATAAAGAAGAAAGCAAAGAGATCTGGGGTGCTTCGTGCAACATGGTATATTCTTCTCACGACGAAGATATGCCAACATTAGAGGAGATGTTCTTCCTAAATGATGAAGGAGAAGCAAGCACCTCTGGGACCAAGAACGAAGAATGTAAAGCCGTGCTCGGTCCGGACTTACGTACCCGAGAGACAGGCTCCCAAGGATTCCGATAAAGGAAAGGACAAGGTCCAGAATAAAGGAAAAGAGGTCGAGAATCTAAGCAAGAACCCGTAAAGGACCCGGTCGACGGCGAAGAATACAACGTGTTGGCACATCCGCGTAAAATCCCGCCGCTATTAAGCATATTTGACGCGTTGATGATGTCACAAGACCTAAGGGAGGTACTAATTCAGGCCTTGCAAGATCCTGAGAAGTACAAGTCATACTTCGTAGAGCAAAATATGCAGGAGGCCCTATTCACCGCCAAGCGGGCCGCCTGTATAAACTTTACAGACGATGACCTCCTGATAGGCACCGTTGACCATAACCGCCCGCTATACATCACCGGAAACTGTGGAGGGCAAAAGATTGGCCGCATCTTGGTCGACGCAGGGGTCTTCAATCAATATCATGCCGCTCAAAACTCTGAAGACCATCACCTTAGACGTAAAGAATCTATCTGATGAAAAGGTGATTATTCATGGCTTTAATCAAAACTCCCAAAAGGCCCTGGGAGCTATAACTCTGAACCTGCAATGCGGAAGCCTAAAAGCGCCTACTAAATTCTATGTCATTGACGCTGAAACCTCTTATCGGGCGTTGCTGGGTCGCCCGTGGCTTCATAGTAATCAGGTCATACCTTCTACTCTGCACCAGTGCCTGAAATATATTGAGAATGGTAAGCAAAAGAGAATTGACGGGGATGTCAAGCCATTCGGGGTGCATGAGATTAAATTCAATGACGCCAGATACTTTCTCGCCTAAATCCATTTGTGGCGCCAAGCCGGCCAATGGCAAAAGCAGGTCAGAAACCCTTCAACAAAGGCCCTAAATTTGATACCTCATCCGGAGAAGAAGAAGAGGTCAAATTTAATATTAAACCCCGAGGTGCTCGAACCCAAAGACCCGGAAGAAAGTCGGGTGAAGAAGCGACCTTCCGCTTCAAACAAAGTGGTCGCGTATAAAGCCCAAATAAAGCCGAGCGAAATCAATGCAAGTGATTCGAAGAGGAGGTCATTTTCAATTTTAAACCCGCCAACACCCCTCAAATTCAGATCATAGAGGCAACTTCGGGAGAAGACTCGAAGATTCTAACAACTCGGGCGATACCACCTCGGGAGAAGAGTCTGGCCATGATCGTCAACCCTGGGAAGAGGAATCTGACGAAGAAATCATCTATCACATCCTCAAGAAGCCATATAAAGGGCCCGAAACAGATAATGAAAGTGAGGAGTCATATATGATCAACACGGGACCCGGTAGCGGAAGGGATAACCCGGTTAGGCCGAGGCCTATAAACGAAGAACGCTCATGGCGGGAAAATTTTGAAGGTCGCGTCTGGAATGCGATCGATGAAATAAGGCACCAAGTTGAAAATAACGGGAGAGAGAGTGTGTCGAACAATGGGAAGTGATGCGGGATATCAAGACGCAACACAATGAAATCATGGTAATGATTGAAAACCTGCAAACCGCGATCTATAACTCCGAGCTACTCAAGGAGGTGACGAGCGAACCTCGTTCCGAGACCCCCGAAAGGCAAGCACCCGATAGCGGCAAGCGGGTAATTGTAATAGTAGATGAATCAAAGGGGGAAGAAACAAAAGCTAAGCAACCGACCGTCATGCAAACCCTCAAGGTCAAGAAGAGTAAACCATACTCTTTCCTGAAAAATAAAACAGCTCGGATATTTGAGCAGGCCCTAAAGAGTGGGTTAACACTTCCCGTCTGTAAAAGACCCGCAGACATAGAAAGAGCCGGCGAAGGCGAATTCTGCCCTTACCATCGCATATTGGGCCATACAATTGAAGAATGCTGGGTATTCAAAGACCTCATAGAAGAAGGGCATAGAAATGGGACGATCCAACTCCCGAAGAGCTTTCAACAAGACCCAGCTCCGCATAACCTGAATAACAAAGGCAAAAGGGTGGCTTATACGATCTCGCATACTCCCGTACCTAGCAAACCTAAGGCTGCGAGACGTAGGCCGATCAAAGAAATCTACCGCTCCAACTCAGTCATGAATATTGAAATAGAAGAAGAGATGGCAGCGCTAGAGATTACTGTGGTCCCCGAGAGGCATTTTAAAGACCTTATACCAAGGGAGGTGAACCACATCCAAACCCTAAAGACCTTTGTTGTGCCGGCAAAGGTGGAACGCATCAAAGGGAAAACTATCATCCACAAGGCTATAATTTTCTATCAGAGCGATTCAACCCAGTCTCTGAAGAAACCTGATCACAACACTTGGAAGAAGTGGGTGATGGAACAAGAATCAGAGAATGCAACGAGCGGTGACGCTGCATCTCATCCCTTTGGAAAGGAGCTATATAAATTGGCGAAAAGGGCAAAATGTCTGAGAGACATATCCAAGGCCGAGGCCAAGCGCTTTGATGAACTCTGGAATGGCGGCCAGAATAAAGTCCTAGGCCTGGATGGCAAAATAAAATACACCCGGGGATTAGGGTATAATTGCGATGACGCAGCATGTTTTGAAGGGTCTCTCAACGAGTACCGTATGAAAGAGAGCTGCTGTATGACTTCTGTTGAAATGCCAGATGATAAAACAGAAGAGGACAATACCCCGGTCCTGAAAAATGCTTTGAAACAGCTAGAAAAGGAGCCTAATACGGTCGATGAGTTAGCAGAAATCAATCTGGGGACGGAAGAAGACCCACGACCAACTTTCATAAGCGCGTCATTGCCAGAAGAGGTGGCTGACAGGTTGAAGACATTCCTTAAAAGCTACATGGACTGCTTCGCTTGGAGTTATAAAGAAATGCCTGGATTAGATCCCAACGTGGCAGTCCATTACTTAAAAATTGATCCAACCTTCAAGCCGATTAAACAAGCGCCGAGGCGGATGAGAATAGAGCTCGAAGAGAAGGTCGTAGAGGAAACGAAGAAACTCATCGACGCAGGCTTCATACGGGAAGAAGAAACACCAGAATGGGTGGCTAGCATTGTCCCGGTTAAGAAGAAAAATGGGCAAATCCGCATTTGCGTAGATTTTCGGGACCTAAACAAGGCGTGCCCTAAGGATGATTTCCCGCTCCCAGTAACCGAAATCATAATCGACCATACATCCTCCTATGAAGTCTTCTCCTTCATGGACGGTTACGCGGGCTATAATCAAATTAAGATGGCGCCAGAAGATGAGAGGCACACGGCATTCCGCACGCCGATTGGCATATATTGTTATAAAGTCATGCCGTTTGGGCTCAAAAATGCGGGAGCCACTTACCAACGGGCAATGACGAAAATATTCGACGATCTGATCCACAAGATAGTAGAGTGCTATGTGGACGACCTAGTCATCAAAGCCATGTCATATGAAGAACACCTTCAATACCTCGAGGTCGTTTTCAACCGCTCGAGAGAACATGCGCTCAAACTAAACCCGTTGAAATGCGCATTTATGGTATCATCTCGGTAAATTTCGGGGTTTGTGGTACGCCACAGGGCATTGAGATAGACCGGCAAGATCAAAGCAATAACCGAACTATCCCCGCCAAAGAATTTAAAACAATGCGATCTTTGCAAGGGCAATGGCGTACATCAGCGGTTCATAGCCAACCTATCGGGTAAAATCCAACCCTTCACCCGCCGACTAAGAAGAATATCCCGTTTAAATGGGATGGCGAGTGCGCCGAGCCTTTGAAGAAATCAAGGCATATCTACTCAACCCTCCGAGTGTTGGCGCGCCCATACCCGGAAGGAACTTATCCTATATACAACCGCCCTGGATGGATCCTTGGGAGCCCTATTGGCACAAGAAAACCAGGATGGTAATCAAAACGCGCTATATTACCTAAGTCGCATGATGGTAGGGGCGTAACACGGTATTCACCGATCGAGAAGCATTGTTTAGCCCTAATCTTCGCGTGAAGAAATCGAGGCACTACATGCTAGCCCATAAAATCATTTTAATATCCAAGGTAGATCCTCTCAAATACCCGATGACTCGCCAATGCTAACGGGAGGCCGGCCAAGTGGGCTATCATCCTCACCGAGTTCGACATCACCTATACACCGCAAAAGGCGATAAAGCGGGCAAAAGCGCTAGCAGATTTCCTGGCTGCACACCCGATTCAAGATGACTCCCCATTAAAATGCGACTTTCCTGACGAGGAAACTCTACATATTGAAGAAGGAAGTCCTATATGGGAGATGTACTTTGATGGTGCTTCTTCAATCAAGCCGATCGCGGGCCCGGGAGTTCCAACTGTGCGAGCCGGCGCAGGATTAGTCTTCGTAACCCCGGAAGGCGGGATAATACGACATTCTCTAGCTTTAACCGAACCATGTACAAATAATGAAGCAGAGTATGAGGCACTTATCGCCGACTAGAGCTATCACTGGAGCTAGAGATCAAGGCTGTGCGCATCTTTGGGGATTCACAGTTGATTATAAATCAAATAATTGGCGAATACAAGGTCTTAAAGCCGGAACTAATACAATATCACCAGAAGGCCATGGAATTAATGAAGAAAATCCCGTACGTGTCCATCGAGAAGGTCACAAGGGCCGTGAATGGTGAAGCAGATGCGTTGGCCAAACTCGCCAAGGAGCTGGGTGAACCAACAGAGCCGGAAATCCACATCATCGTCCGCAATAGGAGGCCATTATCATTGTGTCAAACAATGATAAGGTGAATAATGAAAATGTCGGGCTAGAAAAGATAGAATGCCAAGAAACAATGATAACCGAAGAAGACGATGATTGGAGACAACCGTTCATCGAATATTTCCGGCATGGTACCCTTCCCAAAGATAAAAGGATGGCCGATCAAATAAGAAAGCGGGTACTACGGTATGCATATGTGGGCAATACGCTATACCGGAGGTCTTATGATCAGCTATGGCTAAGATGCGTATCAGGGCCTGAAGCCGAGCAGGTTATGAAAGAAGTTCATTCCGGACTATGCGGAGCACATCAGTCTGGGCCGAAAATGAAGTTGAAAATCAAGCGAATGGGGTATTATTGGCCCACGATGGTGGCTGATTGTGAAGAGCACGCAAAGAAGTGCCGCATGTGCCAGATACACGGCCCTTTTATACATCAAGCGCCAAACCCGTTGCACCCCGCGTAGCATCCGGCCATTTAATATGTGGGGCACAGATATAGTGGGGCCCATAGACCCTCCGACGTCGAGAGGTCACCGGCTTATCCCGCGCGACGATTACTTTACAAAATGGGTCGAAGCCGTTCCACTTAAAGAAGTTAAAGCATCCGATGTGGTTAAGTTCTTCAAGACGCACATCCTCTACCGATTCGGCACACCACAACGGATAATATCTGATAACGGGACGGCCTTCAAGAGCTCCAAAGTCTATGCCCTGGCGGAGCAGTTTAACATTGATTGGAGATTCTCGTCCATTTATAATCCGAGAGCCAATGGTCTGGCCGAAGCCTTTAACAAAACCCTAATAAATATCATGAAAAAGACCGTGGACGGCAACCAACGAGACTGGGATAATCGTTTACAGGAGGCATTATGGGCTTATCGACCACATACCGAACGCCTACGCAAGCTACCCCGTATTCTCTGGCTTTTGGGGTTGAAGCCGTCCTCCTCTTGAGGTGGAATTACCGTCATGCGGGTGGCTATGCAAAATGATATGACCATGGACGAATGCCAACAGCTTAGATTGGACGAGTTGGATGCCATGGACGAGAAGAGATTAATAGCCCAGCAGAACCTTGAAATATATCAGGCAAAAATGGCAAGGGCATATGATAAGATGGCGCGAGTCAGGGCATTTCAACAAGGGGAGCTTGTTCTTGTCCTTAAGAGGCCGATCATTGGCCGGCACATCGGCCCGAAATTCTCCCCGAACTGGGAAGGGCCATATGTAATTGAGAAGGTATACGGGGGCGGCGCATACCAACTCATAGACCATGAAGGTGAAAGGCCCATGCCACCGATTAATGGGCGATATCTGAAAAAGTACTACACATAGCCTGAAGCGGGGCCAACCGAGTAGTATCTATTGTAAATAAATGAGGAGGAAATAAGTGTTCGTTTACACACACGTGCACGAAACACAAACCCATGTCTAACCTCCACTTTTGCATAAAATCCCAAAAACCCTACTTGTGCATTTGTAAATAGAATGCATCCAAAAATCCAAAACCACACAAACACATATAGCCCTATAAAAATAAAAAATATTGAATAAGAGAATTCAACGCCAAAACCACGCGAGAATGTAAGGCGAGAGCTTTGGTGTTTGGGCTCACAATACAAATACCACTGGGTTTGTCCATTTGATACGTAATAAACACAAAAATGGGCGGGGTTTGCGTTTGTCCCTCAAACTATCTCGTTGCCCAATGACGAAAGTTGCTCATATTGGTCGCCGCGCGCAAGCTAAGGGATAGGTCGAGCAAATTGGTGGCTAGTATATAGTCGCTTCTGAGGGCATATAAATAAATAACTCTCGTACTATTAGTAACATGTATCACTAATAACCAAAATCTGCCTTCTTCTAATAAAATAAAGGATATATAAGTAAAACAATAAAAACCTATTTTTCCTACTCATGAATAAAAAAATGATAATAAAAATAATAAAATCTTTTCAATAAGGGGTTGCCACCTTTGTCCCCGACACCACGAGTGTTATACAAAGCCAGGTTGGGTGCATTCATCCGTAAAAGCACCACACGCCCGAAGAAATGGTGTGTCATAATCCCACGACATATCATGGAGGGGTCAGATTAAGGGTTTACGCTTGTACCCGACATTTCATGTTAAACAAAGCGGCTCGCTTAAAGAAGTGACTCAGGTCATGGAGAGCGGACCTACCCGATGAAAGCCTGTCTCGCAGGGATGCGTGATGGATGTTTGAGGGTAGCTAAAGTATAAAAAGCTAGGTTGGGTGCATTCACCCGTAAAAGCACCACACGCCCAAGGAGGTGGTCTGTTTCTAATCCCAAAATAGATCATGGAGGGGTCAGACTAAGGGTTTATGCTTTTACCCGACATTTAGTGTCAAATAAAGTAATTCGCTTAAAGAAGTGACTCAGGTCATGGAGAGCGGACCTACCCGATGAAAGCCTGTCTCGCAGGGATGCGTGATGGATGTTTGAGGGTAGTACCCCCACAAAACAAATTGAGTGGAGATGAGTGAATGTGAGTTTCCACTTTAGCACGCAACGGTGCACAAATGAGGGGAGAGTGGGTGAGCTTCCACAAATAAATGTCAATTAAATATACAAGGAGCATCCACAAAATGGTGTTATCAATTGCATCCATAATCCAATTGATACTGGTAAGTTTATCCATCAGTAATAAAGGGATAAACGGGTTTATTCTGTACCCGGCCTAGAGGTCAATACAGACAGGTTCGGTATCCGTAAAATACCACGGTTACTAAGTTCTGTATTGTAATAAATAAAGAGAAGCTATGTATAGAATAAGTGCAATAGGGTGCTGTAAAGTTTTCCCTTTTTCTATTTTTGTACTTAGATGCTATGTGAAAATAAAAGCAGCTGTATTAGGCACTTTTGCAACTAAGATTGAGAGTGTAAAATGTAAAGAGCTTATGAAAATCTCCCATACTGCGAAAGAAGAGATGAGAAAATAGCAAAGCAGGCGATCAGCATCCTCGACAGTGAAAGGAAAGAGAAAGAAAGCGAAATAAGGTAGCCGAGAGATGCTATCTTTACCTATCCCCATAATGGTTGAAGCAGGTAGCTCAGCAGGAGGCTGAGTACATGCACCATTATCCCACGAGCAAGAGGCTGAGAGGACAGCCCCACCATGTTGCGCTCATGAGAAGAATCTGATTAAAGGAAAATCTATTGAAGTCTAGCCTGAACCCTAAGAAGGAGAAAGGTGTGTCGAATATGTGCACCAAAGCAGGCCCTTCAAATTGCCAAATTCTTCAGGACCCGCTTTGGTGGGTGGCTCTTTGTTTACCCCTGAAAGGTTGAAGGAAGAAATACAAGAGAGAAAGCCAAGATTAAACCCTATGAGCTGAAGCAGTACAATCCCTGTACTACATGGAATAGTATCAATGCCAAGCCAGTATTTTGATACAACCAATCATGAGAAATCCCAATGTGATTTTTGCTTTCAAGGCTGACCTGGTGCCAAAGCTGTGAGCAACCACCTAACCATGCTTTAATTTGTGTCAATTGCTGATAAGTAGTCAGCTCCATGACCAAATTACCCTCATGTTAAGGGATTGAAAGTCAATTTCACAAGACTGATCAGGTGCCAAAGCTGGGAGCAACCATCTGATCAAGTCTAGATTTGTATTAATTGCTGATAAGTAGTCAGCATTTGATCAAATCAAACCCTAATGAATATCAATATAAGTCTAATTGGTATTTAGTTAGGGTGGTTTCTGCAGGAGAGAGAGAATTGGCAGAGACACTGAGCTACAACTGATAAATAGGGATTTTATAAGAATAAAACAGGGTTTTATTGATCATGGAATTTTTAGCACAAGCAGACAGGGGTAAAAATGGAATATAAAAATACAGAGGTGATTATCATGAATTTAGAGAATTTTGGTAAAAATTTCATGATTTTTGGATAAAGTGAACTATTAAAATAAATTGAGAGAAGAAAATCAGGGCAATCTGAAGGCTAGGATTAATCAAGGGGTTTCTTGGGTGCAACTTGGAGCTGAAGAACCATCTGGGTGCAAGTTGGAGCTGCCAAACAAGGGAGACACCTTGATGGCGCTGAAGAGAGTTTGAAAAGAAGTGGATAATTTGCATGAACTTGGTGCACGGCTGATGTCTCTCATTAACCATGACTTGTGGGGCCGGATTCCGTGTGCCAGGTCCACCTGAGCCGCACCATTTCTCCTCTTCATTGCCTTCACTGCCGCTGGACCCCACCAAAACAGAAAACGTCCCCTTCCCTGCTGTGTTCATCTCTTCTCTCGCTGAACTCGATTTTTCTTCGACAAAATGCAACCGAAAATGGAAAAGCACTCAAACGGCGACGGAATTTGACAAATAATATACCGTTGGAAAGCCCTTGGCGAGGAGAATCCATTGAATCAATTTATTTTGAAGATGATGCACTGTACAACACTCGCATCAGAGGTAAAGGGATTCGGGTTTAAAATCCAATTGGATGATCGGGGATTAATTGGACAAATTGGCGGTTTGGGAGGCACTATGTGGGTCCCACGATTCAGCTTAGGACCGTTATCGGCATCAATTAGTTACTATTTGCACAATTTCCTCAATGAGATGGGTGCACGAGATTATGAGCCGAGTTTAACAAGTAAGTATGAATTGGCGTTTGAGAAAAGGAAAACCGGGATTATACCAAAAGAGCAGAGGCAAGCTTATTGTTAATTGCCACGCCGGCAATCCAAACCCGAGATTTGCTCATGAGAAACACAACTAAAATCAGCCCACACCATTGGATTAATAAAAGAGAGGTTGAGATGTCGCCATGTCGCCGATCCATGGACTCAAGAAACACAAATTGTGTTACAAGGAAACACAACTTGGCGTTGAACTTCGGTTAATCTGCTATATATACCCCAATGGAAGAAAGAAGTAAAAAAGGACACAATGCAATTCTTGATTTCCACTCCATTGCTTTTCTTCCTCTCCCTCTCTAGATCAGAAGGTTTATTAAACTCATACAAGGGATTCAATGGCAGCAACAGAGAAATAATGAGGGAATGATCAAGATCCTGAAGAAGAGAAGAAGACAATTTGATCAATTGATAGAAGATTCATTTGAATCTCTCAATTAGATTGAATTAGAATTCTACAAGCTTATCCTCTCGCCATTTATATTGAGCTAAGTACCTCTATATATTTTTTTTTTTTTTTTTTTTTTTTTTTTTAGAATGTAATTCCTTGAGAAGATTATTGCTATTCTATTATTGAAAATATGAATTCTTTTTCTCGCATTTCTTGATTTATCATCCCGCTTACCTCCTTCTTCCTACTAATTTCTTCTACCTTTTCTTTTCTGAAGCATTATTCATAGGATTTATATAAAGAAATTGGGCTAATACAAAGTAGTCGAAGTGCTTATAGTACTCCTACTCTCTTAATTGACTAGTAGTAGGCACCATATGCCTCCTAGTCTTAGCTGGTGATTTGATCAAACTTCTTGGCCAGCCAAGGTCAGAGGTTATGTCCTAAAAAAAAAAAGAAGAAGAAAACAAGCAGACAAAAAATAGAAGATAGCTGTTGAACTCGGTATAGGTCAAATCCACAGAATTACTATGGCAATTACAATTGGGATAAGTACAGAGAGAGATAAGGAGTACTACAGACAGCAATTATAATGAAATTAATAGAGTTCATAAGGAAGTTGCTAAAGAAATGCAAACTGACACTTAGCACTATTATTGAAAGAAAATACAAAAACATTCTTAATCAATGCCTCACTTGGAATTGATAGATGTAACATAGAGATTGAGATTGACATTACAAAATTCAGAGAAAATCAATCCAATTATGTGTCCGGATGCTAAAAAGGGTAATCAGAAACTCATCAGGACCGAATTGGTACCGATGAGCAAAACGGTACCGGCCTAATCAGAAACCCACCGTACTGATTTGTGATCAACCCTCATCTATGAGCTGCTGGTACAGAGGCGATGCTGATAATCTCATCCGATCAAAGAGGCGGAGCTCGGCCGCACGGAAACATCTATCTAAGCACGAATCTTGATATAGTCGTAAGAGAGGCAAACAAGTGAGACACGGTCATATGATCTTTAAAATGCGAGTTTGTATCCTGATACGCGTGCACGAACATTGAGGCGGATCTGATGGCATCTGGATGATCAAGTTTAAAAGAAGGGATATTGAGCGAATCCAGGCCTTTTGTTTTTATGTACTAATCCTAAAGAGATCCAACGGCTTCAAGTAATTAATGAGATAAAGTGAAGCCGGCCCAAGCCCAAGCAGTGAAAAAAAAAAATAAGTGAAAAATGATATGGGCCTAACTCGAGAATAAAAAAAAACAATAATAATAAACCGGCCCAATCTCATAGACCCATTAATGATATAGAATAAATAAATAATTTGAAAATGCTATTGAACTCCAAATTGACTCAAATTTGTTTCTAAAATTTTCTTATTTTTCATACTATTTTTCTATACAATAATATTCCAGTTTTAAAAATATAATCATGATAAAACAATTTAAAAGCAAAATACATTACATATATTGATATAGTTGACCTAGCTTTGACTTGTCATTTTAAATACTATAAAAATTCCAAAAATACAAATAAAAATCATAAATAATAACTAGATATATTTTAGTGATTTTTCAAGTGATTTTCCATGAAATAATAATGATGATAGTAATATACTATAATAAATAATGAGATTAGCTATATTCTTTGATAAATAAACAAAAAAAATAATAATGATAATAGATATTATATTGATATTTTCTGTAAAAAGAATAATGAAAATAAATAGCACAAAATATACAAAATATACTACTATGGTAATAAATAGTAAAATACATTTTCTTCTATAATAAAGAATGATAATATAGTTTTATAATATGAATTGTATTTCTTTTGTTATTTCTATGCAAATATACAATAAAAATACTTTTGATGAATAAAATGTAAATAAAATAATAGTTATAATAAAAGTATAATAAATTTCATCTCTTATAGCTATTTTTCAACTAATAATAGTAATAATAAAAAAAAATCTTATATTTTTCTATAGATAGTAAATAGAAATAATAAAAATAGATATAATGAATAATATAATAAATAGGATAGAATATTAGTAATGATTTCTTTTAGCTATTATAGATATTAAAAATAAAAAATATAATAAAAATAATAATGGTAAAATAGTATAGCTAACCACCTTTTAATTTTGTAAATGATTCTTACATAATGAATAGTATTTCAATATAATAGAATATAATAATAAAATCCTATTACTTTAGCTATTATGAACATTTTAAAAATACAAATAAAAATCATAGCCATTTTATTTTCTATTATTTTAGTAAGTGATTTTCTATAGAATAAATAGAGTTTAGAAATAATAAAAATAAAATTCTACTATTCTAGCTATTGTAAAAAAAATCCCAAAAATATAAATAAAGTTCTAAGTTAATAGCTACCCATGTTCTATTATCTTTGTAAATAGTTTTCTACATAGATAAATAACATTCAAAAAATAATAATAATAATAATAATAATAATAATAATAATAATAATAATAATAAATAAATGCATCTTTATAATAGAGGTAATAATAAAAGATATTATATGGGCTTTGTATATTTTTGAGATGAATAAAAAATGCTCACACAAGGAGTGTAGAGTCACATGAGAATATTTGCACAACATTTAGAAAGATACGTCGAGACAAGAAAATCTCGACACTTGATGAAGAATAATAAGATACGTTGAGACACGAACATCTTGACGTGGGATGATTAAGGCTTCGATAGCAATATGAAGAAGATGCGTTGAGACAAGAACATCTTGACGTGAGAAGATTAAGGCTTCAATAGCAACCTGAGAAGATACATCGAGACAGGAACATCTTGATGTTTGATGAAGAATAACCAGAGCTACGATACTAACATGAAGATATACGTTGACTCTGAAGAAGAAGAACATTAAGATGTCCTAGAGAGGTGACATCTTAATGATTCGCTGCCATGAGCAAGTAACTCATGATTGAATATGCTCACACAAGGGGTGTAGGGCTACATAGTAATTTTGCACAAGTAATGCAACCCATAGAATGATTAGTCGAGACAAGAACATCTTGACGTTCGCCGAAGAATGACCGAGCCACGACATCGCATGGAGAGATATGTCGACTTTGAAGAAGAAGAACATTAAGATGTCCGAGCGAGCAACATCTTAATGACTCGGTGTCATGAACAAGTAATTCATGACCATTTGAGTCGGCAAGACCGAACTCGTCCGTCGATGAGTTTGTCTCCGGCTCATTTCCCGAGAATGTGAGATTGAATCGGTCTGTTGGTAGATTCATCCACAAAAAGCAGTGAATGCGAACCGTTCGTAGGTAGGTTCCTTCACTAACACATGCTTCAATGTTGAATTGGCCCAGCGCTTCATGTTTGACATTGTGTGCAATTGTGTTTCCTAGGTTTATGAATCGGCTTAGTGCTACGAATTCATAATCTAGAAGATCAGTGAGAAGAAATACGTGAGCCATAGTCACCCTTCTCCTGATTCACCAACCTCAAGATCAACCGCTCGGTGCTTCGAGTTGTATTTTGTGTGATTGGTTGTTGACTAGTTAAGATTGAACCGGTCTCTGTTTGTAGGTTTATCTTCTAGATCAACGAGAGGTCGAGCTCGGCCTCGTATGTAGACTCACCTCAAGCCCCCTATGAAGAGATTAACCCGGTCCGTTGATAAGGTTACATCTCGAGGTGGCATGGACTCGAACCGATCCGTTTGTAGGTTCGTCCCCCATAAGACAAAACCGATCCGTTTGTAGGTTTGTCTTTCATAGATTGAACCGATCCGTTTGTAGGTTCATCTTCCGTAGATCCCTTTTTATAAACCTAGACGACCACTTGACCATCTTTTAACTATACTATTTGCTTCTCTCTTTCAAAGATCCAGAGGTGCCTCGAGGTTCGTAGCCCGGGGGTAATTAACGGTGGGGCTTGCGCCCACCGGAATCTACAAGAACTCACAATCACTAAAAACCCCCGAATGTGCATCCAAATATCTCTAAACGGCGAGATCGGCCGACACCCCGCAGAGATGCACGCTCGGGAGGGATCTCCGTGTCCTTCTTCCGCAACCCATCGCCCGGCGGCGGTGCGGAGCGCGCGAAAAAGGGTCGCACACACCCGTTTTCATGTTTTCCGCGCTCGGACTCGGTTTCGACGGTACCGAGGGCGTCATGTCCCATTTTCATGTTTTTTCGCTCCCGGACTAGTTTTCGATGGTACCGAGGGAGTCGGGTCCCGTTTTCAAGTTTTGCACACCCAGACTCGTTTTCGGCGATAACAAGGGCGTCGGGTCCCGTTATCAAGTTTTGCGCGCCCCGACTCATTTTCGTCGTTAACGAGGGCGTCGTGTCCTGTTTTAATGTTTTGCGCGCCCGAACTTATATTCGGAGGTACCGAAGGCGTCGACGCACATTTTCTTGTTTTGCGCGCCCGGACTTGTTTTCCACCGTTCCGAGGGCTTCGTGTCTTGTTTTCATGTATTGCATGCTCGGACTCGTTTTCGCCGGTACCGAGGGTGTTGGTGCCCATTTTCATGTTTTGCGCACTCGGAGTAGTTTTCGACGGTAGCGAGGGAGTCGTGCCCCGTTTTCATGTTTTGCGCGCGTGGACTAGGTTTCGGCGGTAGCGAGGGCGTCGGCACACGTTTTCATGCTTTGCGCGCCCGTACTCGGTTTCCGTTGTTTCGTGGGCGTCGTGTCCGGTTTTCATGTTTTGCGTGCCCGGACTCGGTTTCGACGGTACCGAAGGCGTCGGCACCCGTTTTCATGCTTTGCGCGCCCGGACTCGGTTTCGACGATTCCGAGGGCGTCATGTCCCGTTTTCATGTTTTGCATGCCCGGACTCGTTTTCGGCGGTACCAAGGGCGTCGTGTCCCGTTTTTATGTTTTGCGCGCCCGGACTCAATTTCGACGGCACCGAGGGCATCATGTCCCATTTTCGCTCCCGGACTAGTTTTCGACGGTAGCGAGGGAGTCGGGTCCCGTTTTCAAATTTTGCGCGCCCGGACTCATTTTCAACGGTACCGAGGGCGTCGGGTCCCGTTATCAAGTTTTGCGCGCCCCGACTCATTTTCGGCGTTAACGAGGGCGCCGGGTCCCATTTTCATGTTTTACGCGCCCAGACTCGGTTTCGGCGGTACCGAAGGCGTCAGGACCCGTTTTAATGTTTTGCGCGCCCGAACTTATTATTCGGCGGTACCGAAGGCGTCGGCACACGTTTTCTTGTTTTGCGCGCCCGGACTTATTTTCCACGATACCGAGGGCTTCGTGTCTTGTTTTCATGTTTTGCATGCCCGGACTCGTTTTCGCCGGTACCGAGGGCGTTGGTGCCCATTTTCATGTTTTGCGCATTCGGAATAGTTTTCGGCGGTACCGAGGGAGTCGTGTCCCGTTCTCATGTTTTGCGCGCCCGGACTTGGTTTCGACTGTACCGAGGGCGTCGGCACACGTTTTCATGCTTTGCGTGCCCGTTCTCAGTTTCCGTGGTACCGAGGGCATCGTGTTATGTTTTCATGTTTTACGAGCCCGGATTCGGTTTCGACGGTACCGAAGGCGTCGGCACCCGTTTTCATGCCTTACGCGCCCAGACTCGGTTTCGACGGTTCTGAGGGCGTCATGTCCCGTTTTCATGTTTTGCGTGCCCGGACTCGTTTTCGGCGGTACCGAGGGCGTCGTGTCCCGTTTTCATGTTTTTCGCGCCCGGACTCGATTTCGACGGCACCGAGGGCATCAAGTCCCGTTTTCATTTTTTTCGCTCCCGGACTAGTTTTCGACGGTACCGAGGGAGTCGGGTCCCGTTTTCAATTTTTGCGCGCCCCGACTCATTTTCGACGTTAAAGAGGGCGTCGGGTCCCGTTTTCATGTTTTGCGAGCCCGGACTCGGTTTCGGCGGTACCGAAGGAGTCAGCACCCTTTTTCATGTTTTGCGTGCCCAGACTCCGTTTCGACGGCACCGAGGGCGTCAAGTTCCTTTTTCATGTTTTTCGCTCCCGGACTAGTTTTTGACGGTAGCGAGGGCGTCGGGTCCCGTTTTGATCTTTTGCGCGCCCGAACTTATTATCGGCGGTACCGAAGGCGTCGGCACCCGTTTTCTTGTTTTGCGCGCACAGACTCGTTTCTGGCGGTACCGAGGGCGTCGGGTCCCATTTTCAAGTTTTGCACGCCCCGAGTCATTTTCGGCGTTAACGAGGGCATCGGGTCCCGTTTTCTAGTTTTGCGCGCCCGAACTTATATTTGGCGGTAGCGAAGGCATCGGCACACGTTTTCTTGTTTTGCGCGCCCGGACTTGTTTTCGCCGGTACCGAGGGATCCGTGTCTTGTTTACATGTTTTGCATGCCCGGACTCGTTTTCGCCGGTACCGAGGGCGTTGGTGCCCATTTTCATGTTTTGCGCACTCGGAATAATTTTCGGCTGTACCGAGGGAGTCGTGTCCCGTTCTCATGTTTTGCGCGCCCGGACTAGGTTTCGGCGGTAGCGAGGGTGTCGGCAAACGTTTTCATGCTTTACGCGCCCGTACTCTGTTTCCGTGGTACCGAGGGCGTCGTGTCCTGTTTTCATATTTTACGTGCCCGGACTCGGTTTCGACGGTACTGAAGGCGTCGGCACCCGTTTTCATGCCTTACGCGCCCAGACTCGGTTTCGACGGTTCCGAGGGCGTCATGTCCCGTTTTCATGTTTTGCGTGCCCGGACTCGTTTTCGGCGGTATTGAGGGCGTCGTGTCCCGTTTTCATGTTTTGCGCGCCCGGACTCGATTTCGACGGCACCGAGGGCATCATGTCCCGTTTTAATTTTTTTCGCTCCCGGACTCGTTTTCGACTGTACCGTGGGAGTCGGGTCCCGTTTTCAAATTTTGCGCGCCCGGACTCGTTTTCAACGATACCGAGGGCTACGGGTCCCGTTATCAAGTTTTGCGCGCCCCGACTCATTTTCGGCGTTAAAGAGGGTGTCGGGTCCCGTTTTCATGTTTTGCGCGCCCGGACTCGATTTCGGCGGTATCGAAGGCGTCAGCACCCATTTTCATGTTTTGCGTGCCCGGACTCCGTTTCGACGGCACCGAGGGCGTCATGTTCCTTTTTCATGTTTTTCGCTCCCGGACTAGTTTTTGACGGTACCGAGGGCGTCGGGTCCCGTTATCAAGTTTTGCGCGCCTCGACTCATTTTCGGCGTTAACGAGGGCGTTGTGTCCCGTTTTAAGCTTTTGCGCGCCTGAACTTATTATCGGCAGTACCGAAGGCGTCGGCACCCGTTTTCATGCCTTACGCGCCCAGACTCGGTTTTGACGGTCCCGAGGGCGTCATGTCCCGTTTTCATGTTTTGCATGCCCGGACTCGTTTTCGGCGGTATCGAGGGCGTCGTGTCCCGTTTTCATGTTTTGCGCGCCCGGACTCGATTTCGACGGCACCGAGGGCATCAAGTCCCGTTTTCATTTTTTTCGCTCCCGGACTAGTTTTCGACGACGGTGCGAGGGAGTCGGGTCCCGTTTTCAATTTTTGCGCGCCCCGACTAATTTTCGACGTTAAAGAGGGCGTCGGGTCCCGTTTTCATGTTTTGCGAGCCCGGACTCGGTTTCGGCGGTACCGAAGGAGTCAGCACCCTTTTTCATGTTTTGCGTGCCCAGACTCCGTTTCGACGGCACCGAGGGCGTCATGTTCCTTTTTCATGTTTTTGGCTCCCGCACTAGTTTTTGACGGTACCGAGGGCGTCGGGTCCCGTTTTGATCTTTTGCGCGCCCGAACTTATTATCGGCGGTACCGAAGGCATCGGCACCTGTTTTCTTGTTTTGCGCGCACGGACTCGTTTTTTGCGGTACCGACGGCGTCGGGTCCCGTTTTCAAGTTTTGCACGCCCCGACTCATTTTCGACTTTAACGAGGGCATCGGGTCCCGTTTTCTTGTTTAGCGCGCCCGAACTTATATTCGACGGTACCGAAGGCGTCGACACACATTTTCTTGTTTTGCGCGCCCGGACTTGTTTTCCACGGTACCGAGGGATTCGTGTCTTGTTTTCATGTTTTACATGTCCGGTCTCGTTTTCGCCGGTATCGAGGGCGTTGTTGCCCATGTTCATGTTTTGCGCACTCGGAATAGTTTTCGGCGGTACCGAGGGAGTCGTGAACCGTTCTCATGTTTTGCGCGCCCGGACTAGGTTTCGGCGGTAGCGAGGGCGTCGGCACACGTTTTTGTGCATTGCGCGCCTGTACTCGGTTTCCGTGGTACCGAGGGCGTCGTGTCCTGTTTTCATGTTTTACGTGCCCGGACTCGATTTCGACGGTAGCGAAGGCGTCGGCACCCGTTTTCATGCCTTACACGCCCAGACTCGGTTTCGACGATTCCGAGGGCGTCATGTCCCATTTTCAAGTTTTGCGTGCCCGGACTCGTTTTCGGCGGTAGCGAGGGCGTCGTGTCCCGTTTTCATGTTTTGCGCGCCCGGCCTCGGTTTCGGCGGTACGGAAGGCGTCCGCACCCTTTTTCATGTTTTGCGCGCCCGGACTCCGTTTCGACGGCACCGAGGGCGTCATGTTCCTTTTTCATGTTTTTCGTTCCCGGACTAGTTTTCGACGGTACCGTGGGCGTCGGGTCCCGTTATCAAGTTTTGCGCGCCTCGACTCATTTTCGGCGTTAACGAAGGCGTCGGGTCCCGTTTTGATCTTTTGCGCGCCCGAACTTATTATCGGCAGAACCGAAGGCGTCGGCACCCGTTTTCATGTTTTGCGCTCCCAAACTCGGTTTCGACGGTACCGAGGGCGTCATGTCCCGTTTTCATGTTTTTCGCTCCCGGACTTGTTTTCGACGGTACCGAGGGAGTCGGGTCCCGTTTTCAAGTTTTGCCTGCCCGGACTCGTTTTCGGCGGTTGTGCGACCCTTTTTCGCGCGCTCCGCACCGCCGCCGGGCGATGGGTTGCGGAAGAAGGACACGGAGATCCCTCCCGAGCGTGCATCTGCCTGGGTGTCGCCGATTCGCCGTTTAGAGATGTTTGGATGCACATTCGGGGGTTTTTAGTGATTGTGAGTTCTTGTAGATTCCGGTGGGCGCAAGCCCCCACCGTTAATTACCCCGGGCTACGAACCTCGAGGCACCTCTCGGATCTTTGAAAGAGAGAAGCAAATAGTATAGTTAAAAGATGGTCAAGTGGTCGTCTAGGTTTATAAAACGGGGTCTACTAAGATGAACCTACAAACAGATCGGTTCAATCTATGAAAGACAAACCTACAAACAGACGGTTTTGTCCTATGGGGGACGAACCTACAAACAGACGGTTCGCCCATGCCACCTCGAGATGTAACCTTACCAACAGACTGTGTTAATCTCTTCATAGGGGGCTTGAGGTGAGTCTACATACGCACCGACTCGACCTCCGTTGATCTAGAAGATAAACCTACAAACAGACCGGTTCAATCTTAACTAGTCAACAACCAATCACACAAAATACAACTCGAAGCACCGAGCGGTTGATCTTGAGGTTGGTGAATCGGGAGAAGGGTGGATATGGCCCACGTATTTCTTCTCACCGATCTTCTAGATCATGAATTCGTAGCACTAAGCCGATTCATAAACCTAGGAAACACAATTGCACACAATGTCAAACATGAAGCGCCGGGCCGCTCAACATGAGGCATGTGTTAGTGAAGGAACCTACCTACGTAACGGTTCACATTCATCGTTTTGTGGATGAATCTACCAACAGACCGATTCAATCTCACATCTCGGGAAATGAGCCAGAGACAAACTCATCGACGGACGAGTTCAGTCTTGCTAGCTCAAATGGTCATGAATTACTTGTTCACGACACCGAGTCATTAAGATGTCACTTCGCTAGGACATCGTAATGTTCTTCATCTTCAAAGTCGACATATCTCTCCATGCTGATGTCGTAGCTTTGGTCAATCTTCAACGAGCGTCGAGATGTTCTTGTCTCGACTAATCATCCTACGTGTTGCATTACTTGTGCAAAATTACTATGTAGCCCTACACCCCTTGTGTGAGCGTATTCAATCATGAGTTACTTGCTCATGGCAGCGAGTCATTAAGATGTCACCTCTCTAGGACATCGTAATGTTCTTCTTCTTCAGAGTCGACGTATATCTTCATGTTAGTGTCGTAACTCTGGTTATTCTTCATCAGGTGTCAAGATGTTCTTGTCTCGACTAATCATCCTACATGTTGCATTACTTGTGCAAAATTACTATGTAGCCCTACACCCCTTGTGTGAGCGTATTCAATCATGAGTTACTTGCTCATGGCAGCGAGTCATTAAGATGTCACCTCTCTAGGACATCGTAATGTTCTTCTTCTTCAGTCGACGTATATCTTCATGTTAGTGTCGTAGCTCGGTTATTCTTCATCGTGTGTCAAGATGTTCTTGTCTCAACATACTTCTTCATGCCGCTATCAAAGCCTTATTCATCTCACGTCAAGATGTTCCCTGTCTCGACGTATCTTGTTGTTCTTCATCAAGTGTCAAGATGTTCTTGTCTCGACATATCTTCTCATATTGCTATTGAAGCCTTAATCATCCCACGTCAAGATGTTCTTGTCTTGACTAATCACTTTAAATGTCATGTCATGTGTGCAAATATTCATATGTGGCTCTACACTCCTTATGTGAGCATATTTATTCATTTCTTAAAATGCACAAAGTCTATTATAATATCTTCCATTATTATAAGGATGCATTTATTATTATTATTATTATTACTATTATTATTATTATTATTATTACAATTATTATATTACTATTATTATTTTTATTATTATTATTTTTATTTCTTAAACCCTATTTGTCTATGTAGAAAATTATTTACAAAAATAGGAAAAGGGGTAGCTATTAATATTTTGGGATTTTTTATAATGGCTAAAATAGTAGAATTTTATTTTTATTATTTCTAAACTCTATTTATTTTGTAGAAAATCACTTACAAAATAATAGAAAGTAAGATAGCTATGTTTTATTTATATTTTTAAAAATGCTTATAATGGCTAAAGTAATAGAATTGTGTTATTATATTCTATTATATTGTAATACTATTCATTATGTAAGAATTATTTACAAAATCAAAAGATGGTTAGCTATACTATTTTACTATTATCATTATTATTATTATTATTATTATTTTATTATTATATATTTTTTTAATATCTATAATAGCTAAAAGAAATCATTACTAATATTCTATTCTATTTATTATACTATTCATTATATCTATTTTTATTATCTCTATTTATTATCTATAGAAAAGTATAAGATTTTTATTATTAGTCATAAGGGATGAAATTCATTATGTTTTTATTAAAACTATTATTTTATCACATTTTATTCATCAAAAGTATATTTTTGTATATTTGTATAGAAATAACAAAAGAAATACAATTCATATTATAAAACTATATTATCATTCTTTATTATAAAGAAAATGCATTTTACTATTTATTACCATAGTAGTATATTTTTGTTTATTTTGTGCTATTTATTTTTATTATTTTTTTTTTTTACAGAAAATATCAATATAATATCTATTATTATTATTATTATTATATTTTTTATTTATCAAAGAATATAGCTAATCTCATCATTTATTATAGTATATTACTATCACTATTATTATTTCATAGAAAATCACTTGAAAAATCACTAAAATATATCTAGTTGTTATTTATGATTTTTATTTGTATTTTTGGAATTTTTATAGTATTTAAAATGACAAGTCAAAGCTAAGTCAAATATACCAATATATGTGGTGTATTTTGCTTTTAAAATGTTTTATCATGATTATATTTTTAAAACTAGAATATTATTGTATAGAAAAATAGTATGAAAAATAAGAAAATTTTAGAAACAAGTTTGAGTCAATTTGGAGTTCAATAGCATTTTCAAATCATTTATTTACTATTTAATATTAATATTCTGTTATTAACTTAATGGGCTTATAAATTGGGCCGGTTTTATTTTATCTTTTATTTCCCTGCGAATGGGCCTAATATATAACTGAGCCATACCCCTTTTATTATTATTTTCCTTTTTGTTCCTGTTGGGCTCAATACGTTACCGGGCCGGCCTCTCTATTACCATCTCTCAAATAATGCATGCCACTGGATCTGCTCTGAGATTAGTGCTAACTAAGATCAAAGACTGGGATCATTCCATTACACCTTTGCTTACAATCTTCGTCCGATCGTCATTAGATCTGTGCAGATACATCAAAATCCGTGTTATTGAATCAAACGATACCGCCTTCTCCGACGACTTACTCCGGTGATCCCTGTCTCCGATGAAAGATCGGATACACAAATAGCATCGCCTTGTTCTGTAGAATCTGATCATCGGCTCTGATTGGAGATCGATGCGATAGTGTATGATGCGTACCAATGTCACTTGTGAACTACCGGTACAGTTCGGTACCGAAGAATATTGCCACTAATTGCAATCGATTTCATCAACATTTTTGGACAATTCGAGATTGACGATTCATTATCCTTGTATGCTTATGCTAGATATCAGCTAATGATCGTGCAATACTGATAAATTTCACTGTTCTTTTTCAGTTTACAACTCAATTGCAATCGAAGACCCTTTGCTGAGTTCTCAAGCCTCTGGCTGAGATCAATCAGCATCATTACTGCAAATATATCCAATGTAGATCATGACTAATGCATTACATCTTTGAAAATGGAAGATTGACCCTATATATGTCGAGTTCTCAAGCTATTTGGCCGAGATCAATCGACAAAAGAAAGAAAGAATGCGATTCCTATCCTACAACCAATATGCAGTCAAAGAATTGAAAGAAATATGAATTGAATTTGATTGATTATGAAGAACAGTCAATGAATGAATCAAGAAATGCAAAAGACTAAAATTTGAATGATATATCTCTATTATATTCAAAATTCAAACACAAGTACATATCAACACTTCCAATTAGATCAGAAGATTACCTGGTATAGACTATTGGTGATACTACAACTGAATTCTCAAATGTAGAAGGTGAAATCAATCGGGTTCTTGCTCTTCTTGACTTCCTTCAACTAGCCTCCTTCCCAATTATGTTTCTATGCTTTCCTTCTCTCTCTCTCTTTGGATCTAAGCTAGGGTGTGACTGAGTTCTCAAGTTAAAACCGAGATCAATCGATCAAAGATGAAGTGTATTCAATTTTAGCCGAATGTATGAGTATGAATCGGGGGGGCTGATCATCTCGTTGCTCCAAGGTTTATATAGGCTCAATTACATCTCAATTGTGCTTCTTTATGCACCAATTGTGTTTCTTTGATCCCACAGATCGATGAGATGGCTGCATCTTGACCCTTGATCCAATTGTTGAACGGTGTGAATCAATCTGGAATGTGCTAGTTGTGAGCAGAATTGATGATTTGGATCGCCAGCGTGGCATTATATTCACATCTCAATTCTTCTTTGCTCCCACCCTTTCAAACACCAAGTGAATTGATGCAATTTTATTACCGTGCGGTTCTGTACACCCATTTCATCACGGAAATATGCATAAAGGGAATCAATTAGCACCAGCAACGGTTTCAACCACATCGTGGGACCCACCAAATGTTATCTTAACCGCCAATTTGTCTAATTAGTTCTCAAATCGTTCAATTGGATTTTTACACCCGATCCCTTTCCCTTGAATACGAGTGGCGTATAGTGCACTATATCAAATGGAAATCACTTCATCGCATTCTCCTTGTCAAGGGCTTTCCAACGATATAAAGTTTACAAATTTTCGTCACCGATTGAGCCATTTCCCATTTTCAATTGTTCTTCTGTTGGAAAATCGAGTTAGAGGAGAAGAAATCGCGGCAGAGAAGAAAGGGAAGAGGGCTCTGCCCTGTGGGGCCCAGCGTCAGCGAAAGATACAAGAGAGAAAGGGAGTGTGGTTCGGGTGAGCTAGGCACACACCAATGGGACCCACATGTCATGATTAATGAGACTCAGCAATGGTGCACCAAGTCTACACAAAACTTTCCTTCTTCAAAACATTATTTCCGGCGCCATTTGAGTTTCCCTTTGTTTGGCAGCCCCATATTGCACCCGGATAGTTCTTCAGCTCCAAGTTGCACCCAGAGAGACTTGTGATCAAATCTCAGCCTTCAGATTAATCTCATTCCTTTCTCCAATTTATTTTAATAGATCCCTTTATCCAAAAATCATGAAATTTTTACCAAAAATCCCTAAATTCATGATGATCATCCCTGTAATTTTTAATTCCATTTTTGCCCTTCCTTCTCTGGATTAAAAATTCTTTTATCCATAAAACCCTATTATTCTCTCTGAATTAATCCCTAATCTCAGTTATAGCTCTCCGTGTCTCTCGCCAATTATCTCCTCTTGCAGAAACCACCCTAACTAAATACCAATTAGACTTATATTGATATTTATTAGGGTTTGATTTGATCAAATGCCGACTACTTATCGCCAATTAATACAAATCTAGACTTGATCAAAGTGGTTGCTCCCACTTTGGCACCGATCGCCTTGTGAAATTGACTTTCAATCCCTTAACATGAGGGTGACTTGGTCAAAGAACCGACTACTTATCAAGAATTGACACAAATCAAAGCATGGTTAGGTGGTTGCTCAGACTTTGGCACCAGTCACCTTGAAAGCAAAATCACATTTGGAATTTCTTATAACTAGTTGCATCAAAATGCTAGCTTGGCATTGACATCATTTCATGTAGCATAGGGATTATCGCTTCACCTCCTTTCTAGGGTTAGCTCCAAAGGCAGATTTTTGTGGTTCAATTTCGACTCTTCAATAGGTCACCGAGGTGCTGGGTCCACTGTCGCTGAAAATGGTCACATGGTGACTCATCGATAGGCTATGTTGTTAGATTCATCCGCAAGGGACCGCCAAAGTGGGTCCCACTTGTCGAGAAAATATAATCAAATGGTCGACCCATCAGAGATTTTCTCTCTCCTAAATCTCCCGAGGGTCACCACCTCGAATGAGTAGGAGGTGGTGGGTATTTATATCCTCGTCTTTCACCATATTATTCCATTGTGGGATTAATGCTTAACCTCTGTTCCGGTTGGTTAGCTTTCTTAACAAAATAAGCTAGGTCCATGTCATCGAGCCGCTCATAAGGGACCGCCATGTGGGTCCCACTTGTCGAAAAAGATATAATCACATGGTGACACCCAAGAGGTCTCCTCTCTCCCTCGATCTTCTTGGGTGTCACTCATGCCGAGTGGATAGAGAATAGCGGGGTATTTATACTCTTCACTTCATGCCCAACATTCCATCGTGGGACTAATGGATTTGTTCCGGGTTAGGGCAATGACCTCTCCTGATCAGTGGGCCACCTTTCCACTGCTCTCTCTCTTCTTCCCCTTTCTTATGATTTTATCATCAATTTATTTCATTTATTCATCCATTCATCCTTGAAACTTTTCAAGGGTAAACAAAGAGCCACCCACCAAGACGAGTCTTGAACGCTCGAAAAGCTTGTCTTGGTGCATTATTCCTTATTATTCATCATTTCATTTCTCATGACGTCTTCTCTTCTTCGGTATTGTAGTTTTATCTCATGACGCCATTCCGCGTCGCCCTCGAGTCATTATCATTCTTTTTACGAGGATCCTAGCGATTGGACTCCTCTCGTCTCGCCCATCCGAGCGACTCGTCTACCCGCGAGGCGGCGGTTTATTCTTCGGGATGATCACCTCATGACATCATGCCCCTTCACCTTTAGGCGTCGCTTCTACGGCCTCCTTTGACACATCTCCGGGCAAGGAGATTATCGACGGGGAGGCTCACGCGATGGACCATCGCCCCTTTCATCACTCCCTTAGAGTGCCATGGATATCGCCTAGAGTGGACCCGTACGTGCTCATGCGGGAGGGGACCTCGCTTAGGCGAGCCGGATATATGACTCGGTTTTCTTGTCGATGTTTCATTATCATATCGACACACCCCGGCTACGGCCTTTTGTGAGCGGTGGAACTATTCCACCAACACTCTATTCATCGACGATCGGAGCCGACTCCGACCCTCCTAGAGATACAAAGCAGCTTGACCGGCCGCCGATCTTCTGGTCATTTCTATGACGAGTTCATGGTCTCGCCCGCCGACTCTGGGGACTTCACTCGATTCCCGCCTTCTTTGTATAGGATTTACGAGATTTACCATCATCTACGGAGGGGCATCCCGAGTTCCGTTCGTACATTGGATCGCCTATTTCACCGATCGGTCCACACTCGCCCTACGGTCCGGCTTCCACCGAGATCCATTTGGTACATGTGTCGGCTCGAGATTCATCATGACGGCCCTATCCCATCTCAGATACCCCGTGTTCACATGACGTGGATCGGGAGACTTATCCGACCGCCTTCATCTCTTGGTGGATTTGCTATTTCTTATTACCTAGCTCCCCCGCATACACCATTCGCCTTCTGTTCATTATGGCGAGCCCGATCGCGCGTGGCGACAGGATTTCTTTGGCCGTGCCTCGTACCGGCCAACATTTATAGGTGCCTCCGTGGTCCGACTTCATCTCGTAGTCCTTCACGCTGCCAGAGCCGATCCCGTGGCATCCGATTAGTGGATGGCTTCATTTACACCGGTCCGGCTCATATGATCCCGCATGGCGGCCACGCTACGAGATCGTCTACCCTTATCGAGTGACTTAGCCGGGGTGCAGCCGCCTTCATTGACTCCGAGGTCGCCCGATAGATTCTTCAGAGTCGAGACCATCTACGCTTCTCCCGAGACGACATCGCGGTCCGTGGGACATCTAGGGTTGCCGACAGGATGGTGATCGATGCAGCAGAGTTCCCTCTTCCGACTCTTCTAGCATTCGAGCCAGTGCCTATTGATTTGGAGCACCCGATCGCATTCGTCGTGGCTTTCTTCCTCTCGATCGGGCGATTATATGTTCATCGAGCCCTATTCGCCACATAGATGTGCACATCGCTTCGGCTTGGATCAGATATTCCGGCGCCTCTTCTCCGCCCTATATCATTCGGGCCGATTTGGAGGGTATCGGATGGTGTTACACTCACCTCTTCCGACTAGGCATGTGCACTCGCTATCGATGGTATCCACCTCTAGGACTTCCACCTTCACGAGGCGTTATCGCAGTGGTATTATGAGACCATTCGCTCTTATCGTCGTATACCCTCCCGGTGGTCGTCCGAGTACATGTCCGCGAGATGGCCGCCCTCTATTAGATGGCACCGTTTCGCGTGATCGCAGCCCCTTTCCCGCCATCGCCGCAGCCCGTCGACTTTCGTGGTTTAGATGTACCGATTTTCTCGTGTTCCTATTAGGACCATTCTGCTGTGTACACTTCATTATCCCTTTAGGTTATTTCTTTTTGATAAGCCCTATCTCATTTCGACCAATTCTCTTTGATTCGTAGTTGGCTTACGAGTATGATCACGCGGAGCCCGGGTTCTCGGTCCCTCGCCCACGAGTAGTTGGCGTTCATTCTCGCCCACATGTCGAGCCACCGCTCCAGCCTACCATGGGGAGAGATCGAGACGGCGCTCTCTCACCGTCTTCTCCATCTTCTTTTCCTTCTCCCACTCCGGTGATTTTCTTTACCGACTCGCCTATCCTTATTCGGGCGCACTTCATTTACATCTCTCGATTAGGGTTTATTTTTCAGCTCATGGGACATCTCCCGTGGAGGCTACCCGAGACGACATCATAGCAGACCTATCGGCGCCGCGTGCACCGCCATTTCGGGTTTTGCACCGACCTTGCCGTCGCAGTTCGTGTGCTTCATTTAATACTTAATTGCCGCATGCACTAGTATTTTCATTCTTACATGTAGATTTTGCTGCACTCGAGGCCGATGACATGGCGTCTCCTCATCGCTCGAGTCTTTCTTTACGACGGCCCCGCTCACCGTCGATCTTATTGGTGCCACCGGGGATGGTGACTCGTTCGATGTAGTTTTGGGGCCGTGCTCACTCTTGCACGACCGAGGAGGCTTCTTTAGAGCAGGGAGTCCATTGGTCGTCGTCGTGCCGCAGCGACGAGCCATTATTGATCGAGGGAGGCCATCTCATGCTTCTTCATCTCCCGACGGCCCTCTCATGGCCACAGATAGCGAGTCTCGACCGAGCGGGTTGCGCCGATTATGACTCGTAGTTGGATGAGAGTTGGCCGGTGGAGCAGCCTATTCCACACCCCGCAGACGAGGTTCCGGTTAGCGAGGGTCTCGCCGAGCCTCATGCTTCTTCCGTACTTTATATTTCCTTTATCATTTACCCGTATTTTACTTTTCCATGTACTCATTCTTTTTATTTTATTTTGTAGCTTCGGTCTAGTACACCGCGGGTCCTCCCGAGGCGACCGACATCCCTATTCCCCGATCGCCTCCCGCCTGTCTCGTGCGACGAGGCGATAGGTTAGATCTTTTCTTCCTTCTATTTCTTCTTTGGTTATAACAATTCGTCTAACCCATTTATTTTACTTGCAGATGTTTCATCGAGGGATGTGCGCTCGCCTTGGCCGCGTTGGCGGATGCACTCCGGATACCTTCTTCGGAGGCTATCCGCTAGATTTCGAGGTCTTGGACTCTCTCGCCCAGCTGGTTTCTCTTTTGACCGGTATGGGCCGATGCGGATACCATCGCGCCGCCTCTACTCATTGCACCTCGTCTCGAGAGCACTTTCATTTCGTAGGAGGTGTGAGGAGTCGCTCGTGGCTTACCAGATGCGAGCTCTCTCGTATACCAAAGCACGAGTTGGAGATCCATGAGCTACGCAGCATTTGGAGGCCGCTCGACTCCATTATCTTCGCGCGCTCTCTTCTTGTGCCACTCTCCGCTCTATGGGAGTCAACGGTGGGCCCGCTCGATCGCTCGTCGGCAGAGCTAGAGGACCACAGATCATCGGTGGAGGGCTTCTCTCGACATCCGCGGGACGTCTCCCGAGTTGCAGATTCATTCGAGCGCCCGAGATAGTGCCTTCACTCGCTCTTGGACTTCGAGGCAACTTCGGAGGAGGATAGGCACTCTCTCCATACTCATTTAGAGACCATCAAGACCGTGCTATTAGAGTTGGAGTCCCGCTTTTTGGGCCCATAGATTGCACTTTTATTTCTTCTTTTCTCCTTTTCTTTTTGCCATACTTGATATAGGATGTATTGACATTTATTATTTTGATCTCTTGTTGTGGATGATGCTTGCCTTTATTATTATTATCCTTCATCGCTTCCTCTCGCAGCCGCGAGGAAATATTTCATCCATTCATGTTGTGCACCTCCAATCTTACTTGCAAAAGCGCTCTATTACAACCGTTTCATTCTTTCGCAGCGTCTAAACATAATAAAAGAAAAATCTTACAACATCCTATTATATTCATTCTATACATCATCTCTTTTTATTCATGGCAATACAAAACTTAAGTAACCGTGGTATTTTACTTGATACCGAACTCCGTCTCGTATTGACCTCTAGGCCGGGTACAGAATAAACCCGTTTATCCATTTATTACTGATGGATAAACTTACCAGTATCAATTGAATTATGGATGCAATTGATAACACCATTTTGTGGATGATCCTTGTACATTTAATTGACATTTATTTTGTGGAAGCTCACCCACTCTCCCCTCATTTGTGCACCGTTGCGTGCTAAAGTAGAAACTCACATTCACTCATCTCCACTCAATTTGTTTTGTGGGGTACTACCCTCAAACATCCATCACGCATCCCTCGCGAGACAAGCTTTCATCGGTAAGTCCGCTCTCCATGACCCGAGTCACTTCTTTAAGCGAATTACTTTATTTGACACCGAATGCTCGGGCAAAAGCATAAACCCTTAATCCGACCCCTCCATGATCTATTTGGGATTAGAAACAGATCACCTCCTTGGGCGTGTGGTACTTTTGCGGATGAATGTACCCAACCCGATTTTTTATATTTTAGCTACCCTCAAACATCCATCACGCATCCCCGCGAGACAAGCTTTCATCGGTAGGTCCGCTCTCCATGACCTCGAGTCACTTCTTTAAGCGAGCCGCTTTGTTTAACATGAAATGTCGGGTACAAGCGTAAACCCTTGGTCCGACCCCTCCATGATATGTCGTGGGATTATGACACACCATTTCTTCGGGCGTGTGGTGCTTTTACTTTGATGAATGCACCCAACCCGGCTTTGTATAACACTCGTGGTGTCTGGGACAAAGGTGGCAACCCCTTATTGAAAATGTTTTATTATTTTTATTTATTTTTATTTTTTATTTTTATGAGCAGGAAAGTAGGTTTTTATTGTTTTACATATATATCCTTTTATTTTATCAGAAGGGGGCAAATTTTTGTTATTAGTGATATATGCTACTAATAATACGAGAGTTATTTATTTATATGCCCTCTAAGCGACTATTTACTAGCCACCAATTTGCTCGACCTATCCCTTGGCTTGCGCCGCGGCGACCAATATGAGCAACTTTCGTCATTGGGCAATGATAGTTTGAGGGACAAACTGCAAACCCTGCCCATTTTTGTGTTTATTCTGTATCAAATGGACAAACCCAGTGGTATTTGTATTGTGAGCCCAAACACCAAAGCTCTCGCCTTACATTCTCGCGTGGTTTTGGCGTTGAATTCTCTTGTTCTATATTTTTTTATTTTTATAGGGCTACATGTATTTGTGTGGTTTTGGATTTTTGGATGCATTCTATTTACAGATGCACAAGTAGGGTTTTTGGGATTTTATGCAAAAGTGGAGGTTAGACATGGGTTTGTGTTTCGTGCACGTGTGTGTAAACGAACACTTATTCCCTCCTTATTTATTTACAATAGATACTACTCGGTTGGCCCCTCTCTGGGCTAGGTGTAGTACTTCTTCAGATATCGCCCATTAATCGGTGGCATGGGCCTTTCACCTTCATGGTCTATGAGTTGGTATGCGCCGCCCCCGTATACCTTCTCAATTACGTATGGCCCTTCCCAATTCGGAGAGAATTTTGGGCCGATGTGCCGACCAATGATCGGCCTCTTAAGGACAAGAACAAGCTCCCCTTGTTGAAATGCCCTGACTCGCGCCATCTTATCATATGCCCTTGCCATTTTTGCCTGATATATTTCAAGGTCTCGCTCGGGCTATTAATCTCTTCTCGTCCATGGCATCCAACTCGTCCCGCCTAAGTTGTTGGCATTCGTCCATGGTCATATCATTTTGCATAGCCACCCGCAATGACGGTAGTTCCACCTCAAGAGGGAGAACGCTTCAACCCCAAAAGCCGAGAATACGGGTAGCTTGCGTAGGCGTTCGTGATGTGGTTCGATAAGCCCATAATGCCTCCCGTAGACGATTATCCCGGCCTCGTTGGTTGCCGTCTACGGTCTTTTTCATGATATTGATCGTGGTTTTGTTAAAGGCTTCGGCTGTGCCATTGGCTCTCTGATTATAAATGGACGAGAATCTCCAATCAATATTAAATTGCTCCGCCAGGGCATAGACTTTGGAGCTCTTGAAGGCCGTCCCGTTATCTCGGATATTATCCGTTGTGGTGTGCCGAATCGGTAGAGGATGTGCGTCTTGAAGAACTTAACCACATCGGACGCTTTAACTTCTTTGAGTGGGATGGCTTCACCCATTTTGTAAAGTAACTGTCGCCGCCAGATGAACCGGTGACCTCTCGACGTCGGAGGGTCTATGGGCCCCACTATGTCCGTGCCCCACATATTAAATGGCCAGGATGCTACCGTGGGGTGCAACGGTTTGGCGCTGATGTATAAAAGGGCCGTGTATCCGGCACATGCGCACTTCCTTGCGTGCTCTTCACAATCGCCCACCATCGTGGGCCAATAATACCCCATTCGCTTGATCTTCAACTTCATTTTTGGCCCAGATCGATGTGCTCCGCATAGTCCGAATGAACTTCTTTCATAACCCGCCCGCTTCGTGCCCCGATACGCATCTTAACCATAATTGATCGTAAGATCTACTCGTATAGCGTATTGCCCACATATGCATACCGTAGTACCCGTTTTCTTAGTTGATCGCCCATCCTTTTATCTTTGGGAGGGTGCCATGCGGAAGTATTCAATGAACGGCTGTCTCCAATCATCGTCTTCAGTTATCATTGTTTCTTGGCATTCCATCTTTTCTAGCCCAGTATTTTCATTATTCACATCATCTGTTATTTGACACAATGATAATGGCCTCCTATTGCGGACGATGATGTGGATTTCCGCTCGTTGGTTCACCCGCCTCCTTGGCGAGTTTGGCCAACGCATCTGCTTCACCGTTCACAGCCCTCGTGACTTTCTCGATGGACACGTACGGGATTTTCTTCATTAATTCCATGGCCTTTCGGTGATATTGTATTAGTTCCGGCTTTAAAACTTTATATTCGCCAATTATTTGATTTATTATCAACCGTGAATCCCCAAAGATGCGCATAGCCTTGATTTCCAAGCTCCAGTGATAGCTCTAGTCCGGCGATAAGTGCCTCATACTCGCTTCATTATTTGTGCACATGGTTCGGTTAAAGCCGAGAATGTCGTATTATCCCGCCTTCCGGGTTACGAAGACTAGTCCCGCGCGCCCGCACGTTGGGACTCCCGGCCCGCGATCGGCTTGATCGACGAGGCGCCATCAAAGTACATCTCCCATATAGGACTTCCTTCTTCAATATGTAGAGTTTCCTCATCGTGGAAGTCACATTTTAATGGGGAGTCATCTTGGATCGGTGTGCAAAGCCAGAAATCGCTAGCGCCGCCCCTTTATCGCCTTTTGCGTGTATAGGTGATGTCGAACTCGGTGAAGAATGATAGCCCACTTGGCCACCCTCCCCGTTAGCATTGGCCGAGTCATCGATATTTGAGAGGTCCACCTTGGATATTAATATGATTTTGTGGGCTAGCATGTAATGCCTCAATTTCTTCACCGCGAAGATTAGGGCTAGGCAATGCTTCTCGATCGGTGAATACCCATGTTCTCGCCCCTACCATCATGCGACTTAAGTAATATAGCGCATTTTGATTACCATCCCGGTTTTCTTGTGCCAACAAAGCTCCCAAGGATCCGTCCTAGTAGGGCCATATAGGACGAGTTCCTTCCGGTATGGGCGCCGCCAATACCGGAGGGTTGAGCAGATATGCCTTGATTTCTTCAAAGGCTCGCTCGGCACTCACCATCCCATTTAAACGGGATATTCTTCTTAGTCACCGGTGAAGGGTTGGATTTTACCCGATAGATTGGCTATGAACCGCCCGATGTACGCCAATTGCCCTTGCAAAGATCGCAATTGTTTTAAATTTTGGCATGGGATAATTCAGCTTATTGCTTTGATCTTGCCCGGTCTATCTCAATGCCCCCGTGGCGTACCACAAATCCCGTAAATTTACCGATGATACCATGAATGCGCATTTCAACGGGTTCAATTTAAGCGCATGTTCTCTTAGGCGGTTGAAAATGACCTCGAGGTATTGGAGGTGTTCTTCATATGACATGGCCTTGATGACTAGATCATCCACATAGCACTCAACTATCTTGTGGATTAGATCGTCAAATATTTTCGTCATCGCCCGTTGGTAGGTGGCACCTGCATTTTTCAGCCCAAACGGCATGACTTTGTAACAATATATGCCAATCGGCGTGCGGAATGCCGTGTGCCTTTCATCTTCTTGGCGCCATTTTGATTTGATTATAGCCCGCATAACCGTCCATGAAGGAAAAGACTTCATAGGAGGATGTATGATCAATTATGATTTCTGCATCGGGAGCGGAAATCATCCTTAGGGCACGCCTTGTTTAGGTCCCGAAAGTCCACGCAAATGCGGATTTGCCCATTTTTCTTCTTAACCGGACAATGCTAGCCACCCATTCGCGTCTCTTCTTCCCGTATGAAGCCGGCGTCAATGAGTTTCTTTGTCTCTTCCACGACCTTCTCTTCGAGCTCTATTCTCATCCGCCTCGGCGCTTGTTTAATCGGCTTGAAGGTTGGATCAATTTTTAAGTAATGAACCGCTACGTTGGGATCTAACCCAGACATTTCTTTATAACTCCAAGCGAAGCAGTCCATGTAGCTTTTAAGGAATGTCTTCAACCTGTTAGCCACCTCTTCTGGCAATGACGCGCTTATGAAAGTTGGTCGTGGGTCTTCTTCCGTCCCCAAATTAATTTCAGCTAACTCATCGACCGTGTTAGGTTCCTTTTCTAGCTGCCTCAAAGCATTTTTCAGGACTGGGGTATTGTCCTCTTCTGTTTCATTATCTAGCATCTCAACGAAGTCATGCTTTTCTTTCTCCCGTACGGCGCTCGTGGAAGGATCCCTCAAAACATGTTGCGTTGTCGCAGTCATACCCTAACCCTCGGGTGTATTTTATTTTACCATCCAGGCCCAGAATCTTATTCTGGCCGCCATTCCAGAGTTCATCGAAGCGCTTAGCCTCGGCCTTGGATATGTCTCTCAGACATTTCGCCCTTTTTGCCAGTTTATACAGCTCTTTTCCAAAGGGATGAGATGCAGCGTCATCGCTCGTTGCATTCTCCGATTCTTGTTCTATCACCCACTTCTTCCAAGTGTTGTGATCAGGGTTCTTCAGAGACTGGGTTGAATCGCTCTGATAGAAAATTATGGCCTTGTGGAAGATAGTTTTCCCTTTGATGCGCTCTACCTTTTGCCGCACAACAAAGGTCTTTAGGGTTTGTATGTGGTTCACTTCCCTTGGCATGAGGTCTTTAAAATGCTTTTCGGAACCGCAAGAATCTCTAGCGCCGCCATCTCCTCTTCTATTTCAATATTCATGACCGAGTTGGAGCGGTAGATTTCTTTGATCGGCTTACGTCTCGCAACCTTAGGCTTGCTAGGTACGGAGTGTGCGAGATCGTATATAAGCAACCCCTTTGCCTTTATTATTCGAGTTGTGCGGAGTCGGGTCTTGTTGAAAGCTCTTCGGGAGTTGGATCGTCCCGTTTCTATGCCCTTCTTCTATGAGGTCTTTGAATACCCAACATTCTTCAATAGTATGGCCCAATATGCGATGATAAGGGCAGAATTCGCCTTCGCCGCTCTTTCTATGTCTCTGCGGGTCTTTTACGGACGGGAAGTGTCAATCCGCTCTTTAGGGCCTCGCTCAAATATCCGAGTCGTTTTATTTTTCAGAAAGAGTATGGTTTACTCTTCTTGACCTCGAGGGTTTGCATGACGGTCGGTTGCTTAGCTTTCGTTTCTTCCCCCTTTGATTCATCTACTATTACAATTACCCGCTTACCGCCATCGGTGCTTGCCTTTCGGGGTCCCGGAACTGGGGTTCGCTCGTCACCTCCTTGAGTAGCTCTGAGTTATAGATCGCGGTTTGCATGTGTTTTCAATCATTATCATGATTTCATTGTGTTGCGTCTTGATATCCCGCATCACTTCCCATTGTTCGACACCTCTCTCCGTTATTTTCAACTTGGTGCCTTATTTCATCGATCGCATTCCGTACGCGACCTTCAAAATTTTCCCGCCATGAGCGTTCTTCGTTTATAGGCCTCGACCTAACCGGTTATCCCTTCCCTACCGGTCCCGTGTTGATCATATATGACTCCTCACTTTCATTATCCGTTTCGGTGCCCTTTATATGGCTTCTTGAGGATGTGATAGATGATCTCTTCGTCGACTCTTCTTCCCGTGGATTGACGATCATGGCCGATTCTTCTCCCGAGGTGATGTCGCCCGAGTCGTTGGAATCTTCGGAATCTTCTCCCGAGGTTGCCTCTATGATCCGAATTTGAGGGTGTTGGCGGTGCTTAAAATTGAAAATGACCTCCTCTTCGAATCACTTGCATTGATTTCGCTCGGTTTTATTTGGGCTTTATACGCAGCCCACTGTTTAAAGCGGAAGGTTGCTTCTTCACCCGACTTTCTTCCCGGTCTTTGGGCTCGAGCACCTCGGGGTTTGATATTAAATTTGACCTCTTCTTCTTCTCCGACGAGGTATCAAATTTAGGGCCTTTGTTGAAGGGTTTCGACTCGCTTTTGTCATTGGTCGGCAGCGCCACGGCGGATTTAGGCAAAAAATATTGGGCGTCATTGAATTTAATCTCATGCACCCCGAATGGTTTGACATCTCCGTCAATTCTCTTTTGCTTACCATTCTCGATATATTTCAGGCATTGGTGCAGAGTAGAGGGTATGACCTGATTACTATGAAGCCACGGCGACCCAAAGAACGCCCGATAAGAAGTTTCAGCGTCAATGACATAGAATTTAGTAGGCGCTCTTAGGCTTCCACATTGCAGTTCGTAGTTATAGCTCCCTGTGGCCTTTTGGGAGTTTTGATTGAAGCCATGAATAATCACCTTTTCATCGATAGATTCTTTACGTCTAAGGCGATGGTCTTTAGGGTTTTGAGCGGCATAATATTGATCGAAGACCCCGCGTCGACCAAGATGCGCCAATCTTTTGCCCTCCACGCTTCCGGTGATGTATAGCGGGCGGTTATGGTCGACGGTGCCTATTAAGAGGTCATCGTCTGTGAAATTTATACAGCGGCCCGCTTGGCGTGAATAGGGCTTCCCGCATATTTTGCTCTATGAAGTATGACTTGTACTTCTCGGGATCTTGCAAGGCCTCGAATTAGAACCTCCCTTAGGTCTTGTGACATCATCAATGCGTCAAATATGCTTAATAATGCTGGAATCTTACGCAGATGTGCCAACACATTATATTCTTCGCCCATCGACCGGTCCTTTCTCGGATTCTTGCTTGGATTCTCGACCTCTTTACCTTTATTCGTGGCCTTATCTTTTCCTTTATCTAATCCTTGGGAGCTGTCTCTCGGGTATATAAGTCCCGGACCGGAGCACGGCTTTGCATTCTTCGTTTTTGGTCCCAGAGGTGCTTGCTTCCCCTTCATCATTTGGGAAGAACATCTCCTCTAATGTTGGCATATCTTCGTCGTGAGAAGAATATACCATATTGCACGAAGCACCCCAGATCTCTTCGCTTTCTTCTTTATTTATTTCTTCATTTATATTTTCTTCCTTTTGACCTAGGGTTAACTTCTCCCAGTCTTCTTTGGAGATGAAGTGTTGAAGGGTGATCGCCTCGGGACTGCCCTGCTCATACTCTTCAATCTTGTTCTTTTTGGACTTGCTGCTTCTATGCTTCTTTTTCTTCTTAAGAACCTGATCTTGGCTCTGGTCCACCTTATAGTATACCCTGGGTTTTGGTGGGACCACTGGCGTGATATCGTCTTTCCATTTCATGCCAGGTTCTTTCTTGAGAGCTTTAAGCATTTTAATCGATTTCTTCGATAGGTGCGTAGTCCATTGTTCTTCCTGGTCTTCGCATGACTGGCCCGGGACTTTCTCTTCCTCATGAGAGATCGTGTTGGCCTGCTCATGGGCTGATGGGCTTTGCAAGAACCCCTTAGGTAAAGTAATTTCACCGTTTTTATATGCCTTCTCGACCCAATCTTTGAAGACCCAGCAATCTTCGATTGAGTGCCCTATTATTCTCGTGGTATGGGCAAAAGTTGGGTTCGTCCGATTTATCGCATCTTCCGGCGTTCATTGGCGTTCTGGGCAGGTTAGGCCGTTCTTCGGTGCCCTCTCGAAGATTTGGGCAACTTTATCTTTTCCGAAAGAGTACGGTCTAGATTTCTTTTGTTTAAGGGATTCAAAACTCCGTGAACTCCCTCCCGGGTTGGGTCCGGGTCCCTTATTATAATTGTTGCCATTTGTGCCACCGTCGTCGCCTTGGGTGTCCGCGTTGGCAACCATCTTATCTTTCAACGAGGTGAATGCCACTTTGGTTTCAGCTCGGGCCCTCGTTGCGCCTATTATTCATAAAGCTCGGCACGGTGTGCGGTGACATCCTTTCCATGTTGGATACCGATCCGAGCAAGTCTTTAAATGTGTTGACCTTTGTCACACCAAGAAGCATGCCCATCCACCCGTCAATGTTCTTCATGATTAGGTTGACGGCCTCATCTTCGTTAATGTGCGGTCGCATTTAATGCCGAGGTTCCGCCATCCGTTGATAAAATCGTCATTGACTCCCTTTCTTGGGTTTAGTGCTTGCCAGACGGCTATGTTTATTTTGTCGGACACCATGACAAATCGCGCCCCGAACGAGTCCGCCATTTCGTCCCCAGTCCCGATGCCGTTGTTTTCCTAATGAATAATACCATTGGAAGGCGGTTCCCACTAGGCTTTCGAGGGAATTGTCTTAACAACAAGCATCATTGCCACCGTGTTGCCGCACGAGGCTACAAAGTGGGCCAGGTGTTGTTCGGGGTTGTGTCTTTGTTGCCTTCCCCGGAGAAGGTCCCGAAGCGGGGATCACATACCCTTTAGGATATTCTTCCAAATCATATATGGCAGGGTATGGATGTCCACAGTTTTTAACGGGAGGGATAGCGTATCCACCTCCAGCTATTTGCATTTGCTGGGCAATCATGGCTTGAATCTCTTTCCGGGATATTCCCGTTGGTTCAGCCTCCACATCTATGGTTCTATGTGGATGGGGTTTAGAATCGACGGGTTGTTTTCCCTTATGATTGCTTTTGGTACTGTGGACCCCTTCTTGACGGGAGCTACCAGCTTTGAAATTGGCGTCTTGTGATTCTTACAACGACTTGACCGCCTTGATCAATTCTTCATTTTGCTTTAGCATGGTAGCGATTAACTCCCGTTGCCTAATCGCTCTTCGTCCCGTGCCTCGATGTGGCCTTTTAATATTTCTATTTCATCGATTGGCATTTCGGGACGTGTTTCAACGTCATCTTCATTATCGAAGAGATCGTGGTTTTCGTTGTGGTCTTCCCCTTCCCTCGCTATTGCCCTCGGGTTGACTCTCTTGGGGGTCTCCTTTTCGCCATTATTTTTGTTGGTGTTGGTGACGTGAGCTTGATTAGGCGGGATTGGTCATCTTGAGTCATATTCACCTCAAAGATCGTTGTCCGGATCGCATCGTAGCTTATGCCGATGGTGTTGATCGAGAAGTGCTCTTCATAACGAGCGGTTCTTCTCTTCTTCTTTGTTTGGTCGTGCGCGGTTATTTTTAGATCTATTGAGTGGTATTCTTGAGCCTAATCGCCGAATACACTCTTTCCGGCCTAAGCGGTTGAACACGCTCTCGGACGAAGCGTTGGACCCGCCGCCTTGTTGGGCCGGGCCCGAGATCGGGGTTTTATTGGCCGGGAACCCTTCGGGACCCACACCCGCCGGGTGCTAGGTGTTGCCTTTGGTATAGACCTCCTTGGGTTCGGAGTGGAGGCAATGGCTTGCGGCCGAGCCATGCTTGAGAGTGATCGGCGGGAGACGTATCGTCTCGACCTAGCGTTTCTAACGCTCTTCCTCTCGTTCGAGGGCCCTTGCGAGCCTTATAAATGGCTTCTCGCAGGGGCTTGAGACTTGTCCCCGCGCGCCGAGGCCTTTGAGTTGGGCGAGGTGTGGGCTTAGGCACCTCCCATGCCCAAGCGGGAGCCGGCCCGTGGCCGAGTTCTTGGCCACTATGCGAGAGAGCCGTGAATTTGTTAGAGACCGGATGGCCGGCCTAGCCACCACTGAGCCTGTATGCATCCGTGGCCCTCTTCCCGGACGCTTGAGAGTTACGCGGTAGTTTGGGGTCGCGCCGTTGGGGTCGTCTTCTTAGACGGTCGCCTTCTCCTCTTTGGGGAGGTAGTAGGAGAGGCCATGACGTTATTTGAGATCCCCTTGGGAGTCAGGGTGATCGAGTCCTCCTCCTCGTCCGGGATGGAGATCCGGACGGTTGCGGGAGTGATCGTGGCCACTGGAGCTGGGCCGTAGATGGTGAGTTCTTGCGGGATGGTCCCGAAGAACATGAAGAGCTTGCCCTCTGGGCTCTGTGCAGGAGTGACGGTGTAGGGAGCGAGGTTGAAGTTTCCAAAGTATGCCATTTCCTGCAAAACAAAAATACTTGAAAAAACAAAAACACTTGAAAATTATTAGTCATTTTAGCACATAGAAGACCACTTGTATCTCTTAACTATTCTATTTGACTCTCTCTTTCGAGTTTAGATAAGAGGAGAATCTAGGTCCCACCGGCGTGCGAGATCCCGTGCGACCCTTTTTCGCGCGCTCCGCTCCGCACCGCCGCCGGCGATGGGTTGCGGAAGAAGGACACGGAGATCCCTCCCGAGCGTGCATCTCGCCGGGTGCTCCGCCGATTCTCGCCGTTTAGAGATATTTGGATGCACATTCGTGGGGTTTTTAGTGATTGTGAGTTCTTGTAGATTCCGGTGGGCGCAAGCCCCCACCGTTAATTACCCCGGGCTACGAACCTCGAGGCACCTCCGGATCTTTGAAAGAGAGAAGCAAATAGTATAGTTAAAAGATGGTCAAGTGGTCGTCTAGGTTTATAAAACGGGGTCTACGGAAGATGAACCTACAAGGCAGACGGTTCAATCTATGAAAGACAAACCTACAAACAGATCGGTTTTGTCCTATGGGGACGAACCTACAAACAGATCGGTTCACCCATGCCACCTCGAGATGTAACCTTACCAATGCACTGCAAAGTTAATCTCTTCATAGGGGGCTTGAGGTGAGTCTACATACGTAGCCGACTCGACCTCCGTTGATCTAGAAGATAAACCTACAAACAGACCGGTTCAATCTTAACTAGTCAACAACCAATCACACAAAATACAACTCGAAGCACCGAGCGGTTGATCTTGAGGTTGGTGAATCAGAGAAGGGTGGATATGGCCCACGTATTTCTTCTCACCGATCTTCTAGATCATGAATTCGTAGCACTAAGCCGATTCATAAACCTAGGAAACACAATTGCACACAATGTCAAACATGAAGCGCCGGGCCGCTTCAACATTGAGGCATGTGTTAGTGAAGGAACCTACCTACGTAACGGTTCACATTCATCGTTTTGTGGATGAATCTACCAACAGACCGATTCAATCTCACATTCTCGGAAATGAGTCGGAGACAAACTCATCGACGGACAAGTTCGTCTTGCTAGCTCAAATGGTCATGAATTACTTGTTCATGACACCGAGTCATTAAGATGTCACTTCGCTAGGACATCGTAATGTTCTTCATCTTCAAAGTCGACATATCTCTCCATGCCGATGTCGTAGCTTTGATCGGTCAATCTTCAACGAACGTCAAGATGTTCTTGTCTCGACTAATCATCCTACGTGTTGCATTACTTGTGCAAAATTACTATGTAGCCCTACACCCCTTGTGTGAGCGTATTCAATCATGAGTTACTTGCTCATGGCAACGAGTCATTAAGATGTCACCTCTCTAGGACATCGTAATGTTCTTCTTCTTAACGTATATCTTCATGTTAGTGTCGTAACTACGGTTATTCTTCATCAGTGTCAAGATGTTCTTGTCTCGACTAATCATCCTACATGTTGCATTACTTGTGCAAAATTATATCTTACATGTTAGCGTATTCAATCATGAGTTACTTGCTCATGGCGAGTCATTAAGATGTCACCTCTTAGGACATCGTAATGTTCTTCTTCTTGTCGTATATCTTCATGATGTTAGCTCGGTTATTCTTCATCGGTGTCAAGATGTTCTTGTCTCAACATACTTCTTCATGCCGCTATCAAAGCCTTATTCATCTCACGTCAAGATGTTCTGTCTCGACGTATCTTGTTGTTCTTCATCAAGTGTCAAGATGTTCTTGTCTCGACATATCTTCTCATATTGCTATTGAAGCCTTAATCATCCCACGTCAAGATGTTCTTGTCTTGACTAATCACTTTAAATGTCATGTCATGTGTGCAAATATTCATATGTGGCTCTACACTCCTTATGTGAGCATATTTATTCATTTCTTAAAATGCACAAAGTCTATTATAATATCTTCCATTATTATAAGGATGCATTTATTATTATTATTATTATTACTATTATTATTATTATTATTATTACAATTATTATATTACTATTATTATTTTTATTATTATTATTTTTATTTCTTAAACCCTATTTGTCTATGTAGAAAATTATTTACAAAAATAGGAAAAGGGGTAGCTATTAATATTTTGGGATTTTTTATAATGGCTAAAATAGTAGAATTTTATTTTTATTATTTCTAAACTCTATTTATTTTGTAGAAAATCACTTACAAAAATAATAGAAAGTAAGATAGCTATGTTTTATTTATATTTTTAAAAATGCTTATAATAGCTAAAGTAATAGAATTGTGTTATTATATTCTATTATATTGTAATACTATTCATTATGTAAGAATTATTTACAAAATCAAAAGATGGTTAGCTATACTATTTTACTATTATCATTATTATTATTATTATTATTATTTTATTATTATATATTTTTTTAATATCTATAATAGCTAAAAGAAATCATTACTAATATTCTATTCTATTTATTATACTATTCATTATATCTATTTTTATTATCTCTATTTATTATCTATAGAAAAGTATAAGATTTTTATTATTAGTCATAAGGGATGAAATTCATTATGTTTTTATTAAAACTATTATTTTTATCACATTTTATTCATCAAAAGTATATTTTTGTATATTTGTATAGAAATAACAAAAGAAATACAATTCATATTATAAAACTATATTATCATTCTTTATTATAAAGAAAATGCATTTTACTATTTATTACCATAGTAGTATATTTTTGTTTATTTTGTGCTATTTATTTTTATTATTATTTTTTTTTTACAGAAAATATCAATATAATATCTATTATTATTATTATTATTATATTTTTTATTTATCAAAGAATATAGCTAATCTCATCATTTATTATAGTATATTACTATCACTATTATTATTTCATAGAAAATCACTTTGAAAAATCACTAAAATATATCTAGTTGTTATTTATGATTTTTATTTGTATTTTTGGAATTTTTATAGTATTTAAAATGACAAGTCAAAGCTAAGTCAAATATACCAATATATGTGATGTATTTTGCTTTTAAATTGTTTTATCATGATTATATTTTTAAAACTGGAATATTATTGTATAGAAAAATAGTATGAAAAATAAGAAAATTTTAGAAACAAATTTGAGTCAATTTGGAGTTCAATAGCATTTTCAAATCATTTATTTACTATTTAATATTAATATTCTGTTATTAACTTAATGGGCTTATAAATTGGGCCGGTTTTATTTTATCTTTTATTTCCCTGCGAATGGGCCTAATATATAACTGAGCCATACCCCTTTTATTATTATTTTCCTTTTTGTTCCTGTTGGGCTCAATACGTTACTGGGCCGGCCTCTCTATTACCATCTCTCAAATAATGCATGCCACTGGATCTGCTCTGAGATTAGTGCTAACTAAGATCAAAGACTGGGATCATTCCATTACACCTTTGCTTACAATCTTCGTCCGATCGTCATTAGATCTGTGCAGATACATCAAAATCCGTGTTATTGAATCAAACGATACCGCCTTCTCCGACGACTTACTCCGGTGATCCCTGTCTCCGATGAAAGATCAGGATACACAAATAGCATCGCCTTGTTCTGTAGAATCTGATCATCGGCTCTGATTGGAGATCGATGCGATAGTGTATGATGCGTACCAATGTCACTTGTGAACTACCGGTACAGTTCGGTACCGAAGAATATTGCCACTAATTGCAATCGATTTCATCAACATTTTTGGACAATTCGAGATTGACGATTCATTATCCTTGTATGCTTATGCTAGATATCAGCTAATGATCGTGCAATACTGATAAATTTCACTGTTCTTTTTCAGTTTACAACTCAATTGCAATCGAAGACCCTTTGCTGAGTTCTCAAGCCTCTGGCTGAGATCAATCAGCATCATTACTGCAAATATATCCAATGTAGATCATGACTAATGCATTACATCTTTGAAAATGGAAGATTGACCCTATATATGTCGAGTTCTCAAGCTATTTGGCCGAGATCAATCGACAAAAGAAAGAAAGAATGCGATTCCTATCCTACAACCAATATGCAGTCAAAGAATTGAAAGAAATATGAATTGAATTTGATTGATTATGAAGAACATCAATGAATGAATCAAGAAATGCAAAAGACTAAATTTGAATGATATATCTCTATTATATTCAAAATTCAAACACAAGTACATATCAACACTTCCAATTAGATCAGAAGATTACCTGGTATAGACTATTGGTGATACTACAACTGAATTCTCAAATGTAGAAGGTGAAATCAATCGGGTTCTTGCTCTTCTTGACTTCCTTCAACTAGCCTCCTTCCCAATTATGTTTCTATGCTTTCCTTCTCTCTCTCTCTTTGGATCTAAGCTAGGGTGTGACTGAGTTCTCAAGTTAAAACCGAGATCAATCAGTCAAAGATGAAGTGTATTCAATTTTAGCCGAATGTATGAGTATGAATCGGGGGGGGGAGCTGATCATCTGTTGCTCCAAGGTTTATATAGGCTCAATTACATCTCAATTGTGCTTCTTTATGCACCAATTGTGTTTCTTTGATCCCACAGATCGATGAGATGGCTGCATCTTGACCCTTGATCCAATTGTTGAACGGTGTGAATCAATCTGGAATGTGCTAGTTGTGAGCAGAATTGATGATTTGGATCGCCAGCGTGGCATTATATTCACATCTCAATTCTTCTTTGCTCCCACCCTTTCAAACACCAAGTGAATTGATGCAATTTTATTACCGTGCGGTTCTGTACACCCATTTCATCACGGAAATATGCATAAAGGGAATCAATTAGCACCAGCAACGGTTTCAACCACATCGTGGGACCCACCAAATGTTATCTTAACCGCCAATTTGTCTAATTAGTTCTCAAATCGTTCAATTGGATTTTTACACCCGATCCCTTTCCCTTGAATACGAGTGGCGTATAGTGCACTATATCAAATGGAAATCACTTCATCGCATTCTCCTTGTCAAGGGCTTTCCAACGATATAAAGTTTACAAATTTTCGTCACCGATTGAGCCATTTCCCATTTTCAATTGTTCTTCTGTTGGAAAATCGAGTTAGAGGAGAAGAAATCGCTAGAGAAGAAAGGGAAGAGGGCTGCGCCTGTGGGGCCGGCGTCAGCGAAAGATACAAGAGAGAAAGGGAGTGTGGTTCGGGTGAGCTAGGCACACACCAATGGGACCCACATGTCATGATTAATGAGACTCAGCAGTGGTGCACCAAGTCTACACAAAACTTTCCTTCTTCAAAACATTATTTCCGGCGCCATTTGAGTTTCCCTTTGTTTGGCAGCCCCATATTGCACCTGGATAGTTCTTCAGCTCCAAGTTGCACCCAGAGAGACTTGTGATCAAATCTCAGCCTTCAGATTAATCTCATTCCTTTCTCCAATTTATTTTAATAGATCCCTTTATCCAAAAATCATGAAATTTTTACCAAAAATCCCTAAATTCATGATGATCATCCCTGTAATTTTTAATTCCATTTTTGCCCTTCCTTCTCTGGATTAAAAATTCTTTTATCCATAAACCCTATTATTCTCTCTGAATTAATCCCTAATCTCAGTTATAGCTCTGTGTCTCTGCCAATTATCTCCCTCTTGCAGAAACCACCCTAACTAAATACCAATTAGACTTATATTGATATTTATTAGGGTTTGATTTGATCAAATGCTGACTACTTATCAGCAATTAATACAAATCTAGACTTGATCAGGTGGTTGCTTCCAGCTTTGGCACCTGATCAGTCTTGTGAAATTGACTTTCAATCCCTTAACATGAGGGTGACTTGGTCAAAGAACCGACTACTTATCGATAATTGACACAAATCAAAGCATGGTTAGGTGGTTGCTCGCGACTTTGGCACCAGTCGTCACCTTGAAAGCAAAATCACATTTGGAATTTCTCATTATTAGTTGCATCAAAATGCTAGCTTGGCATTGACATCATTTCATGTAGTATAGGGATTACACTTTGCTTCACTCCTTTCTAGGGTTAGCTCAAAGGCGCATTTTAGGGTTCAATTCTCGACTCCTTCAATAGGTCACCGAGGTGTGGGGTCCAATTGGTGAAAATGGTCATATGGATGACTCATCGATAGGCTATGCTGTTAGATTCATCTACAAGGGACCGCCAGGTGGGTCCCACTTGTCGAGAAAATATAATCAAATGGTCGACCCATCGGGAGATTTTTCTCTCCTAAATCTCCCGAGGGTCGCCCACCTCGAATGAGTAGGAGGTGGTGGAGTATTTATATCCTCGTCTTTCACCATATTATTCCATTGTGGGATTAATGCTTAACCTTTGTTCCGGGTTGGTTAGCTCTCTTAACAAAATAGGCTAGGTCCATGTCATTGGAGCTGCTCATAAGGGACTGCCATGTGGGTCCCACTTGTCAGAAAAGATATAATCACATGGTGACACCCAAGAGGTCTCCTCTCTCCCTCGATCTTCTTGGGTGTCACTCATGCTGAGTGGATAGAGAATAGCGGGGTATTTATACTCTTCACTTCATGCCCAACATTCCATTGTGGGACTAATGGATTTGTTCCGGGGTTAGGCAGCGACCTCTCCTGATCAGTGGGCCACCTTTCCACTGCTCTCTCTCTTCTTCCCCTTTCTTATGATTTTATCATCAATTTATTTCATTTATTCATCCATTCATCCTTGAAACTTTTCAAGGGTAAACAGCGGTACCGAGTGCGTCGGGTCCCGTTATCAAGTTTTGCACGCCCCGACTCATTTTCGGCGTTAACGAGGACGTCGGAACCCGTTTTAATGTTTTGCGCGCCCGAACTTCTTATCGGTGGTACCGAAGGCGTCGGCACCCGTTTTCTTGTTTTGCGCGCACGGACTCGTTTTTGGCGGTACCGAGGGCGTCGGGTCCCGTTTTCAAGTTTTGCACGCCCCGACTCATTTTCGACGGTAACGAGGGCATCGGGTCCCGTTTTCTTGTTTTGCGCTCCTGAACTTATATTCGGCAGTACCGAAGGCGTCGGCAAACGTTTTCTTGTTTTGCGCGGCCGGATTTGTTTTCCACGGTACCAAGGGCTTCGTGTCTTGTTTTCATGTTTTGCATGCCCGGACTCGTTTTCGCCGGTACCGAGGGCGTCGGTGCGCATTTTCATGTTTTGCGCACTCGGAATAGTTTTCGGCGGTACCGAGGGAGTCGTGTCCCGTTCTCATGTTTTGCGCGCCCGGACTAGGTTTCGGCGGTACTGAGGGCGTCGGCACACGTTTTCATGCTTTGCGCGCCCGTACTCGGTTTCCGTGGTACCGAGGGCGTCGTGTCCTGTTTTCATGTTTTACGTTCCCGTACTCGGTTTCGACGGTACCGAAGGCGTCGGCACCCGTTTTCATGCCTTACGCGTCCAGACTCGGTTTTGACGTTTCCGAGGGCGTCATGTCCCGTTTTCATGTTTTGCATGCCCGTACTCGTTTTCGGCAGTTCCGAGGGCGTCGTGTCCCGTTTTCATGTTTTGCACGCCTGGACTCGGTTTCGACGGCACTGAGGGCATCATGTCCCGTTTTCATTTTTTTCGCTCCAGGACTAGTTTTCGACGGTACCGAGGGAGTCGGGTCCTGTTTTCAAATTTTACGCGCCCGGACTCGTTTTCAACGGTAGCGAGGGCGTCGGGTCCCGTTATCAAGTTCTGCGCACCCCGAGTCATTTTCGGCGTTAACGAGGGCGTCGGGTCCCGTTTTCATGTTTTGCGCGCCGGACTCGCTTCGACGCGCACCGAGGGCGTCATGTTCCTTTTTCATGGTTTTCGCTCCCGGACTAGTTTTCGACGGTGCACCGAGGAGTCGGGTCCGTTTTCAAGGTCCCGTTTTCAAGTTTTGCGCGCGCGGACTCGTTCTTTTCGACGGAACTTATTATTGGCCCGAGGGCGTCGACTCGGTTCCGTTATCAAGTTTTGCGCGCCCGACTCATTTTCGGCGTTAACGAGGGCGTCGGGTCCCGTTTTGTTCTTTTGAGCGCCGAACTTATTATCGGCGATGCGAATGTTTTGCGCGCCGGCGTCGAGAGCGCACCCGTTTACTTGTTTTACGCGCACGGACTCACGTTCTTTTTGGCGGTCCCGTTATCAAGTTTTGCGCGCCCGACTCATTTTCGGCGTTAACGAGGGCGTCGGGTCCCGTTTTCAAGTTTTGCACGCCCGACTCATTTTCGACGGTAACGAGGGCATCGGGTCCCGTTTTTTTTGTTTTCGCGCGCCGGAACTTATATTCTTGTTTTGCGCGCGGAACTTATATTCGCCGTGCATCGAGGGGCATTGGTCCCATTTTCATGTTTTGCTCACTCGGAATAGTTTTCGGCGGTGCAGGAGTCGTGTCCCGTTTTCATGTTTTGCATGCCCAGACTCGTTTTCGGCGGTACTGAGGGCGTCGTGTCCGGATTTCATGTTTTGCGTGCCCGGACTCGATTTCGACGGCACCGAGGGCATCATGTCCCGTTTTCATTTTTTTTCGCTCCCGAACTAGTTTTCGACGGTACCGAGGGAGTCGAGTCCCGTTTTCTAATTTTGCGCGCCCAGACTCGTTTTCAACGGTACCGAGGGCGTCGGGTCTCGTTATCAAGTTTTGCGCGCCCCGACTCATTTTCGGCGTTAACGAGGGCGTCGGGTCCCATTTTCATGTTTTGCGCGCCGGGACTCGGTTTCGGCGGTGCATCGAAGGCGTCAGCAACCTTTTTCATGTTTTGCGCGCCCGGACTCCGTTTCGACGGCACTGAGGGCGTCATGTTCCTTTTTCATGTTTTTCGCTGTGCGACCCTTTTTCGCGCGCTCCGCACCGCCGCTGGGCGATGGGATGCGGAAGAAGGACACGGAGATCCCTCCCAAGCGTGCATCTGTTTGGTGCCGGCTGATTCTGCCGTTTAGAGAGATTTGGATGCACATTTAGGGGGTTTTTAGTGATTGTGAGTTCTTGTAGATTCCGGTGGGCGCAAGCCCCCACCGTTAATTACTCTGGGCTACTAACCTCGAGGCACCTCTGGATCTTTGAAAGGGAGAAGCAAATAGTATAGTTAAATGATGGTCAAGTGGTCGTCTGGGTTCACAAAAGGGTCGATTCCAAGGAAGACGAACCTACTACAGATCGGTTCAGTCTTTACCGCTTTGAGAGATAACCTTACTACAGATCAGATTAATCTCTTCAAAGGAGTTCAAGGTGAGTCTACTACAGAACGACTCGACCTCAGTTCATCTAGAAAATGAACCTACTTCAGAACGGTTCACAGTTGATCCTATGGAAGACGAACCTACTACAGATCGGTTCAGTCTTTATCACCTTGATAGATAACCTTATTACAGATCAGATTAATCCTTTAGAAAGGATTCGAGGTGAGTCTACTACAGAACGACTCGACCTCAATTCATCTAGAAAATGAACCTACTTCAGAACGGTTCACAGTTGATCCTATGGAAGACGAACCTACTACAGATCGGTTCAGTCTATACCGCCTCGAGAGATAACCTTACTACAGATCAGATTAGTCTCTTCAGAGGGGGCTTGAGGTGAGTCTACTACAGAACGACTCAACCTCAGTTGATCTAGAAGATAAACCTACTACAGAACGGTTCAATCTTAACTAGTCAACAACCAATCACACAAAATACAACTCGAAGCACTGAGCCGGTTGATCTTGAGGTTGGTGAATCAGGAGAAGGGTGGATTTGGCCCACGTGTTTCTTCTCACCGATCTTCTAGATCATGAATTCGAAGCACTAAGCCGATTCATAAACCTAGGAACACAATTGCACACAACGTCAAACCTGAAGCACTGAGCCAGCTTAACATTGGAGCATGTGTTAGTGAAGGAATCTACTACAGAACGATTCTCATTCACTGTTTTGTGGATGAATCTACTACAGAACGATTCAATCTCACAATCTCGGGAAATGAACCATAAGATAAACTTATCGACGGATGAGTTCAGTCTTACTAGCTCAAATGGTCATGAATTACTTGTTCATGACACCGAGTCATTAGGATGTCACTTCTCTCGGACATCGTAATGTTCTTATCTCTTGGAGTCGACATATCTCTTCATGTTGATGTCGCAGCTTTGATTATTCTTCAATGAGCGTCAAGATGTTCTTGTCTCAACTAATTGTTCTAAATGTTGCATTACTTGTGCAAAATCACTATGTTGCTCTACACCCCTTGTGTGAGCGTATTTAGTCATGAGTCATTTGTTCATGGTAATGAGTCATTAAGATGTCACTTTTCTCGGACATCGTAATGTTCTTCTTCCTCAAAGTCGACATATCTCTCCATGTTGATGTCGCAGCTTTGGTCATTCTTCAACAAGCGTCAAGATGTTCTTGTCTCGACATATCTCCTCATGTTGCTATTGAAACCTTAGTTATTCTTCGTCAAGATGTTCTTGTCTCGACTAATCACTCTAAATGTCGCATTATTTGTGCAAAATCACTGTGTTGCTCTACACCCCTTGTGTGAGCATATTTGTTCATTTCTAAAATGTAAAAAGATTATTACATAATATCTTTCATTATTATCTCTATTATAAAGGTGAATTTATTTTTATTTTTAAACTCTATTTATTTATGTAGAAAATTATTTACAAAAATAATAGGAAATGGGTTAGCTATTAACTAGAATTTTATTTATATTTTTGGGATTTTATAATAGCTAAAGTAATAGGATTTTATTTTTATTATTTCTAAACTCTATTTATTTTTATAGAAAATCACTTACAAAAATAATAGAAAATAAATTGGCTATGAGTTTATTTGAATTTTTAGGATTTTTATAATAGCCAAAATAGCAAGTCAAAGCTTGGTCAAATAGGGAAAAGCAAACAATGTCATTTTGCTTTTAAATTTTTTTCAGTACTGTAAAATTCTTAAAATTGAAATGTTTTTATATAGAAAAATACTATGAAAAACAAAGAATTTTTAGAAACAAATTTGAGTCAATTTGGAGTTTGGGAACATTTCCAAATGATTTATTTACTCTTTATTTTAATATTCTGTTATTTATTGATAGTTGGGCCGAATTGATTCTTGGGCCGGGTTTATTTTCCTTTCCTTGCAAATTAAGCCCAAGTCCACTCCTTTATTTTCTTTTATTATCTTTTCGCTTCTGGGCCCAGATTTAATTCTCCTTTTTATTCTCCATAGTTGGGCCTCTTCTTAATCCTGCATTTAATTCGTGTCATTGGATCTGCGCCGAGATTGGTGCACCCTTTCATTTAAATGCAGTCTTTCATGGGGCGTTGGATATTATTGAGATGCGTGTTACATCTATTTAATCAAATATTCATTTATAGGCTTCGTTCGATGATTAGTAGATTCGTGCAGATGCGCAAATATCTATGTCGGATGCTTCTAAGTTCGTGTTATTAAATCGAACGCTGCCGTCTTCTCCGATGACTTACGCCGGTGATCCTTACCTCCGATGAAAGATCAGGACACATGAATAGTATCGTCTCATTCTATAGAATCTGATCATCGTCTCCGATCAAAGGTCGGCACGGTGGTTCTCTGTATACGCCAATGCTACTTGAAAGCCCATCGGTACAGTTCGGTAGCGAGAAAAATAACAACTATTGTTTGTGATCAATTCTGATGATGCTTTTGTCAATCTCAGGCTTATAATACATCGTTCTTATACATTAGCTCATTCAAATTGAATTGCAAGTTGATATAGTGCGGTATTGACTGGTACCAATCGGAATTCATTCCAAATTTTCAAATTCTGTTATCATCTACTTATATAATGCTATCTATGCTCATTTGACTATTCCTTTCAATTGGTATCTCCAATCAATATACAATACCTCTTAGAGTAAGGGATGGAGATTAATCTTATATGTGTTGAGTTCTCAGGCTATTCTAACCGAGATAAATCGACAAGGAAAAAGATGCAATCTTTAACTTACAATTGAAATACAATTGAAAGAAATATATGCTAAGTCCGGCTGATCACAAGAAACAACAAAGAAAGGTCAAGAAATGTCAATAATTCCGATTTGAACAATATCTTTTCTGCTTATGCTTGGATTCAAATACAGTTACATTTCAATTTTCAAAATTAAATGATAGAACTCCAGATTTACATGATAATGAGACAAAGAATTACCTGGCACAATACTGATTACTTTGTGCTCTATTCCCCTTACTTTCCCCTACGAGGCTTTGATTTGAATTATTGTCGTATGAGCTGAGTTCTCAAGTATATTCAACTGAGATCAATCAGCTTAGATTGGAGCTTGATTTCTTCAATTGGTCAAGGGATCTTACTGATGGAAAAGGCAAGATGTTTATGCCATTAACCTCATCTTCTCTTCTTCTAAATCTGGCCAAGGCATATGTTATGGTTTTACTGAGTTCTCAAGTCTATTGACCGAGATCTATCAGTTCTGGAAAATTGAGAGAGTAGGGAAAGGTAGTGTATTCAAGCACTAAAGCCCTTGCTTTGAATATTAAGAGAAGAAGTGTGGAGAGATGGTAATAACTTGGGGGGTCTTCTCACTTATAATTTGAGGTTTATATAAGGCTTAACTGGAGTTTAACTGTCTAATTGTGCTTTCTTTAAACACAATTTGTGTTTTCTTTTCCCCACGGATCGCCGACATGGCGTAATCACAGCCCTTGATATAGTAATCTAATGGCACAAGTAAGCTTATATTGTGTTTGTTGTGTGAGCACTCTTTGGTTGGGATTGCCAGCGTGGCAATTGTTGTAACTGTCTATGTTGCTGCTCCAATTCACCAATTTCCTTCTTCACAAACACCAGATTAAAGCCACTGTTAAAATCGGCATATCATCTTGTGCACCAATTCCACCAAGAAAATCATGCATTGAGTAGTAATTTTGTGCCAGAAACGGCTTCAACCGAATCGTGGGACCCACACGAGCCTCTCTGAACCACCAATTCGTCCAATCACTCGCCAAATTATCCGATTGAGTTCTATGCCCGAATCCCTTTCTCCTCTGATGCGAGTGATGCACAGTGTATGAAACCGAAAATAAATTGTTCTAGAATATTCTCCTCACTGAGAGCTTTCCAACGGTATATTATTTGCAATTTTTCGTCGTCGTTTGACCCATTTTCCATTTTCGACTTGTTTTTTGCTCAAAATCGGATCAGCAGCAGAATATTTCGTACCAGCAAGAAGAGAAGGGATTTCTGACTCTGTGGGGCCCAGTGGCAGTGAAATAAATGAGAAAGGAACAAAGGAGAGCAATAGTGTGATTCGGGTGGACATGGCACACATGGTCTGACCCCACGTGTCATGTTTAATGAGATAGAACAATGGTGCACCGAGTTCACACGGTTTATTATTCTTTCAACTCTCTCTCCAGCGCCTAAATTAGCATCTCTTCATTTGGCAGCCCCAACTTGCACCAAGTGAGGTCCTTGTCCCCAAGTTGCACCCAAGAAACCCCTTGATTAATCCTAGCCTTCAGATTGCTTTGATTTTTTTCTCCAATTTATTTTTAATAGATCCCTTCATCCAAAAATCATGAAATTTTCACCAAAATTCTATAAATTCATGATGATCACCTCTGTAATTTTTAATTCCATTTTTACCCCTGCCTCTTTGAATTAAAAATTCTTTTGTCAAGAAAACCCTGTTTCTTCCTCTGAATTAATCCCAGATTTCAATTGTAGCTCAGTGTCTCTGCCAAATAAATTCTCCTTGCAGAAACTCCACCCCAATTAACACCATCACTGATGTTTATTAGGGTTTGATTTAATCAAAAGTTGATTACTTGTCAACAATTGATACAAATCTTGACTTGATCAGATGGTTGCTCCCAGCTTTGGCACCTGATCAGTCTTGTGAAATTGACTTTCAATCCCTTAACATGAGTGTGATTTGGTCAAAGAGCTGACTACTTATCAAACAATTGACACAAATCAAAGCATGGTTAGGTGGTTGCTCACAGCTTTGGCACCAGGTCACCTTGAAAGCAAAATCACATTGAGATTTCTTATGATTGGCTGTATCAAAAATACTGGCTTGGCATTGACATTATTCCATACAGTATAGGAATTGTATTGGTTCAGCTCATAGGGTTTGATCTTAGCTTTTTCTCTTGTATTTCTTCCTTCGACCTTTCAGGGGTAAACATTCGCTCCCGGACTAGTTTTCGACGGCACCGAGGGCGTCGAGTCCCGTAATCAAGTTTTGCGCGCCCCGACTCATTTTCGGCGTTAACGAGGGCGTCGGGTCCCATTTTCATGTTTTGCGCGCCCGGACTCCGTTTCGACGGCACTGAGGGCGTCATGTTCCTTTTTCATGTATTTCGCTCCCGGACTAGTTTTCGACGGCACCGAGGGCGTCGGGTCCCGTTATCAAGTTTTGCGCGCCCCGACTCATTTTCGGCGTTAACGAGGGCGTCGGGTCCCATTTTCATGTTTTGCGCGCCCGGACTCCGTTTCGACGGCACTGAGGGCGTCATGTTCCTTTTTCATGTTTTTTGCTCCCGGACTAGTTTTCGACGGCACCGAGGGCGTCGAGTCCCGTAATCAACTTTTGCGCGCCCCGACTCATTTTCGGCGTTAACGAGGGCGTCGGGTCCCGTTTTGATCTTTTGCGCGCCCGAACTTATTATCGGCGGTACCGAAGGCGTCGGCACCCGTTTTCAAGTTTTGCGCGCCCGGACTCGTTTTCGACGGTCCCGAGGGCGTCGGGTTCCGTTATCAAGTTTTGCGCGCCCCGACTCATTTTCGGCGTTAACGAGGGCGTCGGGTCCCGTTTTGTTCTTTTGAGCGCCGGAACTTATTATTGGCGGTACCGAAGGCGTCGGCACCCGTTTTCATGTTTTGCGCGCCCGGACTCGGTTTCGACGGTACCGAGAGCGTCATGTCCCGTTTTCATGTTTTTCGATCCCGGACTTGTTTTCGACGGTAGCGAGGGAGTCGGGTCCCGTTTTCAAGTTTTGCGCGCCCGGACTCGTTCTCGGCGGTCCCGAGGGCGTCGGGTCCCGTTATCAAGTTTTGCGCGCCCCGACTCATTTTCAACGTTAACGAGGGCGTCGGGTCCCGTTTTAATGTATTGCGCGCCCGAACTTATTATCGGCGGTACTGTAGGCGTCGACACCCGTTTACTTGTTTTGCGCGCACGGACTCGTTTTTGGCGGTACCGAGGGCGTCGGGTCCCGTTTTCAAGTTTTGCACACCCTGACTCATTTTCGACGGTAACGAGGGCATCGGGTCCCGTTTTCTTGTTTTGCGCGCCGGAACATATATTCGGCGGTACCGAAGGCGTCGGCACACGTTTTCTTATTTTGCGCGCCCGGACTCGTTTTCCACGGTACCGAGGGCTTCGTGTCTTGTTTTCATGTTTTGCATGCCCGGACTAGTTTTCACCGGTACCGAGGGCATTGGTCCCATTTTCATGTTTTGCTCACTCGGAATAGTTTTCGGCGGTACCGAGGGAGTCGTGTCCCGTTTTCATGTTTTGCATGCCCGGACTCGTTTTCGGCGGTACCGAGGGCGTCGTGTCCGGATTTCATGTTTTGCGCGCCCGGACTCGATTTCGACGGCACCGAGGGCATCATGTCCCGTTTTCATTTTTTTTCGCTCCCGAACTAGTTTTCGACGGTACCGAGGGAGTCGGGTCCCGTTTTCTAATTTTGCTCGCCCAGACTCGTTTTCAACGGTACCGAGGGCGTCGGGTCCCGTTATCAAGTTTTGCGCGCCCCGACTCATTTTCGGCGTTAACGAGGGCGTCGGGTCCCATTTTCATGTTTTGCGCGCCGGGACTCGGTTTCGGCGGTACCGAAGGCGTCAGCAACCTTTTTCATGTTTTGCGCGCCCGGACTCCGTTTCGACGGCACTGAGGGCGTCATGTTCCTTTTTCATGTTTTTCGCTCCCGGACTAGTTTTCGACGGCACCGAGGGCGTCGAGTCCCGTAATCAAGTTTTGCGCGCCCCGACTCATTTTCGGCGTTAACGAGGGCGTCGGGTCCCATTTTCATGTTTTGCGCGCCCGGACTCCGTTTCGACGGCACCGAGGGCGTCATGTTCCTTTTTCATGTTTTTCGCTCCCGGACTAGTTTTCGACGGCACCGAGGGCGTCGGGTCCCGTTATCAAGTTTTGCGCGCCCCGACTCATTTTCGGCGTTAACGAGGGCGTCGGGTCCCATTTTCATGTTTTGCGCGCCCGGACTCCGTTTCGACGGCACCGAGGGCGTCATGTTCCTTTTTCATGTTTTTTGCTCCCGGACTAGTTTTCGACGGCACCGAGGGCGTCGAGTCCCGTAATCAAGTTTTGCGCGCCCCGACTCATTTTCGGCGTTAACGAGGGCGTCGGGTCCCGTTTTGATCTTTTGCGCGCCGAACTTATTATCGCGATGCGAAGGCGTCGGCACCGTTCTCATGTTTTGCGCGCCGGACTCGGTTTCGACGGTATCGAGGGCGTCATGTCCCGTTTTCATGTTTTTCGCTCCCAGACTTGTTTTCGACGGTACCGAGGAGTCGGGTCCCGTTTTAATGTTTTGCGCGCCCGAACTTATTATCGGCGGTATCGAAGGCGTCGGCACCCGTTTTCTTGTTTTGCACGCACAGACTCGTTTTTGGCGGTACCGAGGGCGTCGGGTCCCGTTTTCAAGTTTTGCACGCCCCGACTCATTTTCGACGTTAACGAGGGCATCGGGTCCCGTTTTCTTGTTTTGCGCGCCCGAACTTATATTCGGCGGTACCGAAGGCATCGGCACACATTTTCTTGTATTGCGCGCCCAGACTTGTTTTCCACGGTAGCGAGGGATTCGTTTCTTGTTTTCATGTTTTGCATGCCCGGACTCGTTTTCGCCGGTACCGAGGGCGTTGGTGCCCATTTTCATGTTTTGCGCACTCAGAATAGTTTTCGACGGTACGGAGGTAGTCGTGTCCCGTTCTCATGTTTTGCGCGCCCGGACTAGGTTTCGGCGGTACCGGGGGCGTCGGCACACGTTTTCATGCTTTGCGCGCCCGTACTCGGTTTCCGTGGTACCGAGGGCGTCGTGTCCTGTTTTCATGTTTTACGTGCCCGGACTCGGTTTCGACGGTACCGAAGGCGTCGGCACCCGTTTTCATGCCTTACACGCCCAGACTCGGTTTCGACGGTTCCGAGGGCGTCATGTTCCTTTTTCATGTTTTTCGTTCCCGGACTAGTTTTCGACGGTACCGAGGGCGTCGGGTCCCGTTATCAAGTTTTGCGCGCCACGACTTATTTTCGGCGCTAACGAGGGCGTCGGGTCCCGTTTTGATTTTTTGCGCCCCCGAACTTATTATCGGCGGTACCGAAGGCATCGGCACCCGTTTTCATGTTTTGCGCGCCCGGACTCGGTTTCGACGGTACCGAGAGCGTCATGTCCTGTTTTCATGTTTTTCGCTCCCAGACTTGTTTTCGACGGTACCGAGGGAGTCAGGTCCCGTTTTCAAGTTTTGCGCGCCCGGACTCGTTTCGGCGCTGTACCGAGGGCGTCGGGTCCCGTTATCAAGTTTTGCGCGCCCCGACTCATTTTTAGCGTTAACGAGGGCGTCGGGTCCCATTTTAATGTATTGCGCGCCCGAACTTATTATCGGCGGTACTGAAGGCGTCGGCACCCGTTTACTTATTTTGCGCGCACGGACTCGTTTTTGGCGGTACCGAGGGCGTCGGGTCCCGTTTTCAAGTTTTGCACGCCCCGACTCATTTTCGACGGTAACGAGGGCATCGGGTCCCGTTTTCTTGTTTTGCGCGCCCTAACTGATATTCGGCGTGCGAAGGCGTCGGCACACGTTTTCTTATTTTGCGCGCCGGACTAGTTTTCCACGCATGCGAGGGCTTCGTGTCATGTTTTCATGTTTTGCATGCCCGGACTAGTTTTCGCTGGTACCGAGGGCGTTGGTGCCCATTTTCATGTTTTGCGCACTCGGAATAGTTTTCGACGGTACCGAGGGAGTCGTGTCCCGTTTTCATGTTTTGCGCGCCCGGACTAGGTTTTGACGGTACCGAGGGAGTTGGCACACGTTTTCATGCTTTGCATGCCCGTACTCGGTTTCCGTGGTACCGAGGGCGTTGTGTCCTGTTTTCATGTTTTGCGTGCCCGGACTCGGTTTCGACGGTTCCGAGGGCGTCATGTCCCGTTTTCATGTTTTGCATGCCCGGACTCGTTTTCGGCGGTACCGAAGGCGTCGTTTCCCGTTTTCATGTTTGCACAGACTCGTTTTCGGCGGTACCGAGGGTGTCGGGTCCCGTTTTCAAGTTTTGCGCGCCCCGACTCATTTTCGGCGGTAGCGAGGGCCTCGGGTCCCGTTTTCATGTATTGCGCGCCCGTACTAATTTTCGGCGATACCGAAGGCGTCGGCACCCGTTTTCTTGTTTTGCGCGCTAGGACTCGTTTTCGGCGGTACCGAGGGCGTCGTGTCTCGTTTTCATGTTTTGCGCGCCCAGACTCGTTTTCGATGGTACCGAGGGCGCCGGCTCCAGTTTCAAGTTTTGCGCGCCCGGACTGGGGTTTCGGCAGTACCGAGGGCGTCGGCACCCGTTTTAATGCTTTGCGGGTCCGGCCTAGGTTTCGACGGTACCGAGGGCGTTAAGTCCCGTTTTCATGTTTTGCGCGCCGTGACTCGTTTTCCGCGCATGCGAGGGCGTCGTGTCCCGTTTTCATGTTTTGCGCACCCGGATTCGTTTTCGGGGGTATGGAGGGCATCGTGTCCTGTTTTCATGTTTTGTGCGCCCAGAATCGTTTTCGGCGCATGCAAGGCGTCGGCACCGTTTTCATGCTTTGCGCACCCCGACTCATTTTCCGCGGTGCAGGGCGTCGTGCCCCGTTTTTATGTTTTCCGTGCCCGAACACGTTTTCAGCGATGCGAGGGCGTCGTGTCCCGTGTTCATGTGTTTGCGCGCCCGGACTCATTTTCGGCGGTACCGAGGACGTTGGTGCCCATTTTCATGTTTTGCGCGCCCAGACTCATTTTCGGCGGTACCGAGGGCGTCGGCCCCCGTCTTCATGCTTTGCACGCCGGACTCTGTTTCGATTGTATCGAGGGCGTCATGTCCCGTTTTCATGTTTTGCGCGCCCAGAATTATTTTCGGCGGTAGCGAAGGCGTCGTGTCCCGTTTTCATGTTTTGCGCGCCCGGACTCGTTTTCGGCGGTACCGAGGGCGTCGGCACCAGTTTTCATGTTTTGTAAGATCGGAATAGTTTTCGATGGTACTGAGGTAGTCGGCACCCGTTTTCATGTTTTGCGCGATCGGAATAGTTTTCGGCGGTACCGAGGTAGTCGTGTCCCGTTTTCATGTTTTACGCGCCCGGACTCGGTTTCGACGGCACCGAGGGCATCATGTCCCGTTTTCTTTTTTTTCGCTCCCGGACTAGTTTTCGACGGTACCGAGGGAGTCGGGTCCCGTTTTCAAATTTTGCACGCCCGAACTCTTTTTCAACGGTACCGAGGGCGTCGGGTCCTGTTATCAAGTTTTGCGCGCCCCGACTCATTTTCGGCGTTAACGAGGGCGTCGGATCCCGTTTTCATGTTTTGCGCGCCCGGACTCGGTTTCGGCGGTAGCGAAGGCGTCGACACCCTTTTTCATGTTTTGCGCGCCGGACTCGTTTCGACGACGCACCGGGGTGTCATGTTCCTTTTTCATGTTTTTCGCTCCCGGACCGGTTTTCGATGGTGCAGGGAGTCGTGTCCGTTTTCAAGTTTTGCGCGCCCGGACTCGTTTTCGACGGTGCACCGAGGGCGTCGGGTCCCGTTATCAAGTTTTGCGCGCCCGACTCATTTTCGGCATTAACAAGGGCGTCGGTCCCGTTGTAATCGCGCATACGAAGGCGTCGGCACCGTTTTCATATTTTGGGCGCCGGACTCGGTTTCGACGAACCGAGGGAGTCATGTCCCGTTTTCATGTTTTTCGCTCCCGGACTTGTTTTCGACGGCATGCGAGGAGTCGGTCCCGTTTTCAAGTTTTGCGCGCCGTACTCATTTTCGGCTGACCGAGGGCGTCGGGTCCGTTATCAAGTTTTGCGTGCCCCGACTCATTTTCGGCGTTAATGAGGTCGTCGGGTCTCGTTTTAATGTTTTGCGCGCCCGAACTTATTATCGGCGGTACCAAAGGCGTCGGCACCCGTTTTCTTGTTTTGCGCGCACGGACCCATTTCGGCAGTACCGAGGGCGTTGGTGCCCATTTTCATGTTTTTTGCGCCCGGACTCATTTTCGTCGGTACCGAGGGCATCGGCACCCATTTTCATGCTTTGCGTGCCCGGAGTCGGTTTCGACGGTACCGAGGGCGTCATGTCCCGTTTTTATGTTTTGCGATCCCGGACTCATTTTCGGCGGTATCGATGGCGTCGAGTCCCGTTTTCATGTTTTGCGCGCCCGACTCGTTTTTGGCGTGCATCGAGGGCGTCGGCTCCCGTTTTCATGCTTTGCGCGCCCGAATCATTTTTTGCGGTGCCAAGAGAGTCGTGTCCCGTTTTCATGTTTTGCGCGCCCGGATTTGGTTTCGGCGGTACCGAGGGCGCCGGCTCCCGTTTTCAAGATTTGCGCGCCCAGACTTGTTTTCAGCGGTACCGACGGCGCCGTGTCCCGTTTTCATGTGTTGCGCGCCCAGACTCGTTTTCGGCGATACCGAGGGCGTCGGCTCCTGTTTTCTTGTTTTGCGCGCCCTAAATCATTTTCAGCGGTGCCGAGGGAGTCGTGTTACGTTTTCATGTTTTGTGCGCCCGGATTTGGTTTCGGCGGTACCGAGGGCGCCGACTCCCGTTTTCAAGTTTTGCGCGGCCGTACTTGTTTTCAGCGGTACCGAGGGCGTCGGGTCTCGTTTTCAAGTTTTGCGCGCCCGAATTCGTTTCGGCGGTACCGAGGGCGCCGTGTCCCGTTTTCATGTTTTTCTGCTCCCGGACTCATTTTTTCAGGGGTACCGAGGGCGTCGGGTTCCTTTTTCACGTTTTGCGCTCCCTGACTCATTTTCGGCGGTACCGAGGGCGTCATGTCCCTTTTTCATGTTTTGCGCTCCCGGACTCGTTTTCGGCTGTGTCGAGGGCGTCGGGTTCTGTTTTCATGTTTTGCGCTCCCGGACTCATTTAAAGCTGTGCCGAAGGGCGTCGTGTCCCATTTTCATGTTTTGCGTAACCGGACTCGTTTTCGGCGGTATTGGGGGCGTCCAATCCCATTTTCATGTTTTGCGCGCTCGTAGTCATTTCGGAGGTACCGAGGGCGTCGGGTCCAGTTTTTTTATGTTTTGCGCATCCGGACTCATTTTCGGCGGTAGCGAGGGCATCGGGTTCCTTTTTCATGTTTTGCTCTCCCGAACACATTTTCGGCGGTACCGATGGCGTCGGGTCCCGTTTTCATGTTTTGCGCTCCCGGACTCGTTTTCAGCTGTATAGAGGGCGTTGGGTCTCATTTCATGTTTTACGCTCCCGGACTCATTTTCGGCGGTATCGAGGGTGTCGAATCCTGTTTTCATGTTTTGCGCTCCTGGACTCGTTTTTGGCGGTACCGGGGGCGTCGGGTTCCTTTTTCACGTTTTGCGCTCCCGGACTCGTTTTCAGCGGTACTGAGGGCGTCGGGTTCATTTTTCACGTTTTTGGGCTGTACCGATGGCGTCGGGTCCCGTTTTCATGTTTTGCGCTCCCGGACTCATTTTAAGCGTACCGAGGGCGTCGGGTCCCGTTTTCATACTTTGCGCTCCGGACTCATTTTCGGCGGTATCGGGGGAGTCGAATCCCGTTTTCACGTTTTGCGCTCCTGGACTCATTTTCGGCGGTATCGGGGGCGTCAGGTTCCTTTTTCACGTTTTACGCTCCCGGACTCGTTTTCAGCGGTAGCGAGGGCGTCGGGTTCCTTTTTCACATTTTTTGGCTGTACCGAGGGCGTCGGTTTCCGTTTTCATGCTTTGCGCGCCCGGACTCGTTTTCAGCGGTATAGAGGGCGTTGGGTCCCGTTTTCATACTTTTCACTCCAGGACTCATTTTCGTCGTTATCGGGGACGTCCAATCCCGTTTTCATGTTTTGCGCCCCCGTACTCATTTTCGGTGGTACCGATGGCTCGGGTCCCGTTTTCATTATTTGCGCTCTCGGACTCATTTTCGGTGGGTCCGAGAGCGTCGTGTCCCGTTTTCATGTTTTGCGCTCCCGGACTCATTTTCGGCGGTACCGAGGGCGTCAGGTCCCATTTTCATGTTTTGCGCTTCCGGACTCATTTTCGTTTGTACCGAGGGCGTCGGGTCCTGTTTTCATGTTTTGCGCTCCCGGACTCATTTTCGGCGGTACCGAGGGCATCCGGTTCCTTTTTCATGTTTTGCGCTCCCGAACACATTTTCGGCGGTACCGAGGGCGTCGGGTCCCGTTTTCATGTTTTGCAATCTCGGACTCGTTTTCGGCGCTACCGAGGGTGAAGGGTCTCTTTTCATGTTTTGCGCTCGCGGACTCGTTTTCGGCGGTACCGGGGGTGTCGGGTTCTATTTTCACGCTTAGCGCTCCCGGACTCATTTTCGGCGGTACCGGGGGTGTCGGGTTCTATTTTCACGTTTTGCGCTCCCGGACTTGTTTTCAGCGGTACCGAGGGCGTCGGGTTCCTTTTTCACGTTTTTCGGCTGTACCGGTGGCGTCGGGTCCCGTTTTCATGTTTTGCGCTATCGGACTCATTTTAAGCGGAACCGAGGGCGTCGGGTCCCGTTTTCATACTTTGCGCTCCCAGACTCATATTCGGCGGTATCGGGGGTGTAGAATCTCGTTTACATGTTTTGCTCTCCTGGACTTGTTTTCGGCGGCATGCGTGGGCGTCGGGTTCCTTTTTCACGTTTTGCGCTCCGGACTCGTTTTCGGCGCTACCGAGGGCGTCGGGTTCCTTTTTCACGTTTTTTGGCTGTACCGAGGGCGTCGGGTTCCGTTTTCATGTTTTGCGCTCCCGGACTCATTTTAAGCGGTACCGAGGGCATCGGGTCCCGTTTTCATGCTTTGCGCTCCGGACTCTTTTTCGGCGTTATCGGGGACGTCCAATCCCATTTTCATGTTTTGCGCGCCCGTACTCATTTTCGGTGGTACCGAGGGCTCGGTCCCGTTTTCATGTTTTGCGCTCCCGGACTCGTTTTCGGTGGGTCCGAGGGCGTCGTGTCCCGTTTTCATGTTTTGCGCTCCGGACTCGTTTTCGGCGATACGGAGGGCGTCGAGTCCCGTTTTCATGTTTTTCCGCTCCCGACTCGTTTTTCGTGGGTACCGAGGGCGTCGGGTTCCTTATTCACGTTTTGCGCTCCCCGACTCATTTTCTGGGCAGCATCGAGGGCGTGGGTCCCTTATTCATGTTTTGCGCTTAGGACTCATTTTCGTTTGTACCGAGGGCGTCGGGTCCCGTTTTCATGTTTTGCGCTCCCGGACTCATTTGAAGCGGTGCGAAGGGCGTCCGAGCCCATTTTCATGTTTTGCGTATCCGGACTCGTTTTCGGCGGTACCGGGGGTGTCGGGTTCTATTTTCACGTTTTTCGCTCCCGGACTCGTTTTCAGCGGTACCGAGGGCGTCCGGTTACTTTTTCACGTTTTTCTGCTGTACCGATGGCGTCGGGTCCCGTTTTCATTTTTTGCGCTCCCGGACTCATTTTAAGCTGTACCGAGGGCGTCGGGTCCCGTTTTCATTTTTTGCGCTCCCGGACTCATTTTAAGCTGTACCGAGGGCGTCGGGTCCTGTTTTCATACTTTGCGCTCCCGGACTCATTTTCGGCGGTATCGGGGGTGTCGAATCCCGTTTTCATGTTTTGCGCTCCTTGACTCATTTTCGGCGGTACCGGGGGCGTTAAGTTCCTTTTTCACGTTTTGCGCTTCCGGACTCGTTTTCAGCGGGACCGAGGGCGTCGGATTCCTTTTTCACGTTTTTTGGCTGTACGGAGGGCGTCGGTTTCCGTTTTCATGTTTTGCGCTCCCGGACTCATTTTAAGCGGTACCAAGGTCATTGGGTCCCGTTTTCATGCTTTGCGCTCCCGGACTCATTTTCGGCGTTATCGGGGACGTCCAATCCCGTTTTCATGTTTTGCGCGCCCATACTCTTTTTCGGTGGTACCGAGGGCTCGGTCCTGTTTTCATGTTTTGCGCTCCCAGACTCATTTTCGGTAGGTCCGAGGGCGTCGTGTCCCGTTTTCATGTTTTGCGCTCCCTGACTCGTTTTCGGCCGTACCGAGGGCGTCGGGTCTTGTTTTCATGTTTTTCCGCTCCCTGACTCGTTTTTTCAGGGGTACCGAGGGCGTCGGTTTCCTTTTTCACGTTTTGCGCTCCCTAACTCGTTTTCGGCGGTACCGAGGGCGTCAGGTCCCTTTTTCATGTTTTGCGCTCGCGTACTCATTTTCGGCGGTACCGAGGGCGTCGGTCCCTTATTCATGTTTTGCGCTTAGGACTCATTTTCGTTTGTACCGAGGGCGTCGGGTCCTATTTTCATGTTTTGCGCTCCCGGACTCATTTGAAGCGGTGCCGAAGGGCGTCCGAGCCCATTTTCATGTTTTGCGTATCCGGACTCGTTTTCGGCGGTATTGGGGGCATCCAATCCCATTTTCATGTTTTGCGCGCTCGTACTCATTACGGAGGTACCGAGGGCGTCGGGTCCCGTTTTTATGTTTTGCACTCCCGGACTCATTTTCGGCGGTACCGAGGGCGTCGGGTCCCATTTCATGTTTTGCGATCTCGGACTCATTTTCGGCGATGCGAGGGTGAAGGGTCTCTTTTCATGTTTTGCGTCCCGGACTCGTTTTCGGCGCATGCGAGGGTGTCGGGTTCTATTTTCACGCTTAGCGCTCCGGACTCGTTTTCGGCGTGCACGGGGGTGTCGGGTTCTATTTTCACGTTTTGCGCTCCCGGACTTGTTTTCGGCGCATGTACCGAGGGCGTCGGGTTCCTTTTTCACGTTTTTTCTTGCACGGTGGCGTCGGGTCCCGTTTTCATGTTTTGCGCTACCGGACTCATTTTAAGCGGAACCGAGGGCGTCGGGTCCCGTTTTCATACTTTGCGCTCCCAGACTCATATTCGGCGGTATCGGGGGTGTCGAATCTCGTTTACATGTTTTGCTCTCCTGGACTCGTTTTCGGCGGTACCGTGGGCGTTAGGTTCCTTTTTCACGTTTTGCGCTCCCGGACTCGTTTTCAGCGCTACCGAGGGCGTCAGGTTCCTTTTTCACATTTTTTGGCTGTACCGAGGGCGTCGGGTTCCGTTTTCATGTTTTGCACTCCCTAACTCATTTTAAGCGGTACCGAGGGCATCGAGTCCCGTTTTCATGCTTTGCGATCTCGGACTCATTTTCGGCGTTATCGGGGACGTCCAATCCCGTTTTCATGTTTTACGCGCCCATACTCATTTTCGGTGGTACCGAGGGCTCGGGTCCCGTTTTCATGTTTTGCGCTCCCGGACTCATTTTCGGTGGTTTCGAGGGCGTCGTGTCCCGTTTTCATGTTTTGCGCTACCGGACTCATTTTAAGCGGAACCGAGGGCGTCGGGTCCCGTTTTCATACTTTGCGCTTCCGGACTCATATTCGGCGGTATCGGGGGTGTCGAATCTCGTTTACATGTTTTGCTCTCCTGGACTCGTTTTCGGCGGTACCGTGGGCGTCAGGTTCCTTTTTCACGTTTTGCGCTCCCGGACTCGTTTTCAGCGCTACCGAGGGCGTCAGGTTCCTTTTTCACATTTTTTGGTGTATCGACGGCGTCGGGTTCCGTTTTCATGTTTTGCACTCCCGAACTCATTTTAAGCGGTACCGAGGGCATCGAGTCCCGTTTTCATGCTTTGCGATCTCGGACTCATTTTCGGCGTTATCGGGGACGTCCAATCCCGTTTTCATGTTTTACGCGCCCATACTCATTTTCGGTGGTACCGAGGGCTCGGGTCCCGTTTTCATGTTTTGCGCTCCCCGACTCATTTTCGGTGGGTTCGAGGGCGTCATGTCCCGTTTTCATGTTTTGCGCTCCCGGACTCGTTTTCGGCGGTACCGAGGGCGTCGGGTCCTGTTTTCATGTTTTTCCGCTCCCTGACTCGTTTTTTCAGGGGTACCGAGAGCGTCGGGTTCCTTTTTCACGTTTTGCGCTCCCTGACTCATTTTCGACGGTAACGAGGGCGTCAGGTCCCTTTTTCATGTTTTGCGCTCCCTGACTCATTTTCGGTGGTACCGAGGGCGTCAGGTCCCTTTTTCATGTTTTGCGCTCCCGAACTCGTTTTCGGCTGTATCGAGGGCGTCGGGTCATGTTTTCATGTTTTGCGCTCCCGAACTCTTTTGAAGAAGTGTCGAAGGGCGTCCAGTCCCATTTTCATGTTTTGTGTTCCCGGACTCGTTTTCGGCGGTATCGGGGACGTCCAATCCAATTTTCATGTTTTGCGCGCTCGTACTCATTTCGGAGGTACCGAGTGCGTCGGGTCTCATTTTTATGTTTTGCGCTCCCATACTCAATTTCGGCGGTACCGAGGGCTTCGGGTTGCTTTTTCATGTTTTGCGCTCCCGAACACATTTTCGGCGGTACCGGGGGTGTCGGGTTCTATTTTCACGTTTTGCGCTCCCGGACTCGTTTTCGGTGGTACCGGGGGTGTCGGGTTCTATTTTCATGTTTTGCACTCCCGGACTCGTTTTCAGCGGTACCGAGGGCGTCGGGTTCCTTTTTCACGTTTTTCAGCTGAACTGATGGCGTCGGGTCCCGTTTTCAAGTTTTGCGCTCCCGGACTCATTTTAAGCGGTACCGAGGACGTCGGGTCCCGTTTTCATACTTTGCGCTCCAGGACTCATTTTCGGCGGTATCGGGTGTGTTAAATCCGGTTTTCATGTTTTGCGCTCCTGGACTCATTTTTTGCGGTACCGGGGGCGTCAGGTTCCTTTTTCACGTTTTGCGCTCCCGGACCAGTTTTCAGCGGTACCGAGGGCGTCGGGTTCCTTTTTCACGTTTTTCGGCTGTACCGATGGCGTCGGGTCCCGTTTTCATGTTTTGCGCTCCCGGACTCGTTTTCAGCTGTATAGAGGGCGTTGGGTCCCGTTTTCATACTTTGCACTCCCGGACTCATTTTCGGCGGTATCGAGGGTGTCGAATCCCGTTTTCATGTTTTGCGCTCCTGGACTCGTTTTTGGCGGTACCGGGGGCGTCAGGTTCCTTTTTCACGTTTTGCGCTCCCGGACTCGTTTTCAGCGGTACTGAGGGCGTCGGGTTCATTTTTCACGTTTTTGGGCTGTACCGATGGCGGCGGGTCCCGTTTTCATGTTTTGCGCTCCCGGACTCATTTTAAGCTGTACCGAGGGCGTCGGGTCCCGTTTTCATACTTTGCGCTCCCGGACTCATTTTCGGCGGTATCGGGGGAGTCGAATCCCGTTTTCACGTTTTGCGCTCCTGGACTCATTTTCGGCGGTATCGGGGGCGTCAGGTTCCTTTTTCACGTTTTGCGCTCCCGGACTCGTTTTCAGCGGTACCGAGGGCGTCGGGTTCCTTTTTCACATTTTTGGGTCGTACCGAGGGCGTCGGTTTCCGTTTTCATGCTTTGCGCGCCGGACTCGTTTCGGCGGTATAGAGAGAGGCGTTGGGTCCCGTTTTCATACTTTTCACTCCGGGACTCATTTTCGTCGTTATCGGGGACGTCCAATCCGGTTTTCATGTTTTGCGCGCCCGTACTCATTTTCAATGGTACGGATGGCTCGGTCCCGTTTTCATTATTTGCGCTCTCGGACTCATTTTCGGTGGGTCCGAGAGCGTCGTGTCCCGTTTTCATGTTTTGCGCTCCCGGACTCATTTTCGGGATGCGAGGGCGTCGGTCCCATTTTCATGTTTTGCGCTTAGGACTCATTTTCGTTTGTACCGAGGGCGTCGGTCCCGTTTTCATGTTTTGCGCTCCGGACTCATTTTCGGCGGCATCGAGGGCATCGGTTCCTTTTTCATGTTTTGCGCTCCCTAACACATTTTCGGCGTGCATCGAGGGCGTCGGGTCCCGTTTTCATGTTTTGCAATCTCGGACTCGTTTTCGGCGGTACCGAGGGTGAAGGGTCTCTTTTCATGTTTTGCGCTCCCGGACTCGTTTTCGGCGGTACCGGGGGTGTCGGGTTCTATTTTCACGCTTAGCGCTCCCGGACTCATTTTCGGCGGCACGGGGGTGTCGGGTTCTATTTTCACGTTTTGCGCTCCCGGACTTGTTTTCGCGGCATGCGAGGGCGTCGGGTTCCTTTTTCACGTTTTTGTTTGCACCGGTGGCGTCGGGTCCCGTTTTCATGTTTTGCGCTACGGACTCATTTTAAGCGGAACCGAGGGCGTCGGGTCCCGTTTTCATACTTTGCGCTCCCAGACTCATATTCGGCGGTATCGGGGGTGTCGAATCTCATTTACATGTTTTGCTCTCCTGGACTTGTTTTCGGCGGTACCGTGGGCGTCAGGTTCCTTTTTCACGTTTTGCGCTCCCGGACTCGTTTTCAACGCTACCGAGGGCGTCGGGTTCCTTTTTCACGTTTTTTGGCTGTACCGAGGGCGTCGGGTTCCGTTTTCATGTTTTGCGCTCCCGGACTCATTTTAAGCGGTACCGAGGGCATCGGGTCCCGTTTTCATGCTTTGCGATCCCGGACTCTTTTTCGGTGTTATCGGGGACGTCCAATCCCATTTTCATGTTTTGCGCGCCCGTACTCATTTTTGGTGGTGCCGAGGGCTCGGGTCCCGTTTTCATGTTTTGCGCTCCCGGACTCGTTTTCGGTGGGTCCGAGGGTGTCGTGTCCCGTTTTCATGTTTTGCGCTCCCGGACTCGTTTTCGGCGATACCGAGGGCGTCGGGTCCTGTTTTCATGTTTTTCCGCTCCCGGACTCGTTTTTTCAGGGGTACCGAGGGCGTCGGGTTCCTTTTTCACGTTTTGCGCTCCCTGACTCATTTTCGGCAGTACCGAGGGCGTCAGGTCCCTTATTCATGTTTTGCGCTTCCGGACTCATTTTCGTTTGTACCGAGGGCGTCGGGTCCTGTTTTCATGTTTTGCGCTCCCGGACTCATTTGAAGTGGTGCCGAAGGGCGTCCGAGCCCATTTTCATGTTTTGCGTATCCGGACTCGTTTTCGGCGGTACCGGGGGTGTCGGGTTCTATTTTCACGTTTTTCGCTCCCGGACTCGTTTTCAGCGGTACCGAGGGTGTCCGGTTACTTTTTTACGTTTTTCGGCTGTACCGATGGCGTCGGGTCCCGTTTTCATGTTTTGCGCTCCCGGACTCATTTTAAGCTGTACCGAGGGCGTCGGGTCCCGTTTTCATACTTTGCGCTCCCGGACTCATTTTCGGCGGTATCGGGGGTGTCGAATCTCGTTTTCATGTTTTGCGCTCCTGGACTCATTTTCGGCGGTACCGGGGGCGTTAAGTTCCTTTTTCACGTTTTGCGCTTCCGGACTCGTTTTTTCGGTGCATCGAGGGCGTCGGGTTCCTTTTTCACATTTTTTGGCAGTACGGAGGGCGTCGGGTTCCGTTTTCATGTTTTGCGCTCCCGGACTCATTTTAAGCGGTACCAAGGTCATTGGGTCCCGTTTTCATGCTTTACGCCGCCGGACTCATTTTCGGGTTATCGGGGACGTCCAATCCCGTTTTCATGTTTTGCGCGCCCATACTCTTTTTCGGTGGTACCGAGGGCTCGGTCCCATTTTCATGTTTTGCGCTCCCGCACTCATTTTCGTTAGGTCCGAGGGCGTCGTGTCCCGTTTTCATGTTTTGCGCTCCCCGACTCGTTTTCGCCGTACCGAGGGCGTCGGGTCTTATTTTCATGTTTTTCCGCTCCCCGACTCGTTTTTTCGGGGGTAACGAGGGCGTCGGTTCCTTTTTCACGTTTTGCGCTCCCCGACTCGTTTCGGCGCATCGAGGGCGTCGGTCCCTTTTTCATGTTTTGCGCTCCCGTACTCATTTTCGGCGGTACCGAGGGCGTCTGGTCCCTTATTCATGTTTTGCACTTGGGACTCATTTTCGTTTGTACCGAGGGCGTCGGGTCCTGTTTTCATGTTTTGCGCTCCCGGACTCATTTGAAGCGGTGCCGAAGGGCGTCCGAGCCCATTTTCATGTTTTGCGTATCCGGACTCGTTTTCGGCGGTATTGGGGGCGTCCAATCCCATTTTCATGTTTTGCGCGCTCGTACTCATTTCAGAGGTACCGAGGGCGTCGGGTCCCGTTTTTATGTTTTGCGCTCCCGGACTCATTTTTGGCGGTACCGAGGGCGTCGGATCCCGTTTCATGTTTTGCGATCTCGGACTCATTTTCGGCGATACCGAGGGTGAAGGGTCTCTTTTCATGTTTTGCGCTCCCGGACTCGTTTTCGGCGGTACCGAGGGTGTCGGGTTCTATTTTCACGCTTAGCGCTCCCGGACTCGTTTTCGGCGGTACCGGGGGTGTCGGGTTCTATTTTCACGTTTTGCGCTCCCGGACTTGTTTTCAGCGGTACCGAGGGCGTCGGGGTTCCTTTTTCACGTTTTTCGGCTGTACCGGTGGCGTCGGGTCCCGTTTTCATGTTTTGCGCTACCGGACTCATTTTAAGCGGAACCGAGGGCGTCGGGTCCCGTTTTCATACTTTGCGCTCCCAGACTCATATTCGGCGGTATCGGGTGTGTCGAATCTCGTTTACATGTTTTGCTCTCCTGGACTCGTTTTCGGCGGTACCGTGGGCGTCAGGTTCCTTTTTCACATTTTTTGGCTGTACCGAGGGCGTCGGGTTCCGTTTTCATGTTTTGCGCTCCCGGACTCATTTTAAGCTGTACCGAGGGCGTCGGGTCCCGTTTTCATACTTTGCGCTCCCGGACTCATTTTCGGCGGTATCGGGGGTGTCGAATCTCGTTTTCATGTTTTGCGCTCCTGGACTCATTTTCGGCGGTACCGGGGGCGTTAAGTTCCTTTTTCACGTTTTGCGCTTCCGGACTCGTTTTCAGCGGTAGCGAGGGCGTCGGGTTCCTTTTTCACATTTTTTGGCTGTACGGAGGGCGTCGGGTTCCGTTTTCATGTTTTGCGCTCCCGGACTCATTTTAAGCGGTACCAAGGTCATTGGGTCCCGTTTTCATGCTTTACGCTGCCGGACTCATTTTCGGCGTTATCGGGGACGTCCAATCCCGTTTTCATGTTTTGCGCGCCCATACTCTTTTTCGGTGGTACCGAGGGCTCGGGTCCCATTTTCATGTTTTGCGCTCCCAGACTCATTTTCGTTAGGTCCGAGGGCGTCGTGTCCCGTTTTCATGTTTTGCGCTCCCTGACTCGTTTTCGGCCGTACCGAGGGCGTCGGGTCTTATTTTCATGTTTTTCCGCTCCCTGACTCGTTTTTTCAGGGGTAACGAGGGCGTCGGGTTCCTTTTTCACGTTTTGCGCTCCCTGACTCGTTTTCGGCGGTACCGAGGGCGTCAGGTCCCTTTTTCATGTTTTGCGCTCCCGTACTCATTTTCGGCGGTACCGAGGGCGTCTGGTCCCTTATTCATGTTTTGCACTTCAGGACTCATTTTCGTTTGTACCGAGGGCGTCGGGTCCTGTTTTCATGTTTTGCGCTCCCGGACTCATTTGAAGCGGTGTCGAAGGGCGTCCGAGCCCATTTTCATGTTTTGCGTATCCGGACTCGTTTCGGCGGTATTGGGGCGTCCAATCCCATTTTCATGTTTTGCGCGCTCGTACTCATTTCAGAGGTACCGAGGGCGTCGGGTCCCGTTTTTATGTTTTGCGCTCCCGGACTCATTTTTGGCGGTACCGAGGGCGTCGGATCCCGTTTCATGTTTTGCGATCTCGGACTCATTTTCGGCGGTACCGAGGGTGAAGGGTCTCTTTTCATGTTTTGCGCTCCCGGACTCGTTTTCGGCGGTACCGAGGGTGTCGGGTTCTATTTTCACGCTTAGCGCTCCCGGACTCGTTTTCGGCGGTACCGGGGGTGTCGGGTTCTATTTTCACGTTTTGCGCTCCCGGACTTGTTTTCAGCGGTACCGAGGGCGTCGGGGTTCCTTTTTCACGTTTTTCGGCTGTACCGGTGGCGTCGGGTCCCGTTTTCATGTTTTGCGCTACCGGACTCATTTTAAGCGGAACCGAGGGCGTCGGGTCCCGTTTTCATACTTTGCGCTCCCAGACTCATATTCGGCGGTATCGGGTGTGTCGAATCTCGTTTACATGTTTTGCTCTCCTGGACTCGTTTTCGGCGGTACCGTGGGCGTCAGGTTCCTTTTTCACATTTTTTGGCTGTACCGAGGGCGTCGGGTTCCGTTTTCATGTTTTGCACTCCCGAACTCATTTTAAGCGTGCGAGGGCATCGAGTCCCGTTTTCATGCTTTGCGATCCCGGACTCATTTCTACAAGCGTTATCGGGGACGTCCAATCCCGTTTTCATGTTTTACGCGCCCATACTCATTTTCGGTGGTACCGAGGGCTCGGTCCCGTTTTCATGTTTTGCGCTCCCGGACTCGTTTTCGGTGGGTCCGAGGGCATCTTGTCCCGTTTTCATGTTTTGCGCTCCCGGACTCGTTTTCGGCGGTAGCGAGGGCGTCGGGTCCCGTTTTCATGTTTTTCCGCTCCGGATTCATTTTTTCAAGGGTACCGAGGGCGTCGGGTTCCTTTTTCACGTTTTGCGCTCCCTGACTCATTTTCGGCGATGCATCGAGGGCGTCATATCCCTTTTTCATGTTTTGCGCTCCCGGACTCGTTTTCGGCTGTACCGAGGGCGTCGGGTCCTGTTTTCTTGTTTTGCGCTCCCGAACTCATTTGAAGCAGTGTCGAAGGGCGTCCGGTCCCATTTTCATGTTTTGCGCTCCCGAACTCTTTTGAAGAAGTGTCGAAGGGCGTTCAGTCCCATTTTCATGTTTTGTGTTCCCGGACTCGTTTTCGGCGGTATCGGGGACGTCCAATCCAATTTTCATGTTTTGCGCGCTCGTACTCATTTCGGAGGTACCGAGTGCGTCGGGTCTCATTTTTATGATTTGCGCTCCCAGACTCAATTTCGGCGGTACCGAGGGCGTCGGGTTGCTTTTTCATGTTTTGCGCTCCCGAACACATTTTCGGCGGTACCGGGGGTGTCGGGTTCTATTTTCACGTTTTGCGCTCTCGGACTCGTTTTCGATGGTACCGGGGGTGTCGGGTTCTATTTTCATGTTTTGCGCTCCCGGACTCGTTTTCAGCGGTACCGAGGGCGTCGGGTTCCTTTTTCACGTTTTTCGGCTGTACCGATGGCGTCGGGTCCCGTTTTCAAGTTTTGCGCTCCCGGACTCATTTTAAGCGGTACCGAGGACGTCGGGTCCCGTTTTCATACTTTGCGCTCCGGACTCATTTTCGGCGGTATCGGGTGTGTTAAATCCCGTTTTCATGTTTTGCGCTCCTAGACTCGTTTTTGCGGTACCGGGGGCGTCAGGTTCCTTTTTCACGTTTTGCGCTCCCGAACCCGTTTTCAGCGGTGCGAGGGCGTCGGGTTCCTTTTTCACGTTTTTCGGCTGTACCGATGGCGTCGGGTCCCGTTTTATTGTTTTTGCGCTTCCGGGCTCATTTTAAGCGGTACCGAGGGCGTGGGGTCCCGTTTTCATACTTTGCGCTCCCGGACTCATTTTCGGCGGTATCGGGGGTGTCGAATCTCGTTTTCATGTTTTGCGCTCCTGGACTCGTTTTCGGCGGTACCGGGGGCGTCAGGTTCCTTTTTCACGTTTTGTGCTTCCGGAGTCGTTTTCAGTGCTACCGAGGGCGTCGGGTTCCTTTTTCACGTTTTTTGGCTGTACCGAGGGCGTCGGGTTCCGTTTTCATGTTTTGCTCTCCCGGACTCATTTTAAGCGTTACCGAGGGCATCGGGTCCCGTTTTCATGCTCTGCGCTCCCGGACTCATTTTCGGCGTTATCGGGGACGTCCAATCCCGTTTTCATGTTTTGCGCGCCCATACTCATTTTCGGCGGTACCGAGGGCTCGGGTCCCGTTTTCATGTTTTGCGCTCCCGGACTCGTTTTCGGCGGTACCGAGGGCGTCGGGTCCTGTTTTCATGTTTTTCCGCTCTCGGATTCATTTTTTCAAGGGTACCGAGGGCGTCGGGTTCCTTTTTCACGTTTTGCGCTCCCTGACTCATTTTCGGCGGTAGCGAGGGCGTCATATCCCTTTTTCATGTTTTGCGCTCCCGGACTCGTTTTCGGCTTTATCGAGGGCGTCGGGTCCTGTTTTCTTATTTTGCGCTCCCGAACTCATTTGAAGCAGTGTCGAAGGGCGTCCGGTCCCATTTTCATGTTTTGTGTTCCCGGACTTGTTTTCGGTGGTATCGGGGGCGTCCAATCCCATTTTCATATTTTGCGCGCTCGTACTCATTTCGAAGGTACCGAGGGCGTCGGGTCCCATTTTTATGTTTTGCGCTCCCGGACTCAATTTCGGCGGTACCGAGGGCGTCGGGTTCCTTTTTCATGTTTTGCGCTCCCGGACAAATTTTCGGCGGTACCGAGGGTGTCGGGTCTCGTTTTCATGTTTTGTGATCTCGGACTCATTTTCGGCGGTACCGAGTGTGAAGGGTCTCTTTTCATGTTTTGCGATCCCGGACTCGTTTTCGGCGGTAGCGAGGGCGTCGGGTTCTATTTTCATGTTTTGCGCTCCCGGACTCGTTTTCAGCGATACCGAGGGCGTCGGGTTCCTTTTTCACGTTTTTCGGCTGTACCGGTGGCGTCGGGTCCGGTTTTCATGTTTTGCGCTCCCGGACTCATTTTAAGCGGTACCGACAGCGTCGGGTCCCGTTTTTATACTTTGCACTCCCGGACTCATTTTCGGCGGTATCGGGGGCGTCGAATCCTGTTTTCATGTTTTGCGCACCTAGACTCATTTTCGACGGTACTTGTGGCGTCGGGTCCCGTTTTCATGTTTTGCGCTCCCGGACTCATTTTCGGTGGGTTCGAGGGCGTCGTGTCCCGTTTTCATGTTTTGCGCTCCCGGACTCGTTTTCGGCGGTAGCGAGGGCGTCGGGTCCTGTTTTCATGTTTTTCCGCTCCCGGACTCGTTTTTTCCGGGGTACCGAGGGCGTCGGGTTCCTTTTTCACGTTTTGCGCTCCCTGACTCATTTTCGGCGGTACCGAGGGCGTCAGGTCCCTTTTTCATGTTTTGCGCTCCCTGACTCGTTTTCGGCTGTATCGAGGGCGTCGGGTCCTGTTTTTCTGTTTTGCGCTCCCGGACTCGTTTTCGGCGGTACCGAGGGCGTTGGGTTCCATTATCATGTTTTGAGATCCCAAACTAGTTTTCGGCGGTGCCGAGTGCGTCGGATCCCTTTTTCATGTTTTGCGCGCCGGGACTCATTTTCGGCGCGGATCGGGGTCGTCGGATCCCATTTTCATGGTTTCCGCTCCGGACTAGTTTTCGGCGGTGCGAGTGCGTCGGGTCCCATTTTCATGTTTTGCGCCTAGGCTCGTTTCGGCGGTGCGAGGGCGTCGAGTCCCGTTTTCATGTTTTGCGCTCTCGGACTCATTTTCGGAGGTACCGAGGGCGTCGAGTCCCTTTTGCATGTTTTGCTCTCCCTGACTCGTTTTTGGCGGTACCGACGGTTTCGGGTCCCGTTTTCATCTTTTGCGCACCTGGACTCGTTTTCAGCGGTAGCGAGGGCGTCGGGTCCCATTTTCTTATTTTGCTCTCCCGAACTCATTTTTGGCGGTACCGAGGGCGTCGGGTTCCTTTTTCATATTTTGCGCTCCCGGTCTCATTTTCAGCGGTAGCGAGGGTGTCGGGACCCGTTTTCATGTTTTGCGCTCTCCTTCTTATTTTCGGCTGTATCGAGGGCGTCACGTCCCTTATTCATGTTTTTGCGCTCCCGGACATATTTTCAGCGGTACCGACGGCATCGAGTCCCATTTTAATGTTTTGCGCTCCCGAACGCGTTTTCGGCGGTACCGTGGGCGTCGGGTCCCGTTTTCATGTTTTACGCTCCCGGACTCGCTTTCGGTGGTACCGAGGAAGTCGGGTCCCTTTTTCATGTTTTACGCTCCCAAACTCGTTTTCAGCGGTGCCGAGTGCGACGGGTCCCGTTTTCATGTTTTGCGCGTCCAGATTCATTTTCGGCGGTACAGAGAGCGTCCGATCCCATTTTCATGATGTGCCCTCTCGGACTCATTTTCGACGTTACCGACGGTGTCGGGACCCGTTTTCATATTTTGCGCTCCCGAACTCATTTTCGGCGGTAGCGACGATGTCAGGTCCATTTTTCATGTTTTGCGCTCCCGGACTCGTTTTCGGCGGTATAGACAGCATCGGGTTCCTTTTTCACGTTTTGTGACCCGTTTTCATGATGTGCCTGCTCGGACTCATTTTCGACTTTACCGAGGGCGTCGGGTCCCGTTTTCATGTTTTGCGCTCCCGGACTCATTTTAAGCGGTACCGAGGGCGTCCGGTCCCATTTTCATGTTTTGCGCTCTCGGACTCGTTTTCAGCGATACGGGGCGTCGGGTTCCTTTTTCACGTTTTGCGCTCCCGGACTCATTTTCAGCGGTACCGAGGGCGTCGGGTTCCTTTTTCACGTTTTTCGGCTGTACCGAGGGCGTTGGGTCCCGTTTTCATGTTTTGCGCTCCTAGTCACATTTTAAGCGGTACCGAGGGCGTTGGGTCCCGTTTTCATGCTTTGCGCTCCCGGACTCATTTTCGGCGGTATCGAGGGCGTCTAATCCCGTTTTCATTTTTTGCGCGCCGAATTAATTTTCGGCGGCATCGGGACGTCGGGTCCGTTTTCATGTTTTGCACTCCGGACTCGTTTTCGGTGGATTCGTGGGCGTCGTGTCCTGTTTTCATGTTTTGCGCTCCCGGACTCATTTTCGGCGGTACCGACGACGTCGAGTCCCTTTTTCAAATCCGCATGAAATTATATGTAGTTATGCGGACAAAATATTTTAAAAGCTCAATCAACATGTTTAAACAGTTGTTTTTAATGCATCTTACTTATGTTTTGTGCAACATTAGTGTCGTAGAATATTAATATCGATGTTTTAATTCAATAATCTCCTAATAGGTATAATTATGAGTAATTATATTAATTTTCACGAAATTATATGTAGTAATGGATAATTACCTTAAACAACTTGGTTAAACAGTAGTTTGTAATGTATCTTACTTATGTTTTACGAAAAATTAGTCTCGTAGGATATTAATATCGAACTGTTAATTGGACAATCTTACAATAGGCATAATTAGGAGTAAATTTATTCATTTGCACAAAATTTTGTGTATTTATTCAGCCAAAAAATAAAAAAGAATTAAACAACTTCTGTAAACAGTTTTTAATGCATCTTACTTAATTTTTACGCAGAATTAGTGTTGTCGAACGTTCATATCGAGGTGTTAATTGGATAATCTTCTAATAAGCATAGTTAGAAGTATTTGTATTAATTTTCACGAAATTATGTGTAGTTATGAGGTAAAAAATGTCAAAAATCTTAAACAACTCGTTTGAACAGCAGTTTCTAATATATCCTACTTATGTTTTATGATAAATTAGTATCGTCGGATATTCATTTCGAAGTGTTAATTGGACAACCTCATAATAGGCATAATTAGGAGTAATTATATTAATTTTTATGAAATTATGAGTCGCGAGGCGGCCAAAAATTTCGAAAATCTCAAACAATTTGTTTAAACAGCAGTTTTTAACACATATTCCATATAATTTGTGCAAAATTAGCATCATAGAATGTTCATATCGAAGTTTTAATTGAAAAATCTTATAATAGGCATAATTATGAGTGATTATATTAATTTGCATGAAATTATTTGTAGTTATGCGGCCTAAAATTTTGAAAAAACTGAAATAACTTGTTTAAACAGTAGTTTCTAATGTATTTTACTTATGTTTTATGAAAAAATTGTGTTGTCGGATATTTATTTCGAAGTGTTAATTGAACAACCTCATAATAGGCATAATTAAGAGTAATTATATTAATTTTCACGAAATTATGAGTAGTTAGGCGTCCACAAATTTTGAAAATCTCAAACAACTTGTTTAAACAGCAGTTTTTAACTAATATTCCATATGTTTTGTGCAAAATTAGCATCATAGAATGTTCATATCGAAGTTTTAATTGGAAAATCTTATAATAGGCATAATTAGGAGTGATTATATTAATTTGCACGAAATTATTTGTAGTTATGCGACCTAAAATTTTGAAAAAACTGAAATAACTTGTTTAAACAGTAGTTTCTAATGTATTTTACTTAAGTTTTATGAAAAAATTGTGGCGTAGGATATTCATATCGAAGTGTTAATTGGACAATCTTACAATAGGCATATTTAAGAGTAATTATATTAATTTTCACAAAATGAAGGGTTTTTATGCGCCCAAATTTTTTTAAAAAGTCGAACAACTTGTTTAAATAGCAGTTTTTAATGCATCTTACTTATGTTTTGTGCAAAATAAGCATCATAGAATATTCATATTGATGTTTCAATTTGATAATATTATAATATGCATAATTATGAGTAATTATATTAATTTGCATGAAATTATATGCAGTTATGCGGAAAAGATATTTTAAAACCTCAATCAACATGTTTAAACAGCTGTTTTTAATGCATCTTACTTATGTGTTGTGCAAAATTAGTGTCGTAGAACATTCATATCGATGTTTTAATTGGATAATCTCCTAATAGGTATAATTATGAGTAATTATATTAATTTTTATGAAATTATATATAGTATTGGACAATTGCCTTAAACATATTGGTTAAACAACAGTTTGTAATTTATCTTACTTATGTTTTATGAAAAATTAGTCTCATAGGATATTAATATCGAAGTGTTAATTGGACAATCTTACAATAGACATAATTAGAAGTAAATTTATTAATTTGCACGAAATTTTGAGTATTTATTCAGCCAAAAATAAAAAAAATTAAATAACTTCTTTAAACAGATTTTTAATGCATCTTTCTTAATTTTTACGCAAAATTAGTGTCGTTGAACGTTCATATCGATGTGTTAATTGGATAATCTTCTAATAGACATTGTTAGGAGTATTTGTATTAATTTTCACGAAATTATGTGTAGTTATGAGGTAAAAAATATTAAAAATCTTAAACAACTCGTTTGAACAGCAGTTTCTAATATATCTTACTTATGATTTATGAAAAAATAGTATCGTCGGATATTCATTTCGAAGTGTTAATTGGACAACCTCATAATAGGCATAGTTAGGAGTTATTATGTTAATTTTAACGAAATTATTAGTAGCTACGCAGCCAAAAAATTTGAAAATCTCAAACAACTTGTTTAAACAACAGTTTTTAACACATATTCCTTATGTTTTGTGCAAAATTAGCATCATAGAATGTTCATATCGAAATTTTAATTGGAAAATCTTATAATCGGCATAATGAGGAGTGATTATATTAATTTGTACGAAATTATTTGTAGTTATGCGGCCTAAAATTTTGAAAAACTAAAATAACTTGTTTAAACAGTAGTTTCTAATGTATTTTACTTATGTTTTATGAATTTTTTGTCGTAGTATATTCATATCGAAGTGTTAATTGGACAATCTTACAATAGGCATAATTAAGAGTAATTACATTAATTTTCACGAAATGATGGTGTTTACCCCTGAAAGGTCGAAGGAAGAAATACAAGAGAAAAAATCAAGATCAAATCCTAAGAATCAACCCTCAGAGCAAACCCTAAGAGTTGAATCAGTACAATCCCTATACAACGAAGAATTGTGTCAATGCCAAGCCAGTATTTTTGATACCACAAATCATGAGAAATCTCAATATGATTTTGCTTTCAAGGCTGACCTGATGCCAAAGCTGTGAGCAACCACCTAACCATGCTTTGATTTGTGTCAATTCTTGATAAGTAGTCACTCTTTGACCAAATCACCCTCATGTTAAGGGATTGAAAGTCAATTTCACAGGATCGATCATGTGCCAAAGTTGGGAGCAACCACCGATCAAGTCTAGATTTGTATCAATTCTTGATAAGTAGTCAGCATTTGATCAAATCAAACCCTAATAAGCATTATTGGTGTTAATTGGGGAAGAGTTTCTGCAAAGAGAATATTTGGCAGAGACACTGGGCTACAACTGATAACTAATAAATAGGGATTTTATAAGAATAAAATAGGGTTCCTTGATCAAGGAATTTTTAGCACAAGCAAACAGGGGTAAAATTGGAATTTAAAAATATAGAGATGATCATCATGAATTTAGAGAATTTTGGTGAAAATTTCATTATTTTTTGATAAATGGATCTATTAGAATAAATTCAAAGAAGAAAATCAGATTAATTGGAAGGTCAGGATTTGATCAAAGGCCTTTGTGGGTGCAACTTGAAGCCAAGGGTCTGATTTGGTGCAAATTGGGGCTGCCAAACAAAGGGAATATGGTTTAGGCGCTGAAAAAAGAATTTTGAAGAAGAGAAGGTTGCATGAACTTGGTTCACCTTTATTGTTTCTCATTAAACATGACGTGTGAGCCCGGACCATGTGAACCCGGCTCACCCGAACTACAATACCCCTTCCATACTGATCCTTTCGCTGACAGTGGGTCCCACAGGGACAGAAACACTCCCCCTTCTTCCCTGCTGTTGTTTCTCCATTGCTGACCCGATTTTGAACGAAATTCAATCGGAAAATTGAAAAAAGGGTCAAACGGTAACGAAAAATTACAAATAATATACCGTTGGAAAGCTCTAACCGAGGAGAATTCATTGAAGCAATTTATTCTAGAGGTGGAGCACTGTACATCACTCGCACTCAAGGAGAAAGAAATCGGTTGTGAAGTCCAATTGGGCAATCTGGGGAGTAACTGAACAAATTGGAAGTTCAGAGGAGTTGAAGTGGGTCCCACGATTCAGTTAGAACCGTTGCTGGTATCAATTAGTTACTATTTGCATAATTTCCTCAATGAGATGGGTGCACAGAACCGAAATCAGTAAAATGACTGATTTCACTTGTTTTTTTAGAAGGAGGAGTAGGGAAGATTTGAGTTGTGATCACAGTGCCATGATGGCAATCCAAACCTCAACATTCAACCACAACAAACACAAATTAAATCAATCTACACCGTTCAATTGATGGATGAAGGGATGAGAGTTTGTCATGTCATCAATCCGTGGGAAGGAAGAAACACAAATTGAGTTACAAGAAACACAATTTAGCAATTGATCTCCAATTGAGCCCTATAAAAACCCTGCTGGACAATCAAGAAAGGGGGAGAGATTTCTAAAAAAAAAGAGAAAAGGAGTAAAGAGTGCAAGAAAGAGGAGATGTAGTTAAAGCTTTGAGAAGAGAGCATTCCATTCTGAAAATCAATCACACCATCATCTCTCACCTCTCCATCTTGATGAATTAAGAAACACACTACAAGAGAGAGCAGCCAGTAAGAGAGGAGAGCTTGAGAGAGGTGCATCTTTGAATCAAGAAGAGAGAGGAAGCAAGCGATTAGATCAATTGATAGTAGATTTGATCTTAAGATCAAAATCTCTCAATTCTATCGGATCAAGGCACTTACATAGTCCATCCATCGTCTACAAACCCTTCATTAGGTACTGTTCTAGAATCTGAGATGTAATGGTAAGAAGAGTTTATGAAATTTTACAATAAAAGTTTAATTCTTGTCTTGAACAGTTTTAGTCTTTTGATGTCTTGTTCCATGCTATTCTTTTATCTCAATTACCTTCTTCTTTGTTGTTCTTTCTATTCTTTAAATTTGAATTTATAAAAAAAATCTCAAACATTATGAAGATTGAAATAGGTATGAAAGGGATGTATCTTTTTCTCGATTTCATATAATAGCTAGGATTGCTTGCATTTATCTTTCTTTATTCTCTTCTTAATTGAACAATCAGATTGGTAGTAGAGTTATTATAACTCTCCCATTCTCCACAAGAATTGGAACTTAATTCGGTGCAAAATCAATAAAAGGATTATTCAATCCTCTTGATTTCATTGTTCAAGTGAACACTTAGATATTTGCAATCACTTCAAGGAGCAAAAAGGTACTCTAAGAGGAGATAACTCAGTGCTTAACTTCCTCTTCCCCGGTGAACAATCAGATTGGTAGTAGAGTTATAACTCTCCCATTCTTCGCAAATTCAATTCAAGGTATAATCGGTCGAAGGATTGTTATCCTTCTGATTACTTTGCTCAAGTGATTGCTCAGACACTAGCAAGCAATGCAAGAAACAAGAAGGTGCTCTAAGAGAAGGTAGCTCAGTGCCTAATCTCCAAATAGTTGAAGCCGATACTGCATTTGATGGTAGAAAGGTAAGTAAGACAACGTAAAGAGATTATAAGGATAATTGACTCAATAAACACAACAAGGGACTATAAACGATCAACAACAAAGGAAGAATCGTGAAAATTGGCGATTAATTGGATTAAGATCGCAGCAAGAAAATCAATTGGTACCGATTACAGTCAGAGGCAAAACGGTACCGGCTCCCCTGGCCAGGCACCGCAAAGATCCATGATCGGAGGTTGTCATTGGGCTCAAGGAAGCAAGGCGATTATACTCCCATAGTCTGATCGACCATCGGAGGTGTAAGTCATCGGCGCAAGCTGTCGGAGGAAGTAGAAACATAGGATATGATAACACGATCCTTGGAACAATCGACGCAAATCTTGACGCACTCGCACAAGTTTGTAGGACATCGTGTGGTATCTGAAGGGAGAAGTTTAATGTGAACATCTCGACCTCTTATCTCTGGTAACGTCAATCTTGATGCACATCTAACGGTTGAGAGAGAGTCGGTTAATAAGAAGAGTATCAGTCCATCTCAGAACAAGAGGCCCATTTATAAATGAAATTCTAATCTAGGCCCAATAGTGAAAGAGAAGAGAAATTAAAAACCTGGCCCAACTTATAAGATTAAGAGGAGAATTAATCTTGGGCTGGCCTGCAAGAAAACGAAATGGATTCAGCAGTGGAAATTAAAGGAAAATAAATCTTGGCCCAACTATTGAAGCCCAATTCGAAATAAATAACAGAAAATTAAAAATAAAGAGTGAATAAATCATTTAGAGATCTTCCCAAACTCTAAATTGACTCAAATTTATTTCTAAAATTTTTTGTTTTTCATAGTATTTTTCTATATAAAAATATTTCAATTTTAAGAGTTTTACTGTACTGAAACAATTTAAAAGCAAAATGATATTGTTTACTTTTCTCTATTTGACCAAACTTTGACCTGTTATTTTGGCTATTATAAAAATCCCAAAAATTCAAATAAAATCATGAATGATAGCCAACTTATTTTCTATTATTTTTTGTGAATAATTTTGTACAAAAATAAATAGAGTGAAAAATAATAAAAATAAAATATTACTCTCTAAAATTCAAATAACTCAAATAAAATCACAAAATTCATTTTCTATTTCACAAATAATAAATAAAATAAAAGTAATAAAAAGCTTAAAGTTCAAAATTATAAAATTCAATAAATGAAATAAAAAATAATAAAATCCTACTTTTAAAAGTTTATAATATTCAAATAAAATTCATTTTCTATTATTTTTCAACAAGTAATAAATCACTTTTTCTTTTATAAGTAATAAATAGAATAAAAGCAATAAAATAAAATCCTATTCTAAAAATCGTAAAATTCAAATAAAAACATAAAAATTCATTCTCTATTTTTTTCCTATAAATAATGAATAAAATAAAAGCAATAAAAAATAATAATAAATAAAATCCGACTTTAAAGGGTTAGAACTCAAATAAAATTCATTTTTCATTACTTTTCTACAAATAATAAATAGAATAAAAGTAAGAAAAAATCATAAATAAAATAAAAATAATAATAATTCTTTTAGCTATCATAAATCCCAAAATAAATAAAAATAACAAAATAGCTAACCAATCTTTTATTTTAGTAAATAATTTTCTACAAAAATAAATAGAATTTAAAAATAATGAAAATAAAATCTCATTACTTTTGCTATTATAAAAATCCTAAAAATCCAAATAAAATCATAAATAATAGCCAACTTATTTCCTGTTATTTTTGTAAGCGACTTTCTACAAAAAATAAATAGAATTTAAAAATAATAAAAATAAAATTCTATTACTCTAGCTATTATAAAATCCCAAAAATCTAAATAAATATAAATTCAAATAATAGCTAGCTCATTTCTATTATTTTTGTAAGTAATCTTCCACAAAAATAAATAGAGTTTAAAAATAAAAATAAATTCACCTTTGTAATAGAGATAATAATGAAAGGTATTATCTTAATAATAAAAATCAATCAATAAAAATGTAATAATCTTTTTACGTTCTAGAGGTGATTAAATACGCTCACACAAGGGGTGTAGAGTAACACAGTAATCTTGCACAAGTAATGCAACATTCAAGACAATTAGTCGGGACAAGAACATCTTGACGCTCGTTGAAAAATAATCAAGACTGCGACATCAACATGAAGAAATATGTCGACTTCAAGAAAGAAGAACATTACGATGTCCGAAAGAAGTGACATCTTAATGACTCGGTGTCATGAACAAGTAATTCATGACTAGGTGATCTAGTAAGACTGAACTCATCCGTCGATAAGTTTGTCTTCTGGTTTATCTCCCGAGATTGTGAGATTGAATCGTTCTGTAGTAGATTCATCCACAAAACAGTGAATGTGAACTATTCTGTAGTAGGTTCCTTCACTGACACACGCCTCAATGACAAGCTGGCTTAGTGCTTCAGGTTTGACTTTGTGTGCAGTTGTGTTCCTAGGTTTATGAATCGGCTTAGTGCTTGGAATTCATGATCTAGAAGATCAGTGAGAAGGAACAAGTGGGCCAAATCCGCCCTTCTCCTGATTCACCAACCTCAAGATCAACCGACTTAGTGCTTCGAGTTGTATTTTGTGTGATTGGTTGTTGACTAGTTAAGATTGAACCGTTCTGTAGTAGGTTTATCTTCTAGATCAACCGAGGTTGAGTCGTTCTGTAGTAGACTTACCTCAAACCCCTCTGAAGAGATTAATCTGATCAGTAGTAAGGTTATCTCTCGAGGCAGTAAAGACTGAACCGATCTGTAGTAGGTTCGTCTTTCACTGGGTTAACCTTCTGGTGAATCCAGGGTGCTCTGATGATTCTCGATCATAAGGGCACACGACCACTTGACCATCATTTAACTATATTATTTGTTTCTACCTTTTAAAGATCCAGAGGTGCCTCGAGGTTAACAGCCCAGGGTAATTAACGGTGGGGGCTTGCGCCCACCGGAATCCACAAGAACTCACAATCACTAAAAACCCCCTAAATGTGCATTCAAATTGGTCTAAACGGTAGAATCAACCGGCATTAAACAGATGCACGCTTGGGAGGGATCTCCGTGTCCTTCTTCCGCATCCTGTCGTACAGATGGGTATTTATGCGGCCAAAAATTTTAAAAAAGTCAAACAACTTGTTTAAATAGCAGTTTTTAATGCATCTTACTTATGTTTTGTGTAAAATAAGCATCATAGAATATTCATATCGATATTTTAATATGATAGTATTATAATTTGCATAATTAGGAGTAATTATATTAATTTGCATGAAATATATGCAGTTATGCGAAAAAAATATTTTAAAAGCTCAATCAACATGTTTAAGCATCTGTTTTTAATGCATCTTACTTATATTTTGTACAAAATTAGTGTCGTAGAATATTCATCTCGATGTTTTAATTGGATAATCTCCTAATAGGTATAATTATGAGTAATTATATTAATTTTTATGAAATTATATGTAGTAATGGACCCTTAAACAACTTGGTTAAACATCATTTTGTAAAGTAACTTACTTATGTTTTATGAAAAATTAGTCTCGTAGGATATTACCTTAAACAACTTGGTTAAACAGCAGTTTATAATGTATCTTACTTATGTTTTACGAAAAATTAGTCTCGTAGGATATTAATATCGAAGTGTAAATTGGACAATCTTACAATAGGCATAATTAGGAGTAAATTTATTAATTTGCACAAAATTTTGAGTATTAATTCAGCCAAAAATTAAAAAAAAATAAACAACTTCTTTAAACAGATTTTTAATGCATCTTAATTTTTATGCAAAATTAGTATCGTTGAACGTTCATATCGATGTGTTAATTGGATAATCTTCTAATAGGCATAGTTAGGAGTATTTGTATTAATTTTCACGAAATTATGTGTAGTTATGAGGTAAAAAATGTTCAAAATCTTAAACAACTCGTTTGAACAGCTGTTTCTAATATATCTTACTTATGTTTTATGAAAAATTAGTATCGTCGGATATTCATTTCGAAGTGTTAATTGGACAACCTCATAATAGGCATAATTAGGAGTAATTATGTTAATTTTAACAAAATTATGAGTAGCTACGCGGCCAAAAAATTTGAAAATCTCAAACAACTTGTTTAAACAGCAGTTTTTTAACACATATTCCTTATGTTTTGTGCAAAATTAGCATCATAGAATGTTCATATCAATATTTTAATTAGAAAATCTTATAATATGCATAATTAGGAGTGATTATATTAATTTTCATGAAATTATTTGTTGTTATGCGGCCTAAAATTTTAAAAACTGAAATAACTTGTTTAAAAGTAGTTTCTAATGTATTTTACTTATGTTTTATGAAAAATTTGTGTAGTAGGATATTCATATCGAAATTTTAATTGGACAATCTTACAATAGGCATAATTAAGATTAATTAAATTATTTTTTACAAAATGTTGGGTATTATGCGGCCAAAAATTTAAAAAAAGTCGAACAACTTGTTTAAATATCGAGTTTTTAATGCATCTTACTTATGTTTTGAGCAAAATAAGCATCATAGAATATTCATATCGATGTTTTAATTCAATAGTATTATAATTTGCATAATTAGAAGTAATTATATTAATTTGCATGAAATTATATGCAGTTATGCGGAAAAAATATTTTAAAAGCTCAATCAACAAGTTTAAAAATCTGTTTTTAATGCATCTTACTTATGTTTTGTGCAAAATTAGTGTCGTAGAATATTCATATCAATGTTTTAATTAGATAATCTCCTAATAGGTATAATTATGAGTAATTATATTAATTTTTACGAAATTATATGTAGTAATGGACCCTTAAACAACTTGGTTAAACAGCATTTTGTTAAGTAACTTACTTATGTTTTATGAAAAATTAGTCTCGTAGGATATTAATATCGAAGTGTTAATTGGACAATCTTACAATAGGCATAATTAGGAGTAAATTTATTAATTTTCATGAAATTTTGAGTATTTGTTCAGCCAAAAAAAAATAAACAACTTCTTTAAACAGCTTTTTAATGCATCTTACTTAATTTTTACGCAAAATTAGTGTCGTTGAAACGTTCATATCGATGTGGTAATTGGATAATCTTCTAATAGGCATAGTTAGGAGTATTTGTATTAATTTTCACGAAATTAGGTGTAGTTGTGGGGTTAAAAATGTTAAAAATCTTAAACAACTCGTTTGAACAGCAGTTTCTAATATATCTTACTTATGTTTTATGAAAAATTAGTATCGTCGGATATTCATTTCGAAGTGCTAATTGGACAACCTCATAATAGGCATAATTAGGAGTAATTATATTAATTTTAACGAAATTATGAGTAGCTACGCGGCCAAAAAATTTGAAAATCTCAAACAACTTGTTTAAACAGCAGTTTTTAACACATATTCCTTATGTTTTGTGCAAAATTAGCATCATAGAATGTTCACATCGAAGTTTCAATTGGAAATTCTTATAATATGCACAATTAGGAGTGATTATATTAATTTGCACGAAATTATTTGTAGTTATGCAGCCTAAAATTTTGAAAAACTGAAATAACTTGTTTAAACAGTAGTTTCTAATGTATTTTACTTATGTTTTTATGAAAAATTTGTGTCGTAGGATATTCATATCGAAGTGTTAATTGGACAATCTTACAATAGGCATAATTAAGAGTAATTACATTAATTTTCACAAAATGATGGGCATTTAAGCGGCCAAAAGTTTTAAAAAAGTCGAACAACTTGTTTAAATAGCAGTTTTTAATGCATCTTACTTATGTTTTGTGCAAAATAAGCATCATAGAATATTCATATCGATGGTTTAATTCGATAGTATAATAATTTGCATAATTAGGAGTAATTATATTAATTTGCATGAAATTATATGCAGTTATGCGGAAAAAATATTTTAAAAGCTCAATCGACACGTTTAAACAATTGTTTTTAATGCATCTCACTTATGTTTTGTGCAAAATTAGTGTCGTAGAGCATTCATATCGATGTTTTAATTGGATAATCTCCTAATAGGTATAATTATGAGTAATTATATTAATTTTTACGAAATTATATGTAGTAACGGACAATTACCTTAAACATATTGGTTAAACAAGCAGTTTGTAGTGCAGATTACTTATGTTTTACGAAAAATTAGTCTCGTAGGATATTAATATCGAAGTGTTAATTGGACAATCTTACAATAGGCATAATTAGGAGTAAATTTATTAATTTTCACGAAATTTTGAGTATTTGTTCAAAAAAAAAAAATAAACAACTTCTTTAAACAGCTTTTTAATGCATCTTACTTAATTTTTATGCAAAATTAGTGTCGTTGAACGTTCATATCGATGTGTTAATTGGATAATCTTCTAATAGGCATAGTTAGGAGTATTTGTATTAATTTTCACGAAATTATGTGTAGTTATGGGGTTAAAAATGTTAAAAATCTTATACAACTCGTTTGAACAAGTTTCTAATATATCTTACTTATGTTTTATGAAAAATTAGTATCGTCGGATATTCATTTCGATGTGTTAATTGGACAGCCTCATAATAGGCATAATTAGGAGTAATTATATTAATTTTAACGAAATTATGAGTAGCTACGCGGCCAAAAAATTTGAAAATCTCAAACAACTTGGTTAAACAGCATAGGTTTTTAACACATATTCCTTATGTTTTGTGCAAAATTAGCATCATAGAATGTTCACATCGAAGTTTTAATTGGAAAATCTTATAATAGGCACAATTAGGAGTGATTATATTAATTTGCACGAAATTATTTGTAGTTATGCAGCCTAAAATTTTGAAAAACTGAAATAACTTGTTTAAACAAGTAGTTTCTAATGTATTTTACTTATGTTTTTATGAAAAATTTGTGTCGTAGGATATTCATATCGAAGTGTTAATTGGACAATCTTACAATAGGCATAATTAAGAGTAATTACATTAATTTTCACAAAATGATGGGCATTTAAGCGGCCAAAAGTTTTAAAAAAGTCGAACAACTTGTTTAAATAGCAGTTTTTAATGCATCTTACTTATGTTTTGTGCAAAATAAGCATCATAGAATATTCATATCGATGGTTTAATTCGATAGTATAATAATTTGCATAATTAGGAGTAATTATATTAATTTGCATGAAATTATATGCAGTTATGCGGAAAAAATATTTTAAAAGCTCAATCGACACGTTTAAACAAATTGTTTTTAATGCATCTCACTTATGTTTTGTGCAAAATTAGTGTCGTAGAGCATTCATATCGATGTTTTAATTGGATAATCTCCTAATAGGTATAATTATGAGTAATTATATTAATTTTTACGAAATTATATGTAGTAACGGACAATTACCTTAAACATATTGGTTAAAAAGCAGTTTGTAATGCAGATTACTTATGTTTTACGAAAAATTAGTCTCGTAGGATATTAATATCGAAGTGTTAATTGGACAATCTTACAATAGGCATAATTAGGAGTAAATTTATTAATTTTCACGAAATTTTGAGTATTTGTTCAGCCAAAAAAAAAATAAACAACTTCTTTAAACAGCTTTTTAATGCATCTTACTTAATTTTTACGCAAAATTAGTGTCGTTGAACGTTCATATCGATGTGTTAATTGGATAATCTTCTAATAGGCATAGTTAGGAGTATTTGTATTAATTTTCACGAAATTATGTGTAGTTATGGGGTTAAAAATGTTAAAAATCTTATACAACTCGTTTGAACAGCAGTTTCTAATATATCTTACTTATGTTTTATGAAAAATTAGTATCGTCGGATATTCATTTCGATGTGTTAATTGGACAGCCTCATAATAGGCATAATTAGGAGTAATTATATTAATTTTAACGAAATTATGAGTAGCTACGCGGCCAAAAAATTTGAAAATCTCAAACAACTTGTTTAATCAGCAGTTTTTAACACATATTCCTTATGTTTTGTGCAAAATTAGCATCATAGAATGTTCACATCGAAGTTTTAATTGGAAAATCTTATAATAGGCACAATTAGGAGTGATTATATTAATTTGCACGAAATTATTTGTAGTTATGCAGCCTAAAATTTTGAAAAACTGAAATAACTTGTTTAAACAAGTAGTTTCTAATGTATTTTACTTATGTTTTTATGAAAAATTTGTGTCGTAGGATATTCATATCGAAGTGTTAATTGGACAATCTTACAATAGGCATAATTAAGAGTAATTACATTAATTTTCACAAAATGATGGGCATTTAAGCGGCCAAAAGTTTTAAAAAAGTCGAACAACTTGTTTAAATAGCAGTTTTTAATGCATCTTACTTATGTTTTGTGCAAAATAAGCATCATAGAATATTCATATCGATGGTTTAATTCGATAGTATAATAATTTGCATAATTAGGAGTAATTATATTAATTTGCATGAAATTATATGCAGTTATGCGGAAAAAATATTTTAAAAGCTCAATCGACACGTTTAAACACTGTTTTTAATGCATCTCACTTATGTTTTGTGCAAAATTAGTGTCGTAGAGCATTCATATCGATGTTTTAATTGGATAATCTCCTAATAGGTATAATTATGAGTAATTATATTAATTTTTACGAAATTATATGTAGTAACGGACAATTACCTTAAACATATTGGTTAAACAGCAGTTTGTAATGTTACTTATGTTTTACGAAAAATTAGTCTCGTAGGATATTAATATCGAAGTGTTAATTGGACAATCTTACAATAGGCATAATTAGGAGTAAATTTATTAATTTTCACGAAATTTTGAGTATTTGTTCAGCCAAAAAAAAAAAAATAAACAACTTCTTTAAACAGCTTTTTAATGCATCTTACTTAATTTTTACGCAAAATTAGTGTCGTTGAACGTTCATATCGATGTGTTAATTGGATAATCTTCTAATAGGCATAGTTAGGAGTATTTGTATTAATTTTCACGAAATTATGTGTAGTTATGGGGTTAAAAATGTTAAAAATCTTAAACAACTCGTTTGAACAAGCAGTTTCTAATATATCTTACTTATGTTTTATGAAAAATTAGTATCGTCGGATATTCATTTCGAAGTGTTAATTGGACAGCCTCATAATAGGCATAATTAGGAGTAATTATATTAATTTTAACGAAATTATGAGTAGCTACGCGGCCAAAAAATTTGAAAATCTCAAACAACTTGTTTAAAATCAGCAGTTTTTAACACATATTCCTTATGTTTTGTGCAAAATTAGCATCATAGAATGTTCACATCGAAGTTTTAATTGGAAAATCTTATAATAGGCACAATTAGGAGTGATTATATTAATTTGCACGAAATTATTTGTAGTTATGCAGCCTAAAATTTTGAAAAACTGAAATAACTTGTTTAAACAGTAGTTTCTAATGTATTTTACTTATGTTTTTATGAAAAATTTGTGTCGTAGGATATTCATATCGAAGTGTTAATTGGACAATCTTACAATAGGCATAATTAAGAGTAATTACATTAATTTTCACAAAATGATGGGCATTTAAGCGGCCAAAAGTTTTAAAAAAGTCGAACAACTTGTTTAAATAGCAGTTTTTAATGCATCTTACTTATGTTTTGTGCAAAATAAGCATCATAGAATATTCATATCGATGGTTTAATTCGATAGTATAATAATTTGCATAATTAGGAGTAATTATATTAATTTGCATGAAATTATATGCAGTTATGCGGAAAAAATATTTTAAAAGCTCAATCGACACGTTTAAACAATTTGTTTTTAATGCATCTCACTTATGTTTTGTGCAAAATTAGTGTCGTAGAGCATTCATATCGATTTTTTAATTGGATAATCTCCTAATAGGTATAATTATGAGTAATTATATTAATTTTTACGAAATTATATGTAGTAACGGACAATTACCTTAAACATATTGGTTAAACAGCAGTTTGTAATGCAGATTACTTATGTTTTACGAAAAATTAGTCTCGTAGGATATTAATATCGAAGTGTTAATTGGACAATCTTACAATAGGCATAATTAGGAGTAAATTTATTAATTTTCACGAAATTTTGAGTATTTGTTCAGCCAAAAAAAAATAAACAACTTCTTTAAACAGCTTTTTAATGCATCTTACTTAATTTTTACGCAAAATTAGTGTCGTTGAACGTTCATATCGATGTGTTAATTGGATAATCTTCTAATAGGCATAGTTAGGAGTATTTGTATTAATTTTCACGAAATTATGTGTAGTTATGGGGTTAAAAATGTTAAAAATCTTAAACAACTCGTTTGAACAGCAGTTTCTAATATATCTTACTTATGTTTTATGAAAAATTAGTATCGTCGGATATTCATTTCGAAGTGTTAATTGGACAGCCTCATAATAGGCATAATTAGGAGTAATTATATTAATTTTAACGATATTATGAGTAGCTACGCGGCCAAAAAATTTGAAAATCTCAAACAACTTGTTTAAACAGCGGTTTTTAACACATATTCCTTATGTTTTGTGCAAAATTAGCATCATAGAATGTTCACATCGAAGTTTTAATTGGAAAATCTTATAATAGGCACAATTAGGAGTGATTATATTAATTTGCACGAAATTATTTGTAGTTATGCAGCCTAAAATTTTGAAAAACTGAAATAACTTGTTTAAACAGTAGTTTCTAATGTATTTTACTTATGTTTTTATGAAAAATTTGTGTCGTAGGATATTCATATCGAAGTGTTAATTGGACAATCTTACAATAGGCATAATTAAGAGTAATTACATTAATTTTCACAAAATGATGGGCATTTAAGCGGCCAAAAGTTTTAAAAAAGTCGAACAACTTGTTTAAATAGCAGTTTTTAATGCATCTTACTTATGTTTTGTGCAAAATAAGCATCATAGAATATTCATATCGATGGTTTAATTCGATAGTATAATAATTTGCATAATTAGGAGTAATTATATTAATTTGCATGAAATTATATGCAGTTATGCGGAAAAAATATTTTAAAAGCTCAATCGACACGTTTAAACAGCTGTTTTTAATGCATCTCACTTATGTTTTGTGCAAAATTAGTGTCGTAGAGCATTCATATCGATGTTTTAATTGGATAATCTCCTAATAGGTATAATTATGAGTAATTATATTAATTTTTACGAAATTATATGTAGTAACGGACAATTACCTTAAACATATTGGTTAAACAACAGTTTGTAATGCAGATTACTTATGTTTTACGAAAAATTAGTCTCGTAGGATATTAATATCGAAGTGTTAATTGGACAATCTTACAATAGGCATAATTAGGAGTAAATTTATTAATTTTCACGAAATTTTGAGTATTTGTTCAGCCAAAAAAAAAAATAAACAACTTCTTTAAACAGCTTTTTAATGCATCTTACTTAATTTTTACGCAAAATTAGTGTCGTTGAACGTTCATATCGATGTGTTAATTGGATAATCTTCTAATAGGCATAGTTAGGAGTATTTGTATTAATTTTCACGAAATTATGTGTAGTTATGGGGTTAAAAATGTTAAAAATCTTAAACAACTCGTTTGAACAGCAGTTTCTAATATATCTTACTTATGTTTTATGAAAAATTAGTATCGTCGGATATTCATTTCGAAGTGTTAATTGGACAGCCTCATAATAGGCATAATTAGGAGTAATTATATTAATTTTAACGAAATTATGAGTAGCTACGCGGCCAAAAAATTTGAAAATCTCAAACAACTTGTTTAAACAGCGGTTTTTAACACATATTCCTTATGTTTTGTGCAAAATTAGCATCATAGAATGTTCACATCGAAGTTTTAATTGGAAAATCTTATAATAGGCACAATTAGGAGTGATTATATTAATTTGCACGAAATTATTTGTAGTTATGCAGCCTAAAATTTTGAAAAACTGAAATAACTTGTTTAAACAGTAGTTTCTAATGTATTTTACTTATGTTTTTATGAAAAATTTGTGTCGTAGGATATTCATATCGAAGTGTTAATTGGACAATCTTACAATAGGCATAATTAAGAGTAATTACATTAATTTTCACAAAATGATGGGCATTTAAGCGGCCAAAAGTTTTAAAAAGTCGAACAACTTGTTTAAATAGCAGTTTTTAATGCATCTTACTTATGTTTTGTGCAAAATAAGCATCATAGAATATTCATATCGATGGTTTAATTCGATAGTATAATAATTTGCATAATTAGGAGTAATTATATTAATTTGCATGAAATTATATGCAGTTATGCGGAAAAAATATTTTAAAAGCTCAATCGACACGTTTAAACAGCTGTTTTTAATGCATCTCACTTATGTTTTGTGCAAAATTAGTGTCGTAGAGCATTCATATCGATGTTTTAATTGGATAATCTCCTAATAGGTATAATTATGAGTAATTATATTAATTTTTACGAAATTATATGTAGTAACGGACAATTACCTTAAACATATTGGTTAAACAGCAGTTTGTAATGCAGATTACTTATGTTTTACGAAAAATTAGTCTCGTAGGATATTAATATCGAAGTGTTAATTGGACAATCTTACAATAGGCATAATTAGGAGTAAATTTATTAATTTTCACGAAATTTTGAGTATTTGTTCAGCCAAAAAAAAAATAAACAACTTCTTTCAACAGCTATTTAATGCATCTTACTTAATTTTTACGCAAAATTAGTGTCGTTGAACGTTCATATCGATGTGTTAATTGGATAATCTTCTAATAGGCATAGTTAGGAGTATTTGTATTAATTTTCACGAAATTATGTGTAGTTATGAGGTTAAAAATGTTAAAAATCTTAAACAACTCGTTTGAACAATGAGTTTCTAATATATCTTACTTATGTTTTATGAAAAATTAGTATCGTCGGATATTCATTTCGAAGTGTTAATTGGACAGCCTCATAATAGGCATAATTAGGAGTAATTATATTAATTTTAACGAAATTATGAGTAGCTACGCGGCCAAAAAATTTGAAAATCTCAAACAACTTGTTTAAACAGCAGTTTTTAACACATATTCCTTATGTTTTGTGCAAAATTAGCATCATAGAATGTTCACATCGAAGTTTTAATTGGAAAATCTTATAATAGGCACAATTAGGAGTGATTATATTAATTTGCACGAAATTATTTGTAGTTATGCAGCCTAAAATTTTGAAAAACTGAAATAACTTGTTTAAACAGTAGTTTCTAATGTATTTTACTTATGTTTTTATGAAAAATTTGTGTCGTAGGATATTCATATCGAAGTGTTAATTGGACAATCTTACAATAGGCATAATTAAGAGTAATTACATTAATTTTCACAAAATGATGGGCATTTAAGCGGCCAAAAGTTTTAAAAAAGTCGAACAACTTGTTTAAATAGCAGTTTTTAATGCATCTTACTTATGTTTTGTGCAAAATAAGCATCATAGAATATTCATATCGATGGTTTAATTCGATAGTATAATAATTTGCATAATTAGGAGTAATTATATTAATTTGCATGAAATTATATGCAGTTATGCGGAAAAAATATTTTAAAAGCTCAATCGACACGTTTAAACAGCTGTTTTTAATGCATCTCACTTATGTTTTGTGCAAAATTAGTGTCGTAGAGCATTCATATCGATGTTTTAATTGGATAATCTCCTAATAGGTATAATTATGAGTAATTATATTAATTTTTACGAAATTATATGTAGTAACGGACAATTACCTTAAACATATTGGTTAAACAGCAGTTTGTAATGCAGATTACTTATGTTTTACGAAAAATTAGTCTCGTAGGATATTAATATCGAAGTGTTAATTGGACAATCTTACAATAGGCATAATTAGGAGTAAATTTATTAATTTTCACGAAATTTTGAGTATTTGTTCAGCCAAAAAAAAAATAAACAACTTCTTTCAACAGCTATTTAATGCATCTTACTTAATTTTTACGCAAAATTAGTGTCGTTGAACGTTCATATCGATGTGTTAATTGGATAATCTTCTAATAGGCATAGTTAGGAGTATTTGTATTAATTTTCACGAAATTATGTGTAGTTATGGGGTTAAAAAATGTTAAAAATCTTAAACAACTCGTTTGAACAGCAGTTTCTAATATATCTTACTTATGTTTTATGAAAAATTATTATCGTCGGATATTCATTTCGAAGTGTTAATTGGACAGCCTCATAATAGGCATAATTAGGAGTAATTATATTAATTTTAACGAAATTATGAGTAGCTACGCGGCCAAAAAATTTGAAAATCTCAAACAACTTGTTTAAACAGCAGTTTTTAACACATATTCCTTATGTTTTGTGCAAAATTAGCATCATAGAATGTTCACATCGAAGTTTTAATTGGAAAATCTTATAATAGGCACAATTAGGAGTGATTATATTAATTTGCACGAAATTATTTGTAGTTATGCAGCCTAAAATTTTGAAAAACTGAAATAACTTGTTTAAACAGTAGTTTCTAATGTATTTTACTTATGTTTTTATGAAAAATTTGTGTCGTAGGATATTCATATCGAAGTGTTAATTGGACAATCTTACAATAGGCATAATTAAGAGTAATTACATTAATTTTCACAAAATGATGGGCATTTAAGCGGCCAAAAGTTTTAAAAAAGTCGAACAACTTGTTTAAATAGCAGTTTTTAATGCATCTTACTTATGTTTTGTGCAAAATAAGCATCATAGAATATTCATATCGATGGTTTAATTCGATAGTATAATAATTTGCATAATTAGGAGTAATTATATTAATTTGCATGAAATTATATGCAGTTATGCGGAAAAAATATTTTAAAAGCTCAATCGACACGTTTAAACAGCTGTTTTTAATGCATCTCACTTATGTTTTGTGCAAAATTAGTGTCGTAGAGCATTCATATCGATGTTTTAATTGGATAATCTCCTAATAGGTATAATTATGAGTAATTATATTAATTTTTACGAAATTATATGTAGTAACGGACAATTACCTTAAACATATTGGTTAAACAGCAGTTTGTAATGCAGATTACTTATGTTTTACGAAAAATTAGTCTCGTAGGATATTAATATCGAAGTGTTAATTGGACAATCTTACAATAGGCATAATTAGGAGTAAATTTATTAATTTTCACGAAATTTTGAGTATTTGTTCAGCCAAAAAAAAATAAACAACTTCTTTCAACAGCTATTTAATGCATCTTACTTAATTTTTACGCAAAATTAGTGTCGTTGAACGTTCATATCGATGTGTTAATTGGATAATCTTCTAATAGGCATAGTTAGGAGTATTTGTATTAATTTTCACGAAATTATGTGTAGTTATGGGGTTAAAAAATGTTAAAAATCTTAAACAACTCGTTTGAACAGCAGTTTCTAATATATCTTACTTATGTTTTATGAAAAATTATTATCGTCGGATATTCATTTCGAAGTGTTAATTGGACAGCCTCATAATAGGCATAATTAGGAGTAATTATATTAATTTTAACGAAATTATGAGTAGCTACGCGGCCAAAAAATTTGAAAATCTCAAACAACTTGTTTAAACAGCAGTTTTTAACACATATTCCTTATGTTTTGTGCAAAATTAGCATCATAGAATGTTCACATCGAAGTTTTAATTGGAAAATCTTATAATAGGCACAATTAGGAGTGATTATATTAATTTGCACGAAATTATTTGTAGTTATGCAGCCTAAAATTTTGAAAAACTGAAATAACTTGTTTAAACAGTAGTTTCTAATGTATTTTACTTATGTTTTTATGAAAAATTTGTGTCGTAGGATATTCATATCGAAGTGTTAATTGGACAATCTTACAATAGGCATAATTAAGAGTAATTACATTAATTTTCACAAAATGATGGGCATTTAAGCGGCCAAAAGTTTTAAAAAGTCGAACAACTTGTTTAAATAGCAGTTTTTAATGCATCTTACTTATGTTTTGTGCAAAATAAGCATCATAGAATATTCATATCGATGGTTTAATTCGATAGTATAATAATTTGCATAATTAGGAGTAATTATATTAATTTGCATGAAATTATATGCAGTTATGCGGAAAAAATATTTTAAAAGCTCAATCGACACGTTTAAACAGCTGTTTTTAATGCATCTCACTTATGTTTTGTGCAAAATTAGTGTCGTAGAGCATTCATATCGATGTTTTAATTGGATAATCTCCTAATAGGTATAATTATGAGTAATTATATTAATTTTTACGAAATTATATGTAGTAACGGACAATTACCTTAAACATATTGGTTAAACAGCAGTTTGTAATGCAGATTACTTATGTTTTACGAAAAATTAGTCTCGTAGGATATTAATATCGAAGTGTTAATTGGACAATCTTACAATAGGCATAATTAGGAGTAAATTTATTAATTTTCACGAAATTTTGAGTATTTGTTCAGCAAAAAAAAAATAAACAACTTCTTTAAACAGCTATTTAATGCATCTTACTTAATTTTTACGCAAAATTAGTGTCGTTGAACGTTCATATCGATGTGTTAATTGGATAATCTTCTAATAGGCATAGTTAGGAGTATTTGTATTAATTTTCACGAAATTATGTGTAGTTATGGGGTTAAAAAATGTTAAAAATCTTAAACAACTCGTTTGAACAGCAGTTTCTAATATATCTTACTTATGTTTTATGAAAAATTAGTATCGTCGGATATTCATTTCGAAGTGTTAATTGGACAGCCTCATAATAGGCATAATTAGGAGTAATTATATTAATTTTAACGAAATTATGAGTAGCTACGCGGCCAAAAAATTTGAAAATCTCAAACAACTTGTTTAAACAGCAGTTTTTAACACATATTCCTTATGTTTTGTGCAAAATTAGCATCATAGAATGTTCACATCGAAGTTTTAATTGGAAAATCTTATAATAGGCACAATTAGGAGTGATTATATTAATTTGCACGAAATTATTTGTAGTTATGCAGCCTAAAATTTTGAAAAACTGAAATAACTTGTTTAAACAGTAGTTTCTAATGTATTTTACTTATGTTTTTATGAAAAATTTGTGTCGTAGGATATTCATATCGAAGTGTTAATTGGACAATCTTACAATAGGCATAATTAAGAGTAATTACATTAATTTTCACAAAATGATGGGCATTTAAGCGGCCAAAAGTTTTAAAAAAGTCGAACAACTTGTTTAAATAGCAGTTTTTAATGCATCTTACTTATGTTTTGTGCAAAATAAGCATCATAGAATATTCATATCGATGGTTTAATTCGATAGTATAATAATTTGCATAATTAGGAGTAATTATATTAATTTGCATGAAATTATATGCAGTTATGCGGAAAAAATATTTTAAAAGCTCAATCGACACGTTTAAACAGCTGTTTTTAATGCATCTCACTTATGTTTTGTGCAAAATTAGTGTCGTAGAGCATTCATATCGATGTTTTAATTGGATAATCTCCTAATAGGTATAATTATGAGTAATTATATTAATTTTTACGAAATTATATGTAGTAACGGACAATTACCTTAAACATATTGGTTAAACAGCAGTTTGTAATGCAGATTACTTATGTTTTACGAAAAATTAGTCTCGTAGGATATTAATATCGAAGTGTTAATTGGACAATCTTACAATAGGCATAATTAGGAGTAAATTTATTAATTTTCACGAAATTTTGAGTATTTGTTCAGCCAAAAAAAAAATAAACAACTTCTTTCAACAGCTATTTAATGCATCTTACTTAATTTTTACGCAAAATTAGTGTCGTTGAACGTTCATATCGATGTGTTAATTGGATAATCTTCTAATAGGCATAGTTAGGAGTATTTGTATTAATTTTCACGAAATTATGTGTAGTTATGGGGTTAAAAAATGTTAAAAATCTTAAACAACTCGTTTGAACAGCAGTTTCTAATATATCTTACTTATGTTTTATGAAAAATTATTATCGTCGGATATTCATTTCGAAGTGTTAATTGGACAGCCTCATAATAGGCATAATTAGGAGTAATTATATTAATTTTAACGAAATTATGAGTAGCTACGCGGCCAAAAAATTTGAAAATCTCAAACAACTTGTTTAAACAGCAGTTTTTAACACATATTCCTTATGTTTTGTGCAAAATTAGCATCATAGAATGTTCACATCGAAGTTTTAATTGGAAAATCTTATAATAGGCACAATTAGGAGTGATTATATTAATTTGCACGAAATTATTTGTAGTTATGCAGCCTAAAATTTTGAAAAACTGAAATAACTTGTTTAAACAGTAGTTTCTAATGTATTTTACTTATGTTCTTATGAAAAATTTGTGTCGTAGGATATTCATATCGAAGTGTTAATTGGACAATCTTACAATAGGCATAATTAAGAGTAATTACATTAATTTTCACAAAATGATGGGCATTTAAGCGGCCAAAAGTTTTAAAAAAGTCGAACAACTTGTTTAAATAGCAGTTTTTAATGCATCTTACTTATGTTTTGTGCAAAATAAGCATCATAGAATATTCATATCGATGGTTTAATTCGATAGTATAATAATTTGCATAATTAGGAGTAATTATATTAATTTGCATGAAATTATATGCAGTTATGCGGAAAAAATATTTTAAAAGCTCAATCGACACGTTTAAACAGCTGTTTTTAATGCATCTCACTTATGTTTTGTGCAAAATTAGTGTCGTAGAGCATTCATATCGATGTTTTAATTGGATAATCTCCTAATAGGTATAATTATGAGTAATTATATTAATTTTTACGAAATTATATGTAGTAACGGACAATTACCTTAAACATATTGGTTAAACAGCAGTTTGTAATGCAGATTACTTATGTTTTACGAAAAATTAGTCTCGTAGGATATTAATATCGAAGTGTTAATTGGACAATCTTACAATAGGCATAATTAGGAGTAAATTTATTAATTTTCACGAAATTTTGAGTATTTGTTCAGCCAAAAAAAATAAACAACTTCTTTCAACAGCTATTTAATGCATCTTACTTAATTTTTACGCAAAATTAGTGTCGTTGAACGTTCATATCGATGTGTTAATTGGATAATCTTCTAATAGGCATAGTTAGGAGTATTTGTATTAATTTTCACGAAATTATGTGTAGTTATGGGGTTAAAAAATGTTAAAAATCTTAAACAACTCGTTTGAACAGCAGTTTCTAATATATCTTACTTATGTTTTATGAAAAATTATTATCGTCGGATATTCATTTCGAAGTGTTAATTGGACAGCCTCATAATAGGCATAATTAGGAGTAATTATATTAATTTTAACGAAATTATGAGTAGCTACGCGGCCAAAAAATTTGAAAATCTCAAACAACTTGTTTAAACAGCAGTTTTTAACACATATTCCTTATGTTTTGTGCAAAATTAGCATCATAGAATGTTCACATCGAAGTTTTAATTGGAAAATCTTATAATAGGCACAATTAGGAGTGATTATATTAATTTGCACGAAATTATTTGTAGTTATGCAGCCTAAAATTTTGAAAAACTGAAATAACTTGTTTAAACAGTAGTTTCTAATGTATTTTACTTATGTTCTTATGAAAAATTTGTGTCGTAGGATATTCATATCGAAGTGTTAATTGGACAATCTTACAATAGGCATAATTAAGAGTAATTACATTAATTTTCACAAAATGATGGGCATTTAAGCGGCCAAAAGTTTTAAAAAGTCGAACAACTTGTTTAAATAGCAGTTTTTAATGCATCTTACTTATGTTTTGTGCAAAATAAGCATCATAGAATATTCATATCGATGGTTTAATTCGATAGTATAATAATTTGCATAATTAGGAGTAATTATATTAATTTGCATGAAATTATATGCAGTTATGCGGAAAAAATATTTTAAAAGCTCAATCGACACGTTTAAACAGCTGTTTTTAATGCATCTCACTTATGTTTTGTGCAAAATTAGTGTCGTAGAGCATTCATATCGATGTTTTAATTGGATAATCTCCTAATAGGTATAATTATGAGTAATTATATTAATTTTTACGAAATTATATGTAGTAACGGACAATTACCTTAAACATATTGGTTAAACAGCAGTTTGTAATGCAGATTACTTATGTTTTACGAAAAATTAGTCTCGTAGGATATTAATATCGAAGTGTTAATTGGACAATCTTACAATAGGCATAATTAGGAGTAAATTTATTAATTTTCACGAAATTTTGAGTATTTGTTCAGCCAAAAAAAAAAATAAACAACTTCTTTCAACAGCTATTTAATGCATCTTACTTAATTTTTACGCAAAATTAGTGTCGTTGAACGTTCATATCGATGTGTTAATTGGATAATCTTCTAATAGGCATAGTTAGGAGTATTTGTATTAATTTTCACGAAATTATGTGTAGTTATGGGGTTAAAAAATGTTAAAAATCTTAAACAACTCGTTTGAACAGCAGTTTCTAATATATCTTACTTATGTTTTATGAAAAATTATTATCGTCGGATATTCATTTCGAAGTGTTAATTGGACAGCCTCATAATAGGCATAATTAGGAGTAATTATATTAATTTTAACGAAATTATGAGTAGCTACGCGGCCAAAAAATTTGAAAATCTCAAACAACTTGTTTAAACAGCAGTTTTTAACACATATTCCTTATGTTTTGTGCAAAATTAGCATCATAGAATGTTCACATCGAAGTTTTAATTGGAAAATCTTATAATAGGCACAATTAGGAGTGATTATATTAATTTGCACGAAATTATTTGTAGTTATGCAGCCTAAAATTTTGAAAAACTGAAATAACTTGTTTAAACAGTAGTTTCTAATGTATTTTACTTATGTTTTTATGAAAAATTTGTGTCGTAGGATATTCATATCGAAGTGTTAATTGGACAATCTTACAATAGGCATAATTAAGAGTAATTACATTAATTTTCACAAAATGATGGGCATTTAAGCGGCCAAAAGTTTTAAAAAAGTCGAACAACTTGTTTAAATAGCAGTTTTTAATGCATCTTACTTATGTTTTGTGCAAAATAAGCATCATAGAATATTCATATCGATGGTTTAATTCGATAGTATAATAATTTGCATAATTAGGAGTAATTATATTAATTTGCATGAAATTATATGCAGTTATGCGGAAAAAATATTTTAAAAGCTCAATCGACACGTTTAAACAGCTGTTTTTAATGCATCTCACTTATGTTTTGTGCAAAATTAGTGTCGTAGAGCATTCATATCGATGTTTTAATTGGATAATCTCCTAATAGGTATAATTATGAGTAATTATATTAATTTTTACGAAATTATATGTAGTAACGGACAATTACCTTAAACATATTGGTTAAACAGCAGTTTGTAATGCAGATTACTTATGTTTTACGAAAAATTAGTCTCGTAGGATATTAATATCGAAGTGTTAATTGGACAATCTTACAATAGGCATAATTAGGAGTAAATTTATTAATTTTCACGAAATTTTGAGTATTTGTTCAGCAAAAAAAAAATAAACAACTTCTTTCAACAGCTATTTAATGCATCTTACTTAATTTTTACGCAAAATTAGTGTCGTTGAACGTTCATATCGATGTGTTAATTGGATAATCTTCTAATAGGCATAGTTAGGAGTATTTGTATTAATTTTCACGAAATTATGTGTAGTTATGGGGTTAAAAAATGTTAAAAATCTTAAACAACTCGTTTGAACAGCAGTTTCTAATATATCTTACTTATGTTTTATGAAAAATTATTATCGTCGGATATTCATTTCGAAGTGTTAATTGGACAGCCTCATAATAGGCATAATTAGGAGTAATTATATTAATTTTAACGAAATTATGAGTAGCTACGCGGCCAAAAAATTTGAAAATCTCAAACAACTTGTTTAAACAGCAGTTTTTAACACATATTCCTTATGTTTTGTGCAAAATTAGCATCATAGAATGTTCACATCGAAGTTTTAATTGGAAAATCTTATAATAGGCACAATTAGGAGTGATTATATTAATTTGCACGAAATTATTTGTAGTTATGCAGCCTAAAATTTTGAAAAACTGAAATAACTTGTTTAAACAGTAGTTTCTAATGTATTTTACTTATGTTCTTATGAAAAATTTGTGTCGTAGGATATTCATATCGAAGTGTTAATTGGACAATCTTACAATAGGCATAATTAAGAGTAATTACATTAATTTTCACAAAATGATGGGCATTTAAGCGGCCAAAAGTTTTAAAAAGTCGAACAACTTGTTTAAATAGCAGTTTTTAATGCATCTTACTTATGTTTTGTGCAAAATAAGCATCATAGAATATTCATATCGATGGTTTAATTCGATAGTATAATAATTTGCATAATTAGGAGTAATTATATTAATTTGCATGAAATTATATGCAGTTATGCGGAAAAAATATTTTAAAAGCTCAATCGACACGTTTAAACAGCTGTTTTTAATGCATCTCACTTATGTTTTGTGCAAAATTAGTGTCGTAGAGCATTCATATCGATGTTTTAATTGGATAATCTCCTAATAGGTATAATTATGAGTAATTATATTAATTTTTACGAAATTATATGTAGTAACGGACAATTACCTTAAACATATTGGTTAAACAGCAGTTTGTAATGCAGATTACTTATGTTTTACGAAAAATTAGTCTCGTAGGATATTAATATCGAAGTGTTAATTGGACAATCTTACAATAGGCATAATTAGGAGTAAATTTATTAATTTTCACGAAATTTTGAGTATTTGTTCAGCCAAAAAAAAAAATAAACAACTTCTTTCAACAGCTATTTAATGCATCTTACTTAATTTTTACGCAAAATTAGTGTCGTTGAACGTTCATATCGATGTGTTAATTGGATAATCTTCTAATAGGCATAGTTAGGAGTATTTGTATTAATTTTCACGAAATTATGTGTAGTTATGGGGTTAAAAATGTTAAAAATCTTAAACAACTCGTTTGAACAGCAGTTTCTAATATATCTTACTTATGTTTTATGAAAAATTATTATCGTCGGATATTCATTTCGAAGTGTTAATTGGACAGCCTCATAATAGGCATAATTAGGAGTAATTATATTAATTTTAACGAAATTATGAGTAGCTACGCGGCCAAAAAATTTGAAAATCTCAAACAACTTGTTTAAACAGCAGTTTTTAACACATATTCCTTATGTTTTGTGCAAAATTAGCATCATAGAATGTTCACATCGAAGTTTTAATTGGAAAATCTTATAATAGGCACAATTAGGAGTGATTATATTAATTTGCACGAAATTATTTGTAGTTATGCAGCCTAAAATTTTGAAAAACTGAAATAACTTGTTTAAACAGTAGTTTCTAATGTATTTTACTTATGTTCTTATGAAAAATTTGTGTCGTAGGATATTCATATCGAAGTGTTAATTGGACAATCTTACAATAGGCATAATTAAGAGTAATTACATTAATTTTCACAAAATGATGGGCATTTAAGCGGCCAAAAGTTTTAAAAAAGTCGAACAACTTGTTTAAATAGCAGTTTTTAATGCATCTTACTTATGTTTTGTGCAAAATAAGCATCATAGAATATTCATATCGATGGTTTAATTCGATAGTATAATAATTTGCATAATTAGGAGTAATTATATTAATTTGCATGAAATTATATGCAGTTATGCGGAAAAAATATTTTAAAAGCTCAATCGACACGTTTAAACAGCTGTTTTTAATGCGTCTCACTTATGTTTTGTGCAAAATTAGTGTCGTAGAGCATTCATATCGATGTTTTAATTGGATAATCTCCTAATAGGTATAATTATGAGTAATTATATTAATTTTTACGAAATTATATGTAGTAACGGACAATTACCTTAAACATATTGGTTAAACAGCAGTTTGTAATGCAGATTACTTATGTTTTACGAAAAATTAGTCTCGTAGGATATTAATATCGAAGTGTTAATTGGACAATCTTACAATAGGCATAATTAGGAGTAAATTTATTAATTTTCACGAAATTTTGAGTATTTGTTCAGCCAAAAAAAAATAAACAACTTCTTTCAACAGCTATTTAATGCATCTTACTTAATTTTTACGCAAAATTAGTGTCGTTGAACGTTCATATCGATGTGTTAATTGGATAATCTTCTAATAGGCATAGTTAGGAGTATTTGTATTAATTTTCACGAAATTATGTGTAGTTATGGGGTTAAAAAATGTTAAAAATCTTAAACAACTCGTTTGAACAGCAGTTTCTAATATATCTTACTTATGTTTTATGAAAAATTATTATCGTCGGATATTCATTTCGAAGTGTTAATTGGACAGCCTCATAATAGGCATAATTAGGAGTAATTATATTAATTTTAACGAAATTATGAGTAGCTACGCGGCCAAAAAATTTGAAAATCTCAAACAACTTGTTTAAACAGCAGTTTTTAACACATATTCCTTATGTTTTGTGCAAAATTAGCATCATAGAATGTTCACATCGAAGTTTTAATTGGAAAATCTTATAATAGGCACAATTAGGAGTGATTATATTAATTTGCACGAAATTATTTGTAGTTATGCAGCCTAAAATTTTGAAAAACTGAAATAACTTGTTTAAACAGTAGTTTCTAATGTATTTTACTTATGTTCTTATGAAAAATTTGTGTCGTAGGATATTCATATCGAAGTGTTAATTGGACAATCTTACAATAGGCATAATTAAGAGTAATTACATTAATTTTCACAAAATGATGGGCATTTAAGCGGCCAAAAGTTTTAAAAAAGTCGAACAACTTGTTTAAATAGCAGTTTTTAATGCATCTTACTTATGTTTTGTGCAAAATAAGCATCATAGAATATTCATATCGATGGTTTAATTCGATAGTATAATAATTTGCATAATTAGGAGTAATTATATTAATTTGCATGAAATTATATGCAGTTATGCGGAAAAAATATTTTAAAAGCTCAATCGACACGTTTAAAAAAGCTGTTTTTAATGCGTCTCACTTATGTTTTGTGCAAAATTAGTGTCGTAGAGCATTCATATCGATGTTTTAATTGGATAATCTCCTAATAGGTATAATTATGAGTAATTATATTAATTTTTACGAAATTATATGTAGTAACGGACAATTACCTTAAACATATTGGTTAAACAGCAGTTTGTAATGCAGATTACTTATGTTTTACGAAAAATTAGTCTCGTAGGATATTAATATCGAAGTGTTAATTGGACAATCTTACAATAGGCATAATTAGGAGTAAATTTATTAATTTTCACGAAATTTTGAGTATTTGTTCAGCCAAAAAAAAAATAAACAACTTCTTTCAACAGCTATTTAATGCATCTTACTTAATTTTTACGCAAAATTAGTGTCGTTGAACGTTCATATCGATGTGTTAATTGGATAATCTTCTAATAGGCATAGTTAGGAGTATTTGTATTAATTTTCACGAAATTATGTGTAGTTATGGGGTTAAAAAATGTTAAAAATCTTAAACAACTCGTTTGAACAGCAGTTTCTAATATATCTTACTTATGTTTTATGAAAAATTATTATCGTCGGATATTCATTTCGAAGTGTTAATTGGACAGCCTCATAATAGGCATAATTAGGAGTAATTATATTAATTTTAACGAAATTATGAGTAGCTACGCGGCCAAAAAATTTGAAAATCTCAAACAACTTGTTTAAACAGCAGTTTTTAACACATATTCCTTATGTTTTGTGCAAAATTAGCATCATAGAATGTTCACATCGAAGTTTTAATTGGAAAATCTTACAATAGGCACAATTAGGAGTGATTATATTAATTTGCACGAAATTATTTGTAGTTATGCAGCCTAAAATTTTGAAAAACTGAAATAACTTGTTTAAACAGTAGTTTCTAATGTATTTTACTTATGTTCTTATGAAAAATTTGTGTCGTAGGATATTCATATCGAAGTGTTAATTGGACAATCTTACAATAGGCATAATTAAGAGTAATTACATTAATTTTCACAAAATGATGGGCATTTAAGCGGCCAAAAGTTTTAAAAAAGTCGAACAATGTTTAAATAGCAGTTTTTAATGCATCTTACTTATGTTTTGTGCAAAATAAGCATCATAGAATATTCATATCGATGGTTTAATTCGATAGTATAATAATTTGCATAATTAGGAGTAATTATATTAATTTGCATGAAATTATATGCAGTTATGCGGAAAAAATATTTTAAAAGCTCAATCGACACGTTTAAACAGCTGTTTTTAATGCGTCTCACTTATGTTTTGTGCAAAATTAGTGTCGTAGAGCATTCATATCGATGTTTTAATTGGATAATCTCCTAATAGGTATAATTATGAGTAATTATATTAATTTTTACGAAATTATATGTAGTAACGGACAATTACCTTAAACATATTGGTTAAACAGCAGTTTGTAATGCAGATTACTTATGTTTTACGAAAAATTAGTCTCGTAGGATATTAATATCGAAGTGTTAATTGGACAATCTTACAATAGGCATAATTAGGAGTAAATTTATTAATTTTCACGAAATTTTGAGTATTTGTTCAGCCAAAAAAAAAATAAACAACTTCTTTCAACAGCTATTTAATGCATCTTACTTAATTTTTACGCAAAATTAGTGTCGTTGAACGTTCATATCGATGTGTTAATTGGATAATCTTCTAATAGGCATAGTTAGGAGTATTTGTATTAATTTTCACGAAATTATGTGTAGTTATGGGGTTAAAAAATGTTAAAAATCTTAAACAACTCGTTTGAACAGCAGTTTCTAATATATCTTACTTATGTTTTATGAAAAATTATTATCGTCGGATATTCATTTCGAAGTGTTAATTGGACAGCCTCATAATAGGCATAATTAGGAGTAATTATATTAATTTTAACGAAATTATGAGTAGCTACGCGGCCAAAAAATTTGAAAATCTCAAACAACTTGTTTAAACAGCAGTTTTTAACACATATTCCTTATGTTTTGTGCAAAATTAGCATCATAGAATGTTCACATCGAAGTTTTAATTGGAAAATCTTATAATAGGCACAATTAGGAGTGATTATATTAATTTGCACGAAATTATTTGTAGTTATGCAGCCTAAAATTTTGAAAAACTGAAATAACTTGTTTAAACAGTAGTTTCTAATGTATTTTACTTATGTTCTTATGAAAAATTTGTGTCGTAGGATATTCATATCGAAGTGTTAATTGGACAATCTTACAATAGGCATAATTAAGAGTAATTACATTAATTTTCACAAAATGATGGGCATTTAAGCGGCCAAAAGTTTTAAAAAAGTCGAACAACTTGTTTAAATAGCAGTTTTTAATGCATCTTACTTATGTTTTGTGCAAAATAAGCATCATAGAATATTCATATCGATGGTTTAATTCGATAGTATAATAATTTGCATAATTAGGAGTAATTATATTAATTTGCATGAAATTATATGCAGTTATGCGGAAAAAATATTTTAAAAGCTCAATCGACACGTTTAAACAGCTGTTTTTAATGCGTCTCACTTATGTTTTGTGCAAAATTAGTGTCGTAGAGCATTCATATCGATGTTTTAATTGGATAATCTCCTAATAGGTATAATTATGAGTAATTATATTAATTTTTACGAAATTATATGTAGTAACGGACAATTACCTTAAACATATTGGTTAAACAGCAGTTTGTAATGCAGATTACTTATGTTTTACGAAAAATTAGTCTCGTAGGATATTAATATCGAAGTGTTAATTGGACAATCTTACAATAGGCATAATTAGGAGTAAATTTATTAATTTTCACGAAATTTTGAGTATTTGTTCAGCCAAAAAAAAAAATAAACAACTTCTTTCAACAGCTATTTAATGCATCTTACTTAATTTTTACGCAAAATTAGTGTCGTTGAACGTTCATATCGATGTGTTAATTGGATAATCTTCTAATAGGCATAGTTAGGAGTATTTGTATTAATTTTCACGAAATTATGTGTAGTTATGGGGTTAAAAAATGTTAAAAATCTTAAACAACTCGTTTGAACAGCAGTTTCTAATATATCTTACTTATGTTTTATGAAAAATTATTATCGTCGGATATTCATTTCGAAGTGTTAATTGGACAGCCTCATAATAGGCATAATTAGGAGTAATTATATTAATTTTAACGAAATTATGAGTAGCTACGCGGCCAAAAAATTTGAAAATCTCAAACAACTTGTTTAAACAGCAGTTTTTAACACATATTCCTTATGTTTTGTGCAAAATTAGCATCATAGAATGTTCACATCGAAGTTTTAATTGGAAAATCTTATAATAGGCACAATTAGGAGTGATTATATTAATTTGCACGAAATTATTTGTAGTTATGCAGCCTAAAATTTTGAAAAACTGAAATAACTTGTTTAAACAGTAGTTTCTAATGTATTTTACTTATGTTCTTATGAAAAATTTGTGTCGTAGGATATTCATATCGAAGTGTTAATTGGACAATCTTACAATAGGCATAATTAAGAGTAATTACATTAATTTTCACAAAATGATGGGCATTTAAGCGGCCAAAAGTTTTAAAAAAGTCGAACAACTTGTTTAAATAGCAGTTTTTAATGCATCTTACTTATGTTTTGTGCAAAATAAGCATCATAGAATATTCATATCGATGGTTTAATTCGATAGTATAATAATTTGCATAATTAGGAGTAATTATATTAATTTGCATGAAATTATATGCAGTTATGCGGAAAAAATATTTTAAAAGCTCAATCGACACGTTTAAACAGCTGTTTTTAATGCGTCTCACTTATGTTTTGTGCAAAATTAGTGTCGTAGAGCATTCATATCGATGTTTTAATTGGATAATCTCCTAATAGGTATAATTATGAGTAATTATATTAATTTTTACGAAATTATATGTAGTAACGGACAATTACCTTAAACATATTGGTTAAACAGCAGTTTGTAATGCAGATTACTTATGTTTTACGAAAAATTAGTCTCGTAGGATATTAATATCGAAGTGTTAATTGGACAATCTTACAATAGGCATAATTAGGAGTAAATTTATTAATTTTCACGAAATTTTGAGTATTTGTTCAGCCAAAAAAAAAAATAAACAACTTCTTTCAACAGCTATTTAATGCATCTTACTTAATTTTTACGCAAAATTAGTGTCGTTGAACGTTCATATCGATGTGTTAATTGGATAATCTTCTAATAGGCATAGTTAGGAGTATTTGTATTAATTTTCACGAAATTATGTGTAGTTATGGGGTTAAAAAATGTTAAAAATCTTAAACAACTCGTTTGAACAGCAGTTTCTAATATATCTTACTTATGTTTTATGAAAAATTATTATCGTCGGATATTCATTTCGAAGTGTTAATTGGACAGCCTCATAATAGGCATAATTAGGAGTAATTATATTAATTTTAACGAAATTATGAGTAGCTACGCGGCCAAAAAATTTGAAAATCTCAAACAACTTGTTTAAACAGCAGTTTTTAACACATATTCCTTATGTTTTGTGCAAAATTAGCATCATAGAATGTTCACATCGAAGTTTTAATTGGAAAATCTTATAATAGGCACAATTAGGAGTGATTATATTAATTTGCACGAAATTATTTGTAGTTATGCAGCCTAAAATTTTGAAAAACTGAAATAACTTGTTTAAACAGTAGTTTCTAATGTATTTTACTTATGTTCTTATGAAAAATTTGTGTCGTAGGATATTCATATCGAAGTGTTAATTGGACAATCTTACAATAGGCATAATTAAGAGTAATTACATTAATTTTCACAAAATGATGGGCATTTAAGCGGCCAAAAGTTTTAAAAAGTCGAACAACTTGTTTAAATAGCAGTTTTTAATGCATCTTACTTATGTTTTGTGCAAAATAAGCATCATAGAATATTCATATCGATGGTTTAATTCGATAGTATAATAATTTGCATAATTAGGAGTAATTATATTAATTTGCATGAAATTATATGCAGTTATGCGGAAAAATATTTTAAAAGCTCAATCGACACGTTTAAACAGCTGTTTTTAATGCGTCTCACTTATGTTTTGTGCAAAATTAGTGTCGTAGAGCATTCATATCGATGTTTTAATTGGATAATCTCCTAATAGGTATAATTATGAGTAATTATATTAATTTTTACGAAATTATATGTAGTAACGGACAATTACCTTAAACATATTGGTTAAACAGCAGTTTGTAATGCAGATTACTTATGTTTTACGAAAAATTAGTCTCGTAGGATATTAATATCGAAGTGTTAATTGGACAATCTTACAATAGGCATAATTAGGAGTAAATTTATTAATTTTCACGAAATTTTGAGTATTTGTTCAGCCAAAAAAAAAATAAACAACTTCTTTCAACAGCTATTTAATGCATCTTACTTAATTTTTACGCAAAATTAGTGTCGTTGAACGTTCATATCGATGTGTTAATTGGATAATCTTCTAATAGGCATAGTTAGGAGTATTTGTATTAATTTTCACGAAATTATGTGTAGTTATGGGGTTAAAAAATGTTAAAAATCTTAAACAACTCGTTTGAACAGCAGTTTCTAATATATCTTACTTATGTTTTATGAAAAATTATTATCGTCGGATATTCATTTCGAAGTGTTAATTGGACAGCCTCATAATAGGCATAATTAGGAGTAATTATATTAATTTTAACGAAATTATGAGTAGCTACGCGGCCAAAAAATTTGAAAATCTCAAACAACTTGTTTAAACAGCAGTTTTTAACACATATTCCTTATGTTTTGTGCAAAATTAGCATCATAGAATGTTCACATCGAAGTTTTAATTGGAAAATCTTATAATAGGCACAATTAGGAGTGATTATATTAATTTGCACGAAATTATTTGTAGTTATGCAGCCTAAAATTTTGAAAAACTGAAATAACTTGTTTAAACAGTAGTTTCTAATGTATTTTACTTATGTTCTTATGAAAAATTTGTGTCGTAGGATATTCATATCGAAGTGTTAATTGGACAATCTTACAATAGGCATAATTAAGAGTAATTACATTAATTTTCACAAAATGATGGGCATTTAAGCGGCCAAAAGTTTTAAAAAAGTCGAACAACTTGTTTAAATAGCAGTTTTTAATGCATCTTACTTATGTTTTGTGCAAAATAAGCATCATAGAATATTCATATCGATGGTTTAATTCGATAGTATAATAATTTGCATAATTAGGAGTAATTATATTAATTTGCATGAAATTATATGCAGTTATGCGGAAAAAATATTTTAAAAGCTCAATCGACACGTTTAAACAGCTGTTTTTAATGCGTCTCACTTATGTTTTGTGCAAAATTAGTGTCGTAGAACATTCATATCGATGTTTTAATTGGATAATCTCCTAATAGGTATAATTATGAGTAATTATATTAATTTTTACGAAATTATATGTAGTAACGGACAATTACCTGAAACATATTGGTTAAACAGCAGTTTGTAATGCATCTTACTTATGTTTTACGAAAAATTAGTCTCGTAGGATATTAATATCGAAGTGTTAATTGGACAATCTTACAATAGGCATAATTAGGAGTAAATTTATTAATTTTCACGAAATTTTGAGTATTTGTTCAGCCAAAAAAAAAAATAAACAACTTCTTTAAACAGCTTTTTAATGCATCTTACTTAATTTTTACGCAAAATTAGTGTCGTTGAACGTTCATATCGATGTGTTAATTGGATAATCTTCTAATAGGCATAGTTAGGAGTATTTGTATTAATTTTCACGAAATTATGTGTATTTATGGGGTTAAAAATGTTAAAAATCTTAATCAACTCGTTTGAACAGCAGTTTCTAATATATCTTACTTATGTTTTATGAAAAATTAGTATCGTCGGATATTCATTTCGAAGTGTTAATTGGACAACCTCATAATAGGCATAATTAGGAGTAATTATATTAATTTTAACGAAATTATGAGTAGCTACGCGGCCAAAAAATTTGAAAACTCAAACAACTTGTTTAAACTGCAGTTTTTAACTCATATTCCTTGTGTTTTGTGCAAAATTAGCATCATAGAATGTTCACATCGAAGTTTTAATTGGAAAATCTTATAATAGGCACAATTAGGAGTGATTATATTAATTTGCACGAAATTATTTGTAGTTATGCAGCCTAAAATTTTGAAAAACTGAAATAATTTGTTTAAACAGTAGTTTCTAATGTATTTTACTTATGTTTTTATGAAAAATTTGTGTCGTAGGATATTCATATCGAAGTGTTAATTGGACAATCTTCCAATAGGCATAATTAAGAGTAATTACATTAATTTTCACAAAATGATGGGTATTTAAGCTGCCAAAAGTTTTAAAAATGTCGAACAACTTGTTTAAATAGCAGTTTTAATGCATCTTACTTATGTTTTGTGCAAAATATGCATCATAGAATATTCATTTCGATGGTTTAATTCGATAGTATAATAATTTGCATAATTAGGAGTAATTATATTAATTTGCATGAAATTATATGCAGTTATGCGGAAAAAATATTTTAAAAGCTCAATCGACATGTTTAAATAGCTGTTTTTAATGCGTCTCACTAATGTTTTGTGCAAAATTAGTGTCGTAGAACATTCATATCGATGTTTTAATTGGATAATCTCCTAATAGGTATAATTATGAGTATTTATATTAATTTTTACGAAATTATATGTAGTAACGGACAATTACCTGAAACATATGTGTTAAACAGCAGTTTGTAATGCATCTTACTTATGTTTTACGAAAAATTAGTCTCGTAGGATATTAATATCGAAGTGTTAATTGGACAATCTTACAATAGGCATAATTAGGAGTAAATTTATTAATTTTCACGAAATTTTGAGTATTTGTTCAGCCAAAAAAAAAATAAACAACTTCTTTAAACAGCTTTTTAATGCATCTTACTTAACTTTTACGCAAAATTAGTGTCGTTGAACGTTCATATCGATGTGTTAATTGGATAATCTTCTAATAGGCATAGTTAGGAGTATTTGTATTAATTTTCACGAAATTATTTGTAGTTATGAGGTTAAAAATGTTAAAAATCTTAAACAACTCGTTTGAACAGCAGTTTCTAATATATCTTACTTATGTTTTATGAAAAATTAGTATCGTCGGATATTCATTTCGAAGTGTTAATTGGACAACCTCATAATAGGCATAATTAGGAGTAATTATATTAATTTTAACGAAATTATGAGTAGCTACGCGGCCAAAAAATTTGAAAATCTCAAACAACTTGTTTAAACAGCAGTTTTTAACACATATTCCTTATGTTTTGTGCAAAATTAGCATCATAGAATGTTCACATCGAAGTTTTAATTGGAAAATCTTATAATAGGCACAATTAGGAGTGATTATATTAATTTGCACGAAATTATTTGTAGTTATGCAGCCTAAAATTTTGAAAAACTGAAATAACTTGTTTAAACAGTAGTTTCTAATGTATTTTACTTATGTTCTTATGAAAAATTTGTGTCGTAGGATATTCATATCGAAGTGTTAATTGGACAATCTTACAATAGGCATAATTAAGAGTAATTACATTAATTTTCACAAAATGATGGGCATTTAAGCGGCCAAAAGTTGTAAAAAAGTCGAACAACTTGTTTAAATAGCAGTTTTTAATGCATCTTACTTATGTTTTGTGCAAAATAAGCATCATAGAATATTCATATCGATGGTTTAATTCGATAGTATAATAATTTGCATAATTAGGAGTAATTATATTAATTTGCATGAAATTATATGCAGTTATGCGGAAAAAATATTTTAAAAGCTCAATCGACACGTTTAAACAGCTGTTTTTAATGCGTCTCACTTATGTTTTGTGCAAAATTAGTGTCGTAGAGCATTCATATCGATGTTTTAATTGGATAATCTCCTAATAGGTATAATTATGAGTAATTATATTAATTTTTACGAAATTATATGTAGTAACGGACAATTACCTTAAACATATTGGTTAAACAGCAGTTTGTAATGCAGATTACTTATGTTTTACGAAAAATTAGTCTCGTAGGATATTAATATCGAAGTGTTAATTGGACAATCTTACAATAGGCATAATTAGGAGTAAATTTATTAATTTTCACGAAATTTTGAGTATTTGTTCAGCCAAAAAAAAATAAACAACTTCTTTCAACAGCTATTTAATGCATCTTACTTAATTTTTACGCAAAATTAGTGTCGTTGAACGTTCATATCGATGTGTTAATTGGATAATCTTCTAATAGGCATAGTTAGGAGTATTTGTATTAATTTTCACGAAATTATGTGTAGTTATGGGGTTAAAAAATGTTAAAAATCTTAAACAACTCGTTTGAACAGCAGTTTCTAATATATCTTACTTATGTTTTATGAAAAATTATTATCGTCGGATATTCATTTCGAAGTGTTAATTGGACAGCCTCATAATAGGCATAATTAGGAGTAATTATATTAATTTTAACGAAATTATGAGTAGCTACGCGCCAAAAAATTTGAAAATCTCAAACAACTTGTTTAAACAGCAGTTTTTAACACATATTCCTTATGTTTTGTGCAAAATTAGCATCATAGAATGTTCACATCGAAGTTTTAATTGGAAAATCTTATAATAGGCACAATTAGGAGTGATTATATTAATTTGCACGAAATTATTTGTAGTTATGCAGCCTAAAATTTTGAAAAACTGAAATAACTTGTTTAAAGAGTAGTTTCTAATGTATTTTACTTATGTTCTTATGAAAAATTTGTGTCGTAGGATATTCATATCGAAGTGTTAATTGGACAATCTTACAATAGGCATAATTAAGAGTAATTACATTAATTTTCACAAAATGATGGGCATTTAAGCGGCCAAAAGTTTTAAAAAAGTCGAACAACTTGTTTAAATAGCAGTTTTTAATGCATCTTACTTATGTTTTGTGCAAAATAAGCATCATAGAATATTCATATCGATGGTTTAATTCGATAGTATAATAATTTGCATAATTAGGAGTAATTATATTAATTTGCATGAAATTATATGCAGTTATGCGGAAAAAATATTTTAAAAGCTCAATCGACACGTTTAAACAGCTGTTTTTAATGCGTCTCACTTATGTTTTGTCCAAAATTAGTGTCGTAGAGCATTCATATCGATGTTTTAATTGGATAATCTCCTAATAGGTATAATTATGAGTAATTATATTAATTTTTACGAAATTATATGTAGTAACGGAGAATTACCTTAAACATATTGGTTAAACAGCAGTTTGTAATGCAGATTACTTATGTTTTACGAAAAATTAGTCTCGTAGGATATTAATATCGAAGTGTTAATTGGACAATCTTACAATAGGCATAATTAGGAGTAAATTTATTAATTTTCACGAAATTTTGAGTATTTGTTCAGCCAAAAAAAAATAAACAACTTCTTTCAACAGCTATTTAATGCATCTTACTTAATTTTTACGCAAAATTAGTGTCGTTGAACGTTCATATCGATGTGTTAATTGGATAATCTTCTAATAGGCATAGTTAGGAGTATTTGTATTAATTTTCACGAAATTATGTGTAGTTATGGGGTTAAAAAATGTTAAAAATCTTAAACAACTCGTTTGAACAGCAGTTTCTAATATATCTTACTTATGTTTTATGAAAAATTATTATCGTCGGATATTCATTTCGAAGTGTTAATTGGACAGCCTCATAATAGGCATAATTAGGAGTAATTATATTAATTTTAACGAAATTATGAGTAGCTACGCGGCCAAAAAATTTGAAAATCTCAAACAACTTGTTTAAACAGCAGTTTTTAACACATATTCCTTATGTTTTGTGCAAAATTAGCATCATAGAATGTTCACATCGAAGTTTTAATTGGAAAATCTTACAATAGGCACAATTAGGAGTGATTATATTAATTTGCACGAAATTATTTGTAGTTATGCAGCCTAAAATTTTGAAAAACTGAAATAACTTGTTTAAACAGTAGTTTCTAATGTATTTTACTTATGTTCTTATGAAAAATTTGTGTCGTAGGATATTCATATCGAAGTGTTAATTGGACAATCTTACAATAGGCATAATTAAGAGTAATTACATTAATTTTCACAAAATGATGGGCATTTAAGCGGCCAAAAGTTTTAAAAAAGTCGAACAACTTGTTTAAATAGCAGTTTTTAATGCATCTTACTTATGTTTTGTGCAAAATAAGCATCATAGAATATTCATATCGATGGTTTAATTCGATAGTATAATAATTTGCATAATTAGGAGTAATTATATTAATTTGCATGAAATTATATGCAGTTATGCGGAAAAAATATTTTAAAAGCTCAATCGACACGTTTAAACACTGTTTTTAATGCGTCTCACTTATGTTTTGTCCAAAATTAGTGTCGTAGAGCATTCATATCGATGTTTTAATTGGATAATCTCCTAATAGGTATAATTATGAGTAATTATATTAATTTTTACGAAATTATATGTAGTAACGGAGAATTACCTTAAACATATTGGTTAAACAGCAGTTTGTAATGCAGATTACTTATGTTTTACGAAAAATTAGTCTCGTAGGATATTAATATCGAAGTGTTAATTGGACAATCTTACAATAGGCATAATTAGGAGTAAATTTATTAATTTTCACGAAATTTTGAGTATTTGTTCAGCCAAAAAAAAAAATAAACAACTTCTTTCAACAGCTATTTAATGCATCTTACTTAATTTTTACGCAAAATTAGTGTCGTTGAACGTTCATATCGATGTGTTAATTGGATAATCTTCTAATAGGCATAGTTAGGAGTATTTGTATTAATTTTCACGAAATTATGTGTAGTTATGGGGTTAAAAAATGTTAAAAATCTTAAACAACTCGTTTGAACAGCAGTTTCTAATATATCTTACTTATGTTTTATGAAAAATTATTATCGTCGGATATTCATTTCGAAGTGTTAATTGGACAGCCTCATAATAGGCATAATTAGGAGTAATTATATTAATTTTAACGAAATTATGAGTAGCTACGCGGCCAAAAAATTTGAAAATCTCAAACAACTTGTTTAAACAGCAGTTTTTAACACATATTCCTTATGTTTTGTGCAAAATTAGCATCATAGAATGTTCACATCGAAGTTTTAATTGGAAAATCTTACAATAGGCACAATTAGGAGTGATTATATTAATTTGCACGAAATTATTTGTAGTTATGCAGCCTAAAATTTTGAAAAACTGAAATAACTTGTTTAAACAAGTAGTTTCTAATGTATTTTACTTATGTTCTTATGAAAAATTTGTGTCGTAGGATATTCATATCGAAGTGTTAATTGGACAATCTTACAATAGGCATAATTAAGAGTAATTACATTAATTTTCACAAAATGATGGGCATTTAAGCGGCCAAAAGTTTTAAAAAAGTCGAACAACTTGTTTAAATAGCAGTTTTTAATGCATCTTACTTATGTTTTGTGCAAAATAAGCATCATAGAATATTCATATCGATGGTTTAATTCGATAGTATAATAATTTGCATAATTAGGAGTAATTATATTAATTTGCATGAAATTATATGCAGTTATGCGGAAAAAATATTTTAAAAGCTCAATCGACACGTTTAAACACTGTTTTTAATGCGTCTCACTTATGTTTTGTGCAAAATTAGTGTCGTAGAGCATTCATATCGATGTTTTAATTGGATAATCTCCTAATAGGTATAATTATGAGTAATTATATTAATTTTTACGAAATTATATGTAGTAACGGACAATTACCTTAAACATATTGGTTAAACAGTTAGTTTGTAATGCAGATTACTTATGTTTTACGAAAAATTAGTCTCGTAGGATATTAATATCGAAGTGTTAATTGGACAATCTTACAATAGGCATAATTAGGAGTAAATTTATTAATTTTCACGAAATTTTGAGTATTTGTTCAGCCAAAAAAAAAAATAAACAACTTCTTTCAACAGCTATTTAATGCATCTTACTTAATTTTTACGCAAAATTAGTGTCGTTGAACGTTCATATCGATGTGTTAATTGGATAATCTTCTAATAGGCATAGTTAGGAGTATTTGTATTAATTTTCACGAAATTATGTGTAGTTATGGGGTTAAAAAATGTTAAAAATCTTAAACAACTCGTTTGAACAGCTAGTTTCTAATATATCTTACTTATGTTTTATGAAAAATTATTATCGTCGGATATTCATTTCGAAGTGTTAATTGGACAGCCTCATAATAGGCATAATTAGGAGTAATTATATTAATTTTAACGAAATTATGAGTAGCTACGCGCCAAAAAATTTGAAAATCTCAAACAACTTGTTTAAAAAAGCAGTTTTTAACACATATTCCTTATGTTTTGTGCAAAATTAGCATCATAGAATGTTCACATCGAAGTTTTAATTGGAAAATCTTATAATAGGCACAATTAGGAGTGATTATATTAATTTGCACGAAATTATTTGTAGTTATGCAGCCTAAAATTTTGAAAAACTGAAATAACTTGTTTAAACAGTAGTTTCTAATGTATTTTACTTATGTTCTTATGAAAAATTTGTGTCGTAGGATATTCATATCGAAGTGTTAATTGGACAATCTTACAATAGGCATAATTAAGAGTAATTACATTAATTTTCACAAAATGATGGGCATTTAAGCGGCCAAAAGTTTTAAAAAAGTCGAACAACTTGTTTAAATAGCAGTTTTTAATGCATCTTACTTATGTTTTGTGCAAAATAAGCATCATAGAATATTCATATCGATGGTTTAATTCGATAGTATAATAATTTGCATAATTAGGAGTAATTATATTAATTTGCATGAAATTATATGCAGTTATGCGGAAAAAATATTTTAAAAGCTCAATCGACACGTTTAAACATTTGTTTTTAATGCGTCTCACTTATGTTTTGTGCAAAATTAGTGTCGTAGAACATTCATATCGATGTTTTAATTGGATAATCTCCTAATAGGTATAATTATGAGTAATTATATTAATTTTTACGAAATTATATGTAGTAACGGACAATTACCGAAACATATTGGTTAAAAAGCAGTTTGTAATGCATCTTACTTATGTTTTACGAAAAATTAGTCTCGTAGGATATTAATATCGAAGTGTTAATTGGACAATCTTACAATAGGCATAATTAGGAGTAAATTTATTAATTTTCACGAAATTTTGAGTATTTGTTCAGCCAAAAAAAAAATAAACAACTTCTTTAAACAGCTTTTTAATGCATCTTACTTAATTTTTACGCAAAATTAGTGTCGTTGAACGTTCATATCGATGTGTTAATTGGATAATCTTCTAATAGGCATAGTTAGGAGTATTTGTATTAATTTTCACGAAATTATGTGTATTTATGGGGTTAAAAATGTTAAAAATCTTAATCAACTCGTTTGAACAGCAGTTTCTAATATATCTTACTTATGTTTTATGAAAAATTAGTATCGTCGGATATTCATTTCGAAGTGTTAATTGGACAACCTCATAATAGGCATAATTAGGAGTAATTATATTAATTTTAACGAAATTATGAGTAGCTACGCGGCCAAAAAATTTGAAAAACTCAAACAACTTGTTTAAACTGCAGTTTTTAACTCATATTCCTTGTGTTTTGCGCAAAATTAGCATCATAGAATGTTCACATCGAAGTTTTAATTGGAAAATCTTATAATAGGCACAATTAGGAGTGATTATATTAATTTGCACGAAATTATTTGTAGTTATGCAGCCTAAAATTTTGAAAAACTGAAATAATTTGTTTAAACAGTAGTTTCTAATGTATTTTACTTATGTTTTTATGAAAAATTTGTGTCGTAGGATATTCATATCGAAGTGTTAATTGGACAATCTTCCAATAGGCATAATTAAGAGTAATTACATTAATTTTCACAAAATGATGGGTATTTAAGCGGCCAAAAGTTTTAAAAATGTCGAACAACTTGTTTAAATAGCAGTTTTAATGCATCTTACTTATGTTTTGTGCAAAATATGCATCATAGAATATTCATTTCGATGGTTTAATTCGATAGTATAATAATTTGCATAATTAGGAGTAATTATATTAATTTGCATGAAATTATATGCAGTTATGCGGAAAAAATATTTTAAAAGCTCAATCGACATGTTTAAATAGTCATGTTTTTAATGCGTCTCACTAATGTTTTGTGCAAAATTAGTGTCGTAGAACATTCATATCGATGTTTTAATTGGATAATCTCCTAATAGGTATAATTATGAGTATTTATATTAATTTTTACGAAATTATATGTAGTAACGGACAATTACCTGAAACATATGTGTTAAACAGCAGTTTGTAATGCATCTTACTTATGTTTTACGAAAAATTAGTCTCGTAGGATATTAATATCGAAGTGTTAATTGGACAATCTTACAATAGGCATAATTAGGAGTAAATTTATTAATTTTCACGAAATTTTGAGTATTTGTTCAGCCAAAAAAAAAATAAACAACTTCTTTAAACAGCTTTTTAATGCATCTTACTTAACTTTTACGCAAAATTAGTGTCGTTGAACGTTCATATCGATGTGTTAATTGGATAATCTTCTAATAGGCATAGTTAGGAGTATTTGTATTAATTTTCACGAAATTATTTGTAGTTATGAGGTTAAAAATGTTAAAAATCTTAAACAACTCGTTTGAAAGCAGTTTCTAATATATCTTACTTATGTTTTATGAAAAATTAGTATCGTCGGATATTCATTTCGAAGTGTTAATTGGACAACCTCATAATAGGCATAATTAGGAGTAATTATATTAATTTTAACGAAATTATGAGTAGCTACGCGGCCAAAAAATTTGAAAATCTCAAACAACTTGTTTAAACTGCAGTTTTTAACACATATTCCTTATGTTTTGTGCAAAATTAGCATCATAGAATGTTCACATCGAAGTTTTAATTGGAAAATCTTATAATAGGCACAATTAGGAGTGATTATATTAATTTGCACGAAATTATTTGTAGTTATGCAGCCTAAAATTTTGAAAAACTGAAATAACTTGTTTAAACAAAGTAGTTTCTAATGTATTTTACTTATGTTCTTATGAAAAATTTGTGTCGTAGGATATTCATATCGAAGTGTTAATTGGACAATCTTACAATAGGCATAATTAAGAGTAATTACATTAATTTTCACAAAATGATGGGCATTTAAGCGGCCAAAAGTTGTAAAAAAGTCGAACAACTTGTTTAAATAGCAGTTTTTAATGCATCTTACTTATGTTTTGTGCAAAATAAGCATCATAGAATATTCATATCGATGGTTTAATTCGATAGTATAATAATTTGCATAATTAGGAGTAATTATATTAATTTGCATGAAATTATATGCAGTTATGCGGAAAAAATATTTTAAAAGCTCAATCGACACGTTTAAAAAATTGTTTTTAATGCGTCTCACTTATGTTTTGTGCAAAATTAGTGTCGTAGAGCATTCATATCGATGTTTTAATTGGATAATCTCCTAATAGGTATAATTATGAGTAATTATATTAATTGTTACGAAATTATATGTAGTAACGGACAATTACCTTAAACATATTGGTTAAACAAATAGTTTGTAATGCAGATTACTTATGTTTTACGAAAAATTAGTCTCGTAGGATATTAATATCGAAGTGTTAATTGGACAATCTTACAATAGGCATAATTAGGAGTAAATTTATTAATTTTCACGAAATTTTGAGTATTTGTTCAGCCAAAAAAAAAATAAACAACTTCTTTCAACAGCTATTTAATGCATCTTACTTAATTTTTACGCAAAATTAGTGTCGTTGAACGTTCATATCGATGTGTTAATTGGATAATCTTCTAATAGGCATAGTTAGGAGTATTTGTATTAATTTTCACGAAATTATGTGTAGTTATGGGGTTAAAAAATGTTAAAAATCTTAAACAACTCGCTTGAACAGTTAGCTTTCTAATATATCTTACTTATGTTTTATGAAAAATTATTATCGTCGGATATTCATTTCGAAGTGTTAATTGGACAGCCTCATAATAGGCATAATTAGGAGTAATTATATTAATTTTAACGAAATTATGAGTAGCTACGCGGCCAAAAAATTTGAAAATCTCAAACAACTTGTTTAAAAATAGTTTTTAACACATATTCCTTATGTTTTGTGCAAAATTAGCATCATAGAATGTTCACATCGAAGTTTTAATTGGAAAATCTTATAATAGGCACAATTAGGAGTGATTATATTAATTTGCACGAAATTATTTGTAGTTATGCAGCCTAAAATTTTGAAAAACTGAAATAACTTGTTTAAACAAAAGTAGTTTCTAATGTATTTTACTTATGTTCTTATGAAAAATTTGTGTCGTAGGATATTCATATCGAAGTGTTAATTGGACAATCTTACAATAGGCATAATTAAGAGTAATTACATTAATTTTCACAAAATGATGGGCATTTAAGCGGCCAAAAGTTTTAAAAAGTCGAACAACTTGTTTAAATAGCAGTTTTTAATGCATCTTACTTATGTTTTGTGCAAAATAAGCATCATAGAATATTCATATCGATGGTTTAATTCGATAGTATAATAATTTGCATAATTAGGAGTAATTATATTAATTTGCATGAAATTATATGCAGTTATGCGGAAAAAATATTTTAAAAGCTCAATCGACACGTTTAAACAAATTGTTTTTAATGCGTCTCACTTATGTTTTGTGCAAAATTAGTGTCGTAGAACATTCATATCGATGTTTTAATTGGATAATCTCCTAATAGGTATAATTATGAGTAATTATATTAATTTTTACGAAATTATATGTAGTAACGGACAATTACTGAAACATATTGGTTAAACAAAGTTAGTTTGTAATGCATCTTACTTATGTTTTACGAAAAATTAGTCTCGTAGGATATTAATATCGAAGTGTTAATTGGACAATCTTACAATAGGCATAATTAGGAGTAAATTTATTAATTTTCACGAAATTTTGAGTATTTGTTCAGCCAAAAAAAAAAATAAACAACTTCTTTAAACAAAGCTTTTTAATGCATCTTACTTAATTTTTACGCAAAATTAGTGTCGTTGAACGTTCATATCGATGTGTTAATTGGATAATCTTCTAATAGGCATAGTTAGGAGTATTTGTATTAATTTTCACGAAATTATGTGTATTTATGGGGTTAAAAATGTTAAAAATCTTAATCAACTCGTTTGAACAGCAGTTTCTAATATATCTTACTTATGTTTTATGAAAAATTAGTATCGTCGGATATTCATTTCGAAGTGTTAATTGGACAACCTCATAATAGGCATAATTAGGAGTAATTATATTAATTTTAACGAAATTATGAGTAGCTACGTGCCAAAAAATTTGAAAACTCAAACAACTTGTTTAAACTGCAGTTTTTAACTCATATTCCTTGTGTTTTGCGCAAAATTAGCATCATAGAATGTTCACATCGAAGTTTTAATTGGAAAATCTTATAATAGGCACAATTAGGAGTGATTATATTAATTTGCACGAAATTATTTGTAGTTATGCAGCCTAAAATTTTGAAAAACTGAAATAATTTGTTTAAACAAAGTAGTTTCTAATGTATTTTACTTATGTTTTTATGAAAAATTTGTGTCGTAGGATATTCATATCGAAGTGTTAATTGGACAATCTTCCAATAGGCATAATTAAGAGTAATTACATTAATTTTCACAAAATGATGGGTATTTAAGCGGCCAAAAGTTTTAAAAATGTCGAACAACTTGTTTAAATAGCAGCTTTTAATGCATCTTACTTATGTTTTGTGCAAAATATGCATCATAGAATATTCATTTCGATGGTTTAATTCGATAGTATAATAATTTGCATAATTAGGAGTAATTATATTAATTTGCATGAAATTATATGCAGTTATGCGGAAAAAATATTTTAAAAGCTCAATCGACATGTTTAAATAGTTGTTTTTAATGCGTCTCACTAATGTTTTGTGCAAAATTAGTGTCGTAGAACATTCATATCGATGTTTTAATTGGATAATCTCCTAATAGGTATAATTATGAGTATTTATATTAATTTTTACGAAATTATATGTAGTAACGGACAATTACCTCGAAACATATGTGTTAAACAAATAGTTTGTAATGCATCTTACTTATGTTTTACTTAAAAATTAGTCTCGTAGGATATTAATATCGAAGTGTTAATTGGACAATCTTACAATAGGCATAATTAGGAGTAAATTTATTAATTTTCACGAAATTTTGAGTATTTGTTCAGCCAAAAAAAAAATAAACAACTTCTTTAAACAGCTTTTTAATGCATCTTACTTAACTTTTACGCAAAATTAGTGTCGTTGAACGTTCATATCGATGTGTTAATTGGATAATCTTCTAATAGGCATAGTTAGGAGTATTTGTATTAATTTTCACGAAATTATTTGTAGTTATGAGGTTAAAAATGTTAAAAATCTTAAACAACTCGTTTGAACAGCAGTTTCTAATATATCTTACTTATGTTTTATGAAAAATTAGTATCGTCGGATATTCATTTCGAAGTGTTAATTGGACAACCTCATAATAGGCATAATTAGGAGTAATTATATTAATTTTAACGAAATTATGAGTAGCTACGCGCCAAAAAATTTGAAAATCTCAAACAACTTGTTTAAACAAATAGCTTTTAACACATATTCCTTATGTTTTGTGCAAAATTAGCATCATAGAATGTTCACATCGAAGTTTTAATTGGAAAATCTTATAATAGGCACAATTAGGAGTGATTATATTAATTTGCACGAAATTATTTGTAGTTATGCAGCCTAAAATTTTGAAAAACTGAAATAACTTGTTTAAACAAAAGTAGTTTCTAATGTATTTTACTTATGTTCTTATGAAAAATTTGTGTCGTAGGATATTCATATCGAAGTGTTAATTGGACAATCTTACAATAGGCATAATTAAGAGTAATTACATTAATTTTCACAAAATGATGGGCATTTAAGCGGCCAAAAGTTGTAAAAAAGTCGAACAACTTGTTTAAATAGCTTTTTAATGCATCTTACTTATGTTTTGTGCAAAATAAGCATCATAGAATATTCATATCGATGGTTTAATTCGATAGTATAATAATTTGCATAATTAGGAGTAATTATATTAATTTGCATGAAATTATATGCAGTTATGCGGAAAAAATATTTTAAAAGCTCAATCGACACGTTTAAACAAATTTGTTTTTAATGCGTCTCACTTATGTTTTGTGCAAAATTAGTGTCGTAGAGCATTCATATCGATGTTTTAATTGGATAATCTCCTAATAGGTATAATTATGAGTAATTATATTAATTTTTACGAAATTATATGTAGTAACGGACAATTACCTTAAACATATTGGTTAAACAAAGAGTTTGTAATGCAGATTACTTATGTTTTACGAAAAATTAGTCTCGTAGGATATTAATATCGAAGTGTTAATTGGACAATCTTACAATAGGCATAATTAGGAGTAAATTTATTAATTTTCACGAAATTTTGAGTATTTGTTCAGCCAAAAAAAAAAATAAACAACTTCTTTCAACAACTATTTAATGCATCTTACTTAATTTTTACGCAAAATTAGTGTCGTTGAACGTTCATATCGATGTGTTAATTGGATAATCTTCTAATAGGCATAGTTAGGAGTATTTGTATTAATTTTCACGAAATTATGTGTAGTTATGGGGTTAAAAAATGTTAAAAATCTTAAACAACTCGTTTGAATGTTAGTTTCTAATATATCTTACTTATGTTTTATGAAAAATTATTATCGTCGGATATTCATTTCGAAGTGTTAATTGGACAGCCTCATAATAGGCATAATTAGGAGTAATTATATTAATTTTAACGAAATTATGAGTAGCTACGCGCCAAAAAATTTGAAAATCTCAAACAACTTGTTTAAACAATAGTTTTTAACACATATTCCTTATGTTTTGTGCAAAATTAGCATCATAGAATGTTCACATCGAAGTTTTAATTGGAAAATCTTATAATAGGCACAATTAGGAGTGATTATATTAATTTGCACGAAATTATTTGTAGTCGAACGTTCCGGACTCGTTTTCGGCGGTGCGAGGGCCTCGGGTCCGTTTTCAAGATTTGCGCGCCGGACTCGTTTCGGCGGTGCGAGGGCGTCGGGTCCGTTTTCATGTTTTGCGCGCCGGACTCGTTTTCGGCGGTGCGAGGGCGTCGGGTCCGTTTTCATGTTTTGCGCGCCGGACTCGTTTCGGCGGTGCGGGGCGTCGGGTCCGTTTTCATGTTTTGCGCGCCGGACTCGTTTCGGCGGTGCAGGGGCGTCGGGTCCGTTTTCATGTTTGCGCGCCGGACTCGTTTCGGCGGTGCGAGGGCGTCGGGTCCCGTTTTCATGTTTTGCGCGCCGGACTCGTTTCGTTTCGGCGGTGCAGGGCCTCGGGTCCCGTTTTCAAGATTTGCGCGTCCGAACTTCTTTTCGGCGGTAGCGAGGGCGTCGTGTCCCGTTTTCATGTTTTGCGCGCCCGGACTCGTTTTCGGCGGTGCGGGGGCGTCGGGTCCGTTTTCAAGATTTGCGCGCCGGACTCGTTTTCGGCGGTGCAGGGGCGTCGGGTCCCGTTTTCAAGTTTTGCGCGCCGGACTCGTTTCGGCGGTGCGGGGCGTCGGGTCCGTTTTCATGTTTTGCGCGCCGGACTCGTTTTCGGCGATACCGAGGGCGTCGGGTCCCGTTTTCATGTTTTGCGCGCCCGGACTCGTTTTCGACGGTACAGGGCCTCGGGTCCCGTTTTCAAGATTTGCGCGTCCGAACTTATTTTCGGCGGTACCGAGGGCGTCGGGTCCCGTTTTCATGTTTGCGCGCCCGGACTCGTTTTCGGCGGTACCGAGGGCGTCTTGTCCCATTTTCATGTTTTGCGCTCCCGGACACGTTTTCGGCGGTACCGGGGGACTCGGGTCCCGTTTTCAAGATTTGCGCGCCCGGACTCGTTTTCGGCGGTACCGAGGGCCTCGGGTCCCGTTTTCAGGTTTTGCGCGCCCGGACTCGTTTTCGGCGGTGCGGGGCGTCGGGTCCGTTTTCATGTTTTGCGCGCCGGATTTCGTTTCGGCGGTGCGGGGCGTCGGGTCCCGTTTTCATGTTTTGCGCGCCCGGACTCGTTTTCGGCGTGCGAGGGCGTCGGGTCCCGTTTTCATGTTTTGCGCGACTCGTTTCGGACTCGTTTTCGGCGGTGCCGGACTCGTTTTCGGGGCGTCGGGACCCGTTTTCAAGTTTTGCGCGCCGGACTCGTTTCGGCGGTGCGAGGGCCTCGGGTCCGTTTTCAAGATTTGCGCGCCGGACTAATTTTCGGCGTGTACGAGGGCGTCGGGTCCGTTTTCATGTTTTGCGCGCCGGACTCGTTTCGGCGGTGCACGGGGCGTCGGGTCCCGTTTTCAAGATTTGCGCGCCGGACTCGTTTCGGCGGCGGCGAGGGCGTCGGGTCCGTTTTCATGTTTTGCGCGCCGGACTCGTTTTCGGCGGTGCAGGGGTCGTCGGTCCGTTTTCATGTTTTGCGCGCCGGACTCGTTTTCGGCGGTGCAGGGCGTCGGGTCCGTTTTCAAGATTTGCGCGCCGGACTTTTTCGGCGGTGAGGGCGTCGGGTCCGTTTTCATGTTTTGCGCGCCGGACTCGTTTCGGCGGTGCGGGGCGTCGGGTCCGTTTTCAAGATTTGCGCGCCGGACTCGTTTTCGGCGGTGCGAGGGCGTCGGGTCCGTTTTCATGTTTTGCGCGCCGGACTCGTTTTCGGCGTGCGAGGGCGTCGGGTTTTCCGTTTTTCATGTTTTTGCGCGCCCGACTCATTTTCGGCGATGCAGGGGCGTCGGGTCCGTTTTCATGTTTTGCGCGCCGGACTCGTTTTCGGCGGTGCGAGGGCGTCGGGTCCCGTTTTCATGTTTGCGCGCCGGACTCGTTTTCGGCGGTGCGGGGCGTCGGGTCCGTTTTCATGTTTTTTGCGCGCCGGACTCGTTTCGGCGGTGCGAGGGGCGTCGGGTCCGTTTTCATGTTTTGCGCGCCGGGACTCGTTTCGGCGCGGTGCAGAGGGCGGGTCCCGTTTTCATGTTTTGCGCGCCGGACTCGTTTCGGCGGTGCGAGGCCGTCGGGTCCGTTTTCAAGATTTGCGCGCCGGACTCGTTTTCGGCGGTGCAGAGGGCGTCGGGTCCGTTTTCATGTTTTGCGCGCCGGACTCGTTTCGGCGGTGCGAGGGCGTCGGGTCCGTTTTCATGTTTTGCGCGCGCCGGACTCGTTTTCGGCGGTGCAGGGCGTCGGGTCCGTTTTCATGTTTTGCGCGCCCGGACTCGTTTTCGGCGGTGCAGGGGCGTCGGGTCCCGTTTTCATGTTTTGCGCGCCGGACTCGTTTCGGCGGTGCGGGGCGTCGGGTCCGTTTTCATGTTTTGCGCGCCGGACTCGTTTCGGCGGTGCATCGGGGGCCTCGGGTCCGTTTTCAAGTTTTTGCGCGCCGGACTCGTTTTCGGCGGTGCGGGGCGTCGGGTCCGTTTTCAAGATTTGCGCGCCGGACTCGTTTTCGGCGGTGCAGGGGCGTCGGGTCCCGTTTTCATGTTTTGCGCGCGCCGGACTCGTTTTCGGCGGTGCGAGGGCGTCGGGTCCCGTTTTCAATGTTTTGCGCGCCGGACTCGTTTTCGGCGGTGCAGGGCCTCGGGTCCGTTTTCATGTTTTGCGCGCCGGACTCGTTTTCGGCGGTGCGGGGCGTCGGGTCCGTTTTCATGTTTTGCGCGCCGGACTCGTTTTCGGCGGTGCGGGGCGTCGGGTCCGTTTTCATGTTTTGCGCGCCGGACTCGTTTTCGGCGGTGCAGGGGCGTCGGGTCCGTTTTCATGTTTTGCGCGCCGGACTCGTTTTCGGCGGTGCGGGGCGTCGGGTCCGTTTTCAAGTTTTGCGCGCCGGACTCGTTTCGGCGGTGCGGGGCGTCGGGTCCGTTTTCATGTTTTGCGCGCCGGACTCGTTTCGGCGTGCAGGGCGTCGGGCGTCGGGTCCGTTTTCAGGGCGTCGGGTCCGTTTTTTTGCGCGCCGGACTCGTTTTCGGCGGTGCGGGGCGTCGGGTCCCGTTTTCATGTTTTGCGCGCCGGACTCGTTTTCGGCGGTGCAGGGGCGTCGGGTCCGTTTTCATGTTTTGCGCGCCGGACTCGTTTTCGGCGGTGCAGGGCGTCGGGTCCGTTTTCATGATTTGCGCGCCGGACTCGTTTTCGGCGGTGCGGGGGCGTCGGGTCCGTTTTCATGTTTTGCGCGCCGGACTCGTTTTCGGCGGTGCAGGGGCGTCGGGTCCCGTTTTCAAGATTTGCGCGCCGGACTCGTTTTCGGCGGTGCAGGGGCGTCGGGTCCGTTTTCATGTTTTGCGCGCCGGACTCGTTTCGGCGGTGCGGGGCGTCGGGTCCGTTTTCATGTTTTGCGCGCCGGACTCGTTTCGGCGGTGCAGGGCGTCGGGTCCCGTTTTCATGTTTTGCGCGCCGGACTCGTTTTCGGCGGTGCACGGGGCGTCGGGTCCCGTTTTCATGTTTTGCGCGCCGGACTCGTTTTCGGCGGTGCGGGGCGGGGTCCGTTTTCATGTTTTGCGCGCCGGACTCGTTTCGGCGTGCAGGGCGTCGGGTCCGTTTTCATGTTTTGCGCGCCGGACTCGTTTCGGCGGTGCAGGGGCGTCGGGTCCGTTTTCAAGATTTGCGCGCCGGACTCGTTTCGGCGGTGCGGGGCGTCGGGTCCGTTTTCATGTTTTGCGCGCCGGACTCGTTTCGGCGGTGCAGGGGGCGTCGGGTCCGTTTTCATGTTTTGCGCGCCGGACTCGTTTCGGCGGTGCAGGGGCGTCGGGTCCGTTTTCATGTTTTGCGCGCGCCGGACTCGTTTTCGGCGGTGCAGGGGCGTCGGGTCCGTTTTCATGTTTTGCGCGCCGGACTCGTTTTCGGCGGTGCGAGGGCGTCGGGTCCGTTTTCATGTTTTGCGCGCCGGACTCGTTTTCGGCAGGGGCGTCGGGTCCGTTTTCATGTTTTGCGCGCCGGACTCGTTTTCGGCGTCGGGTCCGTTTTCATGTTTTGCGCGCCGGACTCGTTTCGGCGGTGCGAGGGCGTCGGGTCCGTTTTCATGTTTTGCGCGCCGGACTCGTTTTCGGCGGTGCAGGGGCGTCGGGTCCGTTTTCAAGTTTTGCGCGCCGGACTCGTTTTCGGCGGTGCAGGGGCGTCGGGTCCGTTTTCATGTTTTGCGCGCCGGACTCGTTTTCGGCGGTGCGAGGGCGTCGGGTCCGTTTTCATGTTTTGCGCGCCGGACTCCGGACTCGTTTTCGGCGGTTTTGCGCGCCGGACTCGGGGCGTCGGGTCCGTTTTCAAGATTTGCGCGCCGGACTCGTTTTCGGCGGTGCGGGGCGTCGGGTCCGTTTTCATGTTTTTTGCGCGCCGGACTCGTTTTCGGCGGTGCGAGGGCGTCGGGTCCGTTTTCATGTTTTGCGCGCCGGACTCGTTTTCGGCGTGTGGGGCGTCGGGTCCGTTTTCAAGTTTTTGCGCGCCGGACTCGTTTCGGCGGTGCAGGGGCGTCGGGTCCGTTTTCATGTTTTGCGCGCGCGGACTCGTTTTCGGCGGTGCAGGGGCGTCGGGTCCGTTTTCATGTTTTGCGCGCCGGACTCGTTTCGGCGGTGCAGGGGCGTCGGGTCCGTTTTCATGTTTTGCGCGCCGGACTCGTTTCGGCGGTGCGAGGGCGTCGGGTCCGTTTTCATGTTTTGCGCGCCGGACTCGTTTCGGCGGTGCGAGGGCGTCGGGTCCGTTTTCATGTTTTGCGCGCCGGACTCGTTTTCGGCGGTGCAGGGGCGTCGGGTCCGTTTTCATGTTTTGCGCGCCGGACTCGTTTTCGGCGGTGCAGGGGCGTCGGGTCCGTTTTCATGTTTTGCGCGCCGGACTCGTTTTCGGCGATGCAGGGGCGTCGGGTCCGTTTTCATGTTTTGCGCGCCGGACTCGTTTTCGGCGGTGCGAGGGCGTCGGGTCCGTTTTCATGTTTTGCGCGCCGGACTCGTTTTCGGCGGTGCGAGGGCGTCGGGTCCGTTTTCATGTTTTGCGCGCCGGACTCGTTTCGGCGGTGCAGGGGCGTCGGGTCCGTTTTCATGTTTTGCGCGCCGGACTCGTTTTCGGCGGTGCAGGGGCGTCGGGTCCGTTTTCATGTTTGCGCGCCGGACTCGTTTCGGCGGTGCAGAGGGTCGGGTCCGTTTTCATGTTTTGCGCGCCGGACTCGTTTTCGGCGGTGCAGGGGCGTCGGGTCCGTTTTCAGTTTTGCGCGCCGGACTCGTTTTCGGCGGTGCAGGGCGTCGGGTCCGTTTTCAAGATTTGCGCGCCGGACTCGTTTTCGGCGGTGCGGGGCGTCGGGTCCGTTTTCATGTTTTGCGCGCCGGACTCGTTTCGGCGGTGCGGGGCGTCGGGGTCCGTTTTCATGTTTTGCGCGCCGGACTCGTTTCGGCGGTGCAGGGCGTCGGGTCCGTTTTCAAGTTTTTTGCGCGCCGGACTCGTTTTCGGCGGTGCGGGCGTCGGGTCCGTTTTCAAGATTTGCGCGCCGGACTCGTTTTCGGCGGTGCGGGCGTCGGGTCCGTTTTCATGTTTTTGCGCGCCGGACTCGTTTTCGGCGGTGCAGGGCGTCGGGTCCGTTTTCATGTTTTGCGCGCCGGACTCGTTTCGGCGGTGCAGGGGCGTCGGGTCCGTTTTCATGTTTTGCGCGCCGGACTCGTTTTCGGCGTGCAGGGGCGTCGTTTTCATGTTTTGCGCCGGACTCGTTTCGGCGGTGCGGGGGCGTCGGGTCCGTTTTCATGTTTTGCGCGCCGGACTCGTTTCGGCGGTGCGGGGCGTCGGGTCCGTTTTCATGTTTTGCGCGCCGGACTCGTTTTCGGCGGTGCAGGGGCGTCGGGTCCGTTTTCATGTTTTGCGCGCCGGACTCGTTTCGGCGGTGCAGGGGCGTCGGGTCCGTTTTCATGTTTTGCGCGCCGGACTCGTTTTCGGCGTGTGCAGGGGCGTCGGGTCCGTTTTCATGTTTTGCGCGCCGGACTCGTTTCGGCGGTGCGGGGCGTCGGGTCCGTTTTCATGTTTTGCGCGCCGGACTCGTTTTCGGCGGTGCAGGGCGCCTCGGGTCCGTTTTCAAGATTTGCGCGCCGGACTCGTTTCGGCGGTGCGGGGCGTCGGGTCCGTTTTCATGTTTTTGCGCGCCGGACTCGTTTTCGGCGGTGCAGGGGCGTCGGGTCCGTTTTTTTCGGACTCGTTTTGCGCGTCCGATGTTTTGCGCCGGACTCGTTTTCGGCGGTGCAGGGGCGTCGGGTCCGTTTTCATGTTTTGCGCGCCGGACTCGTTTCGGCGGTGCGGGGCGTCGGGTCCCGTTTTCATGTTTTGCGCGCCGGACTCGTTTCGGCGGTGCGGGGCGTCGGGTCCCGTTTTCATGTTTTGCGCGCCGGACTCGTTTCGGCGGTGCAGAGGGCGTCGGGTCCGTTTTCAAGATTTTTCAAGTTTTGCGCGCCGGACTCATTTTTCGGCGGTGCGGGGGCGTCGGGTCCGTTTTCATGTTTTGCGCGCCGGACTCGTTTCGGCGGTGCAGAGGGCGTCGGGTCCCTTTTCATGTTTTGCGCGCCGGACTCGTTTCGGCGGTGCAGGGGGACTCGGGTCCGTTTTCAAGATTTGCGCGCCGGACTCGTTTTCGGCGATGTGCGAGGGCGTCGGGTCCGTTTTCATGTTTTGCGCGCCGGACTCGTTTCGGCGGTGCAGGGCGTCGGGTCCGTTTCATGTTTTTCATGTTTTGCGCGCCGGACTCGTTTTCGGCGGTGCGAGGGCGTCGGGTCCGTTTTCATGTTTTGCGCGCCGCTCGTTTCGGCCGGACTCGGGTTCGTTTTCATGTTTTGCGGCCGGACAGGGGCGTCAGGGGCGTCGGGTCCGTTTTCATGTTTTGCGCGCCGGACTCGTTTTCGGCGGTGCGGGGCGTCGGGTCCGTTTTCATGTTTTGCGCGCCGGACTCGTTTTCGGCGGTGCAGGGGCCTCGGGTCCGTTTTCAAGATTTGCGCGCCGGACTCATTTTCGGCGGTGCAGGGCGTCGGGTCCGTTTTCATGTTTTGCGCGCCGGACTCGTTTTCGGCGGTGCATGGGCGTCGGGTCCGTTTTCAAGATTTGCGCGCCGGACTCGTTTTCGGCGGTGCGGCGGGGGCGTCGGGTCCGTTTTCATGTTTTGCGCGCCGGACTCGTTTCGGCGGTGCAGAGGGCGTCGGGTCCCGTTTTCATGTTTTGCGCGCCGGACTCGTTTTCGGCGGTGCAGGGGCGTCGGGTCCGTTTTCATGTTTTGCGCGCCGGACTCGTTTCGGCGGTGCAGGGCGTCGGGTCCGTTTTCATGTTTTGCGCGCCGGACTCGTTTCGGCGTGCAGGGGCGTCGGGTCCGTTTTCATGTTTTGCGCGCCGGACTCGTTTTCGGCGGTGCGGGGCGTCGGGTCCGTTTTCATGTTTTGCGCGCCGGACTCGTTTCGGCGGTGGTGCAGGGCGGCGTCGGGTCCGTTTTCATGTTTTGCGCGCCGGACTCGTTTCGGCGGTGCGGGGCGTCGGGTCCGTTTTCATGTTTTGCGCGCCGGACTCGTTTTCGGCGGTGCAGGGGCGTCGGGTCCGTTTTCATGTTTTGCGCGCCGGACTCGTTTCGGCGGTGCAGGGGCGTCGGGTCCGTTTTCATGTTTTGCGCCGGACTCGTTTTCGGCGGTGCAGGGGCGTCGGGTCCCGTTTTCATGTTTTGCGCGCCGGACTCGTTTCGGCGGTGCAGGGGCGTCGGGTCCGTTTTCATGTTTTGCGCGCCGGACTCGTTTCGGCGGTGCAGGGGCGTCGGGTCCGTTTTCATGTTTTTTGCGCGCCGGACTCGTTTCGGCGGTGCGAGGGGCGTCGGGTCCGTTTTCATGTTTTGCGCGCCGGACTCGTTTTCGGCGGTGCAGGGGCGTCGGGTCCCCGTTTTCATGTTTTGCGCGCCGGACTCGTTTTCGGCGGTGCAGGGGCGTCGGGTCCGTTTTCATGTTTTGCGCGCCGGACTCGTTTTCGGCGGTGCAGGGGCGTCGGGTCCGTTTTCAAGATTTGCGCGCCGGACTCGTTTCGGCGGCGGTGCATGAGGGCGTCGGGTCCGTTTTCATGTTTTGCGCGCCGGACTCGTTTCGGCGGTGGGGCGTCGGGTCCGTTTTCATGTTTTGCGCGCCGGACTCGTTTTCGGCGGTGCAGGGGCGTCGGGTCCGTTTTCATGTTTTGCGCGCCGGACTCGTTTCGGCGGTGCGAGGGCGTCGGGTCCCGTTTTCATGTTTTGCGCGCCGGACTCGTTTTCGGCGGTGCAGGGCGTCGGGTCCCGTTTTCAAGTTTTGCGCGCCGGACTCGTTTTCGGCGGTGCAGGGCGTCGGGTCCGTTTTCATGTTTTGCGCGCCGGACTCGTTTTCGGCGGTGCAGGGCGTCGGGTCCGTTTTCATGTTTTGCGCGCCGGACTCGTTTCGGCGGTGCTGAGGGCGTCGGGTCCCGTTTTCATGTTTTGCGCGCCGGACTCGTTTCGGCGGTGCAGGGGCGTCGGGTCCGTTTTCATGTTTTGCGCGCCGGACTCGTTTCGGCGGTGCGAGGGCGTCGGGTCCGTTTTCATGTTTTGCGCGCCGGACTCGTTTCGGCGGTGCAGGGGCGTCGGGTCCGTTTTCATGTTTTGCGCGCCGGACTCGTTTTTTGCAGGGGCGTCGGGTCCGTTTTCATGTTTTGCGCGCCGGACTCGTTTCGGCGGTGCAGAGGGCGTCGGGTCCGTTTTCATGTTTTGCGCGCCGGACTCGTTTTCGGCGGTGCGAGGGCGTCGGGTCCGTTTTCATGTTTTGCGCGCCGGACTCGTTTTCGGCGGTGCAGGGGCGTCGGGTCCGTTTTCAAGTTTTGCGCGCCGGACTCGTTTTCGGCGGTGCACGGGGCGTCGGGTCCCGTTTTCATGTTTTGCGCGCCGGACTCGTTTCGGCGGTGCAGGGCGTCGGGTCCGTTTTCAAGATTTGCGCGCCGGACTCGTTTCGGCGGTGCGGGGCGTCGGGTCCGTTTTCATGTTTTGCGCGCCGGACTCGTTTCGGCGGTGCAGGGGCGTCGGGTCCGTTTTCATGTTTTGCGCGCCGGACTCGTTTCGGCGATGCAGGGGCGTCGGGTCCGTTTTCATGTTTTGCGCGCCGGACTCGTTTTCGGCGGTGCGAGGGCGTCGGGTCCGTTTTCATGTTTTGCGCGCCGGACTCGTTTTCGGCGGTGCAGGGGCGTCGGGTCCGTTTTCATGTTTTGCGCGCCGGACTCGTTTCGGCGGTGCAGGGGCGTCGGGTCCCGTTTTCATGTTTTGCGCGCCGGACTCGTTTCGGCGGTGCGAGGGCGTCGGGTCCGTTTTCATGTTTTGCGCGCCGGACTCGTTTCGGCGGTGCAGGGGCCTCGGGTCCGTTTTCAAGTTTTGCGCGCCGGACTCGTTTCGGCGGTGCAGGGGCGTCGGGTCCCGTTTTCATGTTTTGCGCGCCGGACTCGTTTTCGGCGGTGCAGGGCGTCGGGTCCGTTTTCATGTTTTTTTGCGCGCCGGACTCGTTTTCGGCGGTGCAGGGGCGTCGGGTCCGTTTTCATCATGTTTTGCGCGCCGGACTCGTTTCGGCGGTGCGGGGCGTCGGGTCCCGTTTTCAAGTTTTGCGCGCCGGACTCGTTTCGGCGGTGCGAGGGCGTCGGGTCCCGTTTTCATGTTTTGCGCGCCGGACTCGTTTTTCGGCGGTGCAGGGCGTCGGGTCCGTTTTCATGTTTTGCGCGCCGGACTCGTTTTTTCGGCGGTGCAGCGTCGGGTCCGTTTTCATGATTTGCGCGCGCCGGACTCGTTTTCGGCGGTGCAGGGGCGTCGGGTCCGTTTTCATGTTTTGCGCGCCGGACTCGTTTTCGGCGGTGCAGAGGGCGTCGGGTCCCGTTTTCATGTTTTGCGCGCCGGACTCGTTTTCGGCGGTGCAGGGGCGTCGGGTCCGTTTTCAAGATTTGCGCGCCGGACTCGTTTCGGCGGTGCAGGGCGTCGGGTCCGTTTTCATGTTTTTGCGCGCCGGACTCGTTTCGGCGATGCAGGGCGTCGGGTCCGTTTTCATGTTTTGCGCGCCGGACTCGTTTCGGCGGTGCAGGGGCGTCGGGTCCGTTTTCATGTTTTGCGCGCCGGACTCGTTTTCGGCGGTGCGAGGGGCGTCGGGTCCGTTTTCATGTTTTGCGCGCGCGCCGGACTCGTTTTCGGCGGTGCAGGGGCGTCGGGTCCGTTTTCATGTTTTGCGCGCCGGACTCGTTTCGGCGGTGCGAGGGCGTCGGGTCCGTTTTCATGTTTTGCGCGCCGGACTCGTTTCGGCGGTGCAGGGCGTCGGGTCCGTTTTCATGTTTTTGCGCGCCGGACTCGTTTTCGGCGGTGCAGGGGCGTCGGGTCCGTTTTCATGTTTTGCGCGCCGGACTCGTTTTCGGCGGTGCGAGGGCGTCGGGTCCGTTTTCAGATTTGCGCGCCGGACTCGTTTTCGGGCGTGCAGGGGCGTCGGGTCCGTTTTCATGTTTTGCGCGCCGGACTCGTTTCGGCGGTGCAGGGCGTCGGGTCCGTTTTCATGTTTTGCGCGCCGGACTCGTTTCGGCGGTGCAGGGCGTCGGGTCCGTTTTCATGTTTTTGCGCCGGACTCGTTTCGGCGGTGCGGGGCGTCGGGTCCGTTTTCATGTTTTGCGCGCCGGACTCGTTTCGGTGCAGGGGCGTCGGGTCCGTTTTCATGTTTTGCGCGCCGGACTCGTTTCGGCGGTGCAGAGGGCGTCGGGTCCGTTTTCATGTTTTGCGCGCCGGACTCGTTTTCGGCGGTGCAGGGGCGTCGGGTCCGTTTTCATGTTTTGCGCGCCGGACTCGTTTCGGCGGTGCAGGGGCGTCGGGTCCGTTTTCATGTTTTGCGCGCCGGACTCGTTTCGGCGGTGCAGGGGCGTCGGGTCCGTTTTCAAGATTTGCGCGCCGGACTCGTTTCGGCGGTGCAGGGGCGTCGGGTCCGTTTTCATGTTTTGCGCGCCGGACTCGTTTCGGCGGTGCAGGGCGTCGGGTCCGTTTTCATGTTTTGCGCGCCGGACTCGTTTCGGCGGTGCGGGGCGTCGGGTCCGTTTTCAAGTTTTGCGCGCCGGACTCGTTTTCGCGGTGCAGGGGCGTCGGGTCCGTTTTCAAGATTTGCGCGCCGGACTCGTTTTCGGCGGTGCGAGGGCGTCGGGTCCGTTTTCATGTTTTGCGCGCCGGACTCGTTTCGGCGGTGCGAGGGCGTCGGGTCCGTTTTCATGTTTTGCGCGCCGGACTCGTTTTCGGCGGTGCAGGGGCGTCGGGTCCGTTTTCATGTTTTGCGCGCCGGACTCGTTTCGGCGGTGCGGGGCGTCGGGTCCGTTTTCATGTTTTGCGCGCCGGACTCGTTTCGGCGGTGCGGGGGCGTCGGGTCCGTTTTCAAGATTTGCGCGCCGGACTCGTTTCGGCGGTGCAGGGGCGTCGGGTCCGTTTTCATGTTTTGCGCGCCGGACTCGTTTTCGGCGGTGCGGGGGCGTCGGGTCCGTTTTCATGTTTTTTGCGCGCCGGACTCGTTTCGGCGGTGCGAGGCGTCGGGTCCGTTTTCATGTTTTGCGCGCCGGACTCGTTTCGGCGGTGCGAGGGCGTCGGGTCCGTTTTCATGTTTTTGCGCGCCGGACTCGTTTCGGCGGTGCAGGGGCGTCGGGTCCGTTTTCATGTTTTGCGCGCCGGACTCGTTTCGGCGGTGCAGGGCGTCGGGTCCGTTTTCATGTTTTGCGCGCCGGACTCGTTTCGGCGGTGCAGGGGCGTCGGGTCCGTTTTCATGTTTTGCGCGCCGGACTCGTTTCGGCGGTGCAGGGGCGTCGGGTCCGTTTTCATGTTTTGCGCGCCGGACTCGTTTCGGCGTGCAGGGCGTCGGGTCGTTTTCATGTTTTCATGTTTTGCGCGCCGGACTCGTTTTCGTTTTGCGCGCCGGACTCGTTTCGGCGTGCAGGGGCGTCGGGTCCGTTTTCATGTTTTGCGCGCCGGACTCGTTTTCGGCGGTGCGGGGCGTCGGGTCCGTTTTCATGTTTTTGCGCGCCGGACTCGTTTTCGGCGGTGCAGGGGCGTCGGGTCCTTTTTCATGTTTTGCGCGCCGGACTCGTTTTTCGGCGGTGCAGGGGCGTCGGGTCCCGTTTTCATGTTTTTGCGCGCCGGACTCGTTTTCGGCGGTGCAGGGGCGTCGGGTCCGTTTTCATGTTTTGCGCGCCGGACTCGTTTTCGGCGGTGCAGGGGCGTCGGGTCCGTTTTCATGTTTTGCGCGCCGGACTCGTTTTCGGCGGTGCGGGGCGTCGGGTCCGTTTTCATGTTTTGCGCGCCGGACTCGTTTCGGCGGTGCATGCGGGGCGTCGGGTCCGTTTTCATGTTTTGCGCGCCGGACTCGTTTCGGCGGTGCAGGGGCGTCGGGTCCGTTTTCATGTTTTGCGCGCCGGACTCGTTTTTCGGCGTGCAGGGGCGTCGGGTCCGTTTTCCGTTTTTTGCGCGCCGGACTCGTTTCGGCGGTGCAGGGGCGTCGGGTCCGTTTTCATGTTTTGCGCGCCGGACTCGTTTCGGCGGTGCAGAGGGCGTCGGGTCCGTTTTCATGTTTTGCGCGCCGGACTCGTTTCGGCGGTGCGCGAGGGGCGTCGGGTCCGTTTTCATGTTTTGCGCGCCGGACTCGTTTCGGCGGTGCAGGGGCGTCGGGTCCGTTTTCATGTTTTGCGCGCCGGACTCGTTTCGGCGGTGCAGGGGCGTCGGGTCCGTTTTCAAGATTTGCGCGCCGGACTCGTTTCGGCGGTGCGGGGCGTCGGGTCCGTTTTCATGTTTTGCGCGCCGGACTCGTTTCGGCGGTGCAGGGCGTCGGGTCCGTTTTCATGTTTTGCGCGCCGGACTCGTTTCGGCGGTGCAGGGGCGTCGGGTCCGTTTTCATGTTTTGCGCGCCGGACTCGTTTCGGCGGTGCGGGGCGTCGGGTCCGTTTTCATGTTTTTTTGCGTGCAGGGGCGTCGGGTCCGTTTTCGTTTTGCGCGCCGGACTCGTTTCGGCGGTGCAGGGCGTCGGGTCCGTTTTCATGTTTTGCGCGCCGGACTCGTTTCGGCGGTGCAGGGCGTCGGGTCCGTTTTCATGTTTTTGCGCGCCGGACTCGTTTTTCGGCGGTGCGGGGCGTCGGGTCCGTTTTCATGTTTTGCGCGCCGGACTCGTTTCGGCGGTGCAGGGGCGTCGGGTCCGTTTTCATGTTTTGCGCGCCGGACTCGTTTCGGCGGTGGGGGCGTCGGGTCCGTTTTCATGTTTTGCGCGCCGGACTCGTTTCGGCGGTGCAGGGCGTCGGTCCCGTTTTCATGTTTTGCGCGCCGGACTCGTTTCGGGCGGTGCAGGGCGTCGGGTCCGTTTTCAAGATTTGCGCGCCGGACTCGTTTCGGCGGTGCAGGGGCGTCGGGTCCGTTTTCATGTTTTGCGCGCCGGACTCGTTTCGGCGGCGGTGCAGGGGCGTCGGGTCCGTTTTCATGTTTTGCGCGCCGGACTCGTTTCGGCGGTGCAGGGGCGTCGGGTCCGTTTTCATGTTTTGCGCGCCGGACTCGTTTCGGCGGTGCAGAGGCGTCGGGTCCGTTTTCATGTTTTTGCGCGCCGGACTCGTTTCGGCGGTGCAGGCGTCGGGTCCGTTTTCATGTTTTGCGCGCCGGACTCGTTTTCGGCGGTGCGAGGGCGTCGGGTCCGTTTTCATGTTTTGCGCGCCGGACTCGTTTCGGCGGTGCGGGGCGTCGGGTCCGTTTTCATGTTTTGCGCGCCGGACTCGTTTCGGCGATGCAGGGCGTCGGGTCCGTTTTCATGTTTTGCGCGCCGGACTCGTTTCGGCGGTGCAGCGAGGGCGTCGGGTCCGTTTTCATGTTTTGCGCGCCGGACTCGTTTTCGGCGGTGCAGGGGCGTCGGGTCCGTTTTCATGTTTTGCGCGCCGGACTCGTTTTCGGCGGTCTGCAGGGGCGTCGGGTCCGTTTTCATGTTTTGCGCGCCGGACTCGTTTTCGGCGGTGCAGGGGCGTCGGGTCCGTTTTCATGTTTTGCGCGCCGGACTCGTTTCGGCGGTGCAGGGGCGTCGGGTCCGTTTTCATGTTTTGCGCGCCGGACTCGTTTCGGCGGTGCAGGGGCGTCGGGTCCGTTTTCATGTTTTGCGCGCCGGACTCGTTTCGCGCGATGCAGAGGCGTCGGGACTCGTTTTCGGACTCGCGGTGCAGGGGCGTCGGGTCCGTTTTCATGTTTTGCGCGCCGGACTCGTTTTCGGCGGTGCAGGGGCGTCGGGTCCGTTTTCATGTTTTGCGCGCCGGACTCGTTTCGCGGTGCGATGGGGCGTCGGGTCCGTTTTCATGTTTTGCGCGCCGGACTCGTTTCGGCGGTGCAGGGGCGTCGGGTCCGTTTTCATGTTTTGCGCGCCGGACTCGTTTCGGCGGTGCAGGGGCGTCGGGTCCGTTTTCATGTTTTGCGCGCCGGACTCGTTTCGGCGGTGCGGGGCGTCGGGTCCGTTTTCATGTTTTGCGCGCCGGACTCGTTTCGGCGGTGCAGGGCGTCGGGTCCGTTTTCATGTTTTGCGCGCCGGACTCGTTTCGGCGGTGCAGGGGCGTCGGGTCCGTTTTCATGTTTTGCGCGCCGGACTCGTTTCGGCGGTGCAGGGGCGTCGGGTCCGTTTTCATGTTTTGCGCGCCGGCGCCGCCGGACTCGTTTTCGGCGATGACTCGTTTTCGGCGGCGTCGGGTCCGTTTTCATGTTTGCGCGCCGGACTCGTTTCGGCGGTGCAGGGGCGTCGGGTCCGTTTTCATGTTTTGCGCGCCGGACTCGTTTCGGCGGTGCAGGGGCGTCGGGTCCTTTTTCATGTTTTGCGCGCCGGACTCGTTTTCGGCGGTGCGGGGCGTCGGGTCCGTTTTCATGTTTTGCGCGCCGGACTCGTTTTCGGCGGTGCAGGGGCGTCGGGTCCGTTTTCATGTTTTGCGCGCCGGACTCGTTTCGGCGTGCAGGGGCGTCGGGTCCGTTTTCATGTTTTGCGCGCCGGACTCGTTTCGGCGGTGCAGGGGCGTCGGGTCCGTTTTCATGTTTTGCGCGCCGGACTCGTTTTCGGCGGTGCAGAGGGGCGTCGGGTCCGTTTTCATGTTTTGCGCGCCGGACTCGTTTCGGCGGTGCAGGGCGTCGGGTCCGTTTTCATGTTTCGCGCGCCGGACTCGTTTTTGCGCGCGTCGGGTCCGTTTTCGTTTTCGCCGGACTCGTTTGCGATGAGGGCGTCGGGTCCGTTTTCATGTTTTTGCGCGCCGGACTCGTTTCGGCGGTGCAGGGCGTCGGGTCCGTTTTCATGTTTTGCGCGCCGGACTCGTTTCGGCGGTGCAGGGGCGTCGGGTCCGTTTTCATGTTTTGCGCGCCGGACTCGTTTCGGCGGTGCAGGGGCGTCGGGTCCGTTTTCATGTTTTGCGCGCCGGACTCGTTTCGGCGGTGCGAGGGCGTCGGGTCCCGTTTTCATGTTTTGCGCGCCGGACTCGTTTCGGCGGTGCGAGGGCGTCGGGTCCGTTTTCATGTTTTGCGCGCCGGACTCGTTTCGGCGGTGCAGGGCGTCGGGTCCGTTTTCATGTTTTGCGCGCCGGACTCGTTTTTTCGGCGGTGCAGGGGCGTCGGGTCCGTTTTCATGTTTTGCGCGCCGGACTCGTTTCGGCGGTGCAGGGGCGTCGGGTCCGTTTTCATGTTTTGCGCGCCGGACTCGTTTCGGCGGTGCGAGGGCGTCGGGTCCGTTTTCATGTTTTGCGCGCCGGACTCGTTTCGGCGGTGCAGGGCGTCGGGTCCGTTTTCATGTTTTGCGCGCCGGACTCGTTTTCGGCGGTGCAGGGGCGTCGGGTCCGTTTTCATGTTTTTTGCGCGCCGGACTCGTTTCGGCGGTGCAGGGCGTCGGGTCCGTTTTCATGTTTTGCGCGCCGGACTCGTTTCGGCGGTGCAGGGCGTCGGGTCCGTTTTCATGTTTTGCGCGCCGGACTCGTTTCGGCGGTGCAGGGCGTCGGGTCCGTTTTCATGTTTTGCGCGCCGGACTCGTTTCGGCGGTGCAGGGGCGTCGGGTCCGTTTTCATGTTTTGCGCGCCGGACTCGTTTCGGCGGTGCAGGGGCGTCGGGTCCGTTTTCATGTTTTGCGCGCCGGACTCGTTTCGGCGGTGCAGGGCGTCGGGTCCGTTTTCATGTTTTGCGCGCCGGACTCGTTTCGGCGGTGCGGGGGCGTCGGGTCCCGTTTTCATGTTTTGCGCGCCGGACTCGTTTCGGCGGTGCAGGGGCGTCGGGTCCGTTTTCATGTTTTGCGCGCCGGACTCGTTTCGGCGGTGCAGGGGCGTCGGGTCCGTTTTCATGTTTTGCGCGCCGGACTCGTTTCGGCGGTGCAGGGGCGTCGGGTCCGTTTTCATGTTTTGCGCGCCGGACTCGTTTCGGCGGTGCAGGGGCGTCGGGTCCGTTTTCATGTTTTGCGCGCCGGACTCGTTTCGGCGGTGCAGGGCGTCGGGTCCGTTTTCATGTTTTGCGCGCCGGACTCGTTTCGGCGGTGCAGGGGCGTCGGGTCCGTTTTCATGTTTTGCGCGCCGGACTCGTTTTCGGCGGTGCGAGGCGTCGGGTCCGTTTTCATGTTTTGCGCGCCGGACTCGTTTCGGCGGTGCAGGGCGTCGGGTCCCGTTTTCATGTTTTGCGCGCCGGACTCGTTTCGGCGGTGCAGGGGCGTCGGGTCCGTTTTCATGTTTTGCGCGCCGGACTCGTTTCGGCGGTGCGCGCCGGCGTCGGCGTCGGGTCCGGGTCCGTTTTCATGTTTGCGCGCCGGACTCGTTTCGGCGGTGCAGGGGCGTCGGGTCCGTTTTCATGTTTTGCGCGCCGGACTCGTTTCGGCGGTGCAGGGGCGTCGGGTCCGTTTTCATGTTTTGCGCGCCGGACTCGTTTCGGCGGTGCAGGGGCGTCGGGTCCGTTTTCATGTTTTGCGCGCCGGACTCGTTTCGGCGGTGGGGGCGTCGGGTCCGTTTTCATGTTTTGCGCGCCGGACTCGTTTTCGGCGGTGCAGGGGCGTCGGGTCCGTTTTCATGTTTTGCGCGCCGGACTCGTTTCGGCGCGGTGCAGGGGCGTCGGGTCCGTTTTCATGTTTTGCGCGCCGGACTCGTTTCGGCGGTGCAGGGCGTCGGGTCCGTTTTCATGTTTTGCGCGCCGGACTCGTTTCGGCGTGCGAGGGCGTCGGGTCCGTTTTCATGTTTTGCGCGCCGGACTCGTTTTCGGCGGTGCAGGGGCGTCGGGTCCGTTTTCATGTTTTGCGCGCCGGACTCGTTTCGGGCGTGCAGGGCGTCGGGTCCGTTTTCATGTTTTGCGCGCCGGACTCGTTTCGGCGGTGCAGGGGCGTCGGGTCCGTTTTCATGTTTGCGCGCCGGACTCGTTTCGGCGGTGCAGGGGCGTCGGGTCCGTTTTCATGTTTTGCGCGCCGGACTCGTTTCGGCGGTGCAGGGCGTCGGGTCCCGTTTTCATGTTTTGCGCGCCGGACTCGTTTTCGGCGGTGCGGGCGTCGGGTCCGTTTTCATGTTTGCGCGCCGGACTCGTTTCGGCGGCAGGGGCGTCGGGTCCGTTTTCATGTTTTGCGCGCCGGACTCGTTTCGGCGGTGCGAGGGCGTCGGGTCCGTTTTCATGTTTTGCGCGCCGGACTCGTTTCGGCGGTGCAGGGGCGTCGGGTCCGTTTTCATGTTTTGCGCGCCGGACTCGTTTTCGGCGGTGCGGGGCGTCGGGTCCGTTTTCATGTTTTGCGCGCCGGACTCGTTTCGGCGGTGCAGGGCGTCGGGTCCGTTTTCATGTTTTGCGCGCCGGACTCGTTTTCGGCGGTGCAGAGGGCGTCGGGTCCGTTTTCATGTTTTGCGCGCCGGACTCGTTTCGGCGGTGCAGGGGCGTCGGGTCCCGTTTTCATGTTTTGCGCGCCGGACTCGTTTCGGCGGTGCAGAGGCGTCGGGTCCGTTTTCATGTTTTGCGCGCCGGACTCGTTTCGCGGTGCGGGGCGTCGGGTCCGTTTTCATGTTTTGCGCGCCGGACTCGTTTCGGCGGTGCAGGGGCGTCGGGTCCGTTTTCATGTTTTGCGCGCCGGACTCGTTTCGGCGGTGCAGGGGCGTCGGGTCCGTTTTCATGTTTTGCGCGCCGGACTCGTTTCGGCGGTGCAGGGGCGTCGGGTCCCGTTTTCATGTTTTGCGCGCCGGACTCGTTTCGGCGGTGCAGGGGGCGTCGGGTCCGTTTTCATGTTTTGCGCGCCGGACTCGTTTTCGGCGGTGCAGAGGGGCGTCGGGTCCGTTTTCATGTTTTGCGCGCCGGACTCGTTTCGGCGGTGCAGGGGCGTCGGGTCCGTTTTCATGTTTTGCGCGCCGGACTCGTTTCGGCGGTGCAGGGGCGTCGGGTCCGTTTTCATGTTTTTGCGCGCCGGACTCGTTTCGGCGGTGCAGGGGCGTCGGGTCCGTTTTCATGTTTTGCGCGCCGGACTCGTTTCGGCGGTGCAGGGGCGTCGGGTCCGTTTTCATGTTTTGCGCGCCGGACTCGTTTCGGCGGTGCGGGCGTCGGGTCCGTTTTCATGTTTTGCGCGCCGGACTCGTTTCGGCGGTGCGGGGCGTCGGGTCCGTTTTCATGTTTTGCGCGCCGGACTCGTTTCGGCGGTGCAGGGGCGTCGGGTCCGTTTTCATGTTTTGCGCGCCGGACTCGTTTCGGCGATGCAGGGGCGTCGGGTCCGTTTTCATGTTTTGCGCGCCGGACTCGTTTCGGCGGTGCAGGGCGTCGGGTCCGTTTTCATGTTTTGCGCGCCGGACTCGTTTCGGCGGTGCAGGGGCGTCGGGTCCGTTTTCAAGATTTGCGCGCCGGACTCGTTTCGGCGGTGCAGGGGCGTCGGGTCCGTTTTCATGTTTTGCGCGCCGGACTCGTTTCGGCGGTGCGAGGGCGTCGGGTCCCGTTTTCATGTTTTGCGCGCCGGACTCGTTTCGGCGGTGCAGGCGTCGGGTCCGTTTTCATGTTTTGCGCGCCGGACTCGTTTCGGCGGTGCAGGGGCGTCGGGTCCGTTTTCATGTTTTGCGCGCCGGACTCGTTTTCGGCGGTGCAGGGGCGTCGGGTCCGTTTTCATGTTTTGCGCGCCGGACTCGTTTTTCGGCGGTGCAGGGGCGTCGGGTCCGTTTTCATGTTTTGCGCGCCGGACTCGTTTCGGCGGTGCAGGGGCGTCGGGTCCGTTTTCATGTTTTGCGCGCCGGACTCGTTTCCGGACTCGTTTCGCGCGGACTCGTTTCGGCGGTGCAGGGGCGTCGGGTCCGTTTTCATGTTTTGCGCGCCGGACTCGTTTCGGCGGTGCAGGGCGTCGGGTCCGTTTTCATGTTTTGCGCGCCGGACTCGTTTCGGCGGTGCAGGGGCGTCGGGTCCGTTTTCATGTTTTGCGCGCCGGCCGGACTCGTTTCGGCGGTGCAGGGCGTCGGGTCCGTTTTCATGTTTTGCGCGCCGGACTCGTTTCGGCGGTGCGAGGGCGTCGGGTCCGTTTTCATGTTTTGCGCGCCGGACTCGTTTCGGCGGTGCGGGGGCGTCGGGTCCGTTTTCAAGATTTGCGCGCCGGACTCGTTTCGGCGGTGCAGGGGCGTCGGGTCCGTTTTCATGTTTGCGCGCCGGACTCGTTTCGGCGGTGCAGAGGGCGTCGGGTCCGTTTTCATGTTTTGCGCGCCGGACTCGTTTCGGCGGTGCAGGGGCGTCGGGTCCCGTTTTCATGTTTTGCGCGCCGGACTCGTTTCGGCGGTGCAGGGGCGTCGGGTCCGTTTTCATGTTTTGCGCGCCGGACTCGTTTCGGCGGTGCAGGGGCGTCGGGTCCGTTTTCATGTTTTGCGCGCCGGACTCGTTTTCGGCGGTGCGGGGCGTCGGGTCCGTTTTCATGTTTTGCGCGCCGGACTCGTTTCGGCGGTGCAGGGGCGTCGGGTCCGTTTTCATGTTTTGCGCGCCGGACTCGTTTCGGCGGTGCAGGGGCGTCGGGTCCGTTTTCATGTTTTGCGCGCCGGACTCGTTTCGGCGATGTGCAGGGGCGTCGGGTCCGTTTTCATGTTTGCATGCGCGCGCCGGACTCGTTTCGGCGATGCAGGGGCGTCGGGTCCGTTTTCATGTTTTGCGCGCCGGACTCGTTTCGGCGGTGCAGGGGCGTCGGGTCCCGTTTTCATGTTTTGCGCGCCGGACTCGTTTCGGCGGTGCAGGGGCGTCGGGTCCGTTTTCATGTTTTGCGCGCCGGACTCGTTTCGGCGGTGCAGGGGCGTCGGGTCCGTTTTCATGTTTTGCGCGCCGGACTCGTTTCGAGCGTGCGATGCGTCGGGTCGGTTTTCATGTTTTGCGCGCCGGACTCGTTTCGGCGGTGCAGGGGCGTCGGGTCCCGTTTTCATGTTTTGCGCGCCGGACTCGTTTCGGCGGTGCAGGGGCGTCGGGTCCGTTTTCATGTTTTGCGCGCCGGACTCGTTTCGGCGTGCGGGGCGTCGGGTCCGTTTTCATGTTTTGCGCGCCGGACTCGTTTCGGCGGTGCAAGGGGCGTCGGGTCCGTTTTCATGTTTTGCGCGCCGGACTCGTTTTCGGCGGTGCAGGGCGTCGGGTCCGTTTTCATGTTTTGCGCGCCGGACTCGTTTTCGGCGGTGCAGGGCGTCGGGTCCGTTTTCATGTTTTGCGCGCCGGACTCGTTTCGGCGGTGCAGGGCGTCGGGTCCGTTTTCATGTTTTGCGCGCCGGACTCGTTTTCGGCGGTGCAGGGGCGTCGGGTCCGTTTTCATGTTTTGCGCGCCGGACTCGTTTCGGCGGTGCAGGGGCGTCGGGTCCGTTTTCATGTTTTGCGCGCCGGACTCGTTTTCGGCGTGCAGGGGCGTCGGGTCCGTTTTCATGTTTTGCGCGCCGGACTCGTTTCGGCGGTGCAGGGGCGTCGGGTCCGTTTTCATGTTTTGCGCGCCGGACTCGTTTCGGCGGTGCAGGGGCGTCGGGTCCGTTTTCATGTTTGCGCGCCGGACTCGTTTTCGGCGTGCAGGGGCGTCGGGTCCGTTTTCATGTTTTGCGCGCCGGACTCGTTTCGGCGGTGCAGGGGCGTCGGGTCCGTTTTCATGTTTTGCGCGCCGGACTCGTTTTCGCGGATGCGAGGGGCGTCGGGTCCGTTTTCATGTTTGCGCCGGACTCGTTTCGGCGTGCAGGGCGTCGGGTCCGTTTTCATGTTTTGCGCGCCGGACTCGTTTCGGCGGTGCAGGGGCGTCGGGTCCCGTTTTCATGTTTTGCGCGCCGGACTCGTTTCGGCGGTGCAGGGGCGTCGGGTCCGTTTTCATGTTTTGCGCGCCGGACTCGTTTTCGGCGGTGCGGGGCGTCGGGTCCGTTTTCATGTTTTGCGCGCCGGACTCGTTTCGGCGGTGCAGTGAGGCGTCGGGTCCCGTTTTCATGTTTTGCGCGCCGGACTCGTTTCGGCGGTGCAGGGCGTCGGGTCCGTTTTCATGTTTTGCGCGCCGGACTCGTTTTCGGCGGTGCAGGGGCGTCGGGTCCGTTTTCATGTTTTGCGCGCCGGACTCGTTTCGGCGATGCAGGGCGTCGGGTCCCGTTTTCATGTTTTGCGCGCCGGACTCGTTTTCGGCGGTGCAGGGGCGTCGGGTCCGTTTTCATGTTTTGCGCGCCGGACTCGTTTCGGCGGTGCAGGGGCGTCGGGTCCGTTTTCATGTTTTGCGCGCCGGACTCGTTTTCGGCGGTGCAGGGGCGTCGGGTCCGTTTTCATGTTTTGCGCGCCGGACTCGTTTCGGCGGTGCAGGGGCGTCGGGTCCGTTTTCATGTTTTGCGCGCCGGACTCGTTTCGGCGTGTGCAGGGGCGTCGGGTCCGTTTTCATGTTTTGCGCGCGCCGGACTCGTTTCGGCGGTGCAGGGGGCGTCGGGTCCGTTTTCATGTTTGCGCGCCGGACTCGTTTCGGCGGTGCAGGGCGTCGGGTCCGTTTTCATGTTTTGCGCGCCGGACTCGTTTTCGGCGGTGCAGGGGCGTCGGGTCCGTTTTCATGTTTTGCGCGCCGGACTCGTTTCGGCGGTGCAGGGCGTCGGGTCCGTTTTCATGTTTGCGCGCCGGACTCGTTTCGGCGGTGCAGGGGCGTCGGGTCCGTTTTCATGTTTTGCGCGCCGGACTCGTTTTCGGCGGTGCAGGGGCGTCGGGTCCGTTTTCATGTTTTGCGCGCCGGACTCGTTTCGGCGGTGCAGGGGCGTCGGGTCCGTTTTCATGTTTTGCGCGCCGGACTCGTTTTCGGCGGTGCAGGGGCGTCGGGTCCCGTTTTCATGTTTTGCGCGCCGGACTCGTTTTCATTTTCGGCGGTGCAGAGGCGTCGGGTCCGTTTTCATGTTTTGCGCGCCGGACTCGTTTCGGCGTACTGCAGGGGCGTCGGGTCCGTTTTCATGTTTTGCGCGCCGGACTCATTTTTCGGCGGTGCAGGGGCGTCGGGTCCGTTTTCATGTTTTGCGCGCCGGACTCGTTTCGGCGGTGCAGGGCGTCGGGTCCGTTTTCATGTTTTGCGCGCCGGACTCGTTTTCGGCGGTGCAGGGGCGTCGGGTCCGTTTTCATGTTTTGCGCGCCGGACTCGTTTTCGGCGGTGCAGGGCGTCGGGTCCGTTTTCATGTTTTGCGCGCCGGACTCGTTTTCGGCGGTGCGGGGCGTCGGGTCCGTTTTCATGTTTTGCGCGCCGGACTCGTTTTCGGCGGTGCAGGGCGTCGGGTCCGTTTTCATGTTTGCGCGCGCCGGACTCGTTTCGGCGATGCAGGGGCGTCGGGTCCGTTTTCATGTTTTTGCGCGCCGGACTCGTTTCGGCGGTGCAGGGGCGTCGGGTCCGTTTTCATGTTTTGCGCGCCGGACTCGTTTCGGCGGTGCAGGGGCGTCGGGTCCCGTTTTCATGTTTGCGCGCGCCGGACTCGTTTTCGGATGCGTCTGGGGGCGTCGGGTCCGTTTTCATGTTTTGCGCGCCGGACTCGTTTTCGGCGGTGCAGAGGCGTCGGGTCCGTTTTCATGTTTTGCGCGCCGGACTCGTTTTCGGCGGTGCAGGGCGTCGGGTCCGTTTTCATGTTTTTGCGCGCCGGACTCGTTTTCGGCGGTGCAGGGGCGTCGGGTCCGTTTTCATGTTTGCGCGCCGGACTCGTTTCGGCGGTGCAGGGGCGTCGGGTCCCGTTTTCATGTTTTGCGCGCCGGACTCGTTTCGGCGGTGCAGGGGCGTCGGGTCCGTTTTCATGTTTTGCGCGCCGGACTCGTTTTCGGCGGTGCAGGGCGTCGGGTCCGTTTTCATGTTTTTGCGCGCCGGACTCGTTTCGGCGGTGCAGGGGCGTCGGGTCCGTTTTCATGTTTTGCGCGCCGGACTCGTTTCGGCGGTGCAGGGGCGTCGGGTCCCGTTTTCATGTTTTGCGCGCCGGACTCGTTTTCGGCGGTGCAGGGGCGTCGGGTCCGTTTTCATGTTTTGCGCGCCGGACTCGTTTCGGCGGTACAGGGGCGTCGGGTCCGTTTTCATGTTTTGCGCGCCGGACTCGTTTCGGCGGTGCAGGGGCGTCGGGTCCGTTTTCATGTTTTGCGCGCGCCGGACTCGTTTTTCGGCGGTGCAGGGCGTCGGGTCCGTTTTCATGTTTTGCGCGCCGGACTCGTTTTCGGCGGTGCGGGGCGTCGGGTCCGTTTTCATGTTTTGCGCGCCGGACTCGTTTCGGCGGTGCAGGGGCGTCGGGTCCGTTTTTTCATGTTTTGCGCGCCGGACTCGTTTCGGCGGTGCGGGGCGTCGGGTCCGTTTTCATGTTTTGCGCGCCGGACTCGTTTTCGGCGGTGCAGGGGCGTCGGGTCCGTTTTCATGTTTTGCGCGCCGGACTCGTTTCGGCGGTGCGAGGGCGTCGGGTCCGTTTTCATGTTTTGCGCGCCGGACTCGTTTCGGCGGTGCAGGGGCGTCGGGTCCGTTTTCATGTTTGCGCGCCGGACTCGTTTCGCGGCGGTGCGAGGGCGTCGGGTCCGTTTTCATGTTTTGCGCGCCGGACTCGTTTCGGCGGTGCAGGGCGTCGGGTCCCGTTTTCATGTTTTGCGCGCCGGACTCGTTTCGGCGGTGCAGGGGCGTCGGGTCCGTTTTCATGATTTGCGCGCCGGACTCGTTTTCGGCGGTGCAGGGGCCTCGGGTCCGTTTTCATGTTTGCGCGCCGGACTCGTTTTCGGCGGTGCAGGGGCGTCGGGTCCGTTTTCATGTTTTGCGCGCCGGACTCGTTTCGGCGGTGCAGGGGCGTCGGGTCCGTTTTCATGTTTTGCGCGCCGGACTCGTTTCGGCGTGCAGGGGCGTCGGGTCCGTTTTCATGTTTTGCGCGCCGGACTCGTTTCGGCGGTGCAGGGGCGTCGGGTCCGTTTTCATGTTTTGCGCGCCGGACTCGTTTTTCGTTTTCATGTTTGCGCGCCGGACTCGTTTTCGGCGGTGGGGCGTCGGGTCCGTTTTCATGTTTTGCGCGCCGGACTCGTTTCGGCGGTGCAGGGGCGTCGGGTCCGTTTTCATGTTTTGCGCGCCGGACTCGTTTCGGCGGTGCGGGGCGTCGGGTCCGTTTTCATGTTTTGCGCGCCGGACTCGTTTTCGGCGGTGCGGGGCGTCGGGTCCGTTTTCATGTTTTTGCGCGCCGGACTCGTTTCGGCGGTGCAGGGGCGTCGGGTCCGTTTTCATGTTTTGCGCGCCGGACTCGTTTCGGCGGTGCAGGGGCGTCGGGTCCGTTTTCATGTTTTGCGCGCCGGACTCGTTTTCGGCGGTGCAGGGGCGTCGGGTCCGTTTTCATGTTTTGCGCGCCGGACTCGTTTTCGGCGGTGCAGGGGCGTCGGGTCCGTTTTCATGTTTGCGCGCCGGACTCGTTTCGGCGGTGCGAGGGCGTCGGGTCCGTTTTCATGTTTTGCGCGCCGGACTCGTTTCGGCGGTGCGAGGGCGTCGGGTCCGTTTTCATGTTTTGCGCGCCGGACTCGTTTTTCGGTGCGGGGCGTCGGGTCCCGTTTTCATGTTTTGCGCGCCGGACTCGTTTTTCGGCGGTGCAGGGGCGTCGGGTCCGTTTTCATGTTTTGCGCGCCGGACTCGTTTCGGCGGTGCAGGGCGTCGGGTCCGTTTTCATGTTTTGCGCGCCGGACTCGTTTTTCGGCGGTGCAGGGCGTCGGGTCCGTTTTCATGTTTTGCGCGCCGGACTCGTTTCGGCGATGCAGGGGCGTCGGGTCCGTTTTCATGTTTTGCGCGCCGGACTCGTTTCGGCGGTGCAGGGGCGTCGGGTCCGTTTTCATGTTTTGCGCGCCGGACTCGTTTCGGCGGTGCGAGGGGCGTCGGGTCCGTTTTCATGTTTTGCGCGCCGGACTCGTTTCGGCGGTGCAGAGGGCGTCGGGTCCGTTTTCATGTTTTGCGCGCCGGACTCGTTTCGGCGGTGCAGGGGCGTCGGGTCCGTTTTCATGTTTGCGCGCCGGACTCGTTTCGGCGGTGCAGAGGCGTCGGGTCCGTTTTCATGTTTTGCGCGCCGGACTCGTTTTCGGCGGTGCAGAGGCGTCGGGTCCGTTTTCATGTTTTGCGCGCCGGACTCGTTTCGGCGGTGCGGGGCGTCGGGTCCGTTTTCATGTTTTGCGCGCGCCGGACTCGTTTTCGGCGGTGCGAGGCGTCGGGTCCGTTTTCATGTTTTTGCGCGCCGGACTCGTTTTCGGCGGTGCAGGGCGTCGGGTCCCGTTTTCATGTTTTGCGCGCTCGGACTCGTTTTCGGCGGTGCAGGGGCGTCGGGTCCGTTTTCATGTTTTGCGCGCCGGACTCGTTTTCGGCGGTGCGAGGGGCGTCGGGTCCGTTTTCATGTTTTGCGCGCCGGACTCGTTTCGGCGATGCAGGGGCGTCGGGTCCCGTTTTCAAGATTTGCGCGCCGGACTCGTTTCGGCGGTGCGACGGTGGGCGTCGGGTCCCGTTTTCATGTTTTGCGCGCCGGACTCGTTTCGGCGATGCAGGGGCGTCGGGTCCGTTTTCATGTTTTGCGCGCCGGACTCGTTTCGGCGGTGCAGGGGCGTCGGGTCCCGTTTTCATGTTTTGCGCGCGCCGGACTCGTTTCGGCGGTGCAGGGGCGTCGGGTCCGTTTTCATGTTTTGCGCGCCGGACTCGTTTCGGCGGTGCAGGGCGTCGGGTCCGTTTTCATGTTTTTGCGCGCCGGACTCGTTTTCGGCGGTGCAGGGGGCGCGTCGGGTCCGTTTTTCATGTTTTCATGCCGGGACTTTTCATGCCGGACTCGTTTCGCGTGCAGGGGCGTCGGGTCCGTTTTCATGTTTTGCGCGCCGGACTCGTTTCGGCGTGCAGGGGCGTCGGGTCCGTTTTCATGTTTTGCGCGCCGGACTCGTTTCGGCGGTGCAGGGGCGTCGGGTCCGTTTTCATGTTTTGCGCGCCGGACTCATTTTCGGCGGTGCAGAGGGCGTCGGGTCCGTTTTCATGTTTTGCGCGCCGGACTCGTTTTCGGCGGTGCGGGGCGTCGGGTCCGTTTTCATGTTTTGCGCGCCGGACTCGTTTTCGGCGGTGCGAGGCGTCGGGTCCGTTTTCATGTTTTGCGCGCCGGACTCGTTTCGGCGGTGCAGGGGCGTCGGGTCCGTTTTCATGTTTTGCGCGCCGGACTCGTTTCGGCGGTGCAGGGGCGTCGGGTCCGTTTTCATGTTTTGCGCGCCGGACTCGTTTCGGCGGATGCAGGGGCGTCGGGTCCGTTTTCATGTTTTGCGCGCCGGACTCGTTTTCGGCGGTGCAGGGGCGTCGGGTCCGTTTTCATGTTTTTGCGCGCCGGACTCGTTTCGGCGGTGCGGGGGCGTCGGGTCCGTTTTCATGTTTTGCGCGCCGGACTCGTTTTCGGCGGTGCAGGGGCGTCGGGTCCGTTTTCATGACTCCATTTTTTGCGCGCCGGACTCGTTTTTAGACGGCGTTTTTTGCAGGGGCGTCGTCGGGTCCGTTTTCATGTTTTGCGCGCCGGACTCGTTTTCGGCGGTGCAGGGCGTCGGGTCCGTTTTCATGTTTTGCGCGCCGGACTCGTTTCGGCGATACGGGGCGTCGGGTCCGTTTTCATGTTTGCGCGCCGGACTCGTTTCGGCGATGCAGGGCGTCGGGTCCGTTTTCAGTTTTGCGCGCCGGACTCGTTTTCGGCGGTGCAGAGGGCGTCGGGTCCGTTTTCATGTTTGCGCGCCGGACTCGTTTTCGGCGGTGCAGAGGGCGTCGGGTCCGTTTTTCATGTTTTGCGCGCCGGACTCGTTTCGGCGGTGCAGGAGCGTCGGGTCCGTTTTCATGTTTTGCGCGCCGGACTCGTTTTCGGCGCGATGCAGGCGTCGGGTCCGTTTTCATGTTTGCGCGCCGGACTCGTTTCGGCGGTGCGGGGCGTCGGGTCCGTTTTTCATGTTTTGCGCGCCGGACTCGTTTTCGGCGGTGCAGGGGCGTCGGGTCCGTTTTCATGTTTTGCGCGCCGGACTCGTTTTCGGCGGTGCAGAGGCGTCGGGTCCGTTTTCATGTTTTGCGCGCCGGACTCGTTTCGGCGGTGCGGGCGTCGGGTCCGTTTTCATGTTTTTGCGCGCCGGACTCGTTTTTCGGCGGTGCAGAGGGCGTCGGGTCCGTTTTCATGTTTGCGCGCCGGACTCGTTTCGGCGGTGCCCGAGGGCGTCGGGTCCGTTTTCATGTTTTGCGCGCCGGACTCATTTTCGGCGGTTAGAGGGGCGTCGGGTCCGTTTTCATGTTTTTGCGCGCCGGGACTCGTTTTTCGCGATGCAGAGGGCGTCGGGTCCGTTTTCATGTTTTGCGCGCCGGACTCGTTTCGGCGGTGCAGGGGCGTCGGGTCCGTTTTCATGTTTTGCGCGCCGGACTCGTTTCGGCGGTGCAGGGGCGTCGGGTCCGTTTTCATGTTTTGCGCGCCGGACTCGTTTCGGCGGTGCAGGGCGTCGGGTCCGTTTTCATGTTTTGCGCGCCGGACTCGTTTTCGGCGGTACGGGGCGTCGGGTCCGTTTTCATGTTTTGCGCGCCGGACTCGTTTCGGCGGTGCAGGGGCGTCGGGTCCGTTTTCATGTTTTGCGCGCCGGACTCGTTTCGGCGGTGCAGGGGCGTCGGGTCCGTTTTCATGTTTTGCGCGCCGGACTCGTTTTTCGGCGGTGCAGGGGGCGTCGGGTCCGTTTTCATGTTTTGCGCGCGCCGGACTCGTTTTCGGCGGTGCAGGGGCGTCGGGTCCGTTTTCATGTTTTGCGCGCCGGACTCGTTTCGGCGTGCAGGGGCGTCGGGTCCGTTTTCATGTTTTGCGCGCCGGACTCGTTTTTCGGCGGTGCGAGGCGTCGGGTCCGTTTTCATGTTTTGCGCGCCGGACTCATTTCGGCGGTGCGGGGCGTCGGGTCCGTTTTCATGTTTTGCGCGCCGGACTCGTTTTCGGCGGTGCAGGGGCGTCGGGTCCGTTTTCATGTTTTGCGCGCCGGACTCGTTTCGGCGATGCAGGGGCGTCGGGTCCGTTTTCATGTTTTGCGCGCCGGACTCGTTTCGGCGGTGCAGGGCGTCGGGTCCCGTTTTCATGTTTTGCGCGCCGGACTCGTTTCGGCGGTGCGAGGCGTCGGGTCCGTTTTCATGTTTTGCGCGCCGGACTCGTTTCGGCGGTGCGGGCGTCGGGTCCGTTTTCATGTTTTGCGCGCCGGACTCGTTTTCGGCGGTATCGGGGCGTCGGGTCCCGTTTTCATGTTTTGCGCGCCGGACTCGTTTCGGCGGTGCAGAGGCGTCGGGTCCCGTTTTCATGTTTGCGCGCCGGACTCGTTTCGGCGGTGCAGGGCGTCGGGTCCGTTTTCATGTTTTGCGCGCCGGACTCGTTTTCGGCGGTGCGCAGGGCGTCGGGTCCGTTTTCATGTTTTCTTGCGCGCGGACTCGTTTTCGGCGGTCTGCAGGGGCGTCGGGTCCCGTTTTCATGTTTTGCGCGCCGGACTCGTTTCGGTGTGCAGAGGCGTCGGGTCCGTTTTCATGTTTTGCGCGCCGGACTCGTTTTCGGGTGTGGGGCGTCGGGTCCCGTTTTCAAGATTTGCGCGCCGGACTCGTTTTCGGCGGTGCAGGGCGTCGGGTCCGTTTTCATGTTTTGCGCGCCGGACTCGTTTCGGCGGTGCAGGGCGTCGGGTCCCGTTTTCATGTTTTGCGCGCCGGACTCGTTTTCGGCGGTGCAGAGGGCGTCGGGTCCGTTTTCATGATTTGCGCGCCGGACTCGTTTCGGACGGTGAGGGCGTCGGGTCCCGTTTTCATGTTTTGCGCGCCGGACTCGTTTTCGGCGGTGCAGGGGCGTCGGGTCCCGTTTTCATGATTTGCGCGCCGGACTCGTTTCGGCGGTGCAGGGGCGTCGGGTCCGTTTTCATGTTTTGCGCGCCGGACTCGTTTTCGGCGGTGCAGGGCGTCGGGTCCCCGTTTTCATGTTTTGCGCGCCGGACTCGTTTCGGCGATGTAGGGGCGTCGGGTCCCGTTTTCATGTTTTGCGCGCCGGACTCGTTTCGGCGGTGCGAGGGCGTCGGGTCCGTTTTCATGTTTTGCGCGCCGGACTCGTTTTCGGCGGTGCGGGGCGTCGGGTCCGTTTTCATGTTTTGCGCGCCGGACTCGTTTTCGGCGGATGCAGAGGGCGTCGGGTCCGTTTTCATGTTTTGCGCGCCGGACTCGTTTTCGGCGGTGCAGGGCGTCGGGTCCCGTTTTTCATGTTTTGCGCGCCGGACTCGTTTTCGGCGGTGCGAGGGCGTCGGGTCCGTTTTCATGTTTTGCGCGCCGGACTCGTTTTCGGCGTACGAGGGCGTCGGGTCCGTTTTCATGTTTTGCGCGCCGGACTCGTTTTCGGCGTGCGGGGCGTCGGGTCCCGTTTTCATGTTTTGCGCGCCGGACTCGTTTCGGCGGTGCGAGGCGTCGGGTCCGTTTTCATGTTTTGCGCGCCGGACTCGTTTCGGCGGTGCACGGGGCGTCGGGTCCGTTTTCAAGATTTGCGCGCCGGACTCGTTTTCGGCGGTACAGGGGCGTCGGGTCCGTTTTCATGTTTTGCGCGCCGGACTCGTTTTTCGGCGGTGCAGGGGCGTCGGGTCCGTTTTCATGTTTTGCGCGCCGGACTCGTTTCGGCGGTCTGGGGGCGTCGGGTCCGTTTTCATGTTTTGCGCGCCGGACTCGTTTTCGGCGGTGCGGGGGCGTCGGGTCCCGTTTTCATGTTTTGCGCGCCGGACTTATTTTCGGCGGTGCCGAGGCGTCGGGTCCCGTTTTCATGTTTTGCGCGCCGGACTCGTTTTCGGCGGTGCAGGGGCGTCGGGTCCGTTTTCATGTTTTGCGCGCCGGACTCGTTTCGGCGTGCACGAGGGCGTCGGGTCCGTTTTCATGTTTTGCGCGCCGGACTCGTTTCGGCGGTGCAGGGCGTCGGGTCCGTTTTCATGTTTTGCGCGCCGGACTCGTTTCGGCGGTGCGGGCGTCGGGTCCGTTTTCATGTTTTGCGCGCCGGACTCGTTTTCGGCGATGCGGGGCGTCGGGTCCGTTTTTTCATGTTTTGCGCGCCGGGACTCGTTTTCGGCGGTGCAGGGCGTCGGGTCCGTTTTCATGTTTTGCGCGCCGGACTCGTTTTCGGCGATGCAGAGGGCGTCGGGATCCGTTTTTTCATGTTTTTGCGCGCCGGACTCGTTTTTCGCGCGGTACGAGGGCGTCGGGTCCCGTTTTCATGTTTTGCGCGCCGGACTCGTTTTCGGCGGTGCGAGGCGTCGGGTCCGTTTTCATGTTTTGCGCGCCCGGACTCGTTTCGGCGGTGCCAGGGCGTCGGGTCCGTTTTCATGTTTTGCGCGCCGGACTCGTTTTCGGCGGTGCAGGGGCGTCGGGTCCGTTTTCATGTTTTGCGCGCCGGACTCGTTTTCGGCGGTGCAGGGCGTCGGGTCCCGTTTTCATGTTTTGCGCGCCCGGACTCGTTTTTCGGCGGTGCGAGGGCGTCGGGTCCGTTTTCATGTTTGCGCGCCGGACTCGTTTCGGCGGTGAGGGCGTCGGGTCCGTTTTCATGTTTTGCGCGCCGGACTCGTTTCGGCGGATCGCAGGGCGTCGGGTCCGTTTTCAAGTTTTGCGCGCCGGACTCGTTTTCGGCGGTCGCAGGGGCGTCGGGTCCGTTTTCAAGTTTTGCGCGCCGGACTCGTTTCGGCGGTGCGAGGGCGTCGGGTCCGTTTTCATGTTTTGCGCGCCGGACTCGTTTCGGCGGTACGGGGGCGTCGGGTCCGTTTTCATGTTTTGCGCGCCGGACTCGTTTTCGGCGGTGCAGGGGCGTCGGGTCCGTTTTCATGTTTTGCGCGCCGGACTCGTTTCGGCGGTGCAGGGCGTCGGGTCCCGTTTTCATGTTTTGCGCGCCGGACTCGTTTCGGCGGTGCGAGGGCGTCGGGTCCGTTTTCATGTTTTGCGCGCCGGACTCGTTTCGGCGGTGCGAGGGCGTCGGGTCCGTTTTCATGTTTTGCGCGCCGGACTCGTTTTCGGCGGTGCGGGGCGTCGGGTCCGTTTTCATGTTTTGCGCGCCGGACTCGTTTTCGGCGGTGCAGAGGGCGTCGGGTCCGTTTTCATGTTTTGCGCGCCGGACTCGTTTCGGCGGTGCGAGGGGCGTCGGGTCCCGTTTTCATGTTTTGCGCGCCGGACTCGTTTTCGGCGGTAAGGGCGTCGGGTCCGTTTTCATGTTTTGCGCGCCGGGACTCGTTTTCGGCGGTGCGGGGCGTCGGGTCCGTTTTCATGTTTTGCGCGCCGGACTCGTTTTCGGCGGTGCGGGGCGTCGGGTCCGTTTTCATGTTTTGCGCGCCGGACTCGTTTTCGGCGGTGCCGAGGGCGTCGGGTCCGTTTTCATGTTTTGCGCGCCGGACTCGTTTTCGGCGGATGCAGGGGCGTCGGGTCCGTTTTCATGTTTTGCGCGCCGGACTCGTTTTCGGCGGTACAGGAGGCGTCGGGTCCGTTTTCATGTTTTGCGCGCCGGACTCGTTTTCGGCGGTGCAGGGGCGTCGGGTCCGTTTTCATGTTTTGCGCGCCGGACTCGTTTTCGGCGTGCAGAGGCGTCGGGTCCGTTTTCATGTTTTGCGCGCCGGACTCGTTTTCGGCGGTGCAGGGGCGTCGGGTCCGTTTTCATGTTTTGCGCGCCGGACTCGTTTTCGGCGGTGCGAGGGCGTCGGGTCCGTTTTCATGTTTTGCGCGCCGGACTCGTTTCGGCGGTGCGAGGGCGTCGGGTCCGTTTTCATGTTTTGCGCGCCGGACTCGTTTTCGGCGGTGCGAGGCGTCGGGTCCGTTTTCATGTTTTGCGCGCCGGACTCGTTTTCGGCGGTGCGAGGGCGTCGGGTCCCGTTTTCATGTTTTGCGCGCCGGACTCGTTTCGGCGGTGCGGGGCGTCGGGTCCGTTTTCAAGATTTGCGCGCCGGACTCGTTTTCGGCGGTGCAGGGGCGTCGGGTCCCGTTTTCATGTTTTGCGCGCCGGACTCTTTTCGGCGGTGCAGGGGCGTCGGGTCCCGTTTTCATGTTTTGCGCGCCGGACTCGTTTTCGGCGGTGCAGGGCGTCGGGTCCGTTTTCATGTTTTGCGCGCCGGACTCGTTTTCGGCGGTGCGAGGGCGTCGGGTCCGTTTTCAAGATTTGCGCGCCGGACTCGTTTCGGCGGTGCAGGGGCGTCGGGTCCGTTTTCATGTTTTGCGCGCCGGACTCGTTTCGGCGGTGCAGGGGCGTCGGGTCCGTTTTCAATGTTTTGCGCGCCGGACTCGTTTTCGGCGGTGCGAGGGGCGTCGGGTCCCGTTTTCATGTTTTGCGCGCCGGACTCGTTTTCGGCGGTGCAGGGGCGTCGGGTCCCGTTTTCATGTTTTGCGCGCCGGACTCGTTTTCGGCGGTGCAGGGCGTCGGGTCCGTTTTCATGTTTTGCGCGCCGGACTCGTTTCGGCGGTGCAGGGGCGTCGGGTCCCGTTTTCATGTTTTGCGCGCCGGACTCGTTTCGGCGGTGCAGGGCGTCGGGTATCCGTTTTCATGTTTTGCGCGCCGGACTCGTTTTCGGCGGTGCGAGGGCGTCGGGTCCCCGTTTTCATGTTTTGCGCGCCGGACTCGTTTCGGCGGTGCGGGGGCGTCGGGTCCGTTTTTCATGTTTTGCGCGCCGGACTCGTTTCGGCGGTGCAGGGGCGTCGGGTCCGTTTTCATGTTTTGCGCGCCGGACTCATTTTCGCGGTGCAGGGGCGTCGGGTCCGTTTTCATGTTTTGCGCGCCGGACTCGTTTTTCGGCGATCTGGGGCGTCGGGTCCCGTTTTCATGTTTTGCGCGCCGGGACTCGTTTTCGGCGGTGCAGGGGCGTCGGGTCCGTTTTCATGTTTTGCGCGCCGGACTCGTTTTCGGCGGTGCAGGGGCGTCGGGTCCCGTTTTCATGTTTTGCGCGCCGGACTCGTTTCGGCGGTGAGGGCGTCGGGTCCCGTTTTCAAGTTTGCGCGCGCCGGACTCGTTTCGGCGTGCAGGGGCGTCGGGTCCCGTTTTCATGTTTGCGCGCCGGACTCGTTTCGGCGGTGCTGAAGGGCGTCGGGTCCGTTTTCATGTTTTGCGCGCCGGACTCGTTTCGGCGGTGCGGGGCGTCGGGTCCGTTTTCATGTTTTGCGCGCCGGACTCGTTTCGCGGTGCGAGGCGTCGGGTCCCGTTTTCATGTTTTGCGCGCCGGACTCGTTTCGGCGGTGCAGAGGGCGTCGGGTCCCGTTTTCATGTTTTGCGCGCTCGGACTCGTTTTCGGCGGTATGCGGGCGTCGGGTCCGTTTTCATGTTTTGCGCGCCGGACTCGTTTCGGCGGTGCAGGGGCGTCGGGTCCGTTTTCATGTTTTGCGCGCCGGACTCGTTTCGGCGTGCAGGGCGTCGGGTCCGTTTTCATGTTTGCGCGCCGGACTCGTTTCGGCGGTGCACCGGGGGCGTCGGGTCCGTTTTCATGTTTTGCGCGCCGGACTCGTTTCGGCGATGCAGGGGCGTCGGGTCCCCGTTTTCATGTTTTGCGCGCCGGACTCGTTTCGGCGATGCGGGGGCGTCGGGTCCGTTTTCATGATTTTTGCGCGCCGGGACTCGTTTCGGCGGTGCAGGGCGTCGGGTCCGTTTCATGTTTTGCGCGCCGGACTCGTTTCGGCGGTGCAGGGCGTCGGGTCCCCGTTTTCAAGTTTTGCGCGCCGGACTCGTTTCGGCGATGCACGAGGGCGTCGGGTCCCGTTTTCATGTTTTGCGCGCCGGACTCGTTTCGGCGAGTGCGAGGGACTCGGGTCCGTTTTCAAGATTTGCGCGCCGGACTCGTTTCGACGGTGCAGGAGGGCGTCGGGTCCGTTTTCGTGTTTTGCGCGCCGGACTCGTTTTGGCGATGGAGGGCGTCGGGTCCCGTTTTCATGTTTTGCTGCGCCGGACTCGTTTTCGGCGGTGCGAGGGCGTCGGGTCCCGATTTTCATGTTTTGCGCGCCGGACTCGTTTTCGGCGATGCGAGGGCGTCGGGTCCGTTTTCATGTTTTGCGCGCCGGACTCGTTT